>CM018036.1:29628347-30310847 GCA_008638375.1 Nyssa sinensis | reverse complement strand
GATGCTTCTCCATGTTGTCAATACCTCCGAAGTAGAAAGCCACCTTTAGGAGACAGCCTTGGTTTACCAAATAATTTCTACAGGAACTCCCCCCCCCCCCCCCCCCCCCCCCCCTCTCTCTCTCTCTCTCTTCCCAAGTCAATAGAACAATCCAACTTCAAAGTCACCCTTCTTCATCCCTAGCCACCAAAGCGGTCCTCTCTCTCCAGAATTATCTGCTTGCAAAGCATACCATAAAATTCCATGGCCTCTTCCATTTTCCAATCCTCCAGCTACCTTATAAATTTAATGTCCCACAATCCTAGTCCACCAAAGCAGGTCAGCAACTAGAGCCAGGCTATATTAGCAGCTATTCTGTAGAGACTAAGGGGAATGTCATCTACAATGGACTAACTTCACTCTAGTGGTCAATCCAAAGCCTGATCCTTCCTCTATTTCCCACCCTCCATCTGATGTGTTTTGAAAACTCATCCCATCCCTTTCTAATATTTTTCCACGCCCCTACCGCGTAGCTATTCCTCACTTCTCTAGTGATAGAATCCCTTGAGATCTGATACGGTGGGTTTTAGAAAAGAAAGGAGTTACAAAACTATATATCGAAGCAATAAAAGATATGTACGAAGGGAGTGTGACTATCATGAGAACAATTGTTGGAGAAACAAGTAAATTCCCTATTACAGTACTTATCTTTTAGCTTTGGCAATGGTTGAATTGATTAAGCACATATAGGATGAAATTCCATGGTGTATGCTTTTTGCTAATGACATTGTTTTAATTGACGAAACTATAAAAGGAATAAATGTTAAATTAGAGGTTTGGAGAAAGACTTTAGAATCAGTAAGTTTCAACAATTGTAGGACGAAAACTAAATATCTTGATAGTGACTTTCGTAAAATTAGGAACACGAATGAGAATATAGTGAAGATTGAAAATCAAGAGATAATAAAAAGTGAAAAAAATTGTTACTTCGGCTCACTTATCCATCAAGGAAAATTGGAGATGATGTTACTCATACAATTAAGCAACATTTAATATTAAATGCAGAAGTGTGTCTAGTTTAAGTTTTCGCCCGATTCATCAAGGAATATTTTGGTTGCTTTTGGCGGATCGCTTACTACTAGGTTGGATCGGATGTCAACCTGTGGAGGCACCATTTGTTACTATTGGACAAATTTCTCCTTTAGTTTTCTTCTTGTTCTTTGCCATAACGCCCACTCCAGGACGGCTTTGAAACTGAAAGGTAAATTATAAATGACAACTATCATACAAGTGATATTGTATGGAATAAAATGTTGGATAATTAAGAAACAACATGTTAATAAACTGTCTAACTTAAATGATGATGATGGGATGGATGTGCGGTAAGACAAAGAAAGATAAAATAACAAATGAACACATTTATGAGATTGTAGGAGAAGTAACTATGAGAGAAAAAATGAGAAAACCGATTAAGGTGGTATGACCATGTACAACAAAGACGACTAAAAGCACTGGTAAGGAAGAGTGATGTGGTTCATATTGAGGGTCATGCTAGGGGACAAAGGCAATAAAAATTAACTTTGGTAGAAATAGTAAAAAAAATGATAAAATGTGGTCAACTGCGGCAAGGGTCATAAATAGAGAAAACTAGAAATAGTTGGAATAAAGATTAGTTGACTTGAGTTTGGTCGAGTTACTCTCCTCTAAAAAAAATTTATTCTGAGTCCCAAGTATCCATAGCCACTTCCCAAAAAGGGCTTTGTTGAAAAATCGAAGTTTTCTAACCTCGAAGCCCCCATGCCCCATCCCTTAAGGAACAAGACACCTTCTTCCAGTCTACTAAGTGATACTTGAACTCCTCCCCTTTTTCCTCCCCATAGAAAATGTCTTTGAATTTCCTCCAGTCTACTACTAACCGACAGAGGAACCAAGAATAATGACATGAAATAGGTCAACAAACTTGCCAACATGTTATTCAGAAGAGTAAGTCGCTCCCCTTTGGACAAATACTGCTTCTTCCATCCAACTAGCCATCTCTCAAATCTCTCCACCAACACATTTCACACCCCAGTAGCTCTAGTTGTTGATCCAAGCAAAAGCCCCAAATAGGTAACAAGAAAAGACACCTATGATAACAGCTAATCCAACACTATCCTCCACCACCCCAGCCATCATCAACTTACTCGTACTCAAATTGATCCTTAATACTAAAACTACCTAGAAGCATAAAAGAATGCACGTAACAATTTCAACTATGAGAACTCTAAAACATAGAAAACCACGGTTTCATCGGTATAAAATAGGTAAAGAACTACCAAAGTTGTTCCCCGAACGTTTCCCACTAGGAATCCTCATATCACTCCCCTCTCTACAGCTCTACTCATTAGGCCACTAAAGGCCTCCTCAAAACTATAATGAATACATAAGGAGATAAGGAGTCTCCTTGTCGAAGCCCTCTACCATTGCTAAAGAAGCCCACCATTGTCCCATTAATCAGAATGAAAACCTTGATCATAGAGATGCAAAATTTTATCCATTTCCTACACTTCTAACCAAACCAGATCCTCCCAAATATGTACGAGAGAAAATCCCAATTGACGTGGTTATAAGACTTTTCTATATCAAACTTACATACTATTCCCAGAACTCCACTCCAATGTCTACAGTCTAAACCTTCATTCACCACCAACACTACATCCAAAATTTGTTCCACTCCAACAAAAGCATTTTATGCATCTCTCTCTCTCTCTCTCTCTCTCTCTCTCTCTCTCTCTCTCTCTCCCCCTTATCAGTTTCCACAGTATAATGACTAAAGTCTTTGCAAAAATCTTGTTTACAGAATTATTAGCCAAAAATCCGTCGACTCTATGGCTCCTCCCTTCTTTGGAATGAGGATTGTTTATGAGGCATTCATGGTACTCGCAAGATTTCCTATGTTATGGAAAGCTACGAACATTTCCATACTCTCTATATCAACCACCCCCCAACATTGTTGAAAGAGAGAAAGACTCACCCATCTGGCCCTAGCGCCTCATCCCCATTACAAATCTTCAAAACCACCACTACCTCTTCCTCTATAAATGGTCTCTCCAACCAATCTATGTTCCTGTTGTCAATCTCTTTAAACTTCAACTCATTTGTTTATTTTAACAAACGATCATCTTTGTTTTTTTTTTTTTCACATAAGACCATCTAAATCAATTTGCTCATTAAGATCAAAATATGCTTTTAATCACAACAAATATTTCCACCTAATTGTTTTTCACTTTTTTCTCCATTTCTACTTTTTGTACAGGATTATTTTTCTTTAGGACTAAAATAAATGTACTAAATTTATTTTTTATTAATATATTTGATTCCAATTTGTTTTGTAATTAATTTTCATTACGTGATAACCACAATGTTATTAAATGCTACCTTTACCATTGAATCTAAATTAGATCTATCAAATTGTAATATTGTGTGTAGGTTTGCCCCTCTTCAGCACTGTTTAATGAATATTTACTTATCAAAAAGATATTGATGAAACATATATATGGCCCATCTACTTTCTAATTATAACTTTCACTTTATTTTCTTTTACACAATCCTTTTTCTTCTAGGATTCTAAACTTACAAATGAAAACAATCTCTTATATGTATCATATATCACGTATTTGTCTGTTAGAATTATTATGAAACATAGATCCTACCTCCATTATTGATTTTATCTTTTATTAATATTCATCTTTTTTTCTCCACATCTTCTTCCCAAATTTCTTCTAGCGCTCTCTTCTCATAAATCTTCATTAATTTTTATTTAAGAATAAATTCTAAAGTACTCTACTTGAAAGTACATGCCAATATTATTTGTTTATTTTTGTTATTTTTGTCAAAATATTTTCTTAAGTTTTTGAGATTTGTTGAAATGTCCATCAGTAGATTTTTAACTCAACACCTTTCATTCCAATAATTATGAAATTCTATATAGTGGAATTAGCAAGGTAATGCATCTTTTGATTGCATACTATGAAGTACGGACACTCTATTTTAGCTCACACGGACAAGTGTCAAATACCGACACTCTCAGACACTTTCCAGACACATGTCAAACATGCAAAAAAAGAGTCTAAAGGTTTTATTTTTCTAAATTTCGGACATGTTCCGAACACATTATAGACACATTAGGACATGTTGGTGCATGTTTTATTTTCATTTTTGAGATTTTTTCTCTCATTTTCTCCTCTTTTCATTTATTTTTTGTTATATATATGTTTTATGTAATAGTTAGTATATCTATTTTGGGACATGAATCACGAATGTTGATGATTAAATGATGTTCTTAAATTTTTATTTAATAACTTTATTATGTTAATATATTAATAATATTTTTATGATTTATATGTTTTTATGCTAATTTTAATTAAAATAATGTTAGGTTATATGGTCATATAAATAAATATATATATATATATATATTCAGCGTGTCCCAGACATATTTGTGTCCTACTTTTTTTATAAATGTCGTGTCTGTGCTATATGTTTTGAGTACTTATATTGTGCAAAATTCCCGGCCTATTGTTTCTTCTTTTTTTATAGGTTCCTGACCTATTGTTTCTTTACACCTCTAGTCAACTGGATAAATGATGTGTTTCTTTAATTTTCTTTTAGTCCAATGGTGACCAATTGTGAATGATGGTATGTGCATTGGTGGATAATGTATTTTTCCAACATTCTTGGTTCAGACATATATTATGGTGGGGGTGTCTGTGTGTAGACTGTTGGCATATCAAGATATTTATATTAATCTATTTTAGTGTTGCATGATATGCCCCAAAGAGCAGCCATTACAGGAACTCCCAGCTTCATATATTCTGCAGTTATAAGTGGTGAACTATGGTAAAAAAATGATACAACATTTTGAGAAAATTTGAAGACAAAATAATACTAATTGCTTATTAGCACTACACTGTTTATTCAGTTGCAAATAATTTCAGCTTTTACTGCTTTAAATAAATACATAAATAAACCCAACCTTTGTTTGAGTTTCAATGGAAATTGCTTTATACCTTTAACTTTTCAGTTCTGGGCAATGGCACTGCTTTGTGGAAACATCACTGTGCATATTTCACTGCACTGATTTAATTCTTATGTGGTTACATGTAAGGTCAGATATTTTTTTTGACAAGTGATTGCTATATTAAATGATTTTTGCAGATGATATATCCTAGGAAAAACCATATCATACATCTACTTCCCTTTTTTTAATATTTATCAAAAATAAATATATAAATAAGTTATACATTGCTTTTCTTTATGTTTTGTACCAATAACAGATGCTGTCTTGATGTATTTGTCTCATCGCTAATCAATGTCTTCTGACATTTAGCAATCGACGAAGAATCTTAACAGTATTCAGTAAAAGAGTTCGTTGAAGCAGTTTCAGATAATGATGCAGACTTTGACAGTGATGATAACTATTGTAGGAGAAACTACCCATGATGAAGAATATTTGAGGAGACGGAACAACAAGCTCTAGCTTGGTTGGTACCCCCTCTTCCTCCCTATATGAAAGGTTGAGGGTTCAAGTCCCCTTAAGGAGCAAAGTGGTGTTTGTATTTGTGTGAGATTTACCTATCAATATATATATATATATATATATATATATATATATTGAGGTTCAGTAGCTCTGAAGGAGATAAAGGAGTGTCATCGGGACGAAGAAAATGCGGAAGATGAAGATTCTTTAAGAATAAGCAAGGATAGTGACGAGATCTAAGAAATTGCCGGACCACATAAATGATTTTGTTTGCTATTTGATTATAATTGTTGCATTATTTTGTCTACATTATTGAATTACTACAGGTATTACAATTCTAAACTTACACATGATAGACCTTAACAATTTGATACACCATCCACATGCAACACACATTTTACAAAACTACTTTAAAAAAATAGGTGCTGTAATGAGCAATGAGGACGCTATTTTTCTAACTACAGAAACATTTTGAAGAATAAAAGAAACGATTAAGTAAAATTCATCGAACTTAAAACAAAGCAAAAAGACTTTTGAATAGTTCTGGGAAGAGCAGACCCACACATACACAGAGACGCAGGGGGGAGAAGATTACCTCGCATCATTGACTTGAATTTAAACCTTGTTGTAACAGATTCTAGCTCACGAATTGTAATCGTATAACAGTCCACATGCTTTACCTGTCATCAAGTTAACAATTAATTTACAATTCTTATTAGTGGGATATTGCCATGTAAGATATAACCAAGCAAGTCTGAAAGGTCAGAGAAACACCACCTCTAGATAACAAGGCCTCTGAGAGAAATGTTAAGGCATAACACAATTTTAAACCACCTGCTGACCCAATGGCCTAAGTGTTTGGCACTCCATGAGGCAGATGCACATTGACATAAGGAATTTGAAATTTGGTTGTATTTTAAGAGAGGGCCCCACTCGGGACTTGAACTGTAACCCACCAATATTTGATTGTAGACAACTTAAATTTCCTTTTTTTTATTAGTGATTGTAGGCAACCTTAATTCCTTGTTTAAGGCTCCATCCTATATCATGTGTGCACGCACACATATACGTATATGTATACATATCCATCTATTCTTTCTAGTTCAAGGGAAGATCAGTTTATTAAATTTGTAGAATCATTTGAAGCTCTCCTGGGATTATGTTATGCAATTCTAATCCCTATGTGTGATGCCAACGGGGCTCTAGGTTTCATGCCTGACTTCTTCTACCTTTCATTCTTTTTACTTTTATCTTTTTTCTACTTCTTAAACCTTTAGAACACCACAACCAGATCTGGTTAACCCCTTAAGATCATATTGTATAACCCCAACCACTTGCCTACTTCAATTAGTCAACCTAGCATCCAAAATTAACACAAACAGCCCCCTAGTTACTGCTCATAACCCCAGAAAATATGTATTTACCTATTACAACCCCAAAATTTCATTGCCATTCCTATAACATTATTCAAGGATCAAAATATCAGTTTCGATGTATAATTTCGGTCTGTCTAGAAACGGAAACGTTTCGAAAACATAATGGAAACGGAGAAAAAATTAGAAACATGTGGAAACATAACTTAAAATTTATTTATTTATACAAATAAGCCTATTTATTAAATATTTGTGCATGTTTAAGGCATATACATCATATTCATGATAAATGACACTAATTTAAATTGAAAAACTAAAGACTAACTACTTGTTTTTTCATTGTACAATGTGAAATACAATCTTTCTTGACTTTTTTATCATGTAGATGACAATAATGGCATAAGAAGATCTTTGAAGGGACATAGATTCACAAATTGAGAAGAATAAAGCAATTTTTTTATATTTTTCATGCTTTTGGATTGTACAAAATCATTTCATAACTGTTTTTTTTTTTTTTTTTTTTTTGCAGAGTTCATTAGTGATCTTTCATGGATAAATGAACATTCTCTGGTAATGATATTTCATGTTTATAAAAGAATCAAATAATTATCATTATTATATATAGAGATATATAAATAACTATTAACAAAATAACTAATAAGTAATCACATAAGCAAGAGGAATAGTAAATATTTCTTCTGATTCGGTATGTTTCCACTAGTTTCGGTATGTTTCCATGGAAACATGTGAATTTCGATATTCCACTAGTGTTTCGTTTCGGTTCCCTAAAAAACGGAAACGTTTCGGCCATTTCGATGGAAAAGAAACGAAATTTTGATTCTTGCCATTATTAATCTTGAATTTCCATATTTTCATTGAGTCTTTCAGCCACAAAATCTTATCACAGTCCATTCTAAAAAAAGCTGTCTTTAGCACTGTGCTATACCAAATTGGTAATAGAGTTTCCCGGAGATTATTCTTCACACTTTTCCTAGTCTGAGAGAAAAAATAATAAAACTAAACCGAAGTTCTTGTACATCAGAACACCTATCTTGACATAAAGTCAACCTCCAAAGAAAAGGGAATTTCCAAGGATCTAACGACATCTGTAGTCCCTTTTACATGGTATAGCACATACATGGAAGAATCTGAGTATTGTGCCCCATCAGACCCTTTCACTGAATGAGCTTTCAAAATAAATTCGAAAAATTTTAAACTAAATCTCACTAAAACCCAAAAGATCAACCTTACCCAAAATGTCCCAAACCGAGAATCTTGAAACAGACAAACAAGATTTTCCCCATGTGACCTCATGTATCCCCAACATCCAGTTGAAAAAGTTCACATGACACCTGACAATATCATTGACAAGAGAAACTCTGGGGTGAACAGAAATCCCACAAGCAAGTAAAGAAAGAAATATAGTTGACAAGTCACTAATAATGCTAGATGCCAAGGTAAGACCAAACTCTTCAAAAACCTAGACTGAATTAACTATCAAGGTAAGGATAGTGTGAATAATCTTTGGCAATGTAGCTTTCATTGATGGGAAGACAAACCTTCCCAGATTGATCTCTCCTTAAAGGTCACAGTCGATGAGCAGTCGACTCAAATTTTTTCAATTAATCTGATGAAGATGTTCAAGATATTGCGAACTCTGCTTACAATTATTTTAAATTTGAATGACATGCCAGGTTTGGACTGTTACCTCTAAGAAAATTAAGTTGAGATAGCCTCGGATTTTGATTTGAGCACATGCTACTACTTGGGAAAGCTCTAATAAATTATGAATAGATCTTTCCCCATGAAATTAGCTTCAGCTGGATGGAATATTCAGAAGATGGTATTCAGCCAAGCCTCTAAATGCATATGTTGTACTAAGAGTTTGTCAAAATTTTCATTTTTTTTTACAAGTAAATAGTTTGTTGAAGATTTGTTCACATGTATGCCTTGAAACTGACTTTCCTAAGGAGCTGTGGCAAAGTTTATGTAAAATATTTTTGGAATAAATCTTCAAATGCTCCATTTCTGGTGCTGGAATTCTTCTTCCAAAAATCAATTCATGGCTTTTTTGGATTTGTTTCTTGTTATTGTTTGTTGGGAAATTCGGAAAGAATACAATAATAGAAAATTTGAGGACAATTCGAGCTACACATGTAAAGTCATGGAATGAATACTCCTTGTATTGCATGATATTGGGAATAGTTTTGACTCAAATGGCACTCGTTCTCCTTCAGAAGCATTATTTGGCTTGAGGACAATAACATCCAGGAGGATTAAAAACTTTTATATGTAAATGGGTCAAACCTCCACTAGAAGTTCTTCTACCTTTTCTTTTTTCTTTTTCTTCTTTTTTCCGAGTGTTTGGGGTTTGGTGGGGGTGTGGGGGGTTTCGTGGTCCTAGTACTGTGAGGTCAGGCAAATCAGGTGCAGTTGATCCTTGCAAAATCCTCTTCTTTTTTTTTTTGTTAAGTGGAATCTTGAAAAAACATTTGGAGACTTACTCTAGCTCATGTGAACTGCTATGAAGCAATTCAAGCTAGAAAACAGAATTTGGAGCCATGTTGCATAGCACAGAATCATGCATTCCTAAAGATGAAAGCATCCTTGTTGAAGGCAATCTGATGAGTGCGCAAAAGTGCACTCTAAATATCCCGATTATTGGATTAAATTGCTAGAGAGTGAATAAAATGTTGGGTTGTGATTGATATTATTTTATTTAATTTTTATTCACACTGAGATTGGTTGGAACCGTATTTTATAAGATTTTAAATCTCAAATATTGAAATATTTGTTGGCGAGAGCTAGTTTGCAATTGCGCTTTATACTTAATATTTTTGGAACTATTTTTTGGCTTTTTGGCAGACTCGATCATTGAGTTTCAATTGAGATTTGGATGGCGTTAGAGTTTCAGAATGAGAAAGTGATCTCATGAAAGTTTTAGAGGACGTCTTGGGCTTTTCAGAAAAGTTTGGTTTGCAAAAATCAGAGTTCGTTTGGGCCTCCAAACATTGTTTCGAAATCAGGTCTGGAAAGCTGCTCTAAATTCTGTCCGTCCAGCCAACTTGAAGGGGCCATAACTTGAGTTTCCAAAGTCGAAACCAGGTGGTTTTTAAGCCTAAAATTATCTACTCATCCGGAGCTACAACTTTTGTGAAGAGCTCGAGTTAAGATTCAGTTGTTATCTCATAGAAAACGGAACATAACAGAACGGAGCTGCGGCTGTTTGAGGAAAAAGGGACGGCTGTGCGGCGCAGGTTCTGGCGCAGAGAAGAAGCCACAGCCACTCCATGGCACGGTTATTCTCCGTGAGGTTTATGTTGCCTATCCTGTACATGGGTAACTAAATTTTCAAGTAGAGTTAAGGATGAACTTGCATCATAGATGGTTGTTTTAATTTATTTTTGATTCCTATACGTGGTTTTCACTGTTAAATTCTTTGGTGATCATTCATAATTAATTATTGGATTTTATTCTCCGAATAATTAAAGGGTTTAGTCCGTTTATAGATTCAAGTCATGCTTTTTCTATCGAATGGATTCATGTTTTGATTATTTTTGGAACAATTACTTATTTATATTGATTCAATTCTCTGCTGCAATATTGCTCGTTGGGTATACTGTCGTCGTTGAATTTTCTCAATGTGAATATTAATTTGAGAGATTTAAAAGTGTTGAATGATTTTTCAAAGGGTTATTTTCAGTTTAATTTTGGTTCATAATTTTATATCTTCCGATTGAGATATTTGGAATTTAAATTCTCAATTGAGTTAACAGTGAATTAAAAATAATTAAAATACCAGCTATGTGCAAGGGATTCCCGAAACTCTACTGTTCGTTAAATTGATACTTTTCTCCCGTTAATCAATTTGTTTAATTTTTAGTTGCATTCAAAAATCATTTTCTATATTTTTATTTTCTCGTTAACCGTCTAATACTTCTGTAGTTTCAGAAATTCTGTTTATTATTCTTTTAATTTAGTCTCCTTGTGGAATCGACACCCCAAAGCTACTACTACAACTACCGCGTTATTCTTTGGGCGTAATCACAATCGAAAGGTGCTCATTGACACAAACAGTATTCATTTTGTCCTTGATTCCAGTGAACTCTTTTAAAGGAACTCGAGAAAATTGAAGATGAAATTTCCTTAGTGATTTGCCATGTGAGTATAGAATCTAATTAGTTGCAGATAGTTTTGCAAACCTTAGTAGTTCTTCTCAACCGAATAAGTTCTCGTCATATAAATGCCAGATTGCACGATATCCTAAGGGAGATTACAGATTTGCTTAGAATTTCACGGGCAGCTTTCATTAATTTTCGAAATAAATGTGTATTCAATTTTATATATCTCTCTTCCCTTCCCAGGTAGCAGACTTTTTTCTGATAAATGTGTATTCATTAATTGAAGATGAACTCAATAAAATTGAAGATGAAATTTATATATATATATATATATAACAATAAAAGGCACCAAGGGGCACCCATGTACAAAAAATGATATTTCAAAAGCATACTATGCTCCCATGTTCATAGAATACAAAAAAGAAGCAAAAGAGTCTAGACAACAAAGAACTCCCCCGAAATCCAAAAATAAAGAGAGTTCAACGCCAAAGCTTTCACAGCCCAACTAGTAGACTCCACACCTTCAAAAATTCTATTGTTCCTTTCTCTCCAAATGGTCCACCAGATTCAAAGAGGAGCCATACGCCAAATTGTTCCCATCCTTCTACCAAAAGATCTACCCCTCCAAAAATAGAGCACCCCCCTTGTAGACTGCGGCATAAAGAGTGTTTTGGCAATTTGGTTTGGAGGAAAGCGAAAACTTTGCAGGAAATCAGCTGTCTTGATGCAAAGGAGGGATAAGGGGGGCTAAATGATGGGGAATGGCAGCAGCGGGAGCAACTTAAATGATGACAAACGAATGCTGGCAGTTTTGGAGGGACACAAATAGAGATAGAGTTTTTACATCCCCCATTATCTCAACTCAACTCAACTCAAGAAAGATTTACAATCAGTTACATGAATCCTATCGCTCCATTTTGCTCTATTTAGGGCCATCCGTTAATTAAACCACATGTTATCATATTTGTTTTAACTATGAATCCTGGTAGCACGCTGGTACATCAATCCTGAGTTGGTTTTCTCTCAAGAAAGATTTAGCATTAGTTACATGAATCCTGGTAGCGCACTAGTACCCAGTTGTACTGGTACTCATTGAACATACCACCTTAATTGATTTTCTCTCATTTTATCTCCAATGGGTGCTACTTCCTCATCTCACGAATGTGTTGGTTTTTAATTTTGTCTTTTCTTGTCTTACCACACACCCATATCAATATCTGCATTTCAGCCACACTCAATTATGTTAACATATTGTTTCTTAACTACCCAACATTACGTTTCATACATCATCGCCAGTCAAATGGCTATCCTATAGAATTTACATTTCAATTTTAATAGTATAAGTTGATTACACAATACACCAGACGCACTTCACTACTTGACCCATGATACTTTAACTCTATAAACCACATCATCTTCAATTTTTCCCTTCTTGTGGATAGCTGAACCTAGAAGACAAAATTTTCACTTTTTAATATCTCTTGATTTTTAGTCTTCACTACATCCTCGTTTCATTCCTAGTTTTACTATAGTCACACTCAAATTCAATTTTCGTTTGACTTATCTTGAACCTTCCTGATTTTAAAGCCTCTCCAAACCTCTAACTTAGCATTTATCCATGTTCTAGTTTCATCAATTGAAACAATACCCATAACAAAAAAACATAAATCATGGAACTTCATCCTATACGTGCTTAGTTAGCTCATCCATTGCCAAAGCAAAAAAAGGCAAAGACTTCATGCTGACTCCTTGATGTAAACAAATGGTAATTGGAAATTCACTTGTTTCTTCCAATAATTGTTCATACAGTAGTCACAGTCTCATCATACATGTCTTTTATCACCTTCTTTACCAGCACTCAGTCCATCAAAACACATGAACCCTTGCCCATTTTTTGAAGCATCCGATAGCTGATGCAACCCCTCACTTAAGGAGAATGCCCTATTATTTACAGCAAATAATCTTAAGATTCATGTTCATAACAGATCTGATAAATTTTTATGTTGGTTGTTAGCTACATAACGCAGCCCTCCTTTTTCAAGCTTGAGAATAGCTAGCTATATAATACGACACGTGGAGTTATATCCCCCACTATCTATATTTATTTTTGAATTATATATAAATTAGTAGGTCCATGCCAAATACGCACCTTTTAAGGTGGTTTTCTTGAAAGAGAAGAAAATAAAGAAAAGAAATGGCCCAAACCTGTCTCCAGAAATTTCTTATTCCGCCCACACAAAAACCACCTAATGGAAGTTAGGAATAAATATTCACAAGGTAGTCTGCTTATGAGGAAAAAAACGAAGGGGGAAAAATGATAGAATCTAAAGTGGATGTGTAGAACCACTTAAAGAAGGAACCTTTTGAAAGAGAAAGTCAGTGGACAATCAAGATAAAGGTGGTGACCAGCTGCCTACCACAATACACAGTGCAAATGTGTCATTGTGGGAATGACATCTCTGTTAAATGAGTTTGCGAGTGTTTGCCCTCTAAAGAATAAATGTTTTATCCAGGCTTCAGACCTATAATGGCACCGAAGACTATCAAATAATTCTATGCAAAAAAAAACAAAACAAAACAAAAAAGAGATAGGAAAAGTAGAGCTGATTGTGGAGTCAAAGCACTTCATGAGTAAATACCAAAACACTCATGAGACAGGACTCGAGATTTTTTTTTATATAAGTAAAATAGTAATATATTAAGACAAACACTAGAGGAGGCACAACCCATTTACACACAAAATATTCAGGAGCAACAATTAAGCTCCTTCTATACAAGTCAAAAAATTGCCTGGGCTATAACTAACCACCATATATACAACTCATATCACCTAAAAAATTTAAAAAACTAAGACTATTAGGTGGGAAACTCCCACACACCCAAAAATGAAAGAATTAACAAACTTTTCTTCATCATATGAAACAGCATCTCTAAATCCTCAAAGTTATGATTATTACACTCACTCCAAATATACCACAAGAATCTAAGAGGAGCTCTATGACACATCTTCAAAACATGTTTCCTAACTAAATGAGGCATAATCCCCATAACAACAAAAAAAGAGAAAATTCAATCTCCGAAACTCCCTAGCTAACACACTATGCCGGAGCATATGATTAGTTTTTCCCTCCACTTTCTTGCATATACAACACCAATTAGGAATCACCTTGCCTCTCCTTCCTAGATTGTCAAGTGTCAAAATGGTGTCTAAACCAGACGTCTATACAGAGCACGAAGCCTTATAAGAAACCTTGCTTTTCCAAATAGCTTTCCAAGGTAACAAGGATCTCCTAGCATTTCCAAATAGCTTTGTAGCGATCAAAAGATCTCACGCTGAGTTACCATTTTGCTTCAGTATCCAACAAATGAAATCTAGCATCTCCTTGCACATTGGGCAACCATACAATAGCTCAGGGACATTCATAGAGTCCACCTCCCAATACTATAAAGGTGTAAAGAAACAAGGATATCCCAAACTACCCCATCCAAAAATCTGATGTAATTTGAAACAAGAGACTCCTTGCCTAAAGCAATTCTAAAAAGGTCTGGGAAAAATAATTTGAAGGGATCTCCGGACACCAAATTTTATGTCAAAATCAAATCCTACTACAATCACCCACCACAAACCCAATAAATTAGAAAACTCCCTCCAATCCTCCCTAATGCTTTTCCAGAAGCCCACTGCATAGCCGCCACACACGTCTCTAGAGGACCATCCCCTAGGATTATCCTCAAACTTTGCTACCACCACTTTCCTTCACAATGACTCAATTTCAAGACACACTGACTTCGCTAAAAGGGCAAACTACATTGCCTGAAACCCTTAATGCCAAGATCCCCAAACCAACAGGAGTACAAACAGAATTCCAAGCAACCAAATGATACTTGAATTCCTACAACCAATCCACCCCACAAGAAATTGCGTTGAACCTTCTCTAACATTTCGGCCACTAAAGCTGAAATAGTGAAGACTGACATAAAGTACATCAATAAACTAGATAGAGTATGTTTAATAAGGGTCAGCTTGCCACCCTTCAAAAAGAATTGTTTCGTGCATCCAATTACTCTCTTCTCAAATCTTTCTACAGCTGAATCCTAAACGGATGTCGTTCGTAAGAGCCTCTGAGTGGTAAACCCAAATAAGAAGGCAAAGAACCCACATTGTACCCAAGACTTTTAGCCAAACCAATAATATCCTCCACCTCACCCAATGGAATGAGCACGCTCCTCGCAAACCTAATAATGGCTCAAAGAATAAAATAATAAATTTGAAATACCTCAATTGTGCCTCCTCAACCCCACAATATATAATGGCATCATCAACAAAAGAATATGAGAAATAGATACAAATGACCCACACAAAACCCCAATTCAAAACCACTAAGGTAAACCCCCTCAACTGATTTCCGAATCATTCTACTCAAAATCTCCATAATCATAATAAATAGCAAAGGACAAAAGAATCTCCCAGCCTAATGCCCATGCAACTCGAGAAAACAAAAACCCAGTTGGAGATCCATTCACAAGAACTAAAAAGCTCACTATAGATATTCATTGCTTAATCCAATTCCTCCATTTTGCTCCAAAAACCCATATAATCCATAACATGCAAACCCCCAATGAACATGATCGTAAGTTTTTTTCAATAGTCAGTTGACAGGTAAGCCTTGAAATTCCTGCTCCAAATTCTAGAATCTACACAATCATTGGCTCTCAAAACTAAATCAAGAATTTGGAAACCCCCAATGAGAGCATTTTACAACTCCGACGCCACTTTTGTTCACCGCAACCTTCAGAGAATTAGCCAAGAATTTTGCCAACAGATAAACAATCCCTGCCAAACTAATAAGCCTAGAATCCCTTTTTTTTTTGATAAGTAACGATTGTATATATAATGGTGCCCAAGAAGGGCATCAAGGGCAAAAACCCCAAACGCTTACATCTGTTTTAGAGAATTCAAAAAGTCTACAAAAGAAGAGACATTTACAGGAAAAGCCTCTTTGGTCCAAAAGAATAATAAACGCAAAAAAGCATCCTTAAAGAGAGGAGTAGAGAGCTTCAAATCTTCAAAAACACGATTGTTCCTTTCAGCCCAGATGCTCCACATGAGACAAATAGGGGCCATTCTCCAAACTCTCTTAACCTCCTTTGGAAGATTGCAACCTTCTCAAACCTAATAGGAGATCTTTTACTGAGCCTGACATTACCCATGAGAAGCCAAACAGGGCAAAAATCATATTCCAACAAGCTCCATAAGACATGACATATTCCAACAGCTCCATGAGACATGACAGTGGATAAGCAAGTGATCCATCCTTTCCTCCTCATTCTTACAAAGAATCCTTTAACTCCAAGATTCCCCCTTTCTTCGGAATTAAAGCTATAAAATAGGCATTCAGGCTACATTCAAAATCTCCAATCTAATGGAAATGATGAAGAGCTGTCATAGTATCCTCGCGAACAATTCTCCAATATTTCTAAAGGGTAAAAAAAAAATATTCATCACCACATACGGGCTTGAGCCCTCGTCCCCATTTTAATTCTTCAAAGCCTCCTCTAAAAATGCATTTCCAACCAAACCGTATCCTCCTCTCCTAAAGAATAAACCTCGAGCTCACTAACTAGAGATCTTCTAAAATCTATGCACACTCATTAATTTGAAAGGAAGAAGAGAAGCTAAAGATGTAAAATGAATCTGTATGGTTCTACCTAATTAAGAATTTAGGATTACAACAAAACACGAAGTCCCAACTAATCTAATTGGGGTCACAACTAGTTGCATAAGAACTGCACATATATATATATATATATATATATATATTAATTATTGGAAAGTGAATAGTAAAAAAGTAAAAAGGGTAAAAATTTAAAATTGTACTAGCTAGAGGTTAAAAGAATAAATGAAAGATACTTGAGAACGAAAATGCAATTTTTAAAAAGTTTAAAGTACATAAAAAGGGACAGCAATTAGATTTCTCTCATTTGTTCACTCATCTTCACCTGCAAAGACAAATAAACTAAACCCTAGGAGAGAGAAAGTGCAATCTTTGGTGATTAAGGCACTTTAGGGAAAAAAATTCTTCTATAGAATTTTTCTACTTGGTAATCTAAGATAGGAAATCTGTTTTTCTTCAATTTTGGTTTAAAAGCATGATTTATGTATTATATGTCTTGAAATTGAGTTAGCTTTTGATATTATAGAAAAACTCTGTTGATAAACTATAAAATCATGCTTTTCTTACATATTGTTCGGTTAAAGTTTCCTCAAAATGCTTCTTAAGCTTGAAACATAAGTTTTACCCTATATATGAGATCTTACATGATTTTAAGAAATTTGAGGAAAAATGTTTTGCACACTGTGTTTGATGAAATGCATTATTCATAAAATGTTCAAATTTTGTGGTTGGGATACTAATCTCTATTTAAACCGTGTTTTGGGTTGTATGGGCAGCCTAAAAGACGATATTGTACAATATGGAATAGGTCTTGACCTTTGCACATCATGTATTCAATAAAATGTTTCATTCATGGCAGTGCACTTGATTTGGAGGAAAACAAAATAATGAGAAAAGTGCTTGATGGGTCAATGGTTGTGAGAATGAAAAGGATGAGAAATTGAATTATATGACCTGAATGGTCACACAATAGTGGATGGCAAGAGGATGCTTCGAGTATTTAACCTCTTGGGTAATCCTTAAGACTTCCTTAAAGAAATAAAGGGTCATTGTGATCTCATAGGTTGTGAGTCCTTGAATCCCTGTATAAGCCCTAAGGGGGGGCTATGTGTGTGTGGTTACTTTTCCAGCTAAGATTGAAAGGTGGCAAAATCAATTCCATTATTGATACAATTTTGTGATTAGAGACCTTGGAAGATGAAGGCTTTGTTCCCAAATGGATGAAATGAAAAACTGAAAATGAGAGTTGGTTGCAAAATAATTCACGCATTTCAAATTATATTTGTGCATAAAGATGTGAGTATGTATGTATGTATTGTATTGACAATACATTGCCTCAAGGAAGCCATATTTTCTATTGATCGTTTGGTTTTGCTCACTTATATATTGATACAAAATTTCAAGTACTTAGCAAAGAAAAGGATTGATGTGCTTGACAAGTTGAATTTTGAACATAGATGAAGATTTTGGATCATGTTTTGAAAGTAAAAATGAATGTCATCTAAGTGGTGTTGGCCATTGTTTAGGCCTTGTTATGTAACACTTTTATAATGTGTAACTTTAAGCCTAGAAAGCATCTTAAGTACTTTTATGGGGGGTTGTATGTAGCATAACCTTGAGAAATGAGTTTCAACACCTCTTAAAAAATTTCCTGCACAACAGTCCACTTTCCAAGTCTATAACTTTTTGCTATTTTAGAATTAATTAATCAATCTTAAGAGGTTGGATAGAGCTATGTCTTAGCTTTCATTTGACATATCATAGGCCTAAAAATGTTTTAAAATGAGAGAGTTATGTTGATTTTGCTCCAGATGTGCAGAATCTAACCTATTTGACGTGTTTCGACCATAACTTGGGCTAAACATGGAATTTGTGAGTAATTCCAACAAGGTTGAAAACTAGACTCATTAAGGGATATGCTTGTAGAATTTCATAGAAAATGAATGTGTTGTTGGAGAGAGAATGAATTTTGAATAAAATTGAACTGCACATGAAGAAAATTGAACAAGAGTTTTTATCACAAAACCATGACCAACCATCCGGTTGTGTGTCACCAGCTGACTGGTCATCAAGTAGCTTGTAGTGGATATGTTTTAATGCATTTCCTTCAACTTTTCTTCATCCTCTCACGTCCAGGATCCGGGGTGTCATAGGTTGCATTTCTATAACTGTGATCTTTTGAAGGCAGAGAAAATATACTTTGACCAACCAAATTTCAACCACAACTTTTGTAAAATCACTCAACTGGGTAGTAGGTGAGACGGCCCTACTGGAAATGCCTAGACATAATATTAGAACTAGATGGGGATGAATAGGTCTAATTGGCAATTTTAAAAATTAATCTTGCTCAATTAAAATTGCTATGTAGATGATTGGGGTTCCACTTTGATTAAGTGCAAAATTCTGGTTATCATGTGAGCAATTGCAATACGTGAGATATCAACGTAAAAGTAAAGTAGTATACAAGAGGCACACAAGATTTTTGTTGACGAGGAAACTGCCACAGCTCAACTGTATGTGTCGGAAAACCCCGAGGCTCTTACCCAGTTGCACCAAATCCACTAAAAGAACTTTGGAACGAATATAGATACTTACTGACACACCGACTTAGACCCTCAAGCCTTGTTCGTGGTCTAAACTTCCTCAAACTTGAATCCTCAAGCATTCTTCATGTGCTCCACCACTTCGAATCCTCAAATGACTCTCTCAATTACAACTGCAAATGCCCAAGCAGTCTTGAACTCCGCCGATCGCACAAGTCTTGAACTCCACAAACTTGCACACCAACAATGGTGTAGATGATGATGACGGAAGGGTTGATCTCTTGGCTGTTGATCCATGAAGCACATGAGATGCAATGAGAAGCTTTTTGGAAATTGTTTGAAACCCTAGAATGGAGCCTCCAAAAAGTCTCCCATGTTCTTGTTTCGAAAACCTTTTATATTTAGGGTTTTGATTTCAAAAAACACTTAAAATCACTAAATAAAAGAGTGCTCAGCGCAAGAGTTCCCTAGAGCAAACTAGCCAGCGAGCAACTCGTTGGAGTTCACTAGAGCGAGCTCATTTTCGCTGCTGCAATGCCCCAACTTCAAATAGCGATTTCTCACTCATACGAAGTCGGTTTTGGGCATTCTACCTATCGTTTCGAAGCTCTTGAAGTCTACTGTCATATGAAATTGGTCTCACATTAAAATTCAAAAGATTTTTCAAGTTATGATAAAAAAAAAAAAAATGAAGACATGTCATTTTAGAATTTGTTTTCAAAAGCCATCTTGATCGACCTTCTTCCAAAAAGTCATGAGACCATTTTTCAATGTTGAAAAACATTCAAAAGAACACTTCAAAGCTTTAGAAAGATATTTCCAATCAAATCCAAATTAAAAACCTTTTATGCATGATGTTTTTAAAGCAATCAACCCTAACCATTGTATCCGACCTTTTAGCTCATCCTTATCCTTGCAAACCTAACACTGTAGAATCTATCATTGTAGCTTGGATGTATGAAGAACACAAGGCTTGAGAACCAACTCACGTGAACTTGGACACATTACAACTCAAAAGGTTTTGTCAACTTAGATTTGTCAACACAACAAATGACTCATAGTTCTAGCGGTAGGGATGGCAATGGAGCAGACTAATTGGAAACCTGCCCCACCCACTCCTGTGACAGGGATGGGATGCCTGTATTCTAGGTACCAGCAACTTGAATGGGACACAAACTGTCATTGGGCTCGAGTCAACGTGCCTTGCTTCTCACTTTTCCATTTATATTAAGAAATTATGATTTAAGATTATAATCCATTGCTACTCACCGTTCATATCAGTTGTACAAGGACAGAGGAGAACATGTCTTATATAGATTTTTGCACATATATAAAATTTCGACATAGGACCTATTGAGATAGTAGGCTTACGTTATCAAAGGTGATATTGTACTTTGTCCTTATTTATATATAGACATATATATATATATATATCCGTGTGTGTGAGAGGGTTATTTGGTTGTAGCTAGATGATGAGATTATGTTCTCCAGAACCAATAATCAAAATACTTTTTTCTGTTTTCTCTCTCTCTCTCTCTTCTCTCAATCTAAATTAGGTTTAATCTCATTTTGGTATCAAAGCATCGGAAAAGAGTTGAGAAGACAACATCAAGCGCTGACGTCAGGTTGTCGGATAGAAAAAATTGTATGATTTGATTCATCTCCTCCTCCTTAGCATTGTGGTAATTTTGCAAAATTTTTTAAGTCATTTGAATGGTGTCTTCATTTTTTTAACCTTTCATATTTTTGGAGCCATTTATTGCAATCTACGATTTTGGTCAAATTTGATCTGTTTGGCTAGTTAGGATCCTTTCCTAAAAAGTGTCTAGGACCCTTGTGGCTTCGCTTGGTGTTTTTTGGTTCATTGTTTGCACGACTTGTTGCTACTTGGGATAGTCGGCCATGCCCTGTTCAAGTCGGGTCTGGTGCTTTTCTTCATTGAACTGTTGTTTGCAACTCCCCAACCTCTCTTTCATCTAGTTTGATGATCACTACCTTGAATGCTTGTAATTTTTTGCTTCAATCTAAGACTAGGGGCAATTTTTTGCTCTCATAAGCACTTTTTTTAGGTCTTGGTGGCTTGGTGGATGTGCTTTCCCACCTTGTGCTATTTTTTTCTTATGAATAATAATGGGATCCAAACTAGAGGATTCTATTTCGCAATCTCAAACACAAGCAACCCCTAGTCCACCGTATCACAACAAAGATGCTTGATGGTAATAATTTTCATCTTGGTCACGGTCTGTTATATTATATTTGGGTAGTCGTGGAAAGTTGGGCCTTCCTAATGGTGCTACTAAGATACCCAATTCTACCAATGCTAGATATGCTCAATGAGAGGTTGATAACTATAATCTGTTAGGATGGTAGTATAATTCAATGGAGCCCCGGATCTATCGTGTGTTTATGTATGTCCGTCGCTCATCTTTGGACTGCCATAACCGAGATATATGTGCATCATGCTCGCAATGATTCTCAGGATCTATCAGCTTTATCGGGATATTTTTCATGCTACTCAGGATGATCTATCAGTTTCAGATTATTTTAGATATCTTCAGATATGTTGGGAGGAGTTGAGCCATTATGAGCCTCTATCTGACCTTCCGTCGCATGCTGCCAAACTTATCGTGGAGCTTATTGAGTGTCAGCAAACCTATGCATTTCTTATGGGCCTCCGTCCTGAGTTTGAGCCCATCCATGCATGGATTTTAGCTTCTCATCATCTACCTCCACTTCAAGCAATCTATGCGACTATTTATAGTGATGAACAATGACGTTCTTTGATTTATCCAGCTACCACTCCTAGTGTTGATCATTTTGCTTTAGCAACTCAATCTAGTTCCACCACCATCACTCTAAGGATGGTTCAAATCGTGGTCAAGGCCGCAAAACTTTTGAGTGTACTTATTGTGGCGGCACTAACCACGAGGTCTCCACATGCTACAGATTGCATGGGTTCCCTCCTCGTGGTTCTATAGGTTCTTCTGCTGCCCACTCAATAGTTATATGAGGACCAGATACTAGTCAAGCTATAGCATCTTCACTTGGTTCTTCCTTCGATATAAGACAGTTGAATTCTCATATTGATGTCATCATTCATGAGAAACTAGCTACTCACTCCACTCAAACTTCATTAGCTGCTTTACCTACTCGAGTCTCCACATCCATCAATTGCACATGCTTCCACTTCCATTGCTCGTTTAGGTACAACATCTGCTTTTCATAATATGGTCCCTAGCTCGGTACCTGATAAGTGCACAAAAGTGCACTCTAAATACCCTATTATTGGATTAAAATGCTAGAATGTGACCCTATTATGAGAACATAGTGTTTAATATTTTTAGTTCATTTATATTTAGTTTTATGATATATTTTCTGTTTAAGTGAGCTAATTAATATATCTATTGAATTAGGGAAGCATTGAAAGTCAAAGAAGAGCTATGGAGTATATTGTGCAATTCTTGGCTTTTTGGCAGATTCGACCATTGAGTTTCAATTGAAGATTTGGATGGCATTAGAGTTTCAAAATGAGAAAACGGTCTTCATGAAGTTTTTAGAGGACAGTCTTGGGCTTTTCAGAAAGGTATGGTTTGCAAAAATCGGAGTTCGTTTGGGCCTCCAAACATTGTTTCGAAATCAGGCCTGGGAAGCTGCTCCGAACCTGTCCGCCAGCCAACTTTAATGAGTCATAACTTGAGCTTCCAAAGTCCAAATCAGGTGGTTTTTGAGCCTAAAATTATCTACTCATTTGGGGCTACAACTTTCGTGAAGAGTCCGAGTCAAGATTCAGTCGTTATCTCATAGAAAATGGAGCGTAAAGATGGACGCTGCTGGCTGTATGCAGCTGGAAACACAGCATTTTAAGAATAAAAAAAAAAGCAAAGAAATAAAAAGAGAAAGAACAAAGCAGGAGGGAAGTGAGTCCATGCGGTTGGCTGATCAAGAGGGTGGGACTCAACCTAAGGCTTGATGTGGGGCCCGGCCAAAAGATAAAGAGGCATGGCTGCATTTTAAAACATGAACCAAATATGCACTGTGCTTGTGCGGCTAAGTGCGGCTTGAGAGAGGCACGGAAGGGCTGATTTTGTGTGGGGCCCGCGCAATGGGCTTGAGTTTTTTTGGTGCGGCTGGGAGTTTTAAAGCCAAATGGGCTTGTGCGGAGGATTTGAGAAGTGAAGTCAGGCCCAGGCGCAAGGTTTGAAGGAGCATACATATAAAAAGAAAAAAAAAGGAAAACCTAAAAGGGGGAGATAGAACGGAGCTGCGGCTGTTTTGGGAACGAGAGGGCTGCGGCGCGGCTGTTTTGGGAACGAGAGGGCTGCGGCGCGGCAGTGTACAGAACAGAAAAAAATCAGTCGCGGCTACTCCATGGCTCAGCTTTTCTTCGTGAGGTTTATGTTACCCGTCCTGTACATGGGTAACTAAATTTCTAAGTGGGGTTAAGGATGAACTTGCACCATAGATGATTATTTTAATTTATTTTTGATTCCTGTACGTGGTTTTCACTTGTTAAATTCTTTGATGATCATTCATAATTAATTGTTGGATTTTATTGTCCGAATAATTAAAGGGTTTAGTCCGTTTATAAATTCAGTCATGCTTTTTCTATCGAATGGATTAATGTTTTGATTATTTTTGAAACAATTAAATATTTATATTGATTCAATTCTCTGCTGCAATATTGCTTGTTGGGTATATTGTCGTCGTTGGGTTTTTTCAATGTGAATAATAACTTGTGTGATTTAAAAGTGTTGAATGATTTTTCAAAGGGTTATTTTCAGTCTAATTGTGGTTCATAATTGTATATCTTCCGATTGAGATTTTTGGGATTTAATTTCTCAATTGAGTTATTAGTGAATTAAAAATAATTAAAATACCAGATATGTGCAAGGGATTCCCGACACTCCACTGTTCGTTAAATTTGAATACTTTGTCCGTTATTCAGCTTGTTGAATTTTTATTTGCAATCAAAATCACTTTTTATATTTTATTTTCTCGTTAGCCGTTTAATACTTTCTTTAGTTTCAGAAATTCTTTCTATTATTCTTTTAAATTTGTCTCCCTGTGGAATCGACATCCCAAAGCTACACTACAACTACCGCGTTATTCTTTGGGCATAATCAGTACCTGCATGGGTTATTAATTCAAGTGCTACTGATCATATAACCGGGGAGTCCTATTTACTTTCGTCCCCTCATCCTCATACTCATGCTCAATTTGTATGCCTAGCAAATGGTTCTTCTACTCTTGTTACTTGCACTAGAAATATATCTTTATTCTCTCATTTCTTTCTTATCTTCTTCATGTACCCAAATTATCTACGAATTTGTTATCTATAAGTTGTCTTACCAAGTCACTTAACAGTTGAGTAACCTTTTCTCCTGATTATTGTGTCTTTCAGGATCTGAGTTCGAGGAAGATTTTTTGCAAGGGATTTGAAAAGGATGGCTTGTGCTACCTGAGTGCGAAGAGCAAGAGTCCACCAACAATCTTGTCTAGTCTTAAAGTTTCTGTTTTGTATCCATCAATAAACATATATTTAATTATGAGATTCTAGCTTTGTGGCAGGCCTATTTATGCCATGTCAATTTCCAGTATTTATGTTATTTCCTAAGTTTAAAAATGCATGTAAGAACTATCATTTTCAATGTAATATTTGTGAGCTTTCTAAACATACTCGTTCTTCTTATATCTCTCGCATGCACCACACTCTTAATTTATTTGATTTATTACATACAAATGTTTAGAGTCCTTCCTTTGTTTCATCCTTTGAGGGATAATGGTATTATCTCACATTTATTGATGATCACTCAGTGATGCACTTGACTCTATTTGTTGGAATCTCGCAATAAAGTTTGTTCCACTTTTGATAGTTTGTTAAAATGGTTCACACTCAGTTTAATATAACTATCAAAGCTATAGGATCTGATAATGAATGGGAATAAATTTTCACTGCTTTTCAAGAAGAATTATAGAAACGTGGTCTTTTACAATAACTCACTTGTTCTTATACACCAAAACAAAATAGTGTGATAGAGCGTAGAAATAGGCAACTCATGAATATCAGAATGTTCCTAAGCATTTTTGGAGTACGGCTATTCCTACGGCGAGCTATCTAATTAATCAAATGCCAACTTGTTCTCTGTCGTGGTCAAGTTCCATTGAGCCTCTTGAAACCTAACATGACCTTGTTTTTCCTATTGAACCAAAGATTTTTTGTTGTGCTTGTTTTGTTCAAGATCATCTTCCTCAACAGACCAAATTGGATGATAAGTCCATCAGACGAAACTTCTTGGGGTACTCTACTATGTCTAAGGGTTATCGATGTTACGATCTTATCTCCCGTCAGGGTGTTTACGTATCTTGATGTTCCCTTCTTTGAGTATGCTCCGTTCGTGAGGCTCCTTCTTCCTTGGACATGTCAATACCACATCTTCCAGTGACTTCCCCTTCCTCTCCATTTGTTCCCAATGATCCCGATCAGTCTCCTCTACGTGATGAACTGTTGACATCTTCACGCCGATCGAAGCCTCCTATTTCAAGCTCTGAGCTACTATCTTCCCCAGACTCGGGTAACTCTTCCTCATCCAGTTCATACTCCTTTATCAACGATCGACTCGAACTTACCTATTGCTTTGCACAAAAGTAAGCAGAGTTGTGTCACTACTCACCTTATTGCTTAGTCTATGTCATATCATAATCTCTCTCTCCATAATGAAGTTGTTTATGTTCAGCTTCCTCAGTCACCATTCTGACTTTGTTGGTGAAGCCCTTCACCATCCTTCTTGGTCTGCAGCTATGATTACTAAGATGGAGGGTCTTTAGAAAAATAATACATGGGCTCTAATTGATCTTCCTCCTAGTAAGCGTCCTATGCGATACAAATGGGTATTCACTATTAAATATTGTGAGGATGGCACCATTAAACGCTACAAGGCTCGATTGGTTGCTAAAGGCTTCACTCGAACTCCTATACGTGATTACACTACTACCTTTGCTCCCATTGCTAAACTTACTAGAATTCTTATCTCGCTTGTTGCTCACCATCACTAGACTCTTTATCAAATGGATTTTAAAAATGCTTTTTTCCATGGTGAGCATGATGAGGAGATTCAGAAAAAGCCACCTCCTGGTTTTCGACTTAAGGGGAAGAATTCTGGGAAGGTTTGTAGTCTTCTTAAGTCTCTTTATGGGCTTAAACAATCTCCTAGAGCATGGTTTCAACGATTTGGTGGTGTTGCTCTAGATATGGTGTTCATTCATTGTCATTTAGATCACACATGCTTTGTTCATAGGAGCCATGATGGGCTTCTGCACGATTATTTTGGTCTATGTTAATGATATTATTATTACAGGAGATGATTCTGCCTTTTTTGCTAAGGTGAAGGAGGAGTTAGGTTGTGTTTTCGATATGAAAGAATGAGGTCATCTTCACTACTTTCTTAGGATCGAGGTAGCTTGCTCCAAACGGGTATTTCCTTAACTCAACGCAAGTACTTCCTTGATTTGTTACGAGATACTGGCATGCTTGGTTGTAGACCAGACCAGTCCCCTATGGACCCTCATCACAAACTAAATGTTGATATTGATGAGCCTTGCGAACGATCCTTCAACATACCAACACCTAATAGTTCGTTTGATTTATTTGACAAATACTAGGCTTGATCTTACTTTCGTAGTCAGTGTTGTCAACTAATTTATGCATTGTCCCAGAACTCCACACCTAGAGGATATCTATCGCATTCTCCGATAATAAAATTCGACCAAGATTGGGGTTAATTTATATTAACAATGGTCATCCATTTATCTCAAGTTTCAGCGAAGTTGATTATGTTGGGTCGTTGAATGATAGACGTTCTACTTCTGGTTTTTGCACCTTTTATGTGAATATTTTAGTCTCTTATAAAAGTAAGAAACAGACTATTATTTCTCACTCTTCTATCGGGGCTAAAATCGTGCAATATCTCATGGTGCTTCTGAAATTTGATGGTTGAAGTCTCTTCTCATAGAGCTTGGGTTTCCATCTTTTGATTCTCTACCTCTCTATTGTGATAACCAAGTTACTATTAAGGTTGCTTCATTCGGTTCATTAACACACAAAACATATTGAGGTTGATGTTCACTTTATTCGTAAGAAGGTTCAGGCCAGAATTATTTCAACTGTTGGGATTCCCTCCAATGATCAACTTACACATAATTCACTAAACAAGTTGGTCCTTCTCTTCTAAGGTCATGCTTGGAAAAGATGGGCTTGATGAATATCTTCGCTCCAACTTGAGGGGAAGTATTGAGATATTAGGTTATGTTATTAAGGGAGTTCTTGTATTTTGTCCTTATTTTTATATCTATGTAAGGGTTTTTTGGTTGTAGCTAGATGATGAGATTATTTTTTCCAGAACCATTAATCAAAAAGCTTTTTTCTCTTCTTCTCTCCTCCATTTTTCTCTCTTTTTTCTCTCAATCTAAATTAGGTTTAATCTCATTTGGACTAAGGTCTACATCTTGAAGCAACATTAACAATGTCATCTCGCTAGAAAGCATTAGTTTTTAATGATATATCATCATTTCTCCATATTGGCTTTAGCTATTTGAAAGACTACATTGTTTTCCAATTGAATGAGCAATCACCATGGTGGAGTTGTCACTCATCGAGAGTTTGTAAAAGATGAGGAAGTTGAGCCCTCTGTATAAGAAGCAACACATTTTAAGTAGAAAACTTCTTAAACCATTTTGTCAACCCAATTGAGTTACCCACATTAATCAATATTCTGACCTACCCTACCCTCAAATCTACAGAGATTTGTGATAGGAATAGGAAGAGGGCACTCACTAGCTTGGCAGAGTTTGGGGTATAGCCCTGGCATACCTGCCTCGTTGCAATTCCTACTAGGAAGCAAACTCCCAAGGACAACCTTAGAGTCTCCCTTAATGTTGGATCGAAGTTATGGGCATTTACAAGACTATCATATTAACTCAATTTTCTCCGAAGGCATTCAGGAATCAGGAGTGAATGTTACTTTCCTTCAAATTTGTGTTAGAATTGCCCCAAGCCTAGTTAGAAGTGGAAGACCATGGGTAGTGTGTAAGTTGGATATTGAAAAGGCCTACGATAATATGAATTGGGGCTTTCTATTACACAAGATGGAGAGGATTGGGTTAGGACAGAAATGGAGAAAATAGATAAAATTCTGAACTTCCGCTGTCAAGTTTTCCATCATTATCAATGGACTCCAGCAGGCTTCTTCAACAGTGACAGAGGGCTTTCTCAAGAAGATCCTCTGTCCCATACCTTTTCATTATGGTCACAGAAGCCTTCAGTGGCTTAACGACAAAAACAATGGAGAGGGGAATGATAAGAGGTCTTTGAGTGGGGGAAGTCAGGGCTTCCTACTTGAGGTTTTTGAAATGCATTCTTGTTTGCTTCCAAGGCAGTCTCTGACTCTCTAGTCTAAGAATCAACATGTGCCAAAGTGAGTTGTTCAAAAGTGAGTTGATTGCAGTTAGGGAGATGAACTGTGATATATATTGGCAGCTATATTGATATACCAGGCGGGTTCGTTTCCTGGAACATATCTGAGACTGCCTCTTGGTGCCTCAGTCAGATCAGTAAGGTTTGGGATTCGATGGTCAAGAGAATTGAAAAGAGAATAGCTGGCTAGAAGAAGCAGTACTTGTCAAAAGGAGGAAGAATCACTCTATTGAAGAGCTCCTTGTCCAGCCTTCCAACATACTTCATGTTTGAATCCAGTTCTTAATATATTGAATAAATTTCAAAAAGATTTCTTGTAGGACAGAGTGGAATGAGTTCAAGTATCAGATTGGAAGAACCTAGGAAGAAGTGCGTCGCCCTTTGAGGGAAGGGGGGTAAGGTATCAAGGAGCTTAGGTTTTTCAACAAGGCTCTATTGGGAAAGTGACTATGGAAATACAATTTGGACAGAAATAGCCTTTGGAAAAGAGTAGTAGAAGGGAATTACAGGTTTGAAGCTCGAGACCTCAGGGAGGTGAGATCTTTATATGGGGTAAGCAAATGGAGGAGTATGAGGTGAGGTTGGGATGAGTCCTCTAAACAAAGCAGGTGGAAGGTGGGTGATGGGGCTAGGATTAGGTTTCGGACAGAAAACTAGTGCAAGAAGGACCCTCTTCAGATAGCCTTCCATCAGCGTTTCAGAGTAGTTGTTGATAGACAGGCTACAGCAATTGATTACTTCAGAAAGAATGGAGGGAGATGGTTTGGGACATAAATTTTGTCAAGCAGCTTCACAATTAGGAGGTGGAGGAAGCCATTGAGTTTTATGGCGTATTATATAGGCGGGTTATTGAGGGGGATGCTCTGTGTTGGAAGAGGTTTAGGAAAACTGTTTTTGAGGTCAAATCATACTACATGGTGCTAAAAGGGTGAGAGAGGATGTCTGTGGAAGGCTGCGTGCAGATCTAAAGATCCATTGAATATGGCTTCTTTTGGATGGACTGCAACTTTGGGAAAGATAGTGACAATGGATAACCCACGAAGAAGGTACTAAATCATTGTAAATGGTGTCGTCTGTGCAAAAAGAATAAAGAACCAGTAAACCATTGGTTGATCCATTGCCAGTTACTAGAACAGTTCGGTTCTTTTGATTGGGCTGTTTGGTGTTCCTTGGGTAATGCCGTGATCCACTTCAGACATTTTATCCTCTTAGAGAGGAAGTTGAATCAAAAGAAGAGCTGGAGAGCTGTGGTGTATGTATATGATGGATCATTTGTAAACAATTCATTAAAGTGTCAACTCCGTTTTATATTTCTGTACTGTACCCATAGGCTACCCTTTGAACATGTATGGATATAAAATTGAAAAAAAAAATTGTCATTAAAAATGAGAAAGTGCAGGAGGCTTCGCGCGCGCGCGCGCCGGGGGGGGGGGGGGGGGGAATGTTTGTAGAGGAAACCATGGAAGCTTTTTTAGAAAGAGAAAAAAGAAAGATTCTGGATCATGGATGGAGACTGGAAAGGACTGTGCTGTTGCATAGTTCTCTTGCAGGCTGAAGCTTTCCGTTCCAAAGCCCTTACTTTAGAGCATGTAAAAGTGCTGTTAATACAACTGATTGGGTCTAACGTATGAATTTTTTTCTCTGAAAACATTAATGACTAAATTGTCTTATTCTCCTCTATTTGTTTCTTTACTCCAATTATCCTGTAATACATATAGCTCCCAGTTTCATATGACAAAATTCTGTCAGCACTACAGGTGTTACTGCATCATATAAGACATCAACTCCCCAAGTTAATTTGATGTTAGCACATTGCAGTCTCAAATGACAAACTAAAGGAAGTGTGCATGCTTTTAAAATCTATCAGGTACAATAAACATATGCTTGCTCAAACATTCGGATGAACAGGTAAATCCACAGCAGAACTGAGAATGAGAGGACTCACCACATGTGGCCATGTCAAAACATTTTCACCCATGATTGTCTCAACACATGGCTCTTCGAAAGCACACTGTTTAGCTAATGGCAACATAGCAGACACTGCAATCAACAAAAGAATTGCATTTGTTGGGTCACAAACAAGTCAGAAACTAACTGACCCAAAAAAAAAGACAATTAAAGTAACAATAAATATAACTCAAGTACCTAAACCTGAAAACAAAAAAGAAAAGAAGATAAAAATATACTTTAATAGATTAAAAAGAAGATAAACAAATCTATTTAAAGGTCCACTTCTAGCAGTCAGGGCAGTCAATTGGGCTGTCTGAAAGGGACCCATGAGAGCTCAAGCAAAGCCTTGTCCTGACCCTAAGCTCAGCCAGAGACCTGAAAACCACCCTAGGACCAAGCTCAGCTTGTTTTCTTCTACGAACTACAGGCCAATTCAGGCTGCCCTGAATTGGTTCTCATGTACTGAAGAACTTGGAAAAACCCATAGCCCAAAGATAAAAGCCCTTTCATTTTTAGTTTGTTCAAAAATAAAGAATGATTTAGAATGGAAGAACCGAAGAAGCATTGTCAGGGATTGTTTCTACACCAGTGAAAGCAATTAGCAAATATTAGTTAATTTATCAAGTCCCAACCAAAATAAAGTGTTACAACTGTTATATATAGACTTCCAACTATTTCTAATTTTAAAAGGACTTGGGGCTCCATTTTTTAGAACTAAGAATTTCTTACAAATAAAACCCATATAAACTTGCAGAAGTTTTTTCACAGACAAAGACCCAACATCATAACTTGACTCAAAAACGACCCACACCACTACTGCAGCATACGTCCAGCAATTATTGAAATTACCAAAATACCCTGCACTCTTAAAATATAAGAAAACATATAAACAATTAAGTCAGCACCATACTAATATCAAAACAAACAAAAAATAGGACTTAACACAGGCTAAAACATGATAAAACAAGGTCCCAATGTGGGCCCCGTCTTTAAGTCAAACCAATTCTATGATCTCTCTCTTGTTCAAATTTCCTTTTCTTTGAGCTTTTTATGGAGTTGTTTATGTTAGAAATAGTTGGTCGATGGACATTCTTGTAAATTTCTCACTATTTAATATAAGTAGAGAGGGAGTGAGAATGAGGATTATTTTTCCATCTGATTTTCTATATCTCTTTCTTCTTCTTCACTCTCTCTCACATATCTCAAAACCTAAAAACTACAAAGAATATATTTCAAGTCGGTATCAGAGCAACACTCAAGCCCTGAACTTCATTCAAAACACAATAAAAGATGTCACAGAGTAAACAAGGGTCAAACAAAGGCGTTGGCATCATCGTACAAACGATGATTTATGTTGACATCATGCTAACGTAAGCATATGAGAACAGGTGAACCCTATGATTTAGATCATCTTATCATAGGGAGTCTTACGGTTCCAGAATTTTTTGCAGTCATCTGATTGGATTTTTAATTTCTCGATTTTATTTTTTTTTTTGGGAAAAAAAGGGTTGTGCTTTTCTGATCTGAAGTTTCAGAGGTTTTTCGAGTTTTTTGCTGCTGCAAATTGAATCCTTGGAGTGAATCTAGGGCTGCAAAACTAGGTTTTACTACAGCCTGTGATGATTAGAGATGTTTTGTGACTGGAAAACTGTCATTCGGCCATACATTGGAGATCGCATGACTCACTATTTTGTGCGTGGAAACTCTTTAACTGTTGGGATCACTCTGTTTGGTTATTATTTGGTCTCCTTTGCTATTACCTTGGCTGCTTAAGGCTTTCTTTGTTTTCCACAGACTGTTTGTGATCTTTGTGTTTGTTTAAACTGTTTGATCACCAATTGCTCCAAAAGCTTAAGCTTTTAAAGAATGGGCCAACAATGTATATCAAGCTCTCAACACTCCCCATCACGTGCGACCCCAGACTCGCACGTGCAGAGACAAAGAAACTACAAACAAATGGAAAAGAGAAGAGAGTGTAAATGCAAACAGGGGAATAAATGCAAATAGAGAGACTTGAACCGAAGGCCTCTCACAACCAAGGCTCTGATACCATGTTTGATCACCAATTGCTCCAAAAGCTCAAGCTTTTAGAGAATAGGCAACCAATGTATATCAAGCTGTCAACATAAACAAAGCAAGGGAAGTTCTTTTTTTGTATTCTCGTCATTTATTAGGTCATTAGAACTGCTAGAACATAATGTCTAAGATTAGTCTGTCTTTGGTAGCTCTAGTAGTGTGCATTGGGTCAAATTAATACCCAAAATAAAACCCAACGCTACAGATTACAATGGCTAAGCTTGATGGTACTAATGACCTCACCTAGTCTCATTCTTCTCTATTGTTTACTAAGAGCAAAGGTAAAATGGGCTATCTTGATGGCATTGTTGGAATCACATAGTAGAAATCGGTTATTTCTCAAATTGGCTGCAAAAAACTCTACTTTTATGTTTTTGGCTCCTTCACTCCATGCTACCTAAGTAATGGCTATTTGTTTTTCAGGATGGCTAAGAAGATTTGGGAGAATATTGCTCAAACTTACTCAGAGATGGGTAATGTTGCTCATATTAATGATTTGAAATGCACGATCCATGAGCACAATCATAGAGATACGAATATGGCTACGTATTATAACACTCTACAAGGATTGTGGCAAAAATTGGATTAATATCAGGTGTTACAGGCCATTGTCCAAGTTATGCCCACAAATTTAAGAAGACAACAAAGCAGGAGTGCATATTCGAGTTCTTAGCTGGTCTGAATATAGACTATGATCCAATTCAAGTTCAAATTTTGGGACTTGACCCCTACCTTGTTAGGAATATAATCACCTAACCAGGATCGGTGAGACACGAAAACAAACAAGAAAACGAATCTAAAATCACACGCATATACAAGAACACAAAGATTTGTGTGGTTCACCCCAGAACAGGGCTACGTCCACCGCTACTGCAGTTTCACTAATGATCCGAAAGAGTTACAGATTACAACAGATGTGACTTTTCAACTATAAATACATAATAATAGGACAACAGGAAAATAATATGAAATACCAAAAATACCCTTAAAAATCTCCCAACAATCTCCATAGTCCAGGGCCTAGTGTCTAGTACTTATCAAGATCCACACTACCCAACAATCTCTCACTTGGAACTTGATATACACAAGTTCAATGTCCGATCATCACATAGAAGAACACTGCAACAACTATCTTCCTTCCTCAAGTTTGAAGACCAACTAAAGTTGCACACTTCAGTTTCTCAACAGGTGACTGCCTTGGTTAACATATCTGCTGGTTCTCACTGCCATGAATGTGCTTTGTCCTAGAATGAAATGTTAGATTCTTTGCAAGATTAATACCACTATGAATGTCATTGTACAAAACACTATCCTCCCGCTTCTTACCCAACTCTTCTAGAAAGCTCTTTAGTCAAGTCATCTCTTTACCAACTTCAGTAATAGCAACAAACTCAACTTCTGTTGTCGAGGGAGCTATAATCTTCTGCAACTGAGAAACTCAACTAACTGTTGTACAACCCAATGTGTAAACATAAGCAGTAGTACTTCTTTTGTTATCCACATCACCAGCTAAATCTGCATCAATATAACTATGTAATGCCATGTTTGTCTGTCTATAACAAAGTGACAGCTCTGTAGTACCACTCAAGTATCTAAGGATCCACTTTACTGCCTCCCAATGCTACTTGCCTGGATTTCTCATGTACCTGCTCACGACTCCCACTGCATGTGCTATGTCTAGTCTAGTACAAACCATGGCATACATGAGGCTACCGATAACTGAAGCATATGGAACACGCTCCATATATATCAGCTCTTGTTCGGTCTTTGGTGATTGTTCCTTGGTGATTTTGAAGAGACTGGATAGTGGGGTGCTCACCGGTTTTGCTCCATCTAGGTTAAACCTATTTAGAACCTTCTTGACATATTTAGTTTGTGGACAACTTTAAAATACCATTCACCCTATCCCTGTGAATCCTCATACCAAGAACTTGATTAGCAGTTTCAAGATTTTTCATTGCAAATTGATTGGACAACAGCTTCTTTAACTTATTTATCTCTTAAATGCTAGAACCTGCAATCAACATATTATCAACATACAAAAGTAAAATAATATAACTGTTGTCAAACCTCTTGAAATAACAGCAGTAATCTACCTGGCATCTTGTGAAACCACTGCTACACATAAAACCATCAAACTTCTTATACCACTACCTTGGGGCCTGTTTCAAACCATACAAGCTCTTCTTAAGTCTGCACATCAACTCCTCTTTGTCTCGTGCTATGAAACCATGTGGTTGTTTCATGTAAATATCCTCCTCCAAATCACCATAGAGGAAAGTTGTCTACACATCCGTTTGCTCAAGATGCAAATCATCAGCAGTCACAATTCCCAAGCACGTCTAATTGTTGTCAACTTCACAACTAGAGAGAAAATTTCAGTGTAGTCGACACCTTACTTTTGTTGAAACCCTTTCACAATTAGTCTAGCCTTGAATCACTTATTCCCATCATGTTCCTCTTTGACCTTGTAAATCCATTTGTTATGCAAAGCTATCTTGTCCTTTGGTAAGTTCAGTCAACTCCCATGTCTAATTTGTCATGAGAGAATCCAATTCATCCTGCATAGCTAACTCCAACTTGGTTAAATCATCAACCTGCAAAGCCTCATCATAACTCTCCGGCTCATCACCGTCAGATAACAACAAATAATATAATGAAGGAGGATAATGTTGTATAGGCTTAGACTCTTTAGTAGACCTTGTTATCGGAGCAGGAGTAGGTGGTTCCACTTGCAGGAAAATATTTTCAGGATTATCCTAAACCTTATTATTCACATCACTTTCAGTGATTTCTTCTAACTCAGCATGTTGTTCACAACTATCAAATTCCACAACAGACTTATCCTAATACATTACTTTCTCATTAAATATGACATCTCTACTTCTAATTATTTTTTGGTTTTTATCATCCCATAACCAATAAAAGTATGTCTAGCAGATTTAAGATCAAGCTTGCTTCTATCAACAGAATCTAAACGCACATATGAAACGTAGCCAAAAACTTTCAAGTGTGAAAGATTTACCTTTTTTATGCTCCAAGCCTCTGCTAGCAATCCTCTATCCAAGGGAACAGATAGACCATGATTTATCAGATATGCAGCAGTGTTGACTGCATCTTCCCAGAACATCTTCGGCAATCCAAGCGTGTATCCTCAAGGCTCTAGCACGTTCATTTAACGTTCAATTCATGTGCTCTGCAACGCCATTCTGCTGAGGTGTTTTCTAAATTGTCTTTTGCATTTTTATCCCATTATTCAACACAAAACCTTTTGAACCCACTGTCTCCTATACTCCCCTCCATTGTCTGATCTCAAACACTTGATTTTCAAACCTGTTTCATTCTTCACCAAGGCTTTCCATTTTTTATAGGTAGCAAAAACATCAAATTTATCTTCAGAAAATAAACACATACCTTTCTAGTCGAATCATTGATAAAAGTGACATAATAATACAATCCCCCAAGAGATGCAACTAGAGAAGGCTCCAAAAAGAGTTACAGATTACAAGAGATACGGCTCTTCCACTATAAACATAGTATTAGGGCAACACGGAAATAATGTGAAATACCAAAACTACCCTCAAAAATCTCCCAACACTCTTCGCGGTCGAGGGACTAGTGTCCAATACTAATCAAGATCCACACTACCCAACAATCTCCTCTCAATTGGGTGTTTGTCTATGTTCAGGGGGAGGACAACAAAAGAATTGTTATGTTCCAATCATCAATTCAAAAGCGATCTGCTCTTACCTCTGCCTCTGCCTCTGCCTCTCAGAGACAAGGCAAAGGGATCAAAAGAGGTCGTGATGATGGTTGAGTTATTGATTTTATGATTGATGATAAGGATAAGATTGTGTACGATTATTATTGCAAGTCAAGACACACTAATCAAAGTTGCTGGTAACTATATGATCGTCCTACACAAGGTAGAGGGGTCACCTAGGAGGAGCACCCAAGTCTCATGCTTTAATCTCACCTTTGTTGATTCTCATGTGACTACTGTTGTTGCAATTTCAGACACTCTAGTTCTTTCCCCGGCAAAGATCAAGTCCCTCAGACATCTTATGTCTCAGTTAGAGCCCTCCTCTATTGCCACAGCAGCCTTCCACATTTTCTCAATCAGATACCCATGCCAAGGCATATAGTGCCTCTCTTTTATCTAGTAGTTCCTCCTCGATCATTGATTCAGGGGCTTATGATGATATACTGGCTAGCTTGTCAAAAATACTTGTTTAGGCAAAAACGAAGTTAGGATAACAGACTAATCTTTATCCTCTAATCTAGCAAAGGTTCCATTTCAATTTCTCCATCACTATCAATGTAATTCGTCTTACATATTCCCAATTTTTCCGCTAACCTTTTATATATTAGTAGTATCATCAAGTCATTGTAGCATAACTTCTTTTCCAACTCATTGTTTTCTTCAACACTTCGACACAAAAAAAGTGATTGGTAAGGATAACGAGAAGAGTAGTCTCTATCTCTTAGATTCTCCCGCTACTAGACCCGTTGCAAAGTGACAAGCTCTTCGGCCTACAAGTTGTGGGGTTGCTTCTTCCACAAAACAACTAGTGTAAAGGCATCAGCGACTTGGCCATCCTTCTTTTGCTATATTGCAAAGATTGTTGCATCTCTCAGTCCCATGTTTCTCAATTTCATTGTGAAGTGTATGAACTAATAAAACAAAATCATGTTTCTTTTACTCTTAATTTAAATAAAAGCATTTCACCTTTTACTACTATTCATTATGATTTTTTTTGGGGGGGAGGGGGGGGAGGGCTTTTCGTATTCCTAATTTATGTGGTTACCAATGTAGTTACCTTTATTAATAATTGTTCTTGTGTTACCTGGGTGTACTGCATGACAGAAGTGAGGTTTTCACTTATTTAAAAGAAATCTATAGCATGATTTCTACTCAATTTGATGCTATAGTTAAAGAGCTTAGATCCGACAATGGTGGTGAATATGTTAATGGTGCATTTAATTTGTATTTGAACTCGCATAGCATTATTCACCACATTACATGTGTTGGTACTCTACATCAAAATGGGATAGCTAAGTGTAAGAATCATCATTTGTTAGAAGTGGTTACTACATCAAAATGGGATAGCTATGTGTAAGAATCATCATTTGTTAGAAGTGGTTCATGCACTCTTACTACTATGCATGTATCAAAAGTTATTAGGGGGATGCACTTCTTACAGTTGCCTATCTCATCAATCGGATGCCTCTTTGTGTTTGATTCTTTAAATCTCCTCTTGACGTGTTGGAGTTTCCTCTTATGGTTTCCCTATTGTCCCTCATGCATTATTAATGGTTCATTTCAATGTAAACTTGATCCCAAGGTCTTGATCTGCTACTCAAAAAGGGTATCGATGTTATCATCCTCCTACTCAACATCGCTTTGTCACTATGGACGTCATCTTTTTTTTTGTCATACATCCCATTTTCCTGGCCCGCAAAGAGCATGGTAGTGAGGAGTTGTCTTCTAATTCTCCTCTTCCTCAGCCTTTACCTTAGTTGTCTTTTGATTCTCCCTTTCCTCAACCGTTATCTCATATTGTTTGTTTGTGTGGTTCCTACTTGTTAGTCAAAGATGTAGAAATAGGGTGCATAAACTAAAGAGATGTTGACTTACTTGTGGAAAAGAGCGGGTGAGATTGTTGATGCTTCTCATGCTAATTGCCTTCGAATTCAGGTAATACTTCCCAACTTCCTATAGATCCTTCTACCTCTCCTTTTTAGATGATTTGATCTTCATATCACAATCCAGTAAAGGAGTTCGAATTTGCACTCAACATCCTATTCCAAATATCGTATCCTATCAGTCACTCTCAACCTCCTATCATGCATTTGTTTCTTTGTTATCCTCTAAACCTATTCTGCAAGATTGGAGAGATGCCAAAGGAAGCTATCGTAGAAGAGAGTTGTCCAAAAGAATGACATGAGAGACCTGGTAACCCTTCCTAAAGGGAAAAAAACAGTTTGGTGTAAATGGACATTCATCGTAATGTATAAGGTAGATGGATCAATAAAAAGGTGTGAAGCTAGATTGGTGGCTAAAGGTTTCACTCAAACCTATGGCATTGATTACTGATAGACCTTCACACCAATGGCTAAGATGAATTCCATTAGAGTGTTGCTTTCCTTGGCAGCAAATTTAGGGGTTGGCCCTTGAACATTTAGATGTAAAGAATGCTTTCATTCATGGCGATTTGGAACAAGAAGTGTATACAGATATTCCTCCCGATTTTCCATCTATGTTCTCAGAAGGGAAGGTTTGCAACTTGAAAAAGTACCCTTATAACCTGAAGCAATCCCTTAGAACTTGGTTTAAGAGATTAAGCAGAGTTATAAGTATAGGTATAAGCAAACTCAAATTGATCATACCCTCTTCTTCAAACATAGGCAAAGGAAGGTTATTGTGCTAATAGTCGTTGCCAATGATAAAACTATGCTAATAGTCTATGTAGATGATATTTTTATAACCGAAGAGGATGCTAAGAGGTGCAAGTTTTGAGTCTTCTTTGACCAAGGAATTTGAGATTAAGGACTTGGTGGGCTTGAAATATTTCCTTGGTGTTGAGAGCCTGATATACATGGTATCAACACTATCAATTGATATCAATGTCAAGCTTCAATTGGTTGCTTAACATGGTATCAGAGCCTTGGTTACGGGAGGTCTCTAGTTCAAGTCTCCCCATTTGCATTTGCACTCTCTCTTTCTTTGCATTTGTATGTGGTTTCTTTACCTCTCCACATACGAGTCCGGGGTCGCACGTCAGGGGGAGTGTTGAGAGCTTGATATACAATGTTGGCTCATTCTCTAATAGCTTAAGATTTTGGAGCAATTGGTTGTTTAACACTTGGGATAGAGGTTGAATAATCAAAAAACTGGATTTTTATCTCTCAACATAATTATGTTTTAGACCTGTTGAAGGAGATAGGAATGCTTGGCTGCAAGGCGTGTGATACTCCATTTGAGTCGTATCATACATTTGGTGAGAGTAGTGATGATGCAGAAGTTGATAGGGACAAGAACCATAGACTTGTGGGCAAGTTGATTTACCTCACGTAATTGGCCAAATATTGCCTATATCATGAGTGTAATAAGTCAATTTATGCATTCCCCCACAACCATCCAATTTAGAAGTTGTCTTTAAATTCTTCGATATTATAATTCAACACCTATGAGAAGTCTCTTATTTTCTAGACGTAATCATTGCAGGTTGAAGTAGTACATTGATGTCAATTGGGCAAGGCCAAGTCACAGATAGAATATCTACTAAGTATTGCATTTTTTATGAAGGCAACCTAGTGATTTGTCGTAAAAGGAAAGAGTCAGTTGTGGCGAGATCCAATGTTGAGGCTCAGTTTCGTGCTATGGCACATGGTATATGTGAGCTTTTACGGTTCATAATTATGATGATGGACCTTGATGTTGGTGTGTGTGGTCCAATGAAGCTTTACTGTAACAACAAAGCAACCATCAAGATTGCATATAACACAGTTCAATATGATCGAACCAAGCATATCGAAGTGGACAAACAATTCATTAAAGAGAAGATGAGTTCAGGTCTTATTTGCACTCCTTTTGTGAAGACTAGAGACCAACTAGTTGATATCTTCACTAAAAGGGTGTCAACTAAGGTGTTTCATAGTGTTTTGGACAAGCTGAGCATATGCAATTTTCATGCACCAGCTTGAAGGGGAGAGCGAGAGAGAAAGAGAGAGATCCAATCAACAGGCATTCTTGTAATTTTTTATTATTTAATATAAGTAAAGAGGGTGTAGAAATGACGATTATTCTTCAACCCTATTTTCTGTATCTCTTCTCTTCTTCTCTCTCTCTTCCCTACATTAAAACTCAAAACTTCAAACAATCTATTTCAATTGTTCACACAAATCTAGGAAAAGAGAAAATCCAAAGATGCCACCTAAGAATCACCGAAATAGGGACAAATCTACCATTTACAGTGGTAGTAGACTTCAAATTTCTCAAGAAAGACTAAAAACAATTTTAGAAAAACCCAAGCACTTCTCATTGGACAATAGTCCAGAGGGCTTAAATAGATTAAAAAGATAAAAAAGCAGAATATGTCTCAGATTGACAAAACATTATCTTTAATTCAGCACCTACTAAACTTATCAGTGAGCAACTTTGAGCTTGGCCTCCACAGACCTTACATAACTAAAGGAGGCAGCATTTGTCATTGCAACACAAACACGGACCTCCCCACAAGCCTTTATAATAAAAGCTATCCCCATAAATCCACTAGTGTTTTTCTTCTCTCCTTCTCTCTTCTATTTTCATGAGTAACACTATGTTGACCAGATATGGAACCAATACAACACTACTAACTCATCTATGTAAACTCTTTCGGAAAAACTTTTTGGTCGGCATAGCATTACTCATTTTTCATCCTCTCTCTTAATCTTAAGCAAGATTCAACTTCTTTTTGGTATCACAGCCAAAAATCAGTTGGGAAATCATCAGGATAGTGCTGACATCATGTTGATCGCTGATATCTTTTGAGATATGAGTTCGAGGAAGATTTTTGGTAAGGGATTTGAAAAGGATGGCTTGTACTACCCGAGTGCGAAGAACAAGAGTCCACCAGCAGTCTCGTCTAGTCTTTCAGTTTCTTTTTTGTCTCCCTCCAATAAACATGAGTTTAATTCTAAGACTTTAGCATTGTCGCATACACGTTTAGGCCATATCAATTCCAGTATTTTGTTTGTTATTTCCTGAGTTTAAAACTGCATGTATGAACCATCATTTTAGTGTGCAATTTGCAAGCTTTCTAAGCATACTCATTCTACTTATATCTCTCGTATGCATCACTCTCCTCATTTATTTGATTTAATACATACAAATGTTTGGGGTCCTTCCCATGTTTCGTCTTTTGAAGGTTATTGGTATTATATCATATCTATTGATGATCATTCGCGATGCACTTGGCTCTATTTGTTGAAATCCCGCACTGAAGTTCTTTCTAAGTTTATTAATTTTATTAAAATGATTCAAACTCAGTTTAATATTATTGTTAAAGTTGTAAGGTCTGATAATGGGGGAGAGTACATCTCCAATGCCTTTCAACAAGAACTACAATAATGTGGTCTTTCACAACAACTCACTTATTTTTATACTCCAAAACATAATGGTGTGGCAAGGCATAGGAATAGGCAACTCATGAATATTACTTGTCTACCAAGGGGTACGAATGTTCATAAATGTTCTTGGAGTATGGCCATCCTTATTGCCAAGTATTTGATTAATTGAATGCTACGTTCTCTTCGTATGGTCAAGTTCCTTTGAGTCTCTTGAAGCCCAACATTACGTTATTTCCTATTAAACCTAAGATTTTTGGTTGTATTTGTTTTGTTCAAGATCGTCGTCCCTCAGCGATCAAAATTAGATGATAAGTCCTTCAGAAGGGTTATAGATGTTATGATCCTATCTCTCACAGATTGTTTACCTCTCTTGATGTTCCCTTCTTTGAGGATGTTCCATATTTTTCTTCTTCTACTAATGTGCAAGTTCATGAGGCTCCTCCATCTCCCTTGATTATGCCTATACCACATCTTCCCGTGCCAACTTCTTCATCTACTCCTACTGATCCTAGTCCTCTACGGCATAAACTCTTGACTTATTCGTGCCAATCCAAGCCTCCAATTTCAAGCTCTATGCATCTTATCTTCTCCAGACTCGGGTAGATCCTCTCCTGCAATTATTTCTCCTACTTCTTTATCCATTATTGACTCTAATTTGTCTATTGCCTTCTACAAAGGACAGTAGAGTTGTGTTACTACTCACCTTATTGCTTAGTTTTTGACATATCAGAATTTCTCTCCACAATATCGTAGTTATTTATTTCTAATCTTGTCGGTCATCCTTCTTGGTCTGCAGCTATGGTCACTACGATGGGGGCCTTTCAGAAAAATAATACATGGGTTCTAGTTGATCTACCTCCTAGTAAGCTTCCAGTGGGATGCAAAAGAGTATTCACTGTTAAATATTGTGAGGATGGGACCATTGAATGCTCCAGGCTCAGCGATTGCCAAAGGTTTCACTCAGACTCCTGGACTTGATTTCGCTGCCACCTTTGCTCCAGTTGCTAAACTTACTACTATTCGCGTCCTTATTTCTCTTGTTACTTGCCATCATTGGCCTCTCTATCAGCTAGACGTTAAAAATGCTTTCCTTCATGGTTAGCTTGATGAGGAGATTTATATGGCAACATTTCCTGATTTTCGCCCTCAGGAGGAGTATTCTGGGAAGGTTTGCACACTTCACAAGTCCCTTAATGGACTTAAACAATCTCCTAGAGCATGGTTTTAGCATTTTGTTGGTGTTTTTCCAGCTATAGGGTTCACTCGTTGTCATTCAAATCACACATGCTGTATCCACAAGAGTCATGATGGTCTTTGCACGATTTTTACTATTTATGTTGACGATATTATTATTACAGGATATGATTCCACCTTCATTGCTAAGGTAAAGGAGTTAAGTCGTGTTTTTGAAGCACTTTTTAGAGTCGATAAATAGAAATAGCCTCAATTGTGTGAAAGGAGTCGAGCTCAAGCTTTGTTAGAACGAGTATAACAATGAGGTCTCGTTTGACCTTGTTTGATTGTTCGTTCGAACGATTGTGGTTAATATGGAAATAGAACTGTTTTCGTTTGAATTAGTGCAAGTTCTCGTTCGAACTAGGACCTTCATTCGAACGAGATCCCACTTCGTTCGAACGAGGTCCTCTTAAGTGGCTTTTCGTTAGAGCTCGTTGGAGTTCGAACAAGCTTCCGCACAGTGCAGTCTCCAAATTCAATTCAAACTGTGATTTTCTACATTATTACCCTACACTATAAAAGGATTTTGATACACAAACGAAAGAGACTTTTTAAGCAGCTGCTAACACATATTTCTAAACCTTTCCAGAAAGCTTTCTACAAGATCTTCATTCTCATATAGATCAAATCCTTCGATCAAGAACCTAACAACAAAACCATCATCTTCTTGAAGAGTATAGACCGCTGAGGAGTCAAGGTTGTGTAATTGAAGGAGTCCAAGGTTACGTGGATTCATAGCTGTGATTGAGAGAAGCCGTTTGTGGATTCGAAGCGGTGGTGTATGTGAAGAACACTTCTGGATTCGAGTTGAAAAAAATCATATCAAAGAACAAGGATTGAGATACTAAGTCGTTGTGTCATCTAGAGTCTGTAATCATTCAAATTTCTTCATAGTGGATTGTGTGCAAATCTGGGCCAGCGCCCCAAGATTTTTCTCCGTAGAGTGGATTTCTTCTACTGAGTTTTTCTTGTAAAAAATCGCGCATCTATTTATGCTTTATTATTCATATATCACTTATTGTGGTTGCACACACGATAACTCTAAATTGCACATAATCAAAGAGGAAACTAAATCACACAAAGGACATTAAAATTGGTCAAAGAATTTTTAAATTGCTATTGTAAAACAATTCACCCTCGCCCTCCCAACTCCCCTCTAGGTCTATTTACGTTACATCTAAATTCATATAGGGCCTCTCACTTTGTAATGATACTTTTTTTTATCAAGAAAAAAAGGGGGACAATAAGAGTGTTTCCGGCTTAGTTTCAGTACTTATACCTCTCTTTAGAAAGTGCCTCACTGGGACAACATCAATTTTCTTTTTTTTATTTTCTGTTTAATTTTTTTTTTTTCACACAGACATGTTTAGATCTAACAGCACCATCACCACCAACAATAGCAATAAACAAATCAATGACAACTTAAAGGTCAGAAAAATAAAAACTTGAAACTCACATCAAGCAAAACAACTTGACCTAATTATCAACAATGGATCCAACAGAGTGACACAATGAAACTGGTAGCCAAGATCCAAGATGATGGGAAAAACAGAAACCTAGCAACCAATGTTTTGAAAGGCAGAAGTGTAAAGTAAAGCACTTGACCATTTACAATCGAGGTATAAGCTTTCAAGGCCTTCAATTTCCATATTAGAAAATTCAGATAAATATTATTGAGTTTATCACCTCACCCATGCAATCTTTTTTAAAATTTCTCAAACCCATGCAATTTTTTCGTTATTGCCCAGACTCATGCAATTATTAGAAGCGTCTTCTGAAGAGACATCTTTAACTTACAAATTTTATCCAAAGACATCTTTTGAAAAGACACCTCTAGAAGCAGTTTTTCAAAAGACTCCTTTTGGCTTGAAATGTGGAAAGTTAAAGAGTAACGAATTTTTGAACACTTATAACTTCATCCAACAAAGGGCGAAGCATCTTTTGAAAAGACATTTTTGTTGAAAAAATTGGTTCAAAAGCATTTTTAAAAAGACGCTTTTAAAAATTGCATGTGTCCGGGCAATAACAAAAAAACTGCATAAAAAAGTGCACGGATGAGGTAAAAAATTCAAATATTACTATTAGTCAAAAAAATGAAATTTCTAGTATTTTGAAACTTGGGTGATCATTATAATTTCGAATTCTAAGGGAATGTAACAAATGTTAGATATTTTGGCTAATCTTCCTCTTAAAATACTAATTTGAAAGCATTTTATATCCAAAACCTTATGATACAACACTTTCTACTCCTTCCTCTCTCTCTCTCTCTCTCTCTCTCTCTCTCTCTAGTGCTAGTTAGGGGAAAAAAATATCCAATATCATATAGTAAATCATAGGAGGACCATAAACCATCTATGTAAAAACCCCATTTTAGTTATGTGTTAAGGTAAATGGAAGCAGTCAAGCATTGTTAGGGAAGAAAAAGATCCAATATCATATGGAAGTCCTAGGAGAGCATAACCCATCTATGTAAAAGTCCCTTTATAATAATTTTCCAGGGTTTCAATGAAAATGGCTAAGCATTATTGTTGATTATAAGTTATTCTTAATTGAGGGTTTCCATTGATCTGAAGTAAAAGGTAAGGATTTTCAGATTATTATGTGTCAACTTTACAAGGACTTATATTCTTTCAATTTTTTGGAACCCCCAAAGCTATATTAACATTTTGGACATGAAATGTGTTTGAACCATTGCTTTTGAATGCTTTTGAGTTTGAAGTATATATTTCGTAGGATTAATGCTTTTTATTCAAAGCTTCAAGGCATTCTAGGAAATGCCTCGCTTCAAGGCGAGCCTTGATAGAACTTTTAAAACATTACTAGCAACTAGAAGTGGGGCACACCACACACAGCGCATGCACCGCACCACCTCAACAAATTTAAATACGGAGTCTCTTGTATAAAGGAAGGCAGTTGGGGAGAGAGAGAGAGAGAGAGAGAGAGAGAGAGAGACAAAGTGGGGGAGGGGAGAAAAAAGTGGGAGTGGAGTGATGGGAAAGTAGTTTATAATGAAGTAAAATTCCTATTTTATCACGCCATCACAGTTTCTTCTAATTCTAGCAATGTTTCGTAGGCCATTTTTGGAAGAAAAAAAAACTATCATGGAATCTTGTGAATGGCGCTCGAGCTTAGAGGGTATGGAATTTTCCACCATTCTAGAAGATGAAGTGCCTACTTACTCTAGAGAAGTCTTTTGAAGAGGAAGAGGTTATTTCAGACTTGAAGACTTGTGATTGGGATAAAGCCCCGAGCCGAATGGTTTCATTATGGTTTTTTATAAGCATTGTTGGATTGAAATTAGAGGTGATGTTATGGCAGTGTCCACTCGGTTCCATCAATCATTTTCCTTTGAGAGTAGTCTTAATGCTTCAAAGATTAATGGCCAATTAGCTTAGGTAAGGAGCTTGTACAAGCTATTCACTAAGGTGTTAGCCTTGAGATTGAGGACGGTCATGAGCATAATCATATCACGAATGTTTTTGTGGGGGTAGACAAGATTATGGATGCGACTTTGATTGCAAATGAGTGTGTTGATGCAAGGAAGAAATGATGGAAGAAGGGTGGTTTGCAAGTTGGACTGTTAAGAAAGCTAATGATCTAAGAAGCATAGATACGAACACGAGACACAGATTACACATGACATGGACACTCAGACACATCATTTTTCAAAAAAGTAGAATACGGACACTTTAGGGACACAGTTGAATATATATAAATTTTTATATTTGTTAATGACCATATAATAAAAAACCTAACGTTATTTCTATTCAAATTGGCATACAAACACACAAATCACAACAATATGATTAAGATATTAAATTAATAAAGTCATTAAATAAAAATTCAATAACTTTCTTCATTTAATCATCAACATTCAATGATTCAAGTTCCCAAACAATTTGCTAACTATTACATAAAACATATATATGTATATAAATATCCAAAAAAAAAAAGGGAACTAAGGAGGAGAAAAAAAAATCACAAAAAAAAAGGAAACAAAATAAAATATGTCCATAATTCAGAAAAACTAAAATAAAATAAAATTGGACACTCTTTTTTTACGTGTCTAGGAAGTGGCCGACACAGACACGTGAGTCAAAATAGAATATATGTGTTTCATAGCTTATAATCATGTAAATTGGAACTTTTTTGAATTCTTGCTGGACATAATGGACTTTGGTGAGAGATGGAGAAGATGGATTCGAGCTTGTATTGCTTCGATTTCATATTAGTGTTGATGGATGGATCTCCAGGGGGGTTTTTTCGATTTTCAAGGGGTTTGAGGCAAGGGGATCCTCTGTCCCTGTTCTTGTTTGTGATTAATAAGGAGACTTTAAGCAAGATGATTGATAAGGCGAGACTTGGGGGTATGCTTCAAGAGTTTTCTGATTGAGGAAGGCAATGGGAAAAGGGTGGAGATCTCTCACTTCTTATTTGCATATGATACCATTGTTTTTTGTGAGGTCGGGGGAGACGCAAATCTATTTTTTGCGATGTATCCTTCTTTGTTTTGAGCGGGTACATGGTTGAAAGTAAATGTTAATAAGACAAATTATTCTTGTGGGTGATGTTAGGGGTTGGAGGAAATGACGTGAGGTATGAGCTGTGAGGTGGGTAGGTTTCCTACCATGTACCTTGGCCTCCCTTTGGGTGCCTCACCGAGATCGGCAAGGACTTGGGATACAGCGATTGAAAGATTCTAAAAAAGGTTAGTAGGATGGAAGAGACAATATCTTTCAAAAGGGGGGTAAAAGTGAAAGCCCCAATTGCTAAGGGGGACTAGGGATTAAAGATCTAAAGTTGTTCAACCAAGCCTTGTTAGGCATTTTCCACGGAGGATGATGCTTTGTGGAAGGATGTTGTCTCTACCAAAAATGGGTGTGAAGAAGGGGTTACTCATGTGATGTTTTGGAGACATGGTTGTGGGGTGCGGAAGCTATTAGAAGAGGGAAAGAACACTTTATTCCATGTGTAAAGTTTGACAATGTGGATGGCTTGAGCGTGAAATTTTGGGGAGACTCATGGCACGGGGAAGAGGTCTTGAAAGATAAGTTCCCCGACCTTTTCAACATAGCTTTAGATAAGGAGTGTTTCGTGATGGATTGCATCGAGGTGGTGGGGGTAAGAAGATTTGGACTCCAAAATTTAGGAGACTCTTTTACGATTAGGAACAAGGGGAGGTTGATGAGCTTATGTCTTTTGTGAGCAAGGTGACCTTGACGGATGGTGGGACGGATGGGATCAAATGGAAGGGAAACAGAGATGGAAAATTCACAATTCTCTTCTTTTATAGGAAATTGGTGGATGGGAAGGAAAATTCTTTTCCTTGGAGATTGATTTGGAAATCTAGAGTTCCATTGAAAGCCGCTCTTTTGCTTGGAACCGGCATGGGGTGCAATCTTAACAACGGAGAATCTACGAGGCGAGGATACCATCTTCGAATTCGCCCTTTGTGCAAAGAAGAGGAAGAGACGGCAGATCATCTCCTCTTACATTGTAAGATGGCTCCAGATGCGTCAAACTTACTCTTCTCCATTTTTGGTTGTTCATGGGTAATGCCAGCAAAGGTCAAGCAACTTTTTTGGGGTTGGAGGTTCAAGAGAATCAAGAAGAAGTCAAGAATAACTTGGAGAATGGCCTTGTTTGGTGCCTTTGGTGCCTTTGGGGAGAGAGTAATAAAATAATTTTTTATGGTGTGAAATCTCCTTGGAAGTTAAAAGAAACTTTCTTGAAAACTTTTATTTTTAGATTAAAGAAGAATACTCTATGTATTTATAGAAATTCATTAATTTTTGGGGGGATCTTAGGCTTTAATTTTTGTAGCCGGTCCCTTTCACTTCTTTTATTTTTGAGATTTCCCTCCTCGGGCTCCTTGTGATTAATACAACTTACTTTTACTGATTAAAAAAAAAAAGAGTTCTCTTTATCAAGGATGTTAAACTCTGATGAACAACTGAACATGAAGAACAATTAAAAAATTGTTTAGGACCTTTCAGTTATGTTTGGTTAGGATTTTCAAACTGGTTTTGATTATTATGTAAGTAATTATTATATAATTGATTAATATTTAAATAATTTAATAAAAATTATGTTTAGTTATTACATATCAGAAAAATAGTTTTTTTTTTAATTTCAAGTTCTTATCTTTAAGTTTACATTTTTAACCATGAATTTGTTTTAAACAAAATCATCTTGAGTCTTGAAATTGATTTTTTATAGAAATAGAATATATTATAAAATGATCATTTTTATTGGATTAACCAAACTAGATTTTTCAAACCAAAAAATAAATAAATCACTTTTACTGATTAAATCAAGTAAAATAATCTAAACTAAACATCCACTTAAGGTTACAATATGGGGGTTTCAAACCACGTCACACTGGAATAGCCAATAAATTGTCTAATCATTTTAACAAAACAAATAGATGATGGCATTTGCAGACAAAGATATCTGATCATTAAACCATGGAGGAAAATGAGTATCAACACCAAGAGAGAAGATGAACTTTTTTTTATTTGATAGGTAAATATATATTCATCATAAGCAAGCCTTACAATAGTTTTAAACTAAGTAAACTATTTAAGGGTTTGGGTTTGCATTATTATTTATTTCAACTTCTACAGGCTCAATTTTTTATTTTTTATTTTTTTTGGGTAAGTCTACAGGTTCCAGTTAGTAGTCATTAGACTGAACTGGATGTGGGAAAAGGGACTGCATGAAATTGCATTTTTTAAGTACAATAAAGGAGAATAATTTTTTATTACTAAAAAACTCAAGTGTCTATAAGCTGTTAAGGAAACAAAGGTAAAAAGATATCCAGTTCCAGCAAGAATAATTAAGTTGTTGCCAAAAGTCCAACAAAACAAAGTATAAGAGAAAATCCCTGCAACTAGAATAAGACAGCACCGAATTTAGAGAGACAACAGTGAGAAAGTGGTAACGGATAACATCTAGAATGTAGAGAAATGTGCAGAAGATCAGCCTTTAGATTTGATTATTCCATGAAACTCTACTGGTGCTAACAGAAGTTCAGAAAACTACTAATAAAGGTCAATAATGATGTTGGTTCCGCTTACGCATGATGATGAAAATAGTACATTGGAGCCAGATCTAACCTTTGGCAAATTTTCACAAAATGGCTGCTTTCAGACTCACCTTCGTTCTCACACTTGACAGCCCGAGCATTTCACCATTGCACCAAGAAATGATAAGAAATATAACTGCTCTAAATGGGATGGCTTAGACAACTAAACTTCAGAAAGAAAATGAATAAATGATTTTTTTAAGTAAATATATTCAAAAAACCGCCAGAGGGGCGAACCCATTACAAAAGAGGCTCACCAAAAACTAGAGTCTCGTGTTCTCCAAAAACTCTACAAAACTATTAACATATGAGGGGTATGTCTCCACAATCCAGAAGAACAAAATTTTCAAAAAGTGATCTTTGAATTTACAAATAGACATTGTCTCCTCTTCAAAAATCCGTCAATTTCTCTCTCTTTAAATGCATCAAAATAAGCAAATGGAGGTAATCCTCCAAGCCTTCCTTCTCCATTTCCTCCTACCTCCCCCCATCCACGATCTCAAAATTTCCATCACAGAGTAAGGCATGGTCCAACAACATCCAAATAAAGAGAGCAGCAAATCCCAGACTTCCCTCACAAATGGGCAATGAAGGAAAAGGTGATTTATGGTCTCCTCATTTTTGAAACATAGGCAACATCTTCCTGCCAATTGATAGCCTTTACTCTTAAGAGTGTCCCTTGTTGGAACTGCTCCCCAAGCAACGGTCCACATAGAAAACACAGCCTTCAAAGGAGCTCTAGTGCCCCAAATCACATTCCAAGGGAAGCTCTTATCTCCTTTCCAAGCCAAATCACAAAAATAGGATTTTACTGTGAATACACTGCTTCCATCTTTCTTCCATTACCACTTTTTCGCTCTGCCCCATCCTCAGCTTTTGTTGATAAAGAAAGGCCAGAAAGCTTATCACTTCATCACCCAGTCAAAGAAACTTCTACGAAAATGAGGCATCCAAACTGCTCCATTATCTTGCACCGTCAAATAATCTGCCACTTTTGCCTTTTTATTCAAAGCCAGCTGAAAGAGGCGTGAATACCTCTCCTTCAAGGCAATATCTCCGCACCAAGAGTCCTCCCAAAACCTGACATGATCGCCTGCCCCTACCAAGAATCCCACCCTTTGAAGAAAATCTTCATTTCCTTTGCAAATTGACTTCCACAAACTCATCCCATGAGGCCCCTCCACTGAATCCAGACTCCACCTTTTAGAAGTACACCCACATTTCACTTCCATAACCCTCCTCCATAGAACATCACGATCCCAAGCAAATCTCCATAACCACTTCCCCAACAAAGCTTTATTAAATATCCTTAAGACTTCACTCCGAGCTCCCCTTCTTGCTTCTAAAATCGGATTTTATCCCAACTAAGCAAATGAAGTTTCCTTTCGCCCTCTCTCCCCTCCCACAAAAAGCCCCTTTGGATCTTGTCTACCCTCTTTTCTACCGAAGCTGGAATAGGAAAGATAGACATAAAATATGTAGGGAGTCTTGCCAATGTACTTCAAATGAAGGTTAGCTTTCCAAAATAAATGATGTCAGCACCAACATAAAACATAGTCGAGAAAAAGGCAAATACAACCAATAGTTTGCCACAAGACTATAAGTGAAAATGGGGTTGCTAGGAGCCTTGCTCCAAGAATGGCCAAAGGAGAGGTGGAAACAATATGGGAACACAGAGTCGGATGAGAGAAGGGTTAGTGAGAAGGCAAGAGGAATGAGGGTCAGGTTGGCGGTCGTCCGATGACCAGGGTCCTTTTCTGTGGAGGAATGTTCTACCTTTCTCTTTTGGGTAAGAGTTCTATTTATAGGCGTGTCGGATGTACGACGTTTAGGGTTCCCATCATCCGCGCTGGCCATGATGTATGTCCTTCCCTCATTAGCCTAAGTACCTAATAAGGAGATTCCTTGATCAGTCAATACCGAGCTCCTCTCACCAGCCTCCAATCTACTAGAACCCTTATTCCCGAGGTGGGTTGCAACCTTGTGTATCACAATTTGCACCAGACTGCACTGCGAGCCATGACCAGGTCGCTTGTAGGAGCAAGACCATGATCGCGGGATGGGGTGTGGCGCGTGAACACCGCGTCCCAAGGTCGTGACATATGCTTGGAGGATCATCACAACCACAAGGTTAGAGCACGTCGCATCCTTGGAGCATACCTTAACCGCTAGTTTGAGGGTATCACCTTCAAGTGGATACCTCGCAACCGTCATCTGGACACTGCCTCGGGCTAGCACCGACAATGTTGGGGCTATTTGGCTTCCCTCGGCATTACTGATTTTGGAGACCTCAGCGTGTATCTAGTTTGGGGAATCCCTTGGTCGTTATGGCGATTTTCTTTTAGCTTTGGTGACTTCCTCGGTGGTGACGTGGTCTTTTCGAAGTACTAGTCCCTCGAAATCAACCTTACAAAGACCAAATGGAAAAAGGAAGAAGCACATGCGAGAGAGAGAGAGAGAGAGAGAGAGAGAGAGAGAGAGAGTTCATAAGAACGGAATGAATTAACATTAATGCCCTAGAGGGTATAACCATATAATAAGACAATTGATAGGACAGATCTTAATACGCTAACCACCACAAAAATGCGATCCTACACACAAAATTATGATGTAACAACACATTTTCAACATTCCCCTCACTCTAAAAAAATAGAAGAGGAGAATCCTAAATCCTAAGAAACACGGATACGAACATGGGATATGGATACGGACATGGGACACGGATACAACACGACACAGATACGTAAACACACCATTTCTCAAAAAAGTAACACATGTCAAGGACACGTTGAATATATATATATATATATATATATATAATTTGTTTATATTTTTTTTATATGGCCTATATAATAAAAATCTAACATTATTTTAATTAAAATTGATATAAAAACACATAAATCACAAAAATATTATTAAGGATTAAAATAACACATTAAATAAAAATTCAAAAACTTCTTCATTTGATAATTAACATACATGATTCAAGTTACAAAACAAATTTATTAACTATTACATAGAACATGTGTGAGTGTGTGTTTCTATATAACCAAAGAAGAAGAGAAAAAGAAGAAAAAACCTACAAAAAAATAGAAAATGTGTCCATAAATTGTCTAGAACGTGTCTGGAATTTAGAAGGAAAAAAAATTAGACACTCTTTTTTCGTGCAGTCCGACGCTTGTCTAAAAAGTGTCCAAGAACGTCGGTGTCGGACACGTGTCCGACACGAACACGTGAACCAAAATAGAGTGTCCATGCTTCATAGCCTAAATCAGATGGAAGAAATAAACTAGGCTTTATCAACTACGAAAAGCATTATAAAAAAAGGTTATCTTTTTTTTGCAGAGGCACAGTAATCTACCAATTAGAGGGAAATTGGTTCTGTTCCAATACTGTGTCCACATATGTACAGACATTATAAAATCACATGTTCACCATGTCATGTAGCATAGCATCAAAATTATTGAGAATCATAAAAGTTCAAACAATGCATACTCACTATCAATTCCATAGACATTGCGCCAGAAATCAATGCTTTCACTGTATCTGTCAGGATGTGTGACAGGGGCCATGTACAACTGCAGGCAGTACAGATTAAAAATTAGCATTAATTCTATTTCACCTCGAATTACTGCTAGATTCAAAAAGCCACTTAACAAAGTCTTATTCCAACTACCTGGCAACAACTAACATAAAATAAATTGTAAGTTAATTATGACTAAAGATAGTACTAGCTAAAATCTTCTTCAGTGCCAATTGTGTAAATTGGAACAAGCTCCAGATAGAATAATGGATCTTCTAATTACTGCTGTAAAGGTTACAATTAACCACATCTAGAAGACAGAAAAGTGAGAATCAATACTGTAGCATTTGAAGGAAGAATAAGGCCTCCAGGTTTTAGCCAGCGGTCTCTGGCAGTAATGATGCTTCCCAGCATGCTCTGCAAGGTAGAGCAAGAAAGTTCAACAGAAAATAGGAGATAAACAAAGAAAGGTGATTAAATCTCAAGCTATTTGATACAAAATTCTAACCATATTGTAACAATACTACAATATGCAAACAAACACGCTAACATTTCAATAATCACCTCATACAGAAGCATGTAGCCCATCCATTCTGAAATTATAACATCAACTTCTTCATCAATTTCAACGTCCTGCAGATATCAGAATGAGTGTGACTACTGTTACACAATATTAACCACAATAATATTAAAAATAATAATTGCTAACTTATTTGGCAGCTTGAGAAACTGGAAAAATAAATCGAAGCAAGAAGAGAAAACCATTTCAATAATACAATGGTTTCAAATTCCAATTGATATAATTCAGTAAAAGCTAATATATGACAGTTTGGGTCTAAAATGCAGCTAATATACACCGATATATTCATCACCCAAAAAAAAAATTTAAATTAATAACCCAGCAGTATTGTATAACTGGTATATATCTTTTGACATTCCTTCAAATATCTGCTTATACATATACTTTCATAATAAACCAAAAAAAGAAAGTGTGAATCCCTTGAGTCACATTATAATGTTTTATAACATCTTTGGGACTACACATAAAAATTATAATAATGTTAGACTTGTTAGTTAAATAATCATTATCCACTCGCTAACCTCCTTCCTTCCGGGCAGCTAAGAAGCATGGACACGCCTGGGAAGTCAAGGTGTTGGTGTCCAACACATCCTGGGCTCCGGACTCCAACTCATGTCCGATAAGTAAAATTGAGTATTCGATTTTTTATTTTTTAAAATTTCGGACACATTCCCGACATGGCAGGACACGATAATGGTGAAGAAAGATGAATAAAAAAATTGATTAAAGAGCGAAGATTCGTCAAATCTAAGATAAATAAAGTGAGAAGAGAAGAGGGAGCAAATACCCAAGAATTACATCTTTTTTTTGGTAAGTGAGGTATTACCTCCTCCTCTTCCTCTTCTCTTCTTCTTCTTCTTCTTCTTCTTCTTCCCTCTCTCTCTCTCTCTCTCGCTCTCCCTCTCTCTCTCTCTCCATCAGGGATCTCTTAGCATTCCGACTCTTCTAGACACCACCTTCTGTTTTGACAGCAAAAGCAGCTCTCCCTCTTTTTTTAAATGTGTCACACCCCCCCCCCCTCGGTTTCTTCATGTGTCAACCTATGAAGCACAGACACTCTATTTTGTCTCACGTATCCATGTCGAACACCCGAAAAAATAGTGTCTAATTTTTCTAAATTTGGGACACGTCACGGACACGTTTTTGGATTTTTTTTTTTTTTTGTTTTGTTTTTTTGAATTGTCCCCTCTTTTTCTCCTCTTCTTCTCCACTATGTTTTTATATAAACACACCCAAATATATATATATATATATAAATATATTACTTAACAAATAATTTGAATCATGGATATTGATTATTAAATGAAATTCTTAAATTTTTATTTAATGACTTTCTATTTTGATATTGATAAAATTTAGGTGATTTGTGTATTTTTATGCCAATTTTGAATATTAAAATTTTACTATATATTCATATAAAAATATATATTTAACGTATCCGTGTCCTATTTTTTTTAAAGATCACGTATCCGCATATCCGTGCTTCTTAGGTGTCAACCATCAAACCCCAAAACCACCCCACCCCCTCTTCAATTTTGACCAAACACCCCCCATTAAGTGTTGATGTGTCACCTTAACAATAATTTTTTATTTATGGCATTTATTAAATTCTTTAAATTAAATTAAAGAATAAATAAATTATTGATGAATTTTTTAATTAAATATAAAAATTCTTTATTATTTGTTGAATCAAATAATAATTTATATATATAATTTGTGTACTTCACTTATAAACCAATTTTATATCATTAAATTAGTTCAAAAGAATTTATATTAGTTTTTATTAAATCAACTTAATGAAACATGTCATAAAATAAATTTTTTATTATTAATATTAATTTTTGATAGATAGTCTTAAAATTGATTGAAATAATGTTAGAATTAGATTACATGATCATATATATATATATATATATATATATATATAAAATAAATAAATATATATATATTATTCAGCGTATCCCCAACGTGTCCATGTCTTTTTTGAAAAATTTCATGTCATCGTGTCGTATCGTATCTTGTGTCCGTATTTGTGATTCTTAGTTGGGCAGATAGTAGGTTTTGAAAATTTCGAGTGTGTGAATTGCAGTTCTTTTATCTTTTTGTCCCAGCATTTGTCCAAGGCTCCAAGCCTCTTTGTGTTAAACAAAATATTGTCCTCACTGTACTCTGTCCCAACAAAAAATTAAGCCACCTATGGCAAACCATAGAAGCTAGTTGATCGGTGTTCAAACCAAAAGAAGTCAGCTTTTTGTAGTCAATGCGCTCATGTTAACTCCAAACAAACTTATGGTCGTAATTGGTTGTGCTGGATGGTTGATAGACTACCTAATATTTACGGCAAGATTGGGCCAAGCTCAAATTTCGCTCATTGAACCTTAAGAGCATGACATCCAAAGCAACGGCAAGGCTTGAATTACTTAACAACTTTTCAATCAAAAAATACAACTTGTTTATGATTTCATAACAAACAATGCCAAAAAAAAATAGCATAAAACTATATTTAATAGATGAAAATGCTATAAAACTACACTAGGCCAAGCCATGGCTAAGTCCTCTCCTATTGAATTAAAATTAAAGGGATTGTGCACCTAGAGAGCTAGAATCATCACAAGCCCATTTGGATAGAGCAAATCAAACTATTGAGAGCTTGATATACCATGGTTACCACAATTTGATGTTCCTTTAGCGAATTGAGAATTGGGATCGCAGAATCCAAAACATAGATCATTAGCGATTTGGAATGCAAGATTTAGCATTCCAATCTAAAATATCAAAAGTCCCAAAAAAATCATACAAAATAAACACACATCATTGGAATTTTATTTTATAATGGCTTGGATTGTTGAAATCTTTTTGGTGTTTATATATACATACCAATATTATTACAAATACAATCAAAAAGCATATCACGTTCCAAATAAACGTATTTCGTTCCAACAAAGCGATCCAAAGAAGCCTACTCCTAACGTACTATGTTCTATAACAAGTAACAATCTACGTTCCCGTTCCCGTTTCCCGTACCATAACGATCCAGGTAACATTATGATATACATTGTTGGCCCACTCTCTAACAACTTAAGCTTTTGAAACAACTGGATGATTTAAGTTATTTAACATGGTATCAGAGCCTTGGTTATGAGAAGTCTTGGATTCAAGTCTCTTCGTTTCCACTTATTCCCCCATTGTGTTTGTTAGTTTAAGCTTTTAGAGCAACTAGGTGATTTTAATTATTTAACATAGTATCAGAGCCTTGCTTATGAGAAGTCTTGGATAAGTATCTCTGTTTGCATTTATTCCCCCATTGTGTTTGTTTGTGCAAAGTTGCACTATGTTTGTAGTCTGCCTCTTCACATGCGAGTTTGAGGTCACACGTGAGAGAGAGTGTTGAGAGTTTAATATACATGTTGGTCTATTCTCTAACAGCTTAAACTTTTGGAGTAATTGGTGGCTTACAACAAACATTATATCACCATCTAGAAAAGAATTTATGGTTCTCTGTTGTCTGCATATTTCAACTTGCCAGTAATCTATAAAGCACGGATACTCTATTTTGGTTCACGTGTATGTGTCGAACACTGACACTCTCAGACACTACCTGGACACATGTCAAACTCGTGAAAAAAGAGTGTCCAATTTATTTTTGTTTTTTCTAAATTTCGAACACATTTTGGACATGTTTTCTATTTTTTATTTTCGGAGTTTTTTCTTCTTTCTATCCTCTTCTTCTTACTTCTTTTTTTGGTTATATATATATATATATATATATACACACAATTATATGTGCTATGTGATAGTTAATAAATTTGTTTTGGAACTTGAATTATGAATGGTAATGATTAAATTAAGTTGAACTTGAGTTTTTATTTAATAGCTTTGTTATTTTAACATCTTAATAATATTTTTGTAATTTGTGTGTTTTTATGTCAATTTTAATTGAGTTTTTATTATATGGTCATTAAAAAATTTATATAAATTCAACATGTCTGTGTCCTACTTTTTTTAAAAACGACGTGTTTACATGTCCGTGTCATGTCATATTCGTGTCTCGTGTCTATATCCGTGCTCCTTAGCCAGTAATCCTTTACATACATTTAGTATCCGTTTGGCGGGCGGTGTGAGAGGCCCAAAACAGCATTTGGCGGTGAAATAGCATGTGAGCACCGTGTGTGGGCCGTTTGGTGCAGCAGGACAAGCTAGCATCGCGGGCTAACAATGTCGTTGGACCAAAGCTCAAAACACATGCAATTCGCCCATAACAAAAGGACCCCTGAGTTCGCTTTACTACAAAAAAAACCAGGCTTCCACTTTCTGCACGTGCTTTCGCTTGTTTTTCTCTTCCCCATGCTTGCACTTTCCATCACCATGTATAATCTATATACATATATAATTTTTTTTAACAAGTAAATTTTTATATATATATATATATATATATAATATTATATATAGAAAAATAATATTATATTTATATTGTAATATATTTAATGATATAATATATAATATAGTAAAAATTTACTTATTATTTTATATAATATTTACTATTCATATAAAGTATTTATATGTAAGGTATTTAAATTCTATAATTATTTATTTTAATTTAGTATAAATTATTTAGTTATTTATTACATTTTAATTGTATAACATGCTACCAAAGAAAAACCAATACTACTAATAAACTCTAAAGGGCAAAATGGACTTTCATGCACTAGAATCACTTCTGAATAATTTTTACCAAACACTCAATGAGTTATTCTACCATCATAAGCTATTCTCATCTAGACATCCAAAATCCATTCTGCAAAAGTCATTCTACCATAATCTATTATCCACGCGTTGAAGCTCCCCCAAACTAGCTCTTATTAGTTATCTCACAATCATTTCATAAAAAAACCCTAACATTGAGTGCACCCCCATTACAATTAATTGCCACATTTTGTAACATCCGAAAGCACGCCCACATTGATATCAAACACAAAATCACAGAAAAGACAATATTTGATGTGCTACAGCAAATTCTTACCTACATTCGTAAATGAGAGAGACTACTCCCCTCTTACCATACAAAAATTTCAGTAGGTAGCAAATACATACCACCTGAACAACACTCAATCCCAGGCCCTTAAGCAAACCCTTTTTCCTTACCCCTGGTGTGCGAGTCCTAAAACAAAAAACCTTATTTCCCTTCTCCCCCGATGTTCTTCCCCTCTCTCCCTCCTCTCAACAAACTAGTGAAACCCTCACAAACCCATCTCTTTCACCAGCACCAAGGCATCTATATATAGAGTTCCTCAATACAAACTACAAGCCCTTGTCGAGCAAGGAATAAGGGAAAAAAATACTTTCCTACGGGAAAATTAATAGATAAATCCATCTTAGTTCAAATTTTGTCAAGCTATTTGTTGCCTGTCCAACAACCATCTGATTTGCTAAATTTTATACAGCACAATCCATCATGGTCTCTCTAATTGCCATGATCAAACGCATGCAATTGAAGATTGGTTGACTTCACCTGTAATTAAAATTTTCATTGCAGTCATAGTTTCTCATGTGTTTAAGATCCCCAGAATACTTTCCTAAGAATGGGACAAACCTTCATCCCACTTGTTGAGAGCAAAAACACCAAGGTTAAAACTTAATAACAAAATATATGTTAATAATAACAAACTTCTTTATAAATACAAAATAGAGTTTACTTATTAACACACCCGAGGAAAGCGAAATAATTAAAAAAAGGGGCAGCTTACAAAAAAGTTCCTAAACTCCCAAAAACTCTACAAAAGAATCTATACAATGTGGATAATAAGAATCAAGAACACAAAGTATAGACAAAGAAATATACCTTTATAATTTAAATATCTAGAATAACAAGAGGTCATTGCTTGGTGCACTGGTAAAAACATGGGTTGTTAAGTGTGAACACGTGTTCAAGTCTAAGAACTACCACTTTGTGCAAATGATGTCAAAGGTTAGATCTGGACGCAATTCACCCATCCAAGTTCTCTTGATTAACAAGGATCAATATTATTTAATGTCCAATAGTAAATGCTTGCTGTTGCCTTGAAAAGTGTCTACCAAGTGAAAAAAGTGCAAAAGCAAAATTTCCTTTATAAACAATCAGAGTACCAAAAATAAGTTTGATTACACAATTTCACTACACATCTTGAGATTTCCAATTTCAAAGAGAAGGGCTTGTTTCCTTCATTGTGCAAAATAAGCTAATGTAGAGGGAGAGAGAGGAAAGAAAAGGAGATAAAGATCAGTGAAGGGAGAAGAAGGACGAATACAAAGGAGAGATGAAAGAAAGAAGAGAAAGAGAAAAGAAGATAGGGAAATCGAGAGAGAGAGAGAGAGACTGTAGAGAGAAAAATTGTCCAATAATTCAATTGTTCACAAAATTGGCAATATAAAATTCCTAAAATAAATAAAAATTACAAAATTAAACCTAAGGTCCGGCAGCTTTGCGCCTACAACTAAAATAGGTGAAAATTGGGCACGGAACATGGGATTCCCATCAATTCTCTCCACCTAAGGGCCGACAATAACTTGCCTCTGGAGAGTTATAGCATTGTTACTGCTCTAAAAGACCAAGATCAATGTGAGGAAACTCATCCTTTGTAATTCATGCATCATATTCTCCATTGGGCGAGACATTGCCACCTCAAGGAGAAGTAACAACCTAATCCTCAAAAACCTCCTCCATCTGGTTCATGCTCTATGATGGAAGTGGGGGAAGAACAAGTACAGGTGCTACAGAAGAAGCAACTCCACCAATATGAACACCTACTAACAGTTTAGTAGGTTCAAAGGAGCCTTGATAAGGAAACCAGTCCTCCGTATTGAAAATTGGGCTAACACTCATACCAAATGGTAAGTCAAGTAACTATGCATTAGGCCCTAATTTACGCATAATACGAAAAGGTCCAGAGGCTTGAGAATGTAGTTTCTTGATAGAGTTCTTAGGAGACCACTTTGGTTACACACAAGATGACATAGTCTTCTTCACTTAATTCTTGTTTCCTGTAGTCAACATTTGTAACAAGTTTATAATTTTCATTACTTAATATAATTGTACAATGTATATTGCCACGGAGATCACAAATATGTTGGGCAAAGGACTCAACAAGTGCAAAAAAAAAAAAAGGAATCCAAAGGCAAAGGAACAAAGTCAATGGACTAAAAAGGGGAAAAACCATAAACAATCTCAAAAAAAGTCTTACTAGTAGACCAATTGATCAAATTGTTATATGCAAACAACATAGTAGGCAACAATAAATGCCAATTATCCGGATACTCTCCCACAAGACACCTAAGCAAATCTCCCAAACTTCTATTAACAACCTCAATTTATCCATTAGTCTGGCGATGGAATTTCAATTGAGTCTCAAAAAGTTTCAAAAGTGTCACCCAAAAATAACAAACTTAACATCCTTGTCAAACACAATGGAAGTTGGTAACCATCAAGCCTAAAAATTTCCCTAAAGTACAATTAGCTACATGTGAAGCATTAGTGGTCTTATTACAAGGAATAAAGTGGACTATCTTCGAAACCTATCCAACACAATTAGCTACATGTGAAGCATTAGTGGTCTTATTACATGGAATAAAGTGGGCTATCTTTGAAACCTATCCAACACAACTAAAATAGAATCATATCCTCCAACTGTCTTAAGCAACCCCAAGGACAACATTTATACTAACACCTTTCCATGGTCTGCGTTGCACAGGTAAGGGAGTGTATAAACTAGTTTTTTTCTTCCCAACTTTAGTTAATTGACAAGTGCGACACTGAGACACAATCCTAGCTTTAGCTCTAATACCAACTGATGTAGAATAGAGAGAGTAAAAGAGAAGAGAAGAGAGAGAAAGTACAAAGAAAGAAGGAGAGAAGGAAACAAGGAGAGAGAGGGAGAGCATGTCGAGAGAATTTGTCCAAGAATTCAATTGTTCACAAAATCAATCTAATCTATTCTATTACTTTGGGCCTTATATTTATATGCAAATCCAAAAATAAAGAAATTACCAAAATAAAATCCCTAAATTTAAAAAAAAAAAATCAAAATAAATAAAAATTACAAAATGAAATCATAAGGTCCTCTAGCCTTGCACCAATGCCTAACATAGTGCAAATTGGGCGCAGCACATAGGTCCCGTCATGATTCCCCTCATGGATGATCAAAATGTTGCAAATAGGCAGATTATCACATAGAATTTTATCCTGCTCAAACAAAAAATTAAAGCACCCTTTTCAAAGCTCAAGGAACATGTTGGCTTGTTTAAAGAAGCCTACCTCAATGCGACCATGCAAAACAACAATCGTATCGGATAAGTTATTTGCCTTCACCACTTCATTTGCCTAATTAAACAATTCAAAAGAACAATTCAAATCATATTTCAATCCGAATTGGAACCATATTTCAAGCTCAATTCTAGTGGCGAATAAATATTCTCGAACAAAAAAGAGGAATTTATAGACAAGATCTAAACATTTCAAAAGAACAATTACAACCATATTTCAAGCACAATTCGTGACATGTTATGACATAAAATATATATATTAGTGGTCAATAAATATTCCCACTAATCAAAAAGGAATTTATAGGCAAGAACCAATCAGGAATCTTTCTATTGTAGAACAAAAATAAAACGTGTGCAATAAAGTGCAAGATTCCACGTCAACACTGACCATGGAATGAAGTATTGGAAAATATCCCTACACACATATCAAATGTCAACAAATTGTGATACAATATTTTGATGTAGTTTCACAATGAGAAACTATCAAAGATATGCATTGTTGAGATGGGCTAGCCGAGTGCTTGAGGTTCCCGCCACCACGGGGTCTGGGGAGGTTTAGATATACCGTGTATGCAACCTTACCCCCTGCAAGCAGAGAGGCTGTTTCTGTGACTCGAACCCGCAACTTCCAGGTCACAATGGAGCAACCTTATCATTGTGCCAAGGCCCGCCCTCATATGCATTGCTGAGACATATTGCAAAATTTAGCAAGATAGCAATAATTTGCATATAAAGTTATCGCATACTTTTAATTTCATATAGATGAAATGTGGTGCATATCAATCAAATGTAGTGTGAATCTTTTGATTGGGCTAAATATATTATGCATGTCTGGCATGTTGAGAACTGCTCTTCCTCCATCAAACAAGAAAAATTTCACTGTTAGGCCAACACCAACTCATGTACATAGTTTTTCTTCTTTTTCTATTAAAATCATGGACATTATCTGTGAAAGAATATTAATGGAATTGAAAGGAACATTGCAAACCCTATCAAGTTTGCAAAACAGTACATGGATGCATGGGCAAGGTTCATGATAAGCTACAAATCATAATTCATAAGTAAAAAGACTGCAACATCTAAAGGAAGTTTAGTAAATAAATCACAGAGATTAGATAATATAAACAATGTGTAGCATGTTTTGACCAATAATATTGAGTATCAATACAACAAAGTACCTGAAGTGCAATCTCACTGGCATCTACTGCATAGACCTGGTAACAGAAAATTATTTCAAAACTAATACAGTGTCAAAAAGATAGAAACTGAAAGTGCTTCAATCAATGGAACAAACAAATATATTTCCCTAAAACAGACGACTAAGAATCCCTTCGTGTTCTTGTACACAAAGCACCCATGAAGTGGAGAAGGGTAATACAACAGCTATTTGTTGTGACCTAATCAGTGAAGATCACTGTCCTTAAATAACAAAGATGAATAGAAACAACATAATAACCGAACCAAGTAGAACTACAAACCCACCAACACCTTGATTCTCAACCTAACAAGTAAATTTACTTGGAAATCTGATACTCAGAATAATATATCCAAGTATTTAAGGATATAACCGCCCAACCCCCCAAAAGCAGGGGGTTATAACAGTCCAGACTGGTTAAGCAGGCACTAATCAGTAATCAGTACTTTAACCGACAGGCTGACATGATGGACAAAGGCATGGTCCTAGCACAAACTGAAATTACCTGGTCAAACCACGTCAAGTAGTCAACTACAAAAGATCATTGACAGGGCAACTAAATCAAGTATATTCTTAGGATAAGGTTAGACACAATCAATTTGGTAATTCCAAGTCTTGGGTCTACAACTACAATTCACAAAAAGAGGGAAGGAAAAAAAGCTGAAGAAAATTACGAGTCTTGGCATAGATAAAACATAAAATTGATGTTTAAGCCTTAAGGAGACAAAGCCAATGAGTATGTACTTCAAATTTTAGCTCAAATAACCATCAGCAGGTGACAAGTAAAAACAAAAATGCATAAAGACAACCTATCTAAAGAATTTTGAATGGACATTGTCAAAGTAACCCCAGAAAAAAAAAATGATTAGTTTGCCTAACTCAACAGTAGGAATTGTAAGGTAGAAAGGGAAGGGTAGGTTCTTCATAATGCCTCCCCATCGACTAACATTCAACGGAAGCCAAAGTTTTTGATTTCCTAACAACCTGAAAATGCGTAAGTAAACTATGAAGAGAGACAATTATACAAATCTTGAAAATTTGTAATGAAAGAAAAAGACAAGTAAAAAATACTATTAATAAACATTAGATGGCAAGAAGGAACAACGCAAGTTCAACCTACAAACTAGAGTGGTAAAGAAAATATCTCATTCCCGATAAAAGTAAATGTGTTGTTAAACCATGAATGCTACAATCTGGAATGAGATAATGAATAAAAAATTTAAGCAGACAAAATTATATATTAAATTTAATTAAACATGTATGGCACCATCACAACAGGTATTCGTAGATTTTTATGTACATCTTTAGTGAATGTACTAAATAAAAAATTTAAGCAGACAAAAAATTATGTATTAAGTTTAATTAAACATGTATGGCACCATCACAACAGGTATTCATAGATTTTTATGTACATCTTTAGTGAATGTACTATAAAAATTTAGTTTATATCTTCTTTCAAAATAAAGCTTAATCCAACTATCAACCAACAACTCGACAACAGCAAATTGATGAACATCCACTCCTCCATTCAAGAGAAATGGGAGTATCATTTCTATAACGTTTCGGACAGGAGGTGTCAAAAAAAGTCATTCACTTTTTGTCATTTGGGAAAATCAAGATATTATTCACATCGTACAGGTTTATCATTGTTTGTGTTATATTATTTGTTCTTTACATTTTTCTATATGTATTTCAAAACAAGTAGTAGTTATTTTAAACATTGATTCAAGAAAATACTAAACATTGCAATAAAGTGAGAATCATATAATGGTGGAGAGTTTTTTTTCAATGGTAAATACATGAACAGCAAAACTGATCACCAAACCTGCTAACTGAACTAATAATAAAGTAATTGTCTGATACATACTTTTTAATTTTAAAAAAAATATACATTTATAGTCTGAATTTGAGCAGATTCAACAATAAGATGTCTTACTCGTTTTGCACCAGCCTGAGCACAAAATATAGAAAGAATGCCTGTGCCACACCCAACATCCACTACAACCTGAAAGCATTATTTCAGAACTAAGAAAACTAACAAAAAAGAAGTGAATTGAAGATATTAATCCTCTAAATAGATAATTCCAACCAAGCAAGTCCAACACAGATAAGACACTGATACTCTATGATGGCAATTCCATTTTCATATACTAAATGTCACACTGCATAGATGCAATATATAACCCATTTCATACCTTACTAAAATTACGTGTTTAAATCAAAAACTACAATTTGAGCTAAGTAAGATAGCCCTCACAACCAAAAGGACTGGTATCACCCTGCTCGCCCCTGTCAGGGGTTCAAGTCCTCAAAAGGGGCAGCTCTCTCGGGTGGTAGCAATCAATTTGTCCCTCACGGGTGGCAACACTCAGACTTATCTGATACGTGTGGCTTGCAAGGAGTTGCAGCATTGCAGGTATCCACGGGATTAGTCTTGCCTCGAAACCCCAAGCTGGGAATAGATGTGGGGTTACCCATGATACAAAATAAAAAAATAACTCGGGAGGAAGAACTGGTATTAGACACAAACCATCCATTCTGGATTTATAATTGTTCGAATAAAATTTTTAGCTAATTCTATGCGTCTAACCAAAATTATCCTTCTTCCATTTTTTTAATCTCCACCCCCCCCCCCCCCGGGGGAATAAGTAAAAGGCCTCGTTAGCTTGGGCAAAGATGGGGACAAGGAGCAAGAATTTAACCCCCCCCCCCCCCCCAAGCTCTGCCAGACACCGGAGAGGGTTAGCTCAGTGCCCTCACATAGATAAATACAAAGTTTTTCTATTGAATGGAAAACTCTCATTGTAGCATATACTTATCCCAAAAAAAAATTCCAATGATGTACAAGTAACATAAGGAAGATTATTATTGATGGAGTTGATTTATCAATTATATATTATTGACAGAGTTGATTTCAACAAAGAAGACAATATTAGAGATGGCATTGTTCAAGTCTATGAGAACTCCTTTTTTTTTTTTATAAGTAATATAAATTTCATTAAAGAGCACCAGGGGGGTGCACCCAATTAAAAAAAAAATTACAATCATTCTATGGGTCAACACACACAGAATGCAAATGCAAACTCCATTTTGAAAATTCAGCAGAGACTGAGATTGGATGGCATGGAATTTGATAGAAATGGAGATGATGATAGGTAGTGCTTGGAAAGGCCGTTTGATAAAGAGGTGATGGTGGTTGTTTTGAAGAATTGTAATGGGGATAAAGTACTGATTCTGATGGGATGTCATTGGCATTCTTTCAACATTACTAGGACACAGTTAGATCAAATGCAATGGCTATGATGAGATCTTTCCATAAGGACAGTTTTAGAAGAGCATTAATGCCTCTCTTATTTTCTTAGTTCCTAAGAAAGGTGGAGTGGTAGATTTGAAGGATTTCTATCTGATTAACCTTGCGGGGGAGTTTATGCAAAATTATTGAAGTGTTGGCTTTAAGACTTTTGAGGGTTATTGATATCAATCTCTCAAAATGCTTTTGAGAGGGGCCACCAGTTTCTCGATGTAATTCTTTTAGAAAATGAGTGCTTGGACTCAAGGTTGAGAAGTGCGGAGTTGAGGTTGATCTGCAATTAGATCTGGAGAAAGTTTATGATCACGTCAACCAGCGTTTATTGCCATACATTACACCCCACCCCCACCCCCACCCCCACCCCCCAAAGTTAAACTGGTGCTTGTTGTCGCATCAGGTGCTAAAGCATGGGTGTTTTGGATCCTTTGAGCAAAAACAGAGCACCAAAAGCTGTTGCACCAGGTGCTAGAGCATGGGAGTTTTGTAACCATTGAGCAAAAGGGCCGTAATTGGATAAGATGGGCTTCGAGAAAGAGTGGTAGTGAGAAATGAGTTCTGTATTTTTACAATGAGGCTCTTTGTACCCATCAATGGAACTCCAATAGGCTTCTTTAGTAGCTAGAGGGGTCCCAGACAAGGGGATAAACCCTCACCATTCCTATTCATTATAGTCATGGAGGCATTTAGTTGGTTGATGAGTAGCCAATGGAGTGTGATTTGCTTAGACGATTCTATATTGGGTTTGTCAAAGGAGAGACTTTCGCAGTGTCTCATTTGTTGTTTGCAAATGAAACAATTGTGTTTTCTGATTCTAATGGGCTTCTATTTAAGTTTTTGAGGTGCATTCTTATTTGCTTTCACGAGTTTTCAAGGTTGAAGATTAATTTGAATGAATTGATTTCGCTAGGGGAGTTACAGGGGACTCATATGATGGCACGAACTTCTTACTTGGGTCTTCCTCTGGGTTCTTCATACCAGAATGTTTGGGGCATTGTGCTTGAGAGGTTTAAGAAGATATTGATAAGATGGAAGAGGCAACGTCTTTTAGAAGGGGGAAGGCTTGCACTCATCGAGAGAACATTATCCAATTTACTCACCTATTTTATGTCATTTTCCAGCCCTATTGCAGTTGTGAGAAGGTTTAAAAAACTCCAATGTGACTTTTTGTGGGATGGGCAATCCTTGTAGTAAAACTCCTGAGCCAGGCCAATGCTCAAGGAAGACTTCCACTATGATGAAAAATGAATTACAGCATATCTACGAACAAGCTTAGTGCCTCAAGCTCCATTCTCCCCGATCACGTCTTCAATTTCCTCTTGTTTCCATAAGCATCTCATAGCCGGATCCTTCATACAACCGGAATCCTCAACAATCTCAGAATCCTCAGATCAAGCCGCTCCACAATTGTGAATTCTCATAACCTCGGTGTCCACCAATCACTCAACGCCGAATCCTCAAACTTGAACTTCTTCATTCGTCAATGGTGAAATTGACATGAACAAGAGGCTTTTAGATCTGATTTAGATCTAGTGGATGATCTAAAACGATCAATGAACAAGAGTAGAGAAATGTATGAATGACATTTATAATTGATCTCTCATGAAATCTTTTTAATCTCTCAACAATTTAGCTCTCACAATTGAAAACTCTCTCACTCTGTTTTTTACTACTCTCAACTGAATTTTCATGTATTTTCGCAATGAGCTTGTTCAAACCCAAGTGAGCTTGAAAACAGATTAAATATGTTTTCTGCCCAAGGTTCTTTCGAACAAACCATCATTCGTTCGAATGAGCACTAGTTCGTTCAAACGACCAAGGAACGAATATCAAACGAGCACAACTTTGAGATTGCAGATCTTCGTTTGATATAGAGCCTTCGAACGAATGAAAATGAATGAGAACGAACTTTTCTGTTGTTCGAACGAGCAACGGAGAGTTCCTCATTCTTGCTTGTCTTGTGAACTAAAATTTTCCTTTTAAGATTTTAAAGAGGCATTTTGAAAAAATTGATTCACAACCACAAGTCAATCACATACATGATGTTATAATATAAATTATATGCAATGCATGCATGATGTGAGTGTGTGAGATCCAAATCAAATACAAAAGTCCAATATACCCTTCGAGAACCAAGTCGACCTGTAGTGATGCACAATAATGTCTCTTGGACAAACTTGGAGAAGAACGGACATTGAGGTACTCACTTCTAGGACTTATGTAAGGATTACACACAAATCACGTTTTGCCAAACCAGATTAGCCAATTACAACATCGGACCCGATGGTCCTAACAATTATTGAAGCTTTAACCTAGGCTCGGCCCGAGTCGAGGTTGGGCTTGAAAATCTTGACCCAGGCTCGTCCTAAATTATAATGTTTTTAGCCCAAGCACTGTTAAAATTCGGGTTGGGCTTAAGGTTAACCCGTCCGAGTTGCAATCCTAAATGCAGGAGATGGGGGATGAGTTCAGATATCATTTGGTAGATTGGAGAATTACTTGGTTACCGTTGAAGGAAAGAGAATTGGTGGTGAGAGACCAAAGGAGTTTCAACCATGCCCGTCTAAGGAAAATGGTTATGGAGGTATAATTTTATGGAGAAGAGTGATGAAATGGAAGTATGGAAGTAATAGGGGGATTGGTATAATAAAGAGGTGAGAGTGGACTCTAAGGCTTCAATCCCATAACCTTCCCTTGTACATATGGGTTCACCCCTTTTGGCATTTTAATACAATACTTTAATTATCAAAAATATTGGCCTATTGGAGCATGGAAGAGCGTCTGGAATATGTGGGTTGAATTCTCAAAGCATATTAAATGGAAGGTAAGCTTCATGTTGGTTGAACCACTCGTGTGGAGAGGACCTGCTTTGTGCAACCTTATCAAGTCTATTCAGGATCACAAGAGACTGACAGGCTATGTTGCTAACTACAATAGATCATTGATAAGTGGGATTATATAAGATACTTACCTCATAGGCCATGACAAGATTGGGAAATGGATGAAGTAGCAAATTTTTTAGGAGAGCAAATATTTTCCGAGTTATTTATGGTCAATTTGTAATGGATGAAGAGGAAAGTTCTATGGGGAGGATTAGTTCTAAAGGTGGTACCATCACAATGCCATCCTGTTATTAGGTGTTGAAGGGTGGGGAATGGCAGGGATTCCTTCAGAGAGCTATCTAGTGCACCAAAGCCCCACCTAAATTGACCCTTTTTTTGGATGGCAATGGCACTGAGGAAGATTTTGACAATAGATAATCTTATAAAAATGAGGCATATAATGAAATTTGTGCAAGGAAGCAAAGTCAATTGTTGCACTATTTGATGGTTTGAGATATGTGGAATATATTGCTTGCACTATTGTGGGTGGGGGGGTTGCATTGGGTGAAACCTAGAATGACAAGAAGATATCCTCTCAACATGGAGAGGGATAGAGTGGGAAGAAGGGTTCGAGTTGTTTGGAAGGTGAACCCACTATGCTTTGGGTGGAGCCTTTGGAAGGAGAGGAATTGGATATCCCTTGAAGGGGTGGAGTCTCCTATCTAAGTATTTAATCATTTTATGTCGAACTCGATACTTTTTTTGGATTATAGGGAGTTCATTTTTATTTATAATTTTTTTTTTTTTTTGTAGAGGTTTTGGAAGACATGAGACTTTTTTTTTTTGTGGGTTGATTGTCTCATGGGTAGAGTTATTGTATACTTTTTTATTTCATTCCCTGCATATGAGGTTGCACCCCCTTGGTGCTTCTAATGAAACTTTCTATATGTCTATAGCCCTTGCATAAATAATAAAAAAAATTGTCATATAAATTTTTCAATAAGAAAAACAATTAAGATTATCTCATAAAGGACATGATGATTATAATCATACCTTGCCAGAAATATAACTCTGATGCTGCAAAATTGCGGCCTTATAAGTTTCAGTCCGCACACGATCCTGTTTCATGAGAAACATTAGCATATTTCCAAGTGAGTCAAAGAACGTTGTAACAAGTAAAAGAATACGCATAGAATGTCAGAAGAACTCTCATGTGGCAAACTATCTATTTATATAAGCTTCTATTCAATTTCTAAATAGATTAGTAACAAGATTTTTTTTCTTTTGGTAAGTAACAGAAATGCAAGCAAAGGAAGCAAAGACATTACAGAACAATAGGTTGTGAAACACTGACCTTACCAGAGGTCCAGAGGTCCAGAGGACCTATAACTCAACTGTGAAACAACAACAACAACAGTCACAACTACTTAAGATCAAACTTAGTCAATCCTATTTCACCATTCAGCTCTAGCTAGGATAATATACTTGATTAAATTACATGTCTTTATTTCTTTCATATGGCCTTAAAACAAGATTTTCTCTATCCTCAGTCTTGACACACGCATTCAATGCAGTCCTTAAAAAGGTCAAACCCATAGGTCCTCACAAATGCTTCATTTTCTGGGTTTTTTTCTTTTTGTTTTTTTTTTTGTTATATATAGAATGGGGATTAGGGGGAATTCCTACTAATTCGTATCAGCCATCCTCACAGTGCCAACACACATTTGACAAAAAAAAAAAAGGAAGTCAGGTACACCAAGGCGGAGTCAGTTCAATGCATCCCACCCAAACAAAAAAAGGGCCCATCATAGAAATAGTTCACAAAAGGAAAAGAAAAGAAAAATATAAGGTTTGCATAGATAAAATACATAATAAAAATAAAAAAAAAAAGAAATACCTTGATCATCTCCTCGTGGATACCAACGTGAGAGTAAGAATGAAAATAGGCCATGTCGAAGTCCGTACAAGGATGCCTCTCCCTCTCTCTTTCCCTCTCTTGCTCAGAATGAGAAACCCTAGTCCCATCTCTCCAGTCACGTGACCTGCTGCCACGACTGCCCTTCCGGAATCGCTTCTCGGTGTGTTGCTGGTACCCGTTACTGTAAGCCCCATTCAACGGTCGGAGCATTGTGTCCCGCACAGGAGAGGAGAGAAACAAATGACAGGAAAGAAGGAAAACAAACGACACGGAGCTCTCTCTTAAGTCTATTCCAGGGCATTTGAAATTAAACTTTGGCAACCTACTATATTATGTGATGTACGCGCAGTGAAGAAAAGCCGCCCAGGATGCCTACTTTTTTTCTTTCGTTTTTTTCAAGCAAAAAGGAGGTAGCAGTAATCTTCCCTTTTCTTTTCCTAAGCAAGCCCACCCCTTTGTGTGTGTTAGTTTTGACCCGTGGCTGATTCAGAAATATAGAAGATGAGAGTCGAAGATGCAAAACCATCGTACACATATTGCTGCTGTTTGTTAAAATAAAGAATAATTATATACTAATTACAAAATCTTTCAATTGTTTTTTTAAATTGCACTAGCATCTCCTCTATTAATATATATATATATTCTGTCTCTGTTATTAATAATGTTAAATTTCAACTAATTTTTTTATATAACTTAAAATATGTTTATATTACAATGACTTCCGTATCTTTTTAGAAATTACAAAAGAGATCTTTATAATTATCATATATTACAGGAAAAGTTAGTGTAATTATCTTAGATGATTAAAATAGTAACTTCATAATTTTTTGTTAATGTTTATCTCTTGACAATTCTAATAGATGAGGTTAATGTAATATCAGAAATCACAAAGAATGTCTTTGTAATTGTCAAATGGTCAGTTTAATTATCCCTAAAAATAATAATATTGTAACAATAGTTTAATATTACTTTTGGATTAAAAATTTAGGTAAATTACACAAACCTCCCCTAAAGGTTAATGAAACTATAGCTAGCTCCCTCAAGTTTGAGATTGACCACCCTTGTTAGTGTTTGTCAAAAAACGAGATTGACAGATATGCTAAAATGACTATTATACTTGTAATATTTATAACATTGTTTAATTGTATTGTCTAAGCGTTGACGTAAAGGCGTCAACACATTGTGAAAGTGACTCTCTTACCCTTATGCTTAATTGAAGGGACATTAGTCTCATTAGTCTCTCTCTACTTATTCTTTGAAGATGATGAATCATAATGTCTGCTCCCAGATTCTACCTGTTGAAGCATTCAATATCAACTTGAAAGAGGAAGATTTAAACCTAGGTGTGGGCACCACCGCCGGGAAAAAAAATTCTGTATAGATTTTAGAGGATCCCAGATTGTCTCTTTCCCTAAAAGTGGGAAAGAACACATTTGAGAGAGATACAAAAAATGAGGAGTCGTTAGCTTGTTTTGAGCAATTAAACAACTAAACCCGTTACAACATGAACAATACATATAAAAGAAAATTCAAAAAAAAATGAAATAAAAATTACATTGCTTTGATTCCTAAATATATACTAAAAGCCCCTTGACATGGGTCAAAATTATAAAAGCAATTAGAAATACGCAACCAAAAAATAGGCTCAAGGGTTAGGGATATGAAGTGGGAAGGTGTTAGGTAGCCACTTCCCTCGATCCAAATGACCGGCCTCAAAAATTCAATTATAAGGCTTTATCATCAAAGTCTAAGAAAAGGAAAAAAATGATGGAGAAGAAGAATCACATGACATATGGTGGAGGTAATGATCAAGTAAACAAATTGAAATAAAGAAAAATAAGAAAAAGGAAAAAGGGAAAGGGATTTGACTTGGGCCTGTAGACTTCCTACATATCCATCCTAAGATGGAATCAAAGTCATGTAGTTCTCCGGTTTTACCCTCTTTTTCAAAAGTAATAAAAGGAGGAGATCATCCAGGTAAGAGGACTAGGAAGGGTTTAAGAAAATGTACCTTGTTTAGTCATCGTGGTTGGGCAGCACTTCGGTTAGGAATGGTTGACTCGGAATCGTCACCTCGATAGAGCTTTGGCTTGTTATTTGTTTTGAGACACTTAATTGAGCAAGGCTGCGGTCTGGAAAATGGAAGAAGGCTAAAGAACTTTTGATTGGGAGAGAACTCTAGAGTAGTATCAGAAGCATAAGGCTATTCAATTGTCTATCCTTAAAATGGTGACCAAAGGTCTATTTATAGGCCAAAAGGTGAGATTTGATCCAATGCCCATAATTGTCCTCACAAATAAAGGGCTAGGATCATGTCTTGCGTGATAATTGCATGATTTTTAATAAAATAAATTAAATGAAAATCATAAATCATGAATATCCAAAATAATAAATTATGAAAAATGAATAAGCCTATCAAAATAAATGTTAAATGCAAGATAAATAAATTATTCCTAAACAATAAAAAGGAAAATGAGGATAATTAGGAGGGATTTATCAGTAATCATAAATATATAATGAGTATCCCACATGTGTATGAGATATATCCTATATATATGTATGCACAATGTATGCATCTAAACGTAATGTGTCTAGACCTAACATGGGTATACCTAGATAAGTGGACTGATGAGATGGTTACAATGCATCCTACATGCCACCTAAGCTAACATATGGACTAATGATATGAATGCACACTCAATGCACCCATGTGAGTGAGTCCATGCCAAGAAATAGACAAATGTCTAGGTTTAATGAATCTCTTCTAAAGGAAATATCAAGCAATTAGATTTATAAAAACTCTAGGAATAAAAAGTCCTAATTATGCTTAAATGAACTATTATCACTCAAGACCACCAAATTTTTCCCCAATTTGGTAAAAAATACAAAATTGCCACAAGGCATGTAAAATGACCAAATTGCCCCTCAAGGTATGAGAATGTCCTAATTTGTCACCCAAAGGCTAAAATTACCAAATTACCCCTAGATGAGTAAAATGATAGGAAAATTATAAAAATGCCCCTCAAGTGACAGAAAAGTCTTATTAAAGGTAGGATTGTGATAAAATTACCAAGATGCCCTTAATGAGCAAAATGATGTCAAAATTACAAAAACGCCCTCCAATGGGTAGAAGAATCCTACTAGAGGTGGGACTCTGACGAGAAAAGTCATACTGGATGTGGGACTCTGATGGGAAGAGTCCTACTAAAGATGGGACTCTAACGAGAAGAGTCCTACAAGAGATGAGACTCTAACAGGAAGAGTCCTACTAGAGGCAGGACTTTAACGGGAAGAGTTTGACAGAAAGAGACTTAGTAGAGGCAAGACTCTGATAGGGAGAGTCCTACTAGAGGTGGGACTCTAATAGGAAGAGTTCTACTAGAAGTGGGACTTTGGCAAAATGAGTCCTACTAGGGGTGGGACTTTGGTGGAAAGAGTCCTACTAAAGGTGGGGCTCTAACAGGAAGAGTCTTATTGGAGATGGGACTCTTGGTACAATGATCGAAATGCCCTTATCTAATAAAGGGTCACAAAATGAGGTGTCTACAAAGATTCCCTCGTTGATGGAACTTGCAAGCAAGTGAATGTCAACGCAAGAACAAAAGAGATACACATTTTAACCTTGATTGTGATTTTTTATAAAGTCAGACTCATTTCGAAATGAGATTCCTACATATCAACCTTAGGTGAATCAGACAGTTCGTAATTCGTGACTGGTGAAAATGAGTGTTATCCTTATCGAATTTTCCTAAAGAGACTTATCTAGATAAGATTGTCGTGAGGTTACGCCCTTAAAAATGAATCCTTAAAGTTTTATTGGTAGGAAATGTGATCCTAACAAGTTTTTCATGAGGTTGTATTCTCATGAGATAATTTTGCATCTTCGGACATTTGACCTAAAAAAGAATTCCATCATAGTAGGTTAATAAGGGAATGTAATAGATGGTTTACTCAAATGGAAATGCGATCCTAATAGGCTTATAAGATTGTGATGGACAATTTACTCGAAAAGAATGCTATCCTAACAGGATTTTCTTAAAAAAATGTTATCCTAATAGAATTGTTGTAAGGTTATATCCTTGATGGATGACTTGCTTGAAAGAAATGCTATCTTGACAAGATTTTTCCTGAAATGAATGTTATCCTAATAAATTTTTTGAAAGATTACATCATTAATGGCCGAGTTTTGCAGAGAATAAATACTCCATGGAGAATGCTAAATTATGACTCATTGGGGAGGTGAAGTTCTAGTATGATGACTCAAACTTCACTAGGTAATGAATTGAGTTGATTCAAAGGATCCAATGATCTATTGAGGAAAAAGACAGTTGTGTCCTACTTAGGAAACGTGGCCATGATCTCGGGGGAACCACTTAATGCTATTCACACGATCTTTTAGAGAGGTCGTGCGTTACTTTAATGAATGGCGATTTTTAAATTAGTGGGTCGATGCCACTAATTGGCACATTGGTCAATTTTGACCAGAAATGGAAAATTACCAATTCCCCCCCCTTTCGATATCCGGTACCAAGTTATGATGGATCTTTGAACTTATTTTGACAAGAAATGAACTGAAATTGACCAAAATGGGCCAAATTTGTAAAAATGGGCCCAAAATTAAAAAATGCCCAATACAGGCTCTATGTGTCGGTCAACATACAAAGAGGGGGGTTTTGTCCCTTTGTGTGCCGATCGGCTACCCGTGAGTGCCTAAACAACCTGCTTTAAAATGCTACAATTTTTTAAACTTTTCATTTTGTTCTTTGAGTTATCTCCTACCACACTTGTGCTCATTTTTTGTAAGGTTGTAAGAAAGGTTAGATTGAAGTGTTCTACACCTGTTCCAACCGTTTGGAAGATCAATCAACTCGATTTTTTACCTTAAATTTGAAGATTTTAAAAGAAATGGCAAATAAGGGTCATGATGACACATACCCAATGTTCGACATTGATCGAGATTTGGGGACTTCTAGACCGGTTCATGGAACTATCTTTCAAAAAAACCACACCAGGCTATCAGAACAACTCGAGTTTGCTTCAAGAATCGGTGTGTCATTTGTCGCAAAGGTATCACAATACACAAGTATGTATTTTCTTTAGTTTTCTTCCGATTATTTTGAGATTTTTGAGTTGGTCCTTCATACATTTGATTTTCTTTTTTGCATTTTGGGAATGATTTGTATGAAATTTTGGTTGTTTGCATGCATAGGAATTTCACCGATGTGCACCTTTTAGGGAGGTGTACACCACGCGCCTGTGAAAATGCTCAAATGGATTGTTTTTATGTTTCTTTGATCTTGTGTATCCATTTTCATGCTTTTTTGACATGCTCATGACATTGGAAGGATTTTCTAACACATAAGTTTTTTTTTTTATTTTTTATGTAAAAAGAATTGGAAATCTGCGCACGAGGCTCAATGTCGAATATTGCAGAATGATGGGCACACTTACCCTCTAGGTGCAAGGGGCACGTGAGAGGGGCATGTTTTGGTCCATTTGTTTATCGAATTTTTCACGCAGACCATGACCAAAAGGCCCTTTACGATTTTTTCGAGAGGTGGTAGGATACAACCAACACTTTCCACCTTTATTTTGGTGAAGTGACGTTGACCCCACTTGAATTTGCAATGATCATCGGTCTTTCGATAGGTGGTGATCAAGTTCCATGGAAGAGTGACATGCACAACTAGGAAGATGAAGTCTTTCGACTTTTGGGATGGCAACTGGCATTGGCCTCTAGAGGCGCCGTGAGTGTCAAACATATTTTAGAAGCATTCCACTATCGAGAGTGCAATGATATGGTTATGGAGGACCAACAGACTAGAGCTTTCATGCTCTTTGTATTTGGGTAGATCCTTCTTGCTAACGCTGGCGACACCATCCATCTTTGGTTTCTCCCCGTCTTGAAGGACATGAACAACTTCAAGCACTTCAACTGGGGAGGCATCGCAATAGAGGTTTGTATCATTGGATTTGTGCCTTGTCGCATCAAATTATAAAGGGTCTTGGCCGCTTTAATGTCGTTTGGGAGGTATGACTTCCGAATCTCTCTTTTTCTCTTAAAAAATGCCATTTTGATTAACTTTTCCTATTTTGACAGATTCGAGCCTATGAGGTGATTCAGTTATTGCCATTTCCATTGTTGCAGGTAAAAGAAAATACATTTCCCTACATGTGGTAGTGAAGGAAAGAGAACAGGCGAGCTCGTTGGGGAGCGAACGTGGTCTATAAATTTCGAGTGGCATTGGACAGCCTCTAGGCAGACAAGGTTAGTTTATTTGTTTTGAACATTTTCTTAACATATGATGTGAGAAACTTATGTTTTTCCATTTGTGACAACTTCGGTGGAACCCATGGGGGGTGGCCCCGACTTCGGTAAAGAGAAGTGTTGGCATAACGCGTCAGCGCTTGATTTTGGAAGTCCTTTTCCAGAGGGTGTACTTGTTGACACATTATTTTGAGACCCTTGATTGCATAGGATTAGTTTTTCCATTTTTGGGAGATTACACTAATATGTCCCATTTATGGGTATTTTAGTATTTTCACATTTCTGCCCAACGAGGGCATTTTGGTTATTCCGTCCATAGAGGGCATTTCAGTCATTATGCCCACCAAGGGCATTTTGGTTATTTCGCCCACTAAGGACATTTTGGTCATTATGCCCACCGAGGGCATTTTGATCATTTTGCCCATAGAGGGCATTTCGATCATTATGCCCATGCCCACCAAGGGAATTGGGTAATTTTGCCGTATAGAGGGTATTTTGGTCATTTTGCCCATAGAGGGCATTTCAGTCATTATGCTTACTAAGAGCATTTTGGTCATTATGCCCACTAAGGGCATTTTGGTCATTTGACACATTAGGGCCCTTGAGGCTATTTTGGTTATAATGCCCACTAAGGGAATTTTGGAATTTTCTAATGTTTCCCTACCCTTTAAGGGTAGTTTGGTAAATACTAGAAGTTTCCTACATTCTAGAGGTGTTTTTGTAATATTAGTGCCAATTTTTCATTTGGATGGGATTTTGGTCATTATTGAATATTCTTATCTCATATAGGTTATTTTGGTCATTCATGTGCATACATATAATTTCCATGCCATTTTACGCATATGGGGTTAATTTGGTAATTTTAGACCTTAGGGACAATTTTGACTTTTTATGCCTTAGTGGCATTTTTGTAATTACCTTGTTCCTAAATTCTCCACCAAATTTGAGGCAATATAGTAAATATAGGTGTGCACCCAAAACTTGCCAATTTTCCTCCCTTCTTTATTCCAAGGGATTTGTCTAGATTTGTGCACCAAGTACTTGCCTATTTTCTCTCATTCTTTGTCACCAAGTAATTTCCAAAGCAAGCTCCTTATTTTAAGGGATTTGTTTTTACAAATGCTCCAAATAACTTCCTAATCTAATTTTCTTGCACATCAAGCATTAATTTTGGTCATATATTGTAACGACCCGCATCCGCCAAGCATAATATTGTCCACTTTGGGCTGCACACGGCCTGGCCCGCACGGTTTTGATCCTGGTGGGCTTGCCCCACCAAAAGGCCTTGTGTTAGGGAAAGGCGCAATCTTACTTATGAATACCTCTGCTTTCCCTTCCCCAAACGATGTGGGATGGACTTAGTGCCTCCTTCCCCCCTTTGGACTTCTAGTTGTCTGCAGCAGGGTTCTAGCTGGGCCTCACCACCTCCACACTTCCGGCTGGGGTGCGCTCTGATACCATCTGTAACGACCCGCATCCACCCAACACAATATTGTCCACTTTGGCCTGCACACGGCCTGGCCCGCACGGTTTTGCTCCTGGTGGGCTTGCCCCACCAAAGGCCTTGTGCTAGGGAGAGGCACAATCTTACTAGGTATCCCACATCGCCTGAGGAAGGGAAAGTGAAGGTATTCATAAGTACGGTACTGATCTCCAATGGTATGACACATTTTGAGCCCAGTAGGGCGGATAAAACAAAACCGTGCCGGCCGAGGGCCCAAAGGAGACAATATTATGTTGGATGGATGCAGGTCGTTACAGGACCGTAGTGCAGCCCAAAGCAGACAATATTGTGCTGGGTGGATTGGGGTTGTTATAGATGGTATCAGAGCGGACCCCAGCCGAAAGTGTGAGGTGTAAAGCCAGAAGCTCGCCCACGGACTGGTCCGGTTCTAATCGGGGGGTGAATGAGGTATCCCACATCGTGTAGGGAAGGGAAAGTGAAGGTATTCATAAGTACGGTGTTGATCTCCAATGGTATGACGCGTTTTGAGCCCAGTGGGGAGGATAAAATAAAATTGTGCAGGCCGAGGGCCTAAAGCGGACAATATCATACCATGTAGATCAAGCCATTACAAATGGTATTAGAGCGCACCCCAGCCAGAAGTGTGGAGGTGGCGAGGCCTAGCCAGAACCCTACTGCGGACAACAGAAGTCCAAAGGGGGGGGAGGAGGCACTAAGTCCATCCCATATCGCCTGGGGAAGGGAAAGCGGAGGTATTCATAAGTAAGATTGCACCTCTCCCTAGCACAAGGCCTTTTGGTGGGGCAAGCCCACCAAGAACAAAACCGTGCGGGCCAGGCTGTGTGCAGCCCAAAGCAGACAATATTGTGCTAGTGGATGCGAGTCGTTACATCCATCCATAGGATTCATTATGAGCCTATGAATCAAACTTCCTTATATTTTCCCTTCAAATAAGAACCCCTGGCCACCATAATGAAAGACAGAAAAATTAGTAGCTAGATATTGCTGCAATAATTCTTTCTCTTCTCTCTCTATATTTCTTCTTCCATATTTTTGAAGTTTTGTTCTACACAAGCTTTGTTCTATACAAGCTTTCTTCTACACAAGCTTTGTTCTATACAAGCTTTGTTATAAACAAGCCAAAGTTCTACCCCATTCAAGACCAAGTATTGCACAATCCATGGTTCAACCTCAAAGAGTTCAAGCACAAAACTTGTCTGATGTAACACAAACAATCAGGTACGCTCCCGAAAACCCTACTATTTTCTCTTTTTCCAATTTAATTCATCATATCACTCTTGATAGAATCAATTGAATTGGAAAACTACGTTGGCTTTGAATTTGTTATCTGAACGAATACATAGGATGCCTCATGGGCCTGAGTCTACTCTTTTCCCTTAGTTTTATATACTTTAATGTCTTTTTTCTTATTTTATTTATGTTATCACTCTCTTTCTACTCTTTTTCTTTTTGATTGATTTACTTTACGTATTCTATTTATCTTATTTGTTCATGTAATCATTATTATTATCTCTATATACTCTTTTTCTTTTATTTTATATCATGATATTTATGCCTTGGGAATGAACAATTGAGGCCAGTCCATTCAGACTAGGCAAGATGGGTGCCTAAACCCTGCCCATCTCGTACCTTAGCTCTCGGATTCAAAATTCTTTGCTTCATTATAATACTAGTTTGCTTTACTTTATTTTGACCCATATCAAGGGGTTTAGAATGTAAATAGGACAAAGCAATGTATTTCTTAATTTTTTTGCTATTGTCTTTACATATATTCTTCATAAATTGTATCAGGTTTGCTTGTTGGTGACTCATTTGTGTATTCATGTACACCTCTATCCAAAAAGAGAGCGTTCCTCTCCCACCTTGAGGGAGTAAATGCCAGGGTTGTTTGCGTCATTCTGGTGCCTATGCTCACAGGGGCAACGCCACTAGGGACTTAGAGAGCTAGACTCATTATTGTGTTCATCTACAAGACTTTTATTGTTATTGTGCATTTAATCCTTATATTATCTTGTTTATTTATTACTTGAATAGATGACTGGATATATGTAATTCATGTGCTAATGAATTTAATTAGAATACCAAGCACAGACTTCACATCATGACGTATGCATATGCATTACATACCCTTTTAACCTTGGATGACCAGTAGCCCATTCTTCACTTCATTTCTTATTGTTGGGAATGTTTGTAATAACCCTTCACTCCTCGATCCCTTACTAGTTGATCAGGGAAAGCCTCTGATAGTACCTTGGGAGGTATATCAGAAGGATTGTCACTTGTACCATTTGACTGTGATCTGTTTCTTGAATGACCATGGGAGGTATATAACACGTCCTATCGAGGAGAGCTTAAAGCCTATATTACCCAGCCTAACGTCATGTATATATTCACCTTAGACCATTGGTTTAAGAGAAAAACCCAGTTTTTGCATAAGACACTAATTGGCCTTCGCGAAAATCGTGTCCCGAAAAAGCCCAAAAAAATTTCGGACGACGCACCTCTTGAAGTTTTACGAGGGAATGACCATGCAACGATTTTTCAACCAATTTGGCCATACGATGAAATATTTGGACTGAATTTATGTCTCCTTTAACTGGGGGCTCTCCTCCTCCTCCTAGGTTCAGGGAGACCTAGTGAGAGTGACAGGTTGTTTGAGAAAGCTGCTACCACAATAGCCGATGCAGGTTTACCAACGAATTTTTTGGCTTTTAATGTATTAGTGATGATTGATGATGGGAATTTCAGGCTGAAAGAGTTGACTTGGCCAACTAGGGCCATTGAAAGACTTTCGGCTCCTAACCACTTGACTGGGGTAAGCCTTTTGTGTAACACTGTTTATGCTTATTTTGATTTTGGATTGAATTAACCCTTTGTTGGCAATTTCTGGTGGCCCAAGCCATTTATGAAGAAGCTGATGTGTATATCATGGCTTTGAAGCACAAGGTGGATCAAGTCACTATTGAGTAATGCTGAAAAGACACTTGCCTAGATTGATACAAACATTGTGTGACCACATTTCTCCTTTTTGGGATGTTCATGCATTTGCTGCAATTTTGACATTGTGTCGATCTTTAGTTTGAAACTTATTATTCTTTAGGCTACTTAGAGTCTCTCGCCATAAGAGTTTGAACCAAAGGCAAGAGGGGCCTGGAGGAGGAATTCTTAACGGTAGGTGATGAAGGGTAGGAGCGCAAGTCGGGCGGGTAAACCCTGAGCCCGGCCCAAGAAATTACAGGCCTGGACAAAAATATATGATACCCAAGCCCGACCCAAACCCGAATTTCTAAGCCCGAAATTAAATCGGGACGAGCTTGGGCAGGAACGTTGGGTACCCAAGCTTGAATTGCCACTACTTAAAACCATATATTTTATACCTTAATCAACATGAACCGTTAGATCTTAGGGAAAAATACTAAAAAAGTCCCTAAAATAAATTTTTTGATCTAAAAAATTCATTATATATTCTTTCTATCTAAATAGTCCAAAATATAAACTTTTAATACAAAAAAGTCCAATTGTTAACTTCCATTTTAACATCGTTAAAAAATATTAATGATTATACTAAAATGGCCTCCAAGATATATTTTAGAAAAAGTACTAAAAATATACAAAATAAAATTCTCAATTCCAAAAAATCATAACATTTTATAAAGTAAAAATTTATTTTTAGGCATTTTAGATAAATAAAAAATGTTATGTTTGTTTTATTGAAGAATTTATTTGATCTATTATTTAGTATTTTTTAAATTTTATTTTGAAGGTTATTTTGGTCTAATCAATAATATTTTTTAATGGTGTTAAGATAGAAGTTAACAGTTGAATTTTTTGTATTAAAAGTTTCTTTTTTGGATATTTTAGATAGAAAAAATATATCAGGTACTTTTTGGATTGAAAAAATTATTTTAAGGACTTTTTAGTATTTTTTCCTAGATTTTAAACATGTAAATGATCTTGACCGTTCATTCCATTAATATTTCAAACATATAATATTTATTTTATTATCTAATTGTATTGACTTTTTAAATCTATTTTCATTGGAAATCTTTGCATTTTTGTCTTTAGAATATGCACGAATCTCGAACCTGAACCCGAATCCTAAACCTGATTGAGCCTGAAAAAAACCTAAAACCCTGAAAAAAAAAACCCAATGCTAGGCTTTTTTTGCAAGCTCGGGTTCACTATTCGAGTTATTCTCGGGCTCAGGTTTGATGACTTGTATCGCGGGCTAGGCTTGGTCAAGGCTCAAGCCCAACCCAGCCCGACCGAGTTGCAGCCCTAAGGAGGGGAGCCCAAGAAGAAAAGGGGAAGTTAGCCGAGTGTCTCTTGCACCTAACCAACTAGGCCCGGTAGAGCTCTGAGACAAATTATGGAGAATGAGAGTGAGGATACCGAGGAGGAGAAGGCACCCTTCCTTTAGTCTCGACGGTAGGAAGGAACAAGATGAGGTCGCCGTTAGATGAGACTTTCTTTTGACAGACATTTGTTTGACAAACAATTTACCTTTTTTGGCTTTTCTTTTCTATACTATTTTTTTCTTCCTTTCTTTTGTTTTTCTTTGAATAGTGGATGATCAATGAATGCATGCATTTTCATTATGAACATATTTGATGAACAATACATGAGCAAAAATGAATAGGAAATTGGTATCTGATATGTTCCAAACTGATAAAATAGGAGAAAATAACAAAAATAGCCAAAATTAGGCAAAACGCCATGGGAATCCTATCTATGCCGATTGACACACAGAGGGGGGGTTTCCCTAGCGTGTGTGCCTATTAGTACCAGGTTCTATTTCACCCAATTTCATGACTTCTTATGCTTTTTGCGTGTTTTCCAAAAATCAATCTCCTAAACCAACTTGAAATGAACTTACTAGGATTTCAGAATATATTATGAACCCTTGGCCTCCCAACTCATATATTTAGCCTCCCAACAACCTCAGTGCTCTATTTTCTACCACTCAGTCCCTAATGGCCTCTGTAGCTATAGACGCGACATCTTTTGATGAAAAAATTTGTTAGTGGCTGTACTATCTCTTGGGATTAGAGAAAATCATCTTGGGAGAACTGAAATTGAAAGCTCTTTTTTCTTTTGCTCAAGCTACCATTGATTAGAACCTGTTGAGGACTTGTTTCGCGCTTTTGGGACCCTTCTGGCCATTGATTTCTGTTTTCATCTAGAAGAGTTGTGTCATACTTTCAAAGAGTTTTGTGCTCTCTTTGACGTCACGGTTCAAGTTAAACCGATTGTCCCATCCATACAATGTGGTTATTCCTCTTCTCTTGCCTCTTTACTCGAATTGAATGCTAAGATGGCTAGCGAATTAATCCAAGGGGAAACATTTTCCTTATTTCCCATACTGGACCTTTTCATGAATCAAGAGGCTAGCCACACCAAATTGTGTGCTTTTTCTTTGTGTGTTATTCCAAGGTTTTTGATTTATCAAGAGCTTGAATGAGTTGATATCCGTTTGATTGATGTCATGGCCGAATTGAACAAGGGTGGAAACAAGACGGGTACCATTCTTGTTGAGACTCTGAATGGCTTGGATTTGGTTCATGGTGGATTTGTTACCTTTAAAGATAGCCCCTTGTTGTTGAACATGTGGTTGCTTGACAAACTAAAGTTGTTAGGGTCATATGTTACTATTACTTATTTGCCAAAAACTCTATTGCTTGAGGACATTGTTGGTGGCTAAGGACATATAGAAGGATTGGTGTGAATTTCTTGCCCAACTCACTCCTTATGACATTGATTTGTCGAATGTTCATTGGCAAAGTAAAGCTCCTTGTTTGCACTTTCCTAGTTATTCATGTGTCATTCTGTCAAGCTTTAGAGAAACTTTCTTCTATTATCCCATCTAGATATTGCACTAGTTTCGGTGCATGCAAGTTGTTATGAGGACTTGGGGTCCTCACTTTGTTATGGAGAGGCTAACTCCTGTCGTAACTATGAAGATATCTAACTATTGGGAGTGTTATTATGTCCCAAACTTGAATAATGTAGATCATTCCAACCAGTTTCTCATGACAGAGGAACATTTATGGTGGCTCAAGGACCTAACTAGTGAGAAGGAACATCTTCAAATGACCATTTTCTTTGGAGAAACTGGATAGACATCAATGTAGACATAACTTTGAAATTGACAATGATTAGGGAAGCCTACAAAAACTTAGGAGGAGGAAGAACGATGATGTTGGAATGGGACAAGGTCAGTCGACCAAGATGAGAGGCAGAAGTAGCAACTCCCTCGAGCTCGAAAAGGAAGCATGGACCACCTAGGAGGGTGAACGAGTTGAAGCGTAGTAACAAAAAGCTTGATTTTGAATATTTTTCTTTGCAGGTGGACATAAGAAGGAATTATTTGAGAAAGCAAAGCTCTAAGCCATCTCTCATATAGGAAAGTTAACTTATCATGTCTGTTTTGCAACCAGTCAGTCTCGACAACTTGATTTTTGAGAAGTACCATGAGTAAGGGTATCTCTAGTTCGATAGTAACACTGCCCTTATCCCGTATGTTAGGGTGTATGAGTTTTTCCTGTAGGTATCCTATTGGAAGTACGGTATCTCTATAAAGCAAAAAGAATTTTATAATGCTAGTTTTTACTGGTTTCGGTTATTGTTCTCAAGATGTTTTTCAAGGTTTTGTTGGCTGCCTTTACCATCTCATTCATTTCAGGTTAGTTGGGTGAGGAATGGTGATGGGTGATTTTGAACTCCCTAACCAAATCAGTGACTTCCCTTTTGTAGTGCAAGCCATTATATGGAATTAATTCATGGGGTTCTTTGTACCGATAAATGATATTGACCTGAATAAACTGAGCCATTTTCTTGGTGTTGAGGACCGCGTAGGAAGCAACCTTTACCCACTTGGTGAAATAATCGATGGTTACTAAAATGAATTCACGGCCATTGGAGGCTTTTGGTGTGATTTTGCCAATGATATCTATTCCCTAGGTTGCAAACGGCCAAAGGGATGTCAAGTTGTACAACTCCCTAAGAGGGAGATCTTATAGATTTGCGTGTATTTGGAATTTGTGAAACTTCCAAACATAGGCAATGCAATCCTTATCCATGATATTCCAATAATATCCTTGCCAAACTATTTTTTTGGCTAGCATGTGTCCATTTATGTGAGGCTCGTAGACCCTTTCATGGATTTTTGTCATGACGTGCTCAACCTCATGTTTATTTAAGCATAATAAATGAATTGATATATCTTTCAAGGTATTGTGAGTGTTTGATGAATGACCAAACCTTGTTGAGAGTCTAAGTTATCTATGACCACATTGATAGTACAACAATACATCAGAATTTCTCGAGTTTGTACCATAAAGGGGTTTAATTGTGGCTTCTTCTGAAATGTCCACCATAGAGGCTAAGGTGGCTAAGGCATCCACATACTAGTGGCAAGGTAGGAGTTTGGTCTTTACTGTTTCTAGATACTAGTGGTAAGGCAGGAGTTTCTCCTATTTTATTTTCAAATTCTTCTAAACTTGACCAATAACGAAGGTTAAGTCCCCATATACATCCAAGAAGTCGAATCTTAATTCCAAGATTACTTGCATACCCACTATACAAGCTTCATACTCTATGATATATTGATAGAGGGATATTGCAATTTCATGTCTAGAGGCATGTGTGACCCACCTGGGGCTATTAGAAGTATGTCAATGCCTCATCCTTCTTTGTTGGTAGCGTCATCAAAGAAAATGTACCACCTCTCCTCTTAGATATAAATAATTTCTTTATCCAGGAATTCAGTTTCGCTGAAAATTTCACATTCGATTGGGCAGTTTGCTAAGTAGTCAGCCGCAACCCTTCCCTTGATAAATTTTTGAGTTACATGTATTATGTCAAATTTGAAAAGGAACAATAGCCACCGAGTAGTGCAGCTTAAAAAAGCTGGCTTTTTAAAGAGATATTTTACAGGATCCCTACGAGAAATTTAGTGTATTTTATAAGCCATCATGTAATGACAAAGCTTTTGGGTGACCCAAATAAGGGATGCGTATGTCTTCTCATGGGCGTTGTAGTTTTACTCATAGGAGATTAGTTTCTGGCTCATTTAGTAAATGCCCTTCCCCTTTTTTTCATGTGTTAGATCTTAGGCCAACATGGCCCTAACAATTGTAGTTACTGTGAGGTATAGTAATAAAGGAACGCCAAGTTGTTAGGGAACCAGGACTGGTAGGTTGGTTAAGTATTCCTTGATTTTTTCTAAAGTCTCTTGACATGAAGGGTTCCACTTTTTGGGATAATCTTTCTTCAAAAGTTTGAAGATAGGTTCACAGATAGTAGTCAACTATGATATGAACCTGCTGATGTATTGAAGTCTCCATACGAAGTTTATAACCTCTTTTTCTATTTTAGGTTGACACATTTCCATAATGGCTTTAATTTTTACGAGATCCACGGCTAGCCTTCTTTGATTTATCATAAATCGAAAGAGTTTCTTTGACGTGACCCCAAATACACACTTTTGAGGGTTTAGTCTCATCTTGTACTTCTTGATTCTCTTAAAAATTTCCTTAGGCAGTAGGAATGATCCTCTCTACCTTTGGATTTTATTATCATATCATCTACGTAAACTTTGACCTTTTGTGAATTAGGTCATGTAAGATAGTGGTGGTTGCCCTCAGATACGTAGCCCTTGCATTTTTAATGCCGAAAAGCATGATTGTGTAACAGTATATGCCCTATTGTGTTGTGAAGGCAGTTTTCTCCATGTGGTTAGGGTGCATCTTAATTTGATTGACAAAGCCATCTGTGACGAAAATCATACCATGGTGGGTTGTATTTTCTACCAAGAGATCTATATTTGACAGTGAGAAGTCATCTCTAGAGCAAGCCTTATTGAGGTCCTGATAGTTGACACACATACGGACCCATTCATCTTTTTTGGGGACATAGACAATATTGGCCAACCATTGTGGGTATTCAATTACGGCCAAGAACCTTACGACCAGTTGTTTTTTAACTTTCTTTTTGATCTTGAGGGACCACTCTTGCTTGAGTTTCCTCAATTTTTTCTTGAATGGTTTGGCATTCGAGTGGGTTGGGATTTTATGTTGGACTATGTCTATGTCCAACCTGGGCATGTCCTTATAGGACTATGCAAAGACATCTTGGTATTCTCTCAACAACTCAGACAAGGTCTTTTGTTCATATTGGCTAAGGGTTGCGCCGATCTTGATTTCTTTAAGATCATATTCTAACCTTAGGTTAATGGTCACCGTTTGTTTTACGACAAGTTGAGCCCTATCTTGAGATATAGTGACTGTCTTGGCGAAATCTATTAAGAACTTCTTATCCTCCACATCAAGATTATTATTTGCTTCGAATTCATCACGACATTCATTGTTGGAAATTAAAGGATACTCAGAAAAGGAATTCATTTCATTGAAAGAAAGATTTGGAAAGACACAATTAAAAAGTTCATCAAGATTAACTAGATCTAAATCAAGAGATCCTTAAACTCCGAAAACAAAAGCACTATCAGAATCTGCATCATTTAAGCTTGAGTAGCCAAACTCTCATTCCAGTTGTTTATCTGAAGCTGTTATTCATTTAACCAAGAGCTAATTACTGATTAGAGTTGGGATGGGTACAATGTCCTTGACTGAATCTTCTCCAATGTTGCATGCAGAGATTATGTTAATAATTTCATAAATGAGTTCCACCTTGGCGAAGCATTTTGCCAATCTTCTCAGTTCCTCTATCCCATCCTCCTATTGAGGATCCTATTGTTCAATTGGTACCCTTAACCATTCGTTGAACCTACAGGTGCAATCGTTGAATATTTCCCAATCGAGAACTCTAATCTTGGTCTTGGCATTGTACCATGGCTAAAGGAAACTATAGTATAGGTGGTCCCCTCTTTGTTTGACAAAGATTTTGTTCGAGGTAGGGAAATAGGGCTTCATTTCTATGGGCTTGGAGGGATATCCCCTATTCTCTAGCAATTCTTTTGGCACATACAACCAAAGACTTGTTACAAAAATCCTCCTTAGTAGGTGTGTATCCAAGCCCGAATGTGTACTCCTTTTCGGGTTGAATAGGCGAAGTAGGTAAGCCTTGCAAATTGTGGCCAAGGCCCTTTCCAGGCATGTATCCCATGTATATCATCATATTCATCAGAACTTCCTTATATATGCCATTCTTGGGTGTTAGTTCTATCTAGAGGCTTCCCATACGGTCAAAGCTTGTCAAGGGTAGATCATCAGCATTGTGTTAGATCCCTGATACAAGGAGAGTATCGCTACTGGGATCAACATCCCCATGAATGGTGACCACCCCTAATTGGCTGGTGAATTTGAGATTTTGATGCAAAGTGGATACTACAACCTTTATTTTATATAGCCATGGTCTTCTAAGTAGCAGATTAAAATATGCTAGGATTTCTAACACTTAAAAATAGGCGGTGTTTTCCATTAGACCGAGATTTATGGTAAGTGTCATGACCCCTACGATTTCCCTTTGAGTGTTATCATAGGCCTTAATTGCTTGGGTTGACGGAGTTAGATCGATTACATCTAAGCCAAGGCATTTCGTAGTCCTAAGAGGATAAACACTAAGAGCCAAGCCGTTGTCAACAAGTACCATGAATATCTTTTTCCTAAGAGTGTCCATAGTAATATAAAAGGCCTTGGTATGGTTGGCCCCTCCTTTGATAGGTCATGATCTGTGAAAGTGATGACATTATTGAATTGGACCTCTTTAATGATTTGAGTGAATTGTTCGGGGGGTAGTGGTGGTAGAAACTTGTGCCTCATTGAGATGCTTTAAGATAACTTGTCTTTGTAGGAAATATGATGTCAATAACCCCCATACTAAGATGTTGGCCTAAGTTTTCTTAATCTATTTGAGGGGCTTGTCCTTGATAGGGACCTAGCATAGTTCCTCCCAATCTTTGGAAAATGCGTCTTTTAATTTAGGTGTCATCGTAGAGCAGCTCCAGTTAAGGTTTGATGGAACATTTGAACGAAAATATTGGTATTGGCCCTTAGCACTTGCATGGCTCTCGCATAACTTGAGATGATTCCTTGGGCACGTGGCCCATCAAACTAGTCAATATTCTGCATTTTGAATTTTTAGAGGGGTTGGACTTCTGGATATAGAGATAACTTATGAATGTCAACTATGTCATCACCTCAATAAGACTTGTAGAAAAGAGTCTCCATTTTTTCCAACCTTTAAACAAGGGCCTCATCTTGCAGTCTTCATGTTCTATGGGTTCGTATTGTTCACTCTAATCAAAAGGGTTAGGGGGGAGGAATCTTGGACCTATGGATGCTATAATTGTCCAGCCTGAGGTGGGATCAATAGGACTTGTTGAGGATTGTTAATTCATGTCGGGATGGGAGGTGGTGGTGGTAACCTTTGCCATACTAGCTCTTGGACTATGTGAGAGAGCCTCTAATTCTCTTATCGGTAATCGACCATGTCTTTCTTGATGTCAGCTAAAATTTGGAGTATCTGTTCTGGGTCCATTGTACTTTTTTGATATATTGGAAAGCTAGGGAGTTTGGATCAATCGACTTCCACTAGTTCGTTCCCAAGCCAGTTGTGGGTACATATTTTCGAAAACACTTGTGTTATTAACTTGTTTGTGGTTCAGGAATACCAAAGTAAGCTGCATTTACAGTCCCGTTGCAACTTGCAAAATAGGTTTTCCTAGAAAAAATTGGAGTTTTTTAGAAAAAAAAAAATTAAAATTAGAAAAAATGTTACAAACGTAGGAATGGCACTGTGTGTGTTAATCCGCACATAAGGAGTGCCGATCAGCATTCAACCTCTATGCCGATTGGTCAGTAGAGATGTGTATTATTTCAACCTTCTTAGATTTTTTTGACTGCGCCAGATTGTGCAAAAAATCTGTGTGTGTCTTACCAAAACTGGGTTTAGAGTTCTGAATTATGAACTAGGGGTGAACTATATGTATGAAGTTTAGATCGGGTAAATGTTTCAAGGCTCCGCTTCTAACAAGTCATGTTGTATACCTTCTATAGTCACTAGAGTGTTATGACCATGGTCAAATGGTACTACATCACCTTTTTGCACATTTCCCAAAGCCACTAGAGTGTAGTGTTCCCGGTCAAGCGGTATATGATCAAGGAGTAGAGGGTTTTCACCTGTGACACCAGTCAAGCTAAGTGAGTATACGGGGCGAGAGCTATAAATTTTCTAGGGTTTAAAGGGTATCTAATACAAAAATGCAAATGTTATAAAGTGATGTGTGTGCAAGGTTTCCAATTTGTAGTCCTTGCACCCAGCCATACATTCATCCATAAAAATGAAATGTGAATAATTAGGTAAGAAATGTAAAGAAAAGTAAATGAGAGAGCCTTGAAAAGCAATATTTTGATAAGTCTAGCACTCTTTAGTCCCTAGTGTAGTCACCAATGTGAGTGCCACCACCATAAAACAAGCCTCGGTGTTGATTTTTGGGGATCTCAGTTTTCTCCTTCTTTAAAAGTGGGAATGAATGTCTTTGAGAGAGATTGAGATAACGAGGTGTCACTAGCTTGTTTTGGGCAATTAAATAAGCAAACTCGTTACAACCTGAACAATACATATAAAGATAAAATGAAAAGAAGTGAAATAAGAATTACATTGATTGGATTCCAAACCCTTGACATGGGTTAAAATAATAAAAGCAACTTGAAATATGTAACCAAAAAATAGGCTCAGGGTGTTAGGATACGAAGTGGGAAGGTGTTAAGCACTCACTTCGCCTGATCCAAATGGATTGGCCTCAAACATTCAATTATAGGGCTCTATCATTATAGTATAAGAAATTAAAAGAAAGTGATGGAAAAGAAGAATCACATGATGGGGGTAATGATCAATTAAATAAGTTAGAATGAAGAAAAATAAGAAAAAGGGAAAAGGGAAAGGGAAAAGGATTTGACTTGGGCCCGTAGGCTTTCTATGTATCCATCCTAAGATGGAATCAAAGTCATGTAGTTATCTAGTTGTACCCTCTTTTATCAAGAATGATAAAAGGGGAGATCAACGGGGTAAGAGGACTAGGAAAGGTTTAAGAAAGCGTACCTTGTTAAGTCTTTACGGTTGGACAACACTTCAGCCAGGAATGGTTGACTCAGGATCGTCACCTCCGCAAAGCTCCAGCTTGTTGCTTAATTCAGGACCCTTAACCAAGCAAGACTCTGGTCTTGAAAATGGAAGAAAGCTAGAAAACTTCTGAGTGAGAAAGAACTCAAGAGTAGTATCAGCATCATAAGGCTATTCAATTGTCTGTCCTCAAAATGGTGACCAAGGGGGTCTATTCATAAGCCAAAAATTGAGATTTGATCTAAGGGGCCCATAATTGCCCTCACAAATGGATGGCTAGGATTATGTCATTAGTGATAATTACATGACTTAATAAAATAAAATAAAATAAAATAAAAATGCTAAATTATGAATATCCAAAATAAATGGTTTAAAAATGAATTTAAAATGAATTATGAAAATTACACGAGCCTATCAAAATGAATGCTACATACAATAACCAATGGAAAGCAAGATAAATAGATTATTCCTAAACAATAAAAAGAAAATAAGGATAATTAGGAGAAATTTTTCAAGTAATCCTAAATATATAATGATTATCCCACGTGTGTATAAGATATATCTTATATATCTATATGTACGCACAATGTATGCACTTACACGCAATGTGTATAAACCCAACATGGGTACACCTAGATAAGTAGACCAATAAGATGGCTACAATGCATCCTACATGCCACTTAAGTTGACATGTGGACTAATGACATGAATACACACCCTAATGCACCCATGTGAGTGAGTCCATTCCAAGAAATAGATAAATGTCTAGGTTCAATGAATCTCCTCTAAACGAAATGTTAAACAACTAGACTTGTGAAAACTCTAGGAATGGAAAGTCCTAGTTATGCTTAAATGAACTACTATCACTCAAAATCACCAAATTGCGCCCAACTTGGTGAAAAATCACAAGATTTTCACAAGGCATGGGAAATGACCAAATTGCCCCTCAAGGCATGAGAATGTCCCAATTTGTCACTCAAAGGCTAAAATTACCAAATTACCCATAGATGAAAAGTTACTAAATGCCCATCAAGTGACCAAAAAGTCCTTCTGAGGGTAGGATTGTACCAAAATTACCAAGATGGTTCAATGGGTAAAGTGGTGCCGCAATTACCGAAATACTCTCTAATGGATAGAAAAGTCCTACTAGAGGTGGAACTCTGACGGGAAGAGTGTTATTAGGGTTGAGACTCTAGCGGGAAGAGTCCTACTAGAGGTGGAACTCTGATGGAAAGAGTCTTATTAGGTTTGAGACTCTAGCGTGAAAAGTCCTATTACATGTGGGACTTTGACAAAAGAATCCTACTAGAGGTAGGACTCTAACGGGAAGAGTTCTACTAGGTGTACGACTTTGGGGGAAAGAGTTCTACTAAAGGCGGGACTCTAACGGGAAGAGTCCCACTGGAGATGGGACTCGTGGCACAATGACCGAAATGCCCTTATCTAATCAAAGGTCACAAAATGAGGTGTCTACACTATGGGTTATGGAGGACGATTTAAAACCTGATTGTGATCAGAAGGTGTGTTTCCATCTTTCTAAAAGAATGTGATTCCGTTTGTGCGTTGTCTAGCTATTTTTTAAAATTAGAAGCCTAGGGATTTGTAAAATAATCTTCTAACTTCGGAACCAATTTTCTAAAAATAGTCTCATCATATATGCGATTCCATTAGGTTTTCTTAATTATTTTTTTAATTTCCCTAATTTACATATAATTAGGGCTAAAAAATAAGGGTCTTCAAATCAATTTTTTTTTTCTACTTTATTCATCTACTTTCCCCATATTATATAATTTGGGCTTGAAAATTAGGGATTTTAACATTTGGCTTCTAATTTCCTAATTAAATTTTAATTAGGACTTTTAGTTAACATTTTCTTCAAATTGCATCAATTTAAGGCTCAGAAATTTGGGGTTTTCACATATTGGCTTCTAATTCCAAATTAACTTTCCATTAGAGCTCTTAATTTATGTGTTTATCATCATATTCATCTATTTTCTCCAATTTTCATTAAATTAGGGCTTAGAAATTAGAAATTTTTATATATTGGCTTCTAATTTCCTAATTAACTTTCAATTAATATGAATTTATTGTTAATATGTGTCAATTATTGTAATTAGTTACTTTCATTGGAATTTTTGTTAGTTACTGTGATTTTCTCATGCTTGTAAGTACTATTAATAAGTATGATTCAATTATTCACTTATGTTTATTAGTAAATATGTCAATTTTATTTCAGGTTTCAATGGGTACTAAAGTTAGACATGATTTGGTAGTCCACTATTGTGGAACTATAGAAAGAATATCAAATGTAAACCAAGATAGGTATAGTCTGATATGTTTGTGAGGTAGCATTGAGTCATGTTCCTAGAAATAAATGTATAGTAATGAAGATGTATTATGGAATCTCGGAAGTAAATGAAAGAATGCTTGTTGAGAGTAACCAAGATGCATTAACAATTTTCTAAATGATTGGTAAATATAAAGAGATTGATTTTTTTTAGTGGTAGATAAAAGTGTTGCCCTATTTGGTATTAGTACAGCCAGTACAACTATTAGTAGATGTCACGACTCGAAATCCGGCCTCTACGGATCCAGGATAGCAACTGCCACCCTTTGGCCCAGGGGCCGTCGAGCGGGCTTCATGTGAGCAACGATGCCAAACGACAGTGCGAAAGGGCCAGGACTGGCAAATTGCAGAAGCGTGAAAAACATTTTCTTTTCGCACGCCCGCTCAGGTACCGTCGCTTTTTCTTCTTTTTCGGAGCGGTAAACAAATAAATAATATACATTTAGAGCCTACTAAAAATTCAAAGTTATACATATTACATATCCGTTACCTCTCAAGCTTAAGTACATATTTGTCCAAATTTTACTACATCAAAATTTGACCGACTACGGGTCCCAGTACTTCCAAAATTCCTAATCAAAATGGAGCTGCCAATCTCCAAACCTCAAATTGGGCAAGACTCCCATCCATCATCATCACCTGAAAAATGTTAGGGAATGGGGTGAGCTTTGAAAAGCCTAGTGAGTAATTCCAATACTTTGTCATGGGTTTCAACTGGTAGTGGGTTAGTTATACGAGAAGGTTTATATAAACATACACTACCAATTGTACAATATTTCAGATACAGAAAACTGAATTCTTCAAAAAGGATAACGTGAAGCATACAAGGCATTCAAGCTAGGCACGTACTTCAATAATCGCAGAATACAAGAATCTTCAAATCACGTAGCATGATGCATTTTAAAGCATTCAATATGCAACTGAATTTATAAACATGTGTAAAGTGGCCATTTGAAGACTAAGGAAATAATTTGAAATCCTTTCCATGAAAATAGAAAGATGTAAATTTCTTCTTCTTCAAAACTTGGGGTTATATAAAAACCCGTTTCAGATAAATGGGGGTTTAAAAATCAGCTACCATTTCTGATAACATTTGTCATCTTTTCACTTTGATTAGGAGAATCCGTTTCGAACCAGATTCTAGTCTTACTTCAAGGGAGATATCTCATGCCTAGGAGATCAAATCCTGCTACCGAGCATTCTTCATGTCAATTGAGTTCCGAAGGAATCCCAATATCACAAAGTTTGTGATGCTTATGCATCATTATCTTGCAAAAACGCGACTTCTTCATGAAATGTTTTTATGAGCATTTAAAAACATGACTTCTTCAATGAATGCTTTTCATGTACAATTAAAAACATGGCTTCAATATGAGAATGAATTTTCATGTGTATTCAAAACACGGACAATTTAACAGGGTTTTTTTAATATTTGAAGGGGACAATACTTGAAACATTTAACATAAGAGCTTCAGGAATTTAAATCACGATGCACAAGAATTTATTAAGGCATAGACAAAATAAAACATTTAATTCAAGAGGCATTTAGTAAAACTGACAATTACATGGACATGCAGAAAATAAACATATCATTTGTCAGAAATGTCAAGAAGTAAATTTGCACGCCATGTTAGAATTAATAAATAATTACGGTAGAACGTTGGAATATAGAGCATATAAATACGAGAGTTTAGAATTTGAAATACAGCAGATATAAAAACACTTCAGAATATTTGAACTTAAACTTCTTCAGAATCCATGGAGATTAAAACCTCCACCTTCAAAGTAAAGGATTACTCACCTTGTTCTCCTGGGTCAGCACTACTGGTGGGCTTCCCCTTTCCCTTTGAAATTCTTAAAAATCAAATTCATCAAGACCTCAATTAATTTACTTCAAATCATCTCTAAATTGATGCTCTTCATTTAATCTTAGACCTGACGTATCCTAATTTCCTAGGATTGGTCTTACCGGTCTACTTGTGGTGACTTAATAAATATTTATTTTTCATGTGACTTATTTCTCAGTACCTATTTTGGTATTTTGGACCTCACCGTTGGATTCAGAACTTCAAAGAAAGTCAATTTAGACCTTTTCGAATTTTTATTTAGCTTCGACATATTTAGGGACAAAATGGTAATTTATTATTCTCGCCCCGGGACCCTATCATGGTCCTCAGAATATTCCACTTCTCTTATATATAAATTTCTAAGTCGTTTGGACTTCATTTGGTATTTGCTTTTGATCATAAGGACATATTGGTCATTTCTCATTTTATGCGTTGACTGTTCCGGAGTCTTGTTTAGCGCCTAAATTTCCATAATTATGCTTATGACAATTTGTTAGGTCAGATTGGCATTTATTCGGCCTCTACTTTGCACTTACCATGCTCAGGGGTATTTTGGTCATTTTATGTTTTCTGAAATTCTGTCCCCGATTCGTCGTTTAATCATGTGTATAGTTTCATAAGTATCTGGGCTTCTATCGATATCAATTTTGTCCAATTTGGACTTTATTTGGGCTTTGTATAGCATCAGGGGCAATTTGGTAATTTCACATGTTGTATGGCTAAACTTTTCGGGGCTTCAGTTCATAAAATGGACCCCACCATTGGGTCCAGAGTGTCTGACATAATTAAAATAGGCTACCTTTTTTTTTATTGGCCCTAGTATCATCAGGGGTAGTACAATCATTTACTATTTACGTGTCTTTATTTTTTGGGACTTAATTTCTCAAATCGGACTCCACCATTGAGTCCAGAATGCCCGAGATAGTAAAAATGTACTATTTAATTATTTAATTTGGACTCCGTTTGACCTATTTAATGTCCAAGGGTAAAATGGTAATTTTATCCAATTAATAAAATAATTAAATAAATTATTTTATTATTTTCCAGGGCTGTATTTGCATAAAAACCCTAAGGATTAGGTCAGAATAAGATTTCCAAAACTTGTTGGGGTCAAACTGTAATTTCAGAATTCCTTGGGGGCCAAAATGAAATTCCTTAAAACATTTGAAATAAACTAGAGGGTTTATTTTATTTTTAACTGAATCGGTCTAGGGTTTCACTAGACCAACCGGTTTTGGCCGGTTTAAGATGTAATGCTGACGTCATGGTGATGTCAGTCCTAATTTTTTAAATTTAAAATCCCGTTTATTAAAACGTCGTAGTTTTGGGTAACCCAATTCCTAATTAAGACATCAGATCAGGACCCGACCCGAGGCCCGACCCATGACCTGTCACTATTCATCATCCCCACCAAATTAGGGTTTATTGTGTTCTTCTCCACAGTCGTCTTCTCCGACGTCGGCAAGGAGATTCTGGTGGCCTTTTGGGTTCGATCCAATGGGGTTCGAAAGGAAATCCCATGAGGTTTCCATATACAGGGTCAGATTCCACCCTAGGTCCCTATATTTCCACTGAATTTGGACTTACAGTCCGGTATTCCGGCGATGGCCGATTCTCCAGCGATATTCTAGTTCCTTTTTCGTGCATTTTGGAGTCATTTTAACTCCTGTTTTCAACCACAGTGACCTTCTGGGACCCTTAGAATCAGTTTTGTATACTTAAAACCTACAAACTCAATCGATTTGAAGGATTATTCTCTTTGGTCATCCGCACCTACAACTGCCGATATCTCCATGGTCTCTTGACCATTTTGACTCATTCAAATTGCCAAATGCTCCATTTTTTCCCTAATTTTCGACCGTGTTAATGGTTTTAAGTTTCTTTGAGTTTTCACCCAAAAACCAATTTTCTTAAGTTTCGGGTCCATAGTGATCTTAGTGTCTACTTGCTATAAAACCATGTTTTCTCTTCCATTTTATTCCCCTTACAGTATATTCCACATGCATGCAAAAGTAAAGCTCTAAAACAGTTTGTATAGAAGGAAAAGTTTAGAGAGAGAATTTTTTTTTTTTTACCTTCTCAGTTCCCTTCTATTTTGCTCTCTAGCCTCAGTTCCTTTGTCCCTCCTTTTTGTTCACAGACTTCTTCCTTCTGGTCTTGTCTCTCCCTTTAGATCTTGATGGATGTAGATATGAGAGTCTCCCTCACTTTCTCTTTCTAGATCTTTCTCTCTCTAATCTCTCTCTAGTCCCTCTACACTCACATCTCAGACTTGATGGTCTGATATCTTTCTGAGTCCTACCACACACGCAACACACAATTATATATCATATATTCTATATTTATTTTAATTTAAAAATGATACTTTTGGTTGCACGAAAAGTGATTGGGTAATTTGGGAGGTGGAGGGATATTTTTAAGTGTATATATACATATGTGTTGTAAAATAGGACACAAACAAGTGGGAAGCCCAAGTGGTAATTTTTTGGGCTTTTAAACTTTGGTCTTATTTGGTCAAGGGTTCAAAACCCATTGGCTTCAACTTGACTTATTTTTGTCATTTTCTCTATTAGGCCTTGTTTGGAAAATTAAATTATTTATTTTAACTTTTTGCATTATTTTCTACTTTGTGATTTTGAATTAAATATTTACTCTTTTCATGTACCGATTTTATAAATCGTAATCGTATTTTATTTTTTCCGAAGTCGACCTTGATTTTTAAGGTCTCGGAATCGTCATCTATTTCGCGTTTAAATTTCTTAATTATTTTTTTAAGGTCACTAATTAATAATTAGTGACTTAATTATCATTTAATCGGGTCGAGGTGTTACATTAGAGGTTGTAGAGCTACAGGTCAACATATAAGAGAAGTACAAGTAGGGATGGTTTGACCAATGGTTCAACATATGGGTTTGCTACAAGTAGCAATTGTACTGCTAGTGGTTCAACATGTGGGACTACTATAAGGAAGGGTTTAACATATGCCATTGCAACTACAACATTTAGGGGAATTGGTGGTGATGCTTGGGTTGTAAGTTACTTTCATACATTAATAACAAAAGATACAAAATATGTAACTTTTAGGTAAGTTAAGTCTATTACAACTAAACTAAATCACCCAATACAAAATAGATAACCCACCTAAATCATCACATCACTACAAATAACAAGTGACGAAAAGGGTAAGCACAAATAACCCAAAGAGCACCATGCTTGAAATCAATATTGTTTTCATAATTGCAATCCATACATTTATTTCATCATTTATTAAAGTAGATTCAACATTATGCTCCATAGGCTACTATCAACATTGTCTTCGTAATTGTAATTCACACCTTCATTTCATCACTTATTGAAGTAAATTCAACATTATGCTCCACAAGCTGCTTGCAAAACTTGAAATACTTCCAAGTATCATCTGGGAAAACGAAGTAAAGTTTCCCCAAATATTTTGATGTCTCAGAAATTAAGGTGTGTGTGTGTGTGTGTACAGTAGCACACCTAGGTATGTATATAGGGCCTGGCTGTGTGCAAACAGTGTGTGTGTGTGTAGAAGATTGAGTGTGAAACACTCAATAAGGAGTGGTGATGGCAGGAGTGGGTATTGGAGTGTGTAAAGGGGCTTCAGAGCACGGGAAGAGAGAGAAATAGAGAGCTATAGCCGGTTGAGTGTGTGCAGGTCAATCCTTGTAGAGAGAGAGAGAGAATGATATGTGTATATACATATGGGGTTGTCGGTTAGAGAGAAAAAGAAAAGATAGACAGAAGAGATAAGAAATAGAAATAGAAACTACGAGGCAAAGAGAAGTTTTAGAGCTTGGACCAGGAGCTTGGAACAGAAGGTGGAATCAAGAGGAGAGGTGAAGGAACCCGAGATAAAGGTATATCTTGTCCATTCTGTTTTTGAATTCCATGTGTGATGTTTCAGTTCGAATGGTAGGGTTATATTGAGAATGAAAAGTGGAGTCCAACGCAACAAAAATGAGTTAAAATGGTGGGAAAATCAGTTAGAAAAGTTGAGTTACAGGAATGAACGATAATACGGGTTTTATAGTTTTTGTGTTTAAAACTTTGTTTGAACGATTGGAAATTGGTCCCCATTGATGCAGAAACGCAGAGGAAGAAATTGGGGTTTAAACCATGGCTAAAAGGCCAGGGACTGAGAAGAGAGAGAGAGAGTCGTTGGAAAATCGGATACACGGCTGTAACCTTTTTTTTCACCGTCCAAACCTAGATAAAATTTGGTTTTGATTAAATAAATGAAACCCCCATATGATCAGGTGTCGAACCGTGCTAGATTGGTGCAAAAACAAGGTCGAAAATTCCTTGCCGTCGCCGGAGATGGCAACGGAACAGTGATGAGACTCCACCGAAAAATCGAAGAAGACGGATGAACAGTTTGGGCCCTGTTTGATTTTTGAAGTGTTGGGCTTGTTTGGTTTAAAAAGGGAGTGGGCTGGTTTGTTTTAATTTAAAGAGGAAATTGGGCCTGTTTTAATTGGGCCCAACAGAGAAAAGGAAATGAAAAAGAAAGAAAAAGAAAAGAAATAAAGAAGGGGTAGGGGGTGTGGCTACCAAGTTTCGAACGGAAGACCTTTGGAGGGGAGGGTGACACCTGGCCATGGTGCCACCCAGTACACGCCCAGTCCTTTTACGCAAATAATATGTATGTATATTATAACTTAATAATTTAGTTAATTAAATTAAATATACCTAAATAGCCCGGAGTCCAAATGAGACAAGTCATATATGTATTCTGACTATCTTGGACCTCCTGAGACCAACGGTGAGGTCTGTGACGCCAGACGAGGTCCGAAGAAATAGAAGACCCTAGGAACCTTAAAAATTACCAAAATGCCCCTAAGTTGAAACGTAGTCAAACTGAACTTCGAATTAAGTAAAAAAATAGTGTAATTTTATTATCTCGACCATTCCAGACTCAACCATGGAGTCCTAATTTGTGAAAAGAGGTCTCGGGATGCAAGAACTTCGTAAAAAGTGTAAAATGACCATTTTGCCCTTTTTAGCTCGGATGTCTGAATTAAATTCCGCGAAAGCCTAAACCTATTTTCTTCGACTGTTCCGGACTCAACAGTAGAGTTTAATTTGACTAAAATAGAAACTCATAAAATAAAGACATAAAATTTGATGAATAGCATAATTCAAGTAGAAAAAGAACTGAGTTACATTTTATGATTTTATGGACAGCGAAAGGTAAGGAGAAGGATGGTCTAACCTTCCGCATTTTCACTATAGTTTCGCTACACCACGAGTGCGATTTCTTAAGGTTGAGACAACCCATCAGATACGATATATTTTGCTAAGTAAGAAATATAATTAAGTTTAGGAGTAATTGCTATATTGACTTGATGATTCACATATTTGTTTGGTTGCTCATATGCTTATGTGTCCCTTGTTATCTTTTTGAAAGTTTGGTGATGAATGAGAATCATGACTATGTATATCGCATGTGTTAGCATAATGTGTGGATTATATTCTCGAGAATTGTTTGGATTATGAAATATGTGATTTAAAGCATGTGTTAAATGGACTATGTATAGCATGTAACCTTGATGAAATGATCTTCTGATTTGAATGTTATTATGTAATACATTATTTAAAGCATGCTTCAAGTGTGGATATGATGCTTTATTGAGATTACATTATGGCATGGTGGAATCAAAGCATATTGGCATAGTGTGATTCGTTGGACATGGTGTGAGTTAAGCACGTGGTGCTATGCATTATAAGGGTGCAGATTCTGTGGTGAAAAACTCAGAATTGGACATTGCATTTGGTGCCCGAACCAACGGGAGCGATCCGTGAAGGGACATGACATTGCATTTGGTACCCGAACCAACAAGAGCGATCCGTGAAGGGACATGACATTGCATTTGGTACCCAAACCAACGGGGGCGAATCGTGAAGGGACATTACATTACATGAGTTGACTATGGGTGTGGCATAGAGTTGACATGGGTGTGACATAGAGTTGACATGGCATAGAGTTGACATGGGTGTGGCATAGAGTTGCATGGGCGTGTCACGCATATTTTCATTACATTTTATTAATGAATTCATGAATATGTGATGAATCTTGTTAATGCATTATGTGGATGAATTGGATGACATGTCGGTTATAATTGTGCATGTAGATATAACTGTACACTTGCACATGCCACGCCTTAGATTATGTTAATGGGTTGGATGGCATGTAGATTATTGCTAGTACATTGTATAGGATGACATTGAATGACATGTAGATATAACTGTACACTTGCACATGCCACGCCCTTAATTTTGTTTCTTGCATTAGCATTATATTGTACCAGCAGTTGAGCTTGACTCATTCGTGGGACAACACATTACAGATGACGCTCCCAGCACTTGAGACTTGAGGGAGTCTTGCAGAGTGGATGAGACATGAGCCTAGAATGATTTTGGCCTTTGGGGGCATATTTTGAGATGTAAGGGCTTAAGCCCGAATGACATGTTGAATGCTTTTATTGATTTTGCTTTACATGGATGTACATTGAAGGAAATGAATGTAAGTTTGAATTGAATCCGTTAGATTGTCCTTTATTTTATTTTGTTTTAGTTTCGTTACTCGCGCCTCGGGTTCGCAGGAATTCGGGACGTGACATGGTAAGTGTAATTTTTAAAACTTAAGGGGTCTTATTTGTATTTGACTAAATCTTAGAGGAGGTTAGTATAATTTATCCTAAAAAATTACACTAACTTAGGTGATTTTGTATCAACCAATTGTTCTTTCTCTTTATCAGATATATTTTTCAAATAATGATTATACCAAGCTAACACTAAATGGTACCCAAATGGTATCACGTTGTCCTTCTCCCTTACTGGTTATATTATTAAAATAATGATTATACCAAGCAAATCACTAAATTGTACCAACCTAATAAAAAATGGTACCAAGTGACAATAATATAATATCGCGCTAACTTAAAATGGTACCAGGTTATAATAAAATAGTACCAATATGCCATTAATATTACTAGAATGCAAAACTGTTTGAACAAATATCCAACACTAAGAAATTTTCGTTCGAATGATATCTAACGACATTCCAGCGATAGTATCGGACAACAAAAACCGTGAAAAGCTTTTTCAAACTGTCCAAATACAGTCTTCTAAGGATAATAGTTTAGTATAATAAATACATGCATGCTGTAGAAACCTCCATTTTGTGACCCTTGATTGGGTCGAAAGCAGTTTGACAATTATGCCAAGAAGCTTAATTCTAGTAGGACTGTTCCTGATAAAGTCTCATTCCCATTAGGACTCTTCCCGAAAAAGTTTTATTCCTAGTAAAACTCTCCCGACAGTGTCCTTCTCTAAGTAGGACTCTTCCCGATAGAGTCCCATTCCCAATAGGACTTTTTCCGTTAGAGTCTCATTCCTAGTAGGACTCTCCCGACAGAGTCCCAGTCCTAGTAGAACTCTTTCTGATAGAGTCCTATTCGAATAGAACTCTCTTGTCATAGTCCCATTCTCGAAAGAGTCCCACTCCTAGTAGGACTTTTCCCAATGGAGTCCCACTCCCAGTAAGACTCTTCCCATTGGATTCCCATTCCTAGTAGGACTTTTTCCAACAAAGTCCCACTCCTAGTAGGACTCTTTTTGATAAAGTGCCATTCCCAGTATGACTCTTCCTAATAGAGTCCCATTCCCAGTAAGAATCTCCTATTAGAGTCCCATTCCTAATAGGACTCTTCTTATTAGAGTCTCATTCCTAATAGGACTCTTCTTATTAGAGTCCCATTCCCAATTTGATTGAATAAAGTTTTTTTTTTTTAGTAAGTAAAATTTTATAACCAAAAAAGAAAGATATATATAAGGATCAAAACAAAGCTTGAAAACAAAGAGCTACAAAATAAACAAAAGTATAAGACTAAAACAAGTGGGAAAAGGATGGAAGGCCTTCAACAAGATTGCCCGCCATCCTAACCCACATTACAAGCAAACAAAAACCAGCAACTAAATGTCCAAGATCAAATCCCAAAGCAATAACAGATCTTCATCAAGCATAAAGCGTCTAAGGCTACAGTTACCAATTAACTTTCTTCGTACCATCAAATTTATACCCTTAGTAAGTTGGTCTTTGGTTCTTGATTCATTATTCAAAACACCTCCGATTCCTTTCAAGCCAAATAGTATGGACCAGGGTAGAGAGCACCAACTTACTAATATAACCTTGAGCCGAATTCCCTTTAAAAGCTTGAGTGGCCCATTGAATTGTGTCATGCCAGGGTAAGAGGGGACCAAATCATATTACATTTGGCTACATAGTGATAACATAAGTCAAGAGTAAAAGGACAACCAAAGAAAAAATGAGCATGGTCTTCCAAAGGCTGCCCACAAAAGAAACATTTCATTTCAAGGTTGCTCCTGAACTTCAAAACACGATCTTGAGTAGTAAACCGCTCCTTGAATGGCTAGCTAAATGATCAAGCTACATCTAAGAATAGCATGAGAGAACCATACCAGCTTCCACCATACAAAACTTTAGGCCTAGAAACCTGAATCGCATGCCAAGCTGATTTAGTAGAGAAAACTCCAAAAGGATGGCCCAACCATTGGATTTGGTCCATCATATGCAGATTCGGAGTAAAACCCGAGGGGCATAGGTGCTTGAGCTCTACTACTTGGTAAGAGTTAGCACTAGGCCACCTCCAATCATTCCCTTTAATGATTTGGCTCACACAGGCTGATCTAGCAAGCCTAGAATGATAGATGATTCTGTCTCCCATAGCCTCCCATATTGGACCTGAAGGGAGCTAGTAGTTGAACCAAAGAGAAGTATGTTGTCCATTTCCTACCTTGTGCCGAATTAAAGATTTAAACCCTGTTCTAAGCTTCATCAATTTTCTCCAAACCCAAGTAGCCTCCCAAAGGTACTTTTGCTTCAAAATGTTAGCACGAATCCATGCCACCCACAAAGAGGAGCTATAAGGATCACTAAGATGCAATAGATGCTTAAAGGCTGTAGCTTTATTCCAATCAGTCTAGCTTCTTAATCCCCAATCCACATTCCTCTTTAGGATAAGTAACATCATCCCAAGCTACCTTGGCTTTAGTAGACTTCAAATCTGCTCTGGACTAGAGAAAAGCCCTCATGATCTTCTCAATTTCCCAGATAATCTTCTTTAGGAACACAAAATGCGTAGTCCTAATAAGCTTGCATGCTAAAAATAATGAACTTGATGAGTTGTAAACTGCTCGCAAAGGAAAGATACTTAGAAGTCTAAGCTTTAACTTTGTACACAATCCGATCAACTAGCACCTTGCAATTAATTGCCTTCAACTTGGAGGAAATCAAAGGCACACCAAGGCATCTCAAAGGTAATTTCCCTTCCTTAAAACCCACTCCTTCCATTATATCATACTTGCCTTGCATGGAGACTCCCAAGAATAAGATGTTGCTCTTTGTGTCATTCGGATTTAACCCCTGAGAATTCACCATATTCTTCAATGACAGCTTCCAAGATTGTAGCAGAGTGGAGATCCCCCTGGAAAAAACAACATAAGATCATCCGCAAAGCACAAATGAGTGATCTTAGGCTGCTTACATCTCCAATGGTACTTAAAACTCGTGTCTTGATCAACTTTTTGCCTCAGAATCTTAGAAAAGACCTCCATAGCAATAACAAACAAGTAGGGAGAGAGAGGATCACCTTGGCTCAAGCCACAGGCACCTTTGAAATAACCTTCAAGAGCACCATTAATGGAAATAGAGAAGCTTGGAGTAGTAATACAAGCCTTGACCCCATTGAACATAAGGAGCTAGAAATTGCATTAAATCAAGCACATCCAAAAGAAAGTCCTATCGCACTGAATCATAAGCCTTCCTAATGTCCACTTTCATAGAACACCTCGGGGTGCCCCTCTCTTGTGATAATTATGCATGAGCTATTGGGCAAGAAAAATATTATCACTAATGCTCCTTCCCGACACAAAGGCAGATTGAGCTTCATCAATCAAGTCACCAAGTATAGGGTTTAAGACGATTAGCAAGGATCTTGGTAATGCACTTGTAGATGGTATTGCAACACGAAATGGGGCGGTAGTCATTCAACTGGGAGGGATTAGGAACTTTAGGCATAAGGGCAATGGTAGTAGAATTAATCTCACGCAGCAAAGAACTTGCTTGAAAGAATTCTTGGGTAACAGCAAGGACATCTTCACCCACAATATCCCAAGTAGCCTCGAAGAAATGCCCATTAAACCCATCCAGACCTAGAGCCTTATTGGGGTGCAAGCTAAACAAAGTCTCTTTAATCTCTTCCTTCTCAATGGGCTTACTTAATTGCTAAGCTTGAGCAGAAGAAATACCCTTGGTAATGAAATCTTTGAGTTGGTATTTTTTGGGATAAGGGATTGAGGGGACCTTTCCCAATAAATCTTGGTAGTAATCCATAATAGCAGTGGAGACTTCTTTGATATCTTCAATTCTGTTACCAGCTTCATCAATTAAGCTTCTAATTTTGTTATGGCTTCTTCTTTGAGTAATACTCTTAAAAAAGAAGCTCGTATTTTGATTACCCTCATTAAGCCATTGAATCCTCGACTTTTGCTTCGCCAAGCTTTCCTCCTACTTTGCTCAATTGAGTAAAGTGCTACAAGGCTTGCTTTTTCTTGGTTCTTCAAATCAATGTCAAGAGGAGTAGTGTTCAAAAAATGTTGGATGGCAAAAATTTGCTGTCGGGCTTCCTCATTTGGAGTTGGTTGAAATCTACCCTCTTGCTTGATTTAGACCCTTCAATTCTTTTCTCATTGCTTTAAGTTTCCTACTGAAAATAAACATAGCTGATCCTTCAATTTCTTGATTCCAAGCTTTATGAACAACTGACTCAAATTCTTCACATTCCAACCAGAAGTTAAAGAATTTAAAAGGCCTCCCTTTGCATTTAAATTCAACTCTAGTCCGAACAATCATAGGGCTATGATCAGAAACACCAGAAGAAAAGAACTCCACTTCTAAGTTACTAAAATCCACCATCTATCTATCATTAGCCAACATACAATCAAGCTTTCTTATGATTGTATCATTGTTGTACTATCGATTAGTCAAAGTTAAGTGGTAGCCAATGTACCTGAGATCCTCTAATTCCGTAGCTATAAGACAATTATTACATTCCTCCATACAAGGGGGCCAATCACTACTTCCTCCAATCCTCTCATTGCTAAACCAAACAACATTAAAATCTCCCATGATAATCCAGGGAAAATCATTGTTTAGAGTCGCTTATTGTCGAAGGCTGCTCGAAACCTTTCTTCGATCCGATGACATTGTCATGACCATAGATAACTGACATATAAAACCAAATTCCTTTCTCCCTAATTTGAACAAGGCAATGGATTGCTTGCTCCTATTGAGTTAAGAGAGTAATCTGTAAAACCTCATCATCCCACCCAATCCAAATTCTACCATGAAAAACATTAGCATAATTATGAATAAAACTCCAGTTAGGACATAGAGAGCGAGATACCTTAGTTTAACCTTAGTTTCCACCAACCCAAGACATGAGATAGCATGAGCTCTAATGAGTTGCTTTATTTCTTGTTGTTTCAAAAGGAGATTCACACCCCTTATGTTCCAGCAAGCTAAATTGATCATTTAAAAAGGTAGAATTTTGAATTCTTCCCAAAGCCTTGCCTTGAACCCTTCTGATGCTTCTTCCCCTTATTGCTGTGACTACTTTGGTTCCTCTTTTTAAGAAATTCCACTGAATCCACCAATTGTCTCCCTATTTCCTTTGAATTTGGAGCAGATATTAGAGTGGTTTCCATTATGGTGCTTCTGAGTTCCTTCTATCTTATCAAGAATTCCTCTATTAATTGGAGTTTCTGGTTCCTTTTCTTCCTCTTCCAAAACCCCTTCAATCTGCAGATCCCCTACCTTTTCTTCCTCTTCTGAAACCCCTTCAATTGGAGTACTCTCTATGCTATTTTCATTGCAGCCCACTGCCTTCTTCCCTATCTCTTCTTGGTGATTGGAACTAGTGGAAGCTTCCTCACTCTCATACAACACTTGAAACTGATTTTGCAAATTCATACTTTATTTTTTAGGAGAAATACTCGCCCTTAGGTGGGGTCGGCCACTAATACCTTTAGTTTCCCCTAGCTAAACATTAGAATCTCCATCCATATTAGGATTATAATTCACCTCTACTTCCTTAGGTTGTATATCTTTTCCCCTCCACATCTGCTTAGTAGGTTGTTTGGATTGATTTTGGCCATGACCGAATTTCTTGCACTTAGAGTAGAACTTTGGAATCCATTGATATTCAACATAAATAGTAACACTTGTTTCCTCATCCAATTAAAGTTCAAATTGTTCCGGGGGGGCCTTACCAAGTTTAATTTTAATACAAATACGCGTAAAATTGATTCGGCTAAGCTGCTAGGTTGTGGCATCTGTATAGAGGGGTTTGCCGACAAGCACTTACAACATAACTTAACCCCCTTACTGTCCACTATTCTAAGGGTATGTCATAGAAATGAGCCCACACTGGTATTGTCTTAGAGGCTTCCTTTGAAAGCTTCATTTTAGGTCTCCATTTCTGCAAAATTATAGGGCGTCCAGAAAAATGCCATGGTCCTTCCTTCCAAAATGGCCCCATTGAAGTGGGATCCTAGAATTTGAAGAAGAAGAAGCCCCTACCATTAGTCAACACCTCTTTCAAACCCTCTTTACCCCAAAGACGTAAGGTCACATTGTTAACCCATTGGTAATTCAATTTCTGGTCCAAAAAACAACCCACTAAAGTTGTAGCCCATACTTTATTCCCTTCATTCTGAACCTCATGAGGGGGTTGGACCACCACCTTGTCTTGTTTCATGCATGGGGCCATGTTCTCTAGGTTAAAACCTTTATGCTAAATGTTGTTAACCACTTGGCTCCAAGATTTAACCATAGGTCTTTCCCCATTTTCAGCTTTATTGGGCAGCCCTAAACTTTCCCCATTTTCAGCTTTATAGGGTAGCACATTACTGCCGCAACAAGCTAAAGATGCTAGGTCTGCATTTGCACCTTTTTGGGATGTTGTCATACCTTGGAAAGACCTTCCAACACATCTTTGGTTCCATGTTTTATGCAGTGAATTTTCCCCACTTTCTACTTTATTGGGCAGCACGTTACTGCCACACACAACTGGGTAATAAAGGGTTGCACCATTAGATTTTCCTCCTTTTTTCATACCTTGAGATGACATCCCATCACTTCCTTGGCTCCATGTATTATCCAACGGATTTTCCCCATGTGTAGCTTGATTGGGCAGCACACTACTACCACAAATAGTTGGGAAAAATAGGGCTACACCATCTGAATTTCCCTATTTTTTTCATACCTTGAATTGACCTCCCATCACTTCCTTGGCTCCATATATTAACCAACAGATTTTCCTCTTGTTCGACTTTATGGGCCATCACGCTATTGCCGCAAATTGCTGGGCAAAAAGGGGCTACACCATCTGAATTTCCCCCTTTTTCATAGAATGTCATACCTTGAAATGACCTCCTATCTCTTCCTAGGACAACTTGAGTGTTTGACCCTCTATAGCCTATTATATCACCTTTTGTAACAACTGAAATCCCATGGGATTTTGACACATATGCACTTCGTAATTTAAGGAAATACAACTTTATCAAAAGAAGTTGGAGGAATTTTTTGGTCTTGGTTCCCACGCGCCACCCTTGCACCTCTTCCCCTACCAACTCATCTTCCATGGCCGCTATGTATACTACCCTTATTGAAGCTCCCCCAACCTCTGAGATTTGGAGGATAAGCACCACTATGAAGGAATCAATAAAGAAAGAAGGATCCTCCGAAAAACCTCCATATTTCTCAAGGTCCATGGCAGCTTGAGGAATATACTACTTTCTTTAGCTCGCTCAGCCTATAAATAGGTTGAATAAGAATTGTGTATTGAAGTTTCACCCATAGCAACACCATCGTCCCCTTCAATAATGTCATCTAATCTTGATTCCAACAATAAATCACTCAAATTGTGATGAAAAGGCACATCAGATTCCTTTTCATCTGAAAGTTTAGATGAAGAAAAAAACTCAGCCGAACCACTACTCATTTGAGTTGCATTTGCTGCCTCATCCTTACCTTGGAATTTTGCCACTAAATCATTAGCTTGCAATGAAAGAGACTCATCCTTTGTAACTTGAAAATCAATAAACTTTGCATTTAATAGTTGGTTGGAAGCCATTAATGTAGAACAAGCAAGAAAACAATAAGGGATTAGGAAAAGTCTAAAATGAGAAGCGCCCTCTCTCTAAAATCCATTATACTCTCTCACCAAACTAGTTCACACACCAGCTCTCTATTTCTATTTCTATATATATATGTGTGTGTGTGTGTGTGTGTGTGTGTGTATGTGTGCGTGTGCGTGTTTATATAAGATATTGTTACTCCATTCTTCTGGCCATTTCAATTGAGTAGAAGAAAATTATTAAAGTTTGAGACCCACTCCATCCCATCCCCTACAAAATACATATATCCACAACAAACATTGATCCACAAAAATTGTGATATTTTATAGTAAATGAGCACACTCTAGCCTCTAGTGCCCCTTGATTGAATAAAGTTGGTTTTGCCATTTTTTGTAAGTTGCTACAATATGTCCCATCTAGGGGTATTTTAGTAATTTATCATTTCGCCCATAAAGGGCATTCCTATCATTTTTGCCCATAAAGGGCATTTTTGACATTTTGCCTATAGAGAAAATTTTGGTCATTTTGCCCATGAAGGGCATTTCTTGTAATACCCCGACTTAAATTAAACCGAGAAAATTTTTGTAATACCAAAATGTTAGGGTTCATTTCATGATGTTAAATTTACAGTTCGTTTTAAGTTTCAAAAACTCTGAGTGTTCGAATAATACACATACGGAGTGATGGATGTATATAAACACGTATGTATATATATATATATACTGCGCACACACACACACACACACACTACCGCACACACTTATATATATATGTCACGCTCCGAATTTTAGCGAACCCGGGGTGCGAGTAACAAAACCAAAAGAAAATAAAGTAAAGGGCAATCTAAACGGATTTAACTAAACATGCATTTGTTTTATTAGTACATATAAAAGAAAGCATAAAATACATCCCATAGATACATCGTTCACATGTCATTCGGGCTTAAGCCCTTACATTCCAAATATGCCCCAAGGGCCAAAACACTTCAAGTTCTTTTATTCACTAAGACACCACTGAATCTCATGTAACTGGAGCGTCATCTGAAATGTTATCCCACGAATGTGTCAGCTCAACTGCTGGTATATTATAATGCTAATGCAAGAAACAAAATTAAGGCGTGGCATGTGCAAGTGTACATTTATCTCTACATGTCATCTGATGTCATCAATGCAGTACATGATCAATATGCATGACGCACACATGCAAACTCTATGCCACACATGTCTCATCTTAAGGTCCTTCCCTGATAGCCTAAGTACTATGTTTCACTTTACGGTCCGTCCTTGTTGGCGTGAGAGCCATGGCCGATTTTGGGTTTTTCACCACAGGATCTACACCCTCATAATGCATAGCACCAAGTGCTCAACTCATACCATGCTTTCAAGGAATCACACTATGCCAATATGCTCTGATTCCACCATGCAGTGATATAATCTCTACAAAACAGTTCATTAACAAATGAAACATGCTTTAAGTAATACATATTCTACTTTAAGCAACAATGACATTAAATCATAAGGCTCTTTCCACAAGTCTGTATATCATGAACAATTAATTTAATCGCATGCTTAGTTTACACTTCCCTATCTTGCCAATTCTCTAAAAACATAAGTCACACATTGCACCAACACATAGAATATACATATAGTCATGTCTCACATATATCACTTAACTAAACTTTCAGAAAGATAACAAGAGGCATATAAGCAATCAAACAAATATGTGAATCATTTAGTCAATCATGTCAATTACTCCTAAACTTAATCCTATTTCTTATTTAGCAAAATATCATACCTGGATGGGTTGATCTCAACCCTAAGATGTAGTGCTCGCTGGGTAGTGGAACTAACAGCGGTAATGTAGAAGGTCAGACCACCTTCTCTTTGCCTCTCGGAGTCCCTAAAATCACAAAATGCAACTCAGTTCGTTTGCTACTTAAATGATGCTATTCATCAAATTTTATGTCTTTATTTTCTTAGTTTCTATTTTGCCAAAATAAATTCTATCATTGAGTCCGGAACGTCGAACAAAATAGGTTTAGGCTTTCGCGGAATTTAATTTGGACGTTCGGGGCTAAAAAGGGCAAAACTATCATTTTACACTTTTACGGGTTCTTATATCCCAAGACCTCTCCTTATAATTTGGACTCTACTATTGAGTCCGAAACCTTCGAAATAATAAGAATTGACTATTCAGTTCATTTCAATCGGGGTTTCGTTTGACTGTGTTTTGACTTAGGGTATTTTGGTAATTTTTAAGGGTTCTATAGGGTCTTTTATTTTCCGGGACCTCATCTGGCATCACGGACCTCACCGTTGGTCTTAGGAGTTCCAAGATAGTAAGAAAACATATATGACTTGCCTTGTTTGGGCTTCGGGCCATTTCGGAGCATTAAATTTAATTAAATTAATTTAATTAGTAAAACAGAATAAAGTGTAATATATATATATATATATATATATATATTGGTTGCACAAATGGACACGGGATTGTCCTATCCAAAATGGTTCCACGCGCTCACCCCCACGCGCCCCACCCTGTTTCAAACCTCGGCAACCGCATATATATATATACCCCACCCCCTTTTCATTTTATTTTTCATTCTTTCTGAATCTAGTGGACCCAAGACTGTTTTAAACAGAACAGGCCCAAAGACCCTTCAATTAAAAACAGGCCCAAACCCCTTTAACCCTTCAGCAAAACGAACCCAAGCTCAGTAGCCCAACGGCCATTGCCCAGTCGCCCCCCCTTGCGCCCTGATTTTCCAGGCCAACCCTCCGGTCGCCTTCCCCGACCACGGTCAGCTGGAACGCGACCAAACCCCTCAATTTCCTCTCCATTTTCACGTCCAAATCTTATTATCTTTACACCAAACTAAATCTGAAACCTTAAGTAATTTATTTGGATTGTTCATGAACTCCAAACAGCTCCCAAGCGTTGACCCATTTCAGTTTTCCGGCCATGCGCCGGTCAACTGGTCATTTTCTTTTTCTTGATTATCTGTTCATTGTTTTTAAACTCAATCCTTCCTATAAGTTCCCCACACCTCATGGTACCACTTTCATAAACCAAAATCAAGGTTTTTGGCTTACAACTAGTGAAATCCGAACCACCACTCCCGAACTGTAAGTTGGATTTTCTCCCTTATTTTTCTACCATTTTTAGCCATTCTTTTTGCTAAGTGTTCCTAGTTTCATGGTGATCAAGACCCTAACATTTGAACTAAACATCATGTTCTAAACAGATCATGCATGTAGAGAGTTTTAGAGAGAGAAAATAATGGTTGGTGAGCTTTTACCTCTTTGACAGTCCCTCTCCCTTCTACCTCCTTCTCGGTTCACCCCTCGGACTGCTCTCAATGCTCACGACCTTTCCTGTACAGTCTCCCTCTCCCTTTCTGATTTGCTTGTTTTACTCTCTCTCTTTCTATCTTTCACTCTTTTTGCATTCTCTCTCTAACCAACGGATACACTCATGTATATACGCTCCAGTATGTTCACCCTCTCACGACACCACCTGTAACAGCCCCACTTCCTGACTTTTTCTCACTGATCCAGCCACCCCCCTCCTTCACATCAGCAGCCCATTTCTCTCCTTTCCCATACTTCTTCAGCTTTCTCTCTTTTCCATCAACTTTGCATTTAATGCAAAGTTTACCTTGGGTATATTATATATATACATATATCATATCATACACACATGCACATTGTTGCATGCACAGCAGTCCACACACATACCCGGTTGCCCACAACCTGATATATATATAACTATATATATATACACACTTAAACCATAACACACACATGCATATAATAGTAATAGTAATAGTAATAATAATAACAATAATAATAATAATAATTAATTTAATAAAAGAAAAAGGAGGATTCATAAAAAAAAAAATTTTCCCAGCCTTTATATCCTTCCCTCCTTAAAGAAATTTCGTCCCGAAATTTAAAATAAAACACATCAATGGACAAATAACTCGGGATACCTAGCACAGACCTCGGCCTCATGCTCCCAAGTAACCTCCTCGACCCTATGATGGTTCCATCGAACCTTGACCAAAGGGATGGTCCTGCCCCGCAAGACCTGGTCCCTTGAGTCCAATATCTCTACCGGTCTCTGCTCATAGGAAACGTCGCCCTCTAACTAAAGATCTACCCAGTCGAGTACATGTGAGGGGTCAGGCTCGTACTTCCTCAACATCGACACATGAAAGACATCGTGAAACCCAGATAGCTGTGGCGGCAGTGCTAGCTTATAGGCCACCTCACCAACCTTCCCAAGGATCTCAAACGGGCCTATAAACCGCGGCGACAGCTTTCCACTGCACCCAAATCTCCCCAGTCCTCGCCGTGGGGCTACCTTGAGGAACACGTGTCCCTTAACATCAAATGACAAGGGTCGCCGCCTCCTATCTGTCTAACTCTTCTAGGCGACTCTAGGCTATCAATAGACGCTTGTCTAATCACCTGTATTTCGCCCGTGGTCTCACAAACTATGTCGGGTCCCAAAACTAGTTATTTCCCCCACCTTAGTCCTAACATACCGGTGAACGGCACGGCCTACCATACAGCGCATCAAATGGTGCCATCTCAATACTGGACTGAGAGCTGTTGTTGTAGGCAAACTCGACCAAGGCAAGGTGATCCTCCCAGCTACCTCTGAAGTCCATGACACAGGCCCTAAGCATGTCCTCAAGGATTTGGATGGTACGCTCTGACTAGGCCATCTGTCTGAGGGTGAAAGGCAGTACTAAACTGTAGCTGGGTCCCCAAGGCTGTCTGTAGGCTCTGCCAAAATCGTGTAGTGAAACGTGGGTCTCTGTCCGAAACAATGGATATTGGAACCCTATGTAGTCGTACAATCTCTCGAATACACAACCTACTGAGGACATCCGATAAATCGGTCGCTCTAATTGGCAAGAAATGGGAGGACTTCGTCAACCTATCCACAACAACCCAAACTGCATTGTGACCCCTAGGTGACCTCGGAAGACCCATCACAAAATTCATGGTAACATGCTCCCACTTCCACTCGGCCACTAGGCAATGGCTGCAACAAACCTCCAGGTCTTTGGTGCTCAGCCTTCACCTGCTGGCACGCGAGGCATCTAGCTACAAACTGTGCCACATCTGCCTCCATCCCCGTTCACCAATACTGACAGCACAGATCATGATACATCTTAGTGCCCCCTAGGTGCACTGCTAGGCGTGAATGATGGAAATCTCTAAAGAGCATCAGCCCTAAGAGACTCGGGAACAAAGACTCTACCCTATATATCTCAAGCTAAGGTCGGAATGGACAGTCCACTGCTCAAAGCCCTCGGTTCTAGCAACTCGTGCTCTAATCTGCTCGGCCTCTGTGCCTTGCAGCTGTGCCTCAATAATCCCTGCTCAATAGTGAAGGTTGTGCACACACTACTGAACAGTGTGGCGTGCCCCTCAAACTCGGTAAGCTTTAAGTCAAACTCTCCAATGTCCCCCACTATCTCCCACTCTCTAATAGCAATGCTAGCTACAGTGCTCCTCGGCCTCCTACTAAGTGCATCTACTACGACATTGGCCTTCCCAAGATGGTACTGAAGGTTAAAGTCATAGTCCTCCATACACTCTATCCACCTCAATAATTCAACACAATAAAATACTCAGTACTCACTATGATATCTTAAAGCCTCTCACACATGTGATGACTATCTAATTAATCTCAAATCAAGCCATGCAATCATCTAGTAATTTACCATTATGGCATCAATATATCACCTGCGCTTCAATGTAATTCAATAATCTAATATCCTCCAAATACTGTAACCATACTCAGGACATTAACAAGCATAATCTTAAGGTAAAACCATCATCATCCACCTTAGTCTTTATATAACGGAGATTAAGTGTCATGCATTATAAGGATCAGCTTATGTACCCCAAACATGAAATCTAAAACAATATCTCATGGTTCCAGGTAAAACAAAACATTAGAGAAGGTAAAAAAAAAAATTATCTCAATTTTCTCTAAGGTTACTCTAACTCATCATCGTCCCAGTCATTACATTAATTAAAGTCTCACAACCATTGAGATCTTTAGTGAAAACTCTTCACCAACTTCAATCATGAAGACACATCAATCCTCACACATGTGTATCAAAATACACTTACATGTCAACGCTTTTAGACATTCTCTTAGGCATGCATTTAATAACTAGTTAGTTTGCATACAAAATCAGGGTCGCACTACTATAACAGGTACTAAACTAGCATGCATATATAGTGTAAAGATTTGAAAAAAAAAAAAAAAAGCCACGATATATGTGTTATATATATATATATATATATTCAATATATTATATTATATGGAATAGAAAAGAAAGATAAGAATGAGCAGTGGGTGTAAGTCTTGTATATTATTACCTATTATGTATATTAAGTTTGTGCGGTGGAGAAACGTGTGGCCAAAAGAAAATAAAATGAAGAGATGGGAATGTGGAGGAGGAGAAACCGAGAGATAGAGATAGGAACAAAACAGGGGCAAGTCGCTGTGAAAACAGGGGAAGAAAAGAAAAGAGAGAAAGAGAAAAAGAGAGAGAGAAAAGGGAAAAGAGAAACGGAGGGGGCGAATCCGGCGGTGGTCGCGAGGGGGAATCGAGGCTAGAGGGTGACGGAGGAGCGATGATGGGTGAGACGGTTGCCAACGGCAGTGGCATCGGAAGCCGTTGATCAGACGGTGGCTGAGATTTTGGGGAAGGATGTTTGCGATCTGGCGATATTGTGGTGTTAGGAAAAACGATGGAGGTGGGGACGGCACCTAACGGCGTGTCGAGTTTCGTACGCCACCGAGGTTGTTGTCGACGGAGGGGCCATGGGTTTTGGATTTCTTGCAACTGTTGGATGTTACGAGTGCTGTGATGTTACGGTTTTGTCGGTGGCTACGGTAATGACTTGATTGAACATTTCCAGGAGCAGTTTGGTTCGGAAAGGGGGGACAGGTTCTATCTCTATCTTTTTTTTTTTTCCGTTTTGGTTGCTGTGATGAATGGGAGTTATTCTGATTTCCTGAGATTTTCGAAAGGTGTTGGTTGGATTGGATTGAAAGTTGAGCAATGGAGTTTTGGATTAGATGGTGCTTGAAGTGTGTGTTTGTGTAGCGTTGGAGGCAATTAAGATCTGATTTGTTAACAAGGGCGTGTATATATATATATATATATATATCTATATTTGTATGACAGTAGCAGCAGGTATATATATATATATTTGTGTGTTTATGTGATGCGTTGCAAGGGCTGAATCATGTTGGATGTGTGGATTGTTGGAGAGTCGATTAGATTGGATTTGAGTTGTTATAGGGTATTGGGTTTCTGTAATGGGATTCTGGATTTTTGTAAGGTTTTTCCTTGTTGATTTTGGTTAGAAAATCATGGATGAATGGAGGTTGATCCGGTTCTCAATCAGAAAATAGTTTGGAGCTGGAACCACTTTGTGATGAGCTACTGGGATATTTTGTTGAGAGAATAATATCAGGGGAAACCTGCTTCAACCGAAACCAGTGGCTTAGGTTCATCTGAGGTTGGGCCAAGCCATCAGAGAGAAGTGAATCGGGGTTAGGTCAAGGAGCATGGTGCAACTGAGCTTGATGCTGTGTTGCTGCTCTGTAACACTTGATGCAGTGTAGTCTAATGACTGTCTGTGAAGAACATTCTTGGTATGAATGGGTTTTGGTGCTGTGATCAGCATGTGTTCTGTTTCTAGTACAATTGTAGATGTGTATTCAAAATGTGGTGGGCTAGAAGCTTAATCAGTACTATGGTAGGAACAGATTGTGGAACAAACTGCATTGTCTTGATGAAGGGTGTGGCTGTAAGGACAATTACCTGCTAGATTTGCTAACCTTGTTGTTGCCATAGATGAAGATGGAAAAGTACTTAATCTATTGACCCAAAATGTGGTGTGTAGCAGGTGTTTGGGTGGCTTGATTGACTTGCGAATTACAGAACGAATAGAAGATGAGATTGAGAGATTGATAGAAGCAGCGAGGTAGAGGAAGAAGGTCGATGAGAATATTGGGAGCAATTTGCTGCTCGGAGTGGTGATCTTTGGGATGGATGTTGCTTCAAGGGTTGGTCAGTGACAGAGTTGGGTTTGAAAGCCAAGCAACAATAGCGTCCTAGCAGCAGGCCAATTTCTGAAGTTATTTAGAGAATTTAGAAGATAAACTTCTGGATTTTGTTTCATTGAAGGCTTTTGAGTTTGTTGTTGAGTAGCTACAAGTTTGATGTGTTGTTTGTTGATCATTTGTCAGTTCCAGTTATATCTAAGATAGGCATAGTTGAAATGCAATTTGCAAGTAATTGTAAATTTCCATTGGGGGACTCGGGTAAGGAGCAACTTGAGGAAGGGAAAGTTCTTTAATATCTGATGGATGGGATTTGTTTGATTTGAGTTCTACTGAGGGGCCATTGCAATAGAGAGAAACCCGTTGATTCAACAGAAGCTTGGGGACATCTTTATTGACTTGACTTGCATAGTGGACACAGCATCCTAGGGTTGAGACACGCCCTAGTCAGGTATGGTAGTTTGCTAAGTCAGGAATAAGATTAAATTAGGATTGATGTGCATATTGCTTGAATGATTTTTATGCTTATCTGAATGATAGAAGATCACATAGGGGTTATTGCTTTGAGAAACTTTGAGTTGATTGTTTGTGTGCTTCCATGTTCCCTATGATTATTTGAGAATTGTGACTTACTTCTTGAGTTGTCATCATATGTGATTTCTAGTTCTAGAAGGATTGTTGATGTTGTGACATGTGGATTGCGTAAGTGTTGAGATTGATTGAGCATGACACGAAAGCATTATTTAAAGCATGTTGAGTTATCATCATATGAAGTCTAGTGATTTGATCTTAATTGTGATGCATTATTTAAAGCATGTTGCATATGCTTATGAAAGTGATGTTTCATTTGAACTGTACTATTGCATGATGAAATCATGGCATATTGGCATAGGGTGATTTCTTGAAAGCATAGTGTGGGTCAGCACGAGGTGCTGTGCATTATGAGGGTGCAGATCCTGTGGTGAAAAATCAAAAATTGGCCATTGCATTGGTACTTCGATGCCATCGGGGAGTACCCGTAAATGAGACATAGGTGTGACATTGAGATGCATGGGTGTGTCACGCATATTGCCTATGCATTGTGTTGATGAATTTGTGAACGTGATATAGGGTTTTCTTCAGATGTGGTTGTACATTGTCATTATACTGTATGCATGATTAGGGAGGCATGTAGATATACATGTACACTTGCACATGCCACGTCTTAATTTTGTTCCTTGCATTAGTATTGTACCATACCAACATGTTGGCGCTGACCCATTCGTGGGAACCATATTTCAGATGACATTCCCGACACCTGAGGCTTGAGGAAGTCTAGCCGAGTGGAGGAGACTTGACTGTAAATGGATATTTGGCCCGAGAGGCGTGTTTTGTGATGTATGGGCTTAAGCCCAATGACATATATGTTGTATCATGGTTGTATATTTTTGGTTGTATAAGTAGGCGATGTATATTTAACTTTGATAAAGTTGTGGCCATCGAGTGAGGATGGATTGTGATGTGTTTGTATATAGATAATGTATTGTGATTATCAGGGGAAAAAAGGCTCGAAAAACAAAGGAGGTTCTGCCGAAATTTTTTTATAAAACGGGAATGGATGTGTATTGACAGAGATATACGGATGCATAGTTATGTTAGTGGAATAGGCTTGTATCTAGATTTGTTATTAGTTATTTATTTATTTATTTCTTTATTTATTCGTCTATTTCTTTTCTTCTTTTGTTTCGTTCAGTCGTGTCCCCGGGTTCGGTCCGGAATTCGGGGCGTGACATATAGAATCGACAAGTAACATTCAATAGTTAACACGTAACCTACCACATTAGCACTCAAGTATTAAAATTCATTCCAGCACACACACACACACACACACACATATATATATACATCAATAAGCACATAACCTGCTATACAGGTGACCAGGTATACATCCATCCCCATGGATATCCGGGCTTATAGCCTATCCCACAGATGACGAGCACATAGTCTACCTCTTAATTTCACTCGGTCTACTGCATAGATATACGCATTTAGTCCCAGTTCATCAATAACCAAGCATACCACACATTGTACAATCTCACACGCTAAAGCTACTAAGCACCCATCTAATCATGTAATCCAAGCCAGCCCAATCAACTTAAAGTCTAACCTCTCCTAACCCATAATAAAATCAATCTCAAAAGAATCCACGGACACCCCATGAAATAAAGAAAACATCTCCCTCAGGAGTATACACCGTCCCTCTCCCCCTGTAGCAGTCTACATTCGCCCAAAATGTAAATAACCAATCTAACCCCAATAAAATACCAAAACTAGACATGTCAAGTAAATGAAGCCCAAAGAAGGAATGCAAGCAGTTACCTTTATCTAGTAACCTCTACAGATCCTTGTCAACATCTCGCTATCTCAACTAGTGAACCCTACGATGGTAGAATAAGGCAATCATCACAAGCCCCTGAATAAAGTAAAATCTCTCAAGTGCAATATTTATTATCTAGGTCCAGACAACACAATCAGTTTATAACTTTATCCAAACCAATCTAGCTCATTCATAACCCTTACCCACGTATTTCTAAATAACAAGTGAAAACCACCATTCTCTTCTAAGTCATATAACAATGCAAGCTCTCAAGTTTTAGTACCTCAACCTCAATACTTTCACTCTAAGTACATTCATACAACTTCATCTTAAGCACAAGATTCATATTCAAGAAATTTATATCATCTAACTCTTAACCCGATATACAATTTCCTCCAAAACAACAATCAATGCTTACCTTTTATTCAATCATAATTGTGGAATCAATCTTATAAACTAAGCTAGAACTAGGTTCATCACTCGCACCTCTATTTGGCCCAATTCATGTAACTCATCATTTTCACAAGGTCTACATCCATAAGTTCATTAAATCAACCCATTATTCTTATCACATCTAGTATTAATCATCTTATAGAAATAGGTAAGGCCATAGCATTTATCATTAGGTTACTTCCACAGTCCACCACAGTATAATTGACCCCAATTCAATAAGGAAATCATTACTACCCCTAACTTTTAGATTCACCTTCGCATTCCAATTTAACATTCATTCTACGCACGAAATTGAAATCCAATTACATCATAATCTGGATTAATCCACAACCTTATTCTTTTCAGCTATTCATGGTTATACAATTTTCCTTAGACAAAAGATTTCAACCATCGCCTGAGAATTTAACACATCTTACAGACACACTTGCTTAATCAACACTTATACAATTTAAGTCAACCATCCCCACCCTTTGGTCACACTAAACAATTAACACCGAACTCCGACATAACCTTTCGCAAGAGGGTAATTCATTTAAACAACACAATATACACACGCTCAAGTCACACTAGTGTTCAACTAGCCCACCAATACTCAACCTTAAGTGAATACTATTAAAAATAATACATCTCTCCACAAACAGGGTTTGATACAAGGACATCCCTAAAATTTTTAAAGACAAACACTCTGAGTATCCATCATCCAATCTATACACAAAAAGCTCCACGAGCCTAAATTCTTATTTTACATTTTTAAGGTTTTGATATGTCTTTTATTATCCCTTACTTTTATAACTAGGTAATAACCCTTCATGGATCTCAACTCCTTTTGTTACTGGTTGATGGGGCGTCATCCATCAACTGTAACGCAAGACTTGAGACCAATCCAGTCTGTATAAATATCATAGTCATAGTACTATAATCCATGAATATCGGGTACTAACCTAGCACACACACACACACACACACACACACACATATATATATATATGAAAACACACCTAGCCAGGTAGATAACTAGGTCCACTAGTCTATCTCATGAATAACTAGGCATTCCTGCCTAACGTATAGATAACTAAGTGCACAACCTATATCTCAAATAACTAGGCATACGACCTATCCCATAAAATATACGGTCTATCACATAGATATGAGTACCTATCTTAGTCAGCCATTAAATCGAACAATCACCCACTTTCAGTCAATCGAGAAACCAAGTATAGCGCATACCCGTGCACACCAATGCAACACGTGCACTTAAAACCTACCACCCAAACAGATCCAAATAACTTAAGGTCTAAACTTCTCCCATTGTCCCTAGGTATTCGAACCGAGGCTCTGATACCACAGTTGTCATGCCCTCGAATTTTCGCGAACCCTGGGGTGCGAGTAACAAAACCAAAAGAAAATAAAGTAAAGGGCAATCTAAACGGATTTAACTAAACATGCATCTATTTGATTAGTACATATAAAAGAAAGCATAAAATACATCCCATAGATACATCGTTCACATGTCATTCGGGCTTAAGCCCTTACATTCCAATATATGCCCCAAGGGCCAAAACACTTCAAGTTCTTTTATTCACTAAGACACCACTGAATCTCATGTAGCTGGAGCGTCATATGAAATGTTATCCCACAAATGGGTCAGCTCAACTGTTGGTATAATATAATGCTAATGCAAGAAACAAAATTAAGGCGTGACATGTGCAAGTGTACATTTATCTCTACATGTCATCCGATGTCATTAATGCAGTACATGATCAATATGCATGACGCACACATGCAAACTCTATGCCACACATGTCTCATCTTACTGTCCTTCCCCGATAGCCTGAGTACTATGTTTCACTTTATGATCCGTCCCCGCTAGGCGTGAGAGCCATGGTCGATTTTGGGATTTTTCACCACAGGATCTACACCCTCATAATGCATAGCACCAAGTGCTTCAACTCATACCATGCTTTCAAGGAATCACACTATGCCAATATGCTCTGATTCCACCATGTAGTGATATAATCTCAACAAAATAGTTTAGCAACAAATGAAACATGCTTTAAGTAATACATATTCTACTTTAAGCAACAATGACATTAAATCATAAGGCTCTTTCCACACGTCTAGTATATCATGAACAATCAATTTAATCGCATGCTTAGTTAACACTTCCCTATCTTGCCAATTCTCTAAAAACATAAGTCACACATTGCACCGACACATAGAATATACATATAGTCATGTCTCACATATATCACTTAACTAAACTTTCAGAAAGATAACAAGAGGCACATAAGCATATAAGCAATCAAACAAATATGTGAATCATTTAGTCAATCATTGTCAATTACTCCTAAACTTAATCCTATTTCTTACTTAGCAAAATATCATACATGGATGGGTTGATCTCAACCCTAAGATGTAGTGCTCACTGGGTAGTGGAACTAATAGCGGTAATGTAGAAGGTCAGACCACCTTCTCCTTGCCTCTCGGAGTCCCTAAAATCACAAAATGCAACTCAGTCCGTTTGCTACTTGAATGATGCTATTCATCAAATTTTATGTCTTTATTTTCTTAGTTTCTATTTTTCCAAAATAAATTCTATCATTGAGTTTGGAACGTCGAACAAAATAGGATTCAGGCTTTCGCGGAATTTAATTTGGACGTTCGGGCTAAAAAGGGCAAAACTATCATTTTACACTTTTACGAGTTCTTATATCCCGAGACCTCTCCTTATAATTTGGACTCTACCTTTGAGTCTGAAACGTTCGAAATAATAAGAATTGACTATTCGTTCATCTCAATCGGGGTTCGTTTGACTGTGTTTTGACTCAAGGGCATTTTGGTAATTTTTAGGGGTTCTATGGGTCTTTTATTTTTTGGGACCTCATCTCGCATCACGGACCTCACCATTGGTCTTAGGAGGTCCAAGATAGTAAGAAAACATATATGACTTGCCTTGTTTGGGCTTCGGGCCATTTCAGAGCATTAAATTTAATTAAATTAATTTAATTAGTAAAACAGAATAAAGTGTAATACATATATATATATATATATATATATATATATATTGGTTGCACAAATGGACATGGGATTGTCCTGTCCAAAATGGTTCCACGTGCTCACCCCCACGCGCCCCACCCTCTGTCAAACCTCGGCAGCCGCATATATATATATATATATATATATATATATATATATATATATATATATACCCCACCCCTTTTCATTTTATTTTTCATTCTTTTTGAATCTATTGGGCCCAAGACTGTTTTAAACAAAACAGGCCCAAAGACCTTTCAATTAAAAACAGGCCCAATGTCATGCCCCGAATTCCAGCGAACCCGAGGCGCGAGTAACGAGACGAAAGAAAAATAAAATAATAAATAAGTAAAGGACAATCTAACAGTTCAACTTAACTTACATTCACTTCTGTCAATACACATATAATATATCATTCGAGCTTAAGCCCGTACATCACAATACATGCCTCACGGGCTAAATATCCTTCTAAGTTCAGGTCTCCTCCACTTTGTGAGACTTCCTCAAGTCTCAGGTGCCTGTAGTGTCATCTGAAAAATGTTGTCCACGAATGGGTCAGCTCAACTGCTGGTACAATGTAATGCTAATGCAAGAAGCAAAGCTAAGGCGTGGCATGTGCAAGTGTACATTTATCTCTATATGCCATGCAATATCATTAATGCATTACATGAACAGTATGTATGACGCACCCATGCAAGCACCATGTCACACCCATGTCATCAATCCAATCACATAGTAATAGTTCTCATTCATTACTTCATCGAATTCTCAAAAATATAAGACGTACAAAACACATAAACAACCAAATCTCAAGTCATCAAATAATCACGATCTGAATAATTCCCAACAACAGTTAAGCGTATGCATCATTCAATTCACCCATAAAATGTCCCTAAACTTAACCCCACTTCTTACATTAGCAAAACACCAGTACCTGATAGGGTTGGTCACAACCCTAGTAAGCTGTGTCCACAATGCTAGTTCCATCCACCAATGAGTAACTCTACCCTCCCACTGTGTCGATCTAAAGAATCAACTCACCTTCTCCTTTCTGGCGTTCCTAAAATTCACAATTAAGTCACAATACATCATTATCTGAATTCATGCTATTCATCAAATTTTATGTCTCTTTATGATTGGTATCTCTTTTACTTAAACCGACTCTACTATTGAGTTCGAAACTTCGAACAAAATCGATCTAGGCTTTCGGAGAATTCAATTTGGATATTTGTACTTAAAAGGGCAAAACGATCATTTTGCTCCTTCACTGAGTTCCCAATTCTCGAGGCCTCTTTTTGTAAATCGGACTCTACCATTGAGTTCAGAACATTTGAAATAATAAAATTCCACTATTCTTTTATTTTAATCGGGGTTCGTTTGACTGTGTTTTGACTCAAGGGCGTTTTGGTAATTTTAAAGGGTTCGACGGGTCTTTTATTTTTCGGGACCTCGTATTGCATCACAGACCTCACCGTTGGTCTTAGTAGGTCCAAAATAGTTAGAATACATATAAGGCTTGCCTCATTTGGGTTCCGGGCCATTTCGGGGTATTTAATTTAATTAAATCAATTTAATTTGTAAAACAGAATAAAGTATAATATATATATATATATATATTAATTGCATATATGGACACAGGAGTGTCCTGTCCGAACGGTTCCACGCGCTCATCCCCACGCGCCCTACGCGGGTTCAAACCTCGGCAGCCGCAAATCCCCATTTTTCTTTTCTCTTCTTTTTCTTTTGAATCTTGTTTCTCTGTTGGGCCCAATTAGATCAGGCCCAACTTCCATGTTAATTAAAACGGCCCCTTCCCCTTTTTAACTCAAACCAGCCCACTCTGAATAAGCCCATCACCTCTAAAAATTAAATCGGCCCAGACTCCTTTAAATTCATTAAGCCCAAATCAGAAACTAAAACAGGCCCAAGGAAAACAGGCCCAACTCGTCCCCCTCTCTCGTCCACGATTTTTCAGCCAACACGCCGGTCTTCTTCTCCGGCCAAGTCGCCGGAGACCACAGGTCACCCCCCCATTTTCTTAGGTTTCTAGCCCCTAACAGTCCTACCCTCCGGCACCCATTTCTCATGTCCGGTCACCACCCCAGATTTTCGGGGAGTGGCTTTTTGAGCTGCTTTTCCACAGTTTTTGATCCTAAGGTTTTCCAAAGATTGTTCTACACTGAGTAGGAATGTTTTCACTCTATTTAACCGAAGCTTTAAATAAGAAAACTTCTGGAACCCGATTATCGTTTCCGACCTGCAACCGCATTTTTCTCTCTCGTTTTCTAACCATTTTAATTCATTCTTTTTGCAAAATGATCCACATTTCACATGCTACAAGTCCCTAAAATTAAATCAAATTAACATGCTTTGAAACAGGTTGCATATTTAAAGAAATTCTAGCGAGAGAAAGCTCGGTTCATGGACTTGGTTCAACCCTTCTTGGATCTCTCTAAGATCCTCGCAGCTCCTCAGTTTCTCTCTCTCCTTCTTATCTCTTCTGTTTCTCTCTTATCTCATGGACACACTCATATACACACAGGTTTTCCCACTTTTTCACGCCACTGTTCAAGCCTACAGCCCCTCCCCTATCTCTGACTTCTTCTCTTTACTTCCCCTCCCTTTTTAGAATGCATTAAATGCATTTCTTGCAAGTTAGTTTTCTACCTATATATATTATATTATACACACACAAACACGGCTGGCATACACACACACACACACACCCGTAGCACAACAGTGCACACACAATAATATATATATATATTTATTTAAATGTATCATATACACATAATTTACTACACATACATACTTGCAACACATCACACATCTATGCTACCCATCTCGTTCAACAACAAGAAAATAAATAAATAATTAAATCAACAGAATAAATAAATACACACACTACTATTTAATATTTATTGAATATTTTACTTCACAAAATATTACATTACAAGATGCCAGTAAATTTAGCTTAAAGCCGGGACTTGGTATCGCCATTATTTATTTTACTAATTGTGGGACTCCATTAATAATTTATTTTATATTTATATCATCTGCATAATTATTTTGTTGTATCAGTTTCATATTTTATTTCATAAAATATTAAATTACAACTTGCCAATAAAGCTGAGAATTTATTCTGCTAACATTAGGTCCTCGTTAATGACTTATTTATTTTCACAAGATTTTTATAATCAATCATTCGTATCGGTCCATTTGTCCCTCTCGGCACTCAATTGACCGAGTTATCTATTTTCCGAGTCTATGCCATCTTATACCTAAGAGTATTAAAGCCCGTCATGGCTTACCGTATTCGGCATATTTTAATTCATTAATATTACATAACCTAATTTTTCTTAGGTTGAGGTATAGTCCGTATTCTGTCAGATTTTCAGGATTTCACATTACTCGACTCGACCTATCTCGATTTACGTGCCACGTCTCGGCTCAGGGTGCTACAGTCCTATTGTCCTAAATGAAAAATTTATCCTCAATTTTCCATGTCTCTACACCCTAAGCCCCTTTAACCCTTCAGCAACACAGACCCAAGCTCAGTAGCCCAATGGCCATGGCCCAGTCGCCCCTCCTTGCGCCCTGATTTTTCCGGTCGACCCTCCGGTCGCCTTCCTATACCATGGTCACCGGAATGCGACCAAACCCCTCAATTTCCTCTCCCTTTTCACGTCCAAATCTTATTATCTTTACACCAAACTAAATCTGAAACCTTCAGTAATTTATTTGGATTGTTCATGAACTCCAAACAGCTTCCAAGCGCTGACCCATTTCAGTTTTTCCGGCCATGCGCCGGTCAACTAGTCATTTTCTTTTTCTTGATTCTCTGTTGATTGTTTTTAAACTCAATCCTTCCTAAAAGTTTCCCACACCTCATGGTACCACTTTCATAGACCAAAATCAAGGTTTTTGACTTACAACTAGTGAAATCCGAACCACCACTCCCGAACTGTAAGTTGGATTTTCTCCCTTATTTTTCTACCATTTTCAGCCATTCTTTTTGCTAAGTGTTCCTAGTTTCATGGTGATCAAGACCCTAACATTTGAAGTAAACATCATGCTCTAAACAGATCATGCATGTAGAGAGTTTTAGAGAGAGAAAATAATGGTTGGTGAGCTTTTACCTCTTTGATAGTCCTTCTCCCTTCTTCCTCCTTCTCGGTTCACCCCTCGAACTGCTCTCAATGCTCACGACCTTTCCTGTACAGTCTCCCTCTCCCTTTCTGATTTTCTTGTTTTACTCTCTCTCTTTCTCTCTCTATCGTTCACTCTTTCTGCATTCTCTCTCTAACCAACGGATACACTCATGTATATACGCTTCAGTATGTTCACCCTCTCATGGCACCACCTGCAACAGCCCCACTTCCTGACTTTTTCTCACTGATCTAGCCACCCGCTCCTTCACATCAGCAGCCCATTTCTCTCATTTCCTATACTTCTTCAGCTTTCTCTCTTTTCCATCAACTTTGCATTTAATGCAAAGTTGACCTTGGGTATATTATATATATACATATATCATATCATACACACATACACACTATTGCATGCACAGCAGTCCATATATATATATATACATACTTAAACCATAACACACACATGCATATAATAGTAATAATAATAATAATAACAACAATAATAATAATAATTAATTTAATAAAAGAAAAAGGAGGATTCATAAAAAAAAAAAATTTCCCAGCCTTTACAATAAATGTATAATATATATATATATATATATATATATATACACATAAAGCATAAGGTCTGTAGTGAAACAAAAAGAAAAGAAAAGGAAAAATATCAGAGAAGGGTGAGAGAGAGAACTGCCATAGGGAGAGAGAAGAGAGGTGGTGGTGTGCTACCTATATATATGCATGGGCAGTGCATGCCTTAGGAAAGAAAAAGATTAAGAGAAGAAGAAGAAGGAAATAAAGAAGCTGAGCAAGCTAATGCAGCTGAAAACCAAGAGAAAGGTAATTCTCTCTCTAAGAACCTTCAAGTTTTAGTGCAATTTTTTTATAGCCTAAAATGTATATATATACGCTATAGTTAATAGATAATAGTTTAAGGAAGAGAAACAGGGTCTGAAAGACCCAGAAAATCAGGAAAAACGCCATTGGAGGACATCAAACTATAGGTCTGAATCAAGTATAATCAAATGAGTTTTAATGTTTAGGGGCTTAAACTAGATCTCACAAGGGCTCTAAAAACCCTAGACCACGATCGAAAATCCCAAAGGAAGGCCCCCAATTTTCAAGTTGCAAGCCACGGTTTAAAAAACCCAACACCATGAAATGAATGTGATTAATCCAGCATTTATGCCCATCCACTAATGAATTATCCAAAAATCATTCCTAATACACCAACCTATCAATCTTCACCAGATTAATCAACCTAGCTTAATTTTATATGCAATTTTATCAATTCAAAGCAAATTCAACTAAGTGATCAGTTTATGATTTCAATCAATTTACTCAATCAAGTTTTCAATTAATCAAATTAAAGAATAATTATGAATTTTATGAAAACTCAATTTCTATATTCTAAAGGAAGCATTAAGCCCTAGGCGCATCACTGCTGCTTCTTCTGTTTTTTTTTTTATTTTTCTTTTTTCTTGGCTTGCGCCAGCCCACTCCGCCAGGTCCCTCTTATTCACTTCCACCTGGGCCTGCTACAGTCGTTGCTTTAGGCCCTACATGAAGGACACAGCCCAAGCCGCTTCTGCTTCGCTTAATCTTTTTTTCTTTTGCTTTGCTTTAGCGCGAGCCCTACGCTTCTTGCTTTCTTTTCATTCCTTTTTTTTTTCTTTTACTTCTTGTTTTGTTTTGGCTTGCTTGCTTCAGCGCTTTGACTTTTTTTTTTCTTTCTTTTTCTTTCGCCTTACAACCCAACAAACAATGAATTAATTTCATCACATGTGACTGAAATAAATAATGGATTTTGCAACCGTTCAGAAATAAAATTCATAGAGAACTATTCAATACATTCATTTGAGATTTAAAATATTATAAAATAATGCTCAAACATATCTCACTGTAAATAGAAATTAAATTAAATAATATCAATTATAACCCACCATTTCTATTCACATTTTAGCAATTTAATCTAATAATAAGATATTTAGAGTGCACTTTTGCGCACTCATCACACCCCCCAACTTGCTCATTACTAGTCCCTAGCAATTTCATGCAAAAATGGCAAAAGAGACTCAAGAAGATCACACACAGAAGACATCTAATCACACTTTTCAGATTCGCATATCAAAGCAATTTCAGGAATTCAATAACCCTATAACAATCAATCCACTTATAGCAATTCGCATAGCGTATGTGTGCTCCAAACCATATCCGTCTAACCATAAACCATGACACATGCAATATCAAGAACATCTCAAGCAAAAGGTTCAACTCCATATCTCACGGGTATAAAAGTGTTTCATGTAGGGGTTCTCTCTATGGAGTTGACAAGAGGTGTACACGCTCAATAAAGAATTAGGCAATTATGTACAAGTAACAAGCAAACATTGATCTTATGATAGGAGCACTAACAAATGAGACTTCCACCACTCTTTCCACAGGCTTACTTAGGATCAGAACGATAAACATAAAAAGGGTTGTAACGTGGCTCGGGTTAGGGGCTATATGAAGAAAAGGATAAAAAGGATTCAAAAACTTCCAAGTACATACTAAGAGAATTTCATTAAGAATCATAGCAAACCAAACTTCTCACTTGATGTACTCTTCAACTTTTCAAATCACTGAATAACAAAACTTTTCCTTCTTCTTTCTCTTCTCTTTTTTTTTTTAACTCTTTTTTTTTTTTTTTTTTTTTTTGATTTGATGCTCACCTAACTGAACACTTTGCACTTGTACTCTTTCCTTTTTTCTTCTTTTTTCCAATTCAATACAAAAGAAAAGAAATGCAAATTCCACACCTAGTACACACTTGGAAGCAAAAAGGGTAGGAAAATCAAGGTATAGGCTATACTCCAATGTAGAGCGATATGAATGATGTGGGCACATGAAAAAAAAACTATATGTGTTTGTTGGCTCAAAGTTAGCTACTAAGGGTCTATGATGAGAAGGATTAGCTTGAGAGGCTCAAACGTTAATCCTAAGTTGACCTTTGTCATATCCCAAGTATATCCGCCATCATACCACCAACCATATAATGATATTCTCAAAAGAAGTGCTCATTTCAACAGATCAATGAACGCTTATCACAATTTTTAGCATTTGTAGGCTCTCAATTCTCTTCAAAACTCACATGAATACTTAAGCAAAAGAGTTCTCTAGCTACATGTGTCAAACCACCATCTTACCACAAAGTTTGGATAAGTTCATTAAAAGTTCTGTGATTGCCTCAGCAGAATGATTATGGTGGATTCGGTGAATTCACGAAGATAGCTATGAATGAGAATGAGTACTCATGTGAAAAAAATGCACGTGTGATGCAAATTTTTAAAAAAAAAATTGACACATAAAAATATGCCACAGCATTTTAAATATTGAATTTGCACCACCACCCCCCAAACTTAAATGAAACATTGTCCTCAATGTTTAACAATCAAAATTAAATGGAGGGTACTAAAAAAGGAGAGAATACACTTGATTGTGACGTGGGTAGCTCGCTAAGCACCAAAGATGGCACCTTGAACGGACTAAATGAAATGAACCTGCCAATAAAAATAAAGAAAACAACAGCAAACAAAAAGAAAAAGAACGAAAATAAAACAAAACAAAACAAACAAAATAAAAAAAATAAAAACATACTTGCATGGCGCGATCAAGGGTGATAGACCGGGTCCATAAGTGGAATGTCTTCCACTTCCGGAACTTGCCTATCAATTAAAACTTCAAGGTGCTGGCCATTTACTTTAAAAAACCGACCATCCTTAGAATCCTCTATTTCGACTACCCCATTTTAAAAAACATTCTTCACTAAGGGGCCTGTCCACCTAGACCTAAGTTTTCCTAGGTGCTTATGGAGTTTAGAATCATATAAGAATACTCGATCATTAGGCTTAAACGTTTTTCTCAAAATATTTTTATCATGAAACGCTTTCATTTTAGCCTTATAGATTCTAGAGTTCTCATAAGCATCATTTCTCAATTCCTCTAACTCGGTCAATTGCAATTTTCTTAGCTTACCTGCTTCTCCTATGTCAAAATTGAAATGCTTGATGGCCCAATAGGCTCGATGCTCGAGCTCCACAGGTAAGTGGCAAGGCTTTCCAAAAACAAGCCTATAAAGTGACATGCCTAAGGGAGTTTTGAAAGCTGTACCATAAGCCCAAAATGCATCAACTAGTCTCAAAGACCAATCTTTACGATCCGGGTTGACCCTTTTTTCTAAAATTTGCTTAATTTCCCTGTTTGCAAGTTCTACCTGTCTACTAGTCTGGGAGTGAAAGGCAGTAGAGATTTTATGTACCACCCCATATTTTTTCATCAAAGCCTCAAAAAAACGATTGCAAAAATGTGTGCCTCGGTCACTAATGATAGCACGTGGTGTACCTAACTGAGACAATACATTCTCTTTGAGAAATTTAATCACCGTCTTATTATCATTATTCCTGCAAGCTGTTGCCTCTACCCATTTTGATACATAATCTACGGCCACAATAATATATAGATATCCAAAGGAAGGAGGAAATGGTCCCATGAAATCAATGCCCCAACAATCAAAAATTTCAATCATTAAAATTGGGTTTAAGGGCATCATATTACGATGGGTCATAACTCCTAACTTTTGACACTGTTCACATGAGCGACAATAGATGTTAGCATCCTTAAACAAGGTAGGCTAATAAAATCCACACTGCAAAATTTTTGCAGCGGTTTTCTTCATTGAAAAGTGGCCCCCACAAGCTTGGGTGTGACAAAATTCTAAAACATTAGAAATCTCTTCATCAGGGATGCAACGCCTTAACATTTGGTCAGGGCAGTATTTGAAAAGAAAAAGGGTCATCCTAATAGAAATTACGTACCTTAGTCATGAACTTCCTCTTATCCTGAGCGCTCCAGTCCACCGGTATCTCACCTGCAACCAAATAATTCACAATATGAGCAAACCATGGTAGAGAAGTAATAGAAAGTAAATGCTCATCGAGAAAATCATCCTTGATTGGTAGGTGGTCAGAGGTGTCCTCAAATGTGAGCCTCGAGAAATGGTCAGCCACTACGTTGTCCACTTCTTTCTTGTCTTTGATGGCGATGTCAAATTCCTTAATAGGGTTCTTTGTCACCTTTGGTTCCTTGGGCAGCTCGGCATTACTTCTATCTTGATCCTTTTCCACATCCCTCAATTTTTTCATCGTTGGGATATGTAATGACTTACCACTTCGAATCACAATGGCGTTCACCTCCTTCAAATTCTCTTGCGCCATGTGTTGACCATGGGGTGTGGACTGAGCTTGGGAAAGGAATCTGCCTCGCTCATTCACACTCAAAGAGCTCATCAATTTGGACACTTGGCTCTTTATCTCCTTGTTTTCTTCCACAACCTGCGTAATCAAAGACTCCAACTTTTGATTAGTCTTACCCTATGCTTCAATAAAAGCATGCAAAGTGTCTTCTAAAGAATTCCTAAAAGATAAAGATGCATGATATGGTGCATGATATGGTCTAGGGGGCTGTGCAGATGGTGGTGCAGGTGGTTGGTTTTCAGACTTCTAGCTAAAATTGGGGTGATTGCGCCACCCTAGATTGTAGGTCTCAGAGAAGGGTGTGAAAGGCTTCTTGTACATACCTAAGGTATTACATTGTTCATCATACATCCCTCTCATCTCAGCAAATGTGGGACACTCTTGGGCGAGGTGATCTACCGCGCCACACACAGAACATGGTCTAAAAGACTCTGTATGATTAGCCAAGTGTGTTGGCTTTAAGTCCCTAGCCTTTAACATCTCTAACTTCCTAGTGAGTATCTCCACCTTAGCCTTTAGGTCGTCCTCCTCCCTGAGATGGTAAATTCCACCACCATTTTGGTTCCCTATAGGTCGTGACCTATTTGTGCTCTCAAGAGCACTAGGTCCTGTCCAAGTGTGAGCTTTTTCAACAAGCTCATTAAGGTACTCTATGGCCTCATCAGGATCTTTTTGCAAAAACTCACCATTACACATCATCTCTACAAATTGGCGCTCTCTAGGTGTAAGTCCCTCATAGAAATAACTCACTAGATGCCAACTCTCATACCCATAGTGAGGGCACATACTCAATAACTCCTTAAATCTCTCGCAAGACTGATACAAAGTCTCACTGTTCTTTTGTGCAAAGGTGAAAATCTATCTTTTTAAAGCATTGATCTTATGTTGGGGAAAGTATTTAGTAAAGAAAATCTAAGTCATCTCATTCCACGATCCAATCGACCGTGGTCTCAGTGAGTATAGCCAACTCTTAGCTCGATCCTTCAAAGAGAAAGGAAAGAACTTAAGTCTCGCAATGTCATTTGTTGCATTTTGACTATGGAAAGTTGCAACTACCTCTTCAAACTCCCTAATGTGCACATATGGATTTTCATTTTCCAGACCATGAAATGTATGGAGTAATTGTATCACCCCTGTTTTAACATCAATTTGACGAATATTGGGTGGAAACCTAATGTATGATGGTGTGGCCTGTGCGTGTAGGGTGGCGGTAATCCTGAAGGGTCCTAGTGGGTTGATCCTCGTATTCACTCATATTTTCAGAATTTGAAGAATTATTAAACAAAAAATTAGAAAAAATAGAAAAATTAGACTCTAAATCTGACTCTAACACAGGCCTACAAGCAAATCGACCTAATGCATCCCTATACCTATTATGCATGCAAGATAACAATAAACAAAAATAAATAAATAAAATAAAATAATAATGCAGCGAGTAAAAGAAGGGAACGAAGTTACCGCCTTTACAAATTACTGAAAAGAAAAACTATCTACTGATTATTCTACCGTCTCCCCGGCAACGGAGCCAAAATTTGATTACGCCTAAAGAATAAAGCGGTAGTTGTAGTGTAGCTTTGGGGTGTCAATTCTATAGGGAGACAAAATTAAAAGAATAACAGAAAGAATTTCTGAAACTAAAGAAAATATTAAATGATTAACGAGAAAATAAAAATATAAAAAATGATTTTAATTGCAAATTAAAATTAAACAAAGTGATTTACGGAAGAAAATACTCAAATTAACGAACAGTAGAGCGTCAGGAATCCCTTGCACATATCCGGTATTTTAATTATTTTTAATTCACTGATAACTCAATTGAGAATTTAATTCCAAAAATCCCAATCGGAAGATATAGAATTATGAACCAAAATTAACCAAATGTAACCCTTTGAAAAATCATTCATCACTTTTAAATCACGCAAATTGTTATCCACATTGAACGAACCCAAGACGACAATATACCCAAGAAGCAATATTGCAGCAAAGAATTAAATCAATATAAATAATCAATTAATCCAAACATAATCAAAGAATCAATCCATTCAATAGAAAAAGCCTGACTGAATCTATAAACAGAATAAATTCTTTAATTATTCGGAGAAGAAAAATACCAACAATAAATTGTGAATGATAAAACCAAAGAATTTAATAAATAAAAATTATGTACATGAACCCAAAATAAATTAAAAATACCATCTAGTTTGCAAATTCATCTCTAACCCCACTTGATAATTTAGTTACCCATGAAGATGGACAACATAAATCTTAACGAAAAATAAACCCAAAGTATCCTGGGGCTCTATTATTTTTTCTCTTTTCTCTGTCGCGCCACACCTTGCTTCCTGTTCTGTTTTCACCCCCCTCAAAACAACACCGCACGTCCTATTTAAATCAGCACTGCACAAGCCTCATTAAGCCCTAGGCGCATCACGCTGCTTCTTTCGTTTTTTCTTTTTTCTTTTTTCTTGCCTTTCGCCAGCCCACTTCGCTAGGCCCCTCTTATTCACTTCCGCCTGGGCCCGCTACAGCCGCTGCTTTAGGCCCTACACGAAGGACACAGCCCAAGCCACTTCTACTTCATTTCATCTTTTTTTTCTTTTGCTTTGCTTTAGCGCAGGCCCCACGCTTCTTTCTTGCTTTTCATTTCTTTTTTTTCTTTAACTTCTTGTTTTGTTTCGGCTTGCTTGCTTCAGCGCTTTGACTTCTTTTTTTTTTTATTTTTCTTTCGCCCTGCAACCCAACAAACAATGAATTAATTTCATCACATGTGACTAAAATAAATAATGAATTTTGCAACCGTTCAGGAATAAAATCCATAGAGACTATTCAATACATTCATTTGAGATTTAAAATATTATAAAATAATGCTCAAACGTATCTCACTGTAAATAAAAATTAAATTAAATAATATCAATTATAACCCAACATTTCTATTCACATTTTAGCAGTTTAATCTAATAATAAGATATTTAGAATGTACTTTTGCGCACGTATCAAGAAGAACGGGCATTGAGGTATTCACTTGTAGGACTTATGTAAGGACTATACACAAAGCACGTTTTGTCAAACCGAATAGGCCAATTACAATATCAGACCCCATGGCCCTAACACAATTCAATATTCAATGAACACAATTATGAAAACCTAAATTTTTATAGTAAGTAGAAGCAATTATCTAGCAAATTATGAATTGTATACACATAAAGAGAGAAGAGTACAAACGACAATGATGACGGAGAAAGCACCTAGGAAAACTATCATTGGTGGAAAACTTTGAAGCTGGCCAATGCTCAGGGAAGAAATTCACTATGATGAAGATTGATTACACGTAAACTAGACATAGCCTAAATACCTCTAGCACTGTTCTATGCGATCACACTGTCAACCTTCATTAAATCCTCAAGCTCTTCATAGATGAATTCTCCATACAACCTGATCCTCCTTCAGTCTTGGACTCCTCTAATCTAGCCTCTCACAATTGTGAATCCACACAACCTCAGTGTCCACCTATCGCTCAACGCCGAATCCTCAAGCTTGAACTCTCTTCTCCAATGGTGAGATTGTGAATTGGGGGCTCTTTGATGTGATTAGTATCATGTGTAATTGATCAAAATCAGTCGGTAAAATCAATAGAAAAAGGCATGATATGCAACATATATGAAGCTCTTCAATAGGAGGTTTTAGATCTAGCAATTCTAGGGCTCTCACAATGATGAACTCTTAGTGCTTTGTTTTCTTTATTCTCTCTTTTCGCACAATACTGAGTTTTTTTGTATTTATTATGTGAAAATCAGATCTCAAACAATTTGAAAAACTATTTTACGTAGTGCTCGTTTGAACGAACATGGAACGAGCTTCAAACCAGCAAAACTTTGAGCTTCTAGCTCTTTGTTTGAATTTAGACCTTTCAAATGAATGAAAATGAGCTAATTCTATTGTTCATTCAAACGAGCCACTAGGTTCGTTCGAACGAGCAACAGAATGTGCTCATTCTTTGTTTGCCTTGTGAAATTAATTTTTCTAAATGTTTGAAATATGTATGTTTGGTAAATCTATTTCACAATCACAAGACCACTTCACACATTATGATATAAACTAAACTATATGTTATTCATGTAATGAGTGAGTGTGTGAGATCCAAATCACAACAAAAGTCCAAATTACCCAATTACCCCGCAAGTACCAAGACGACCGGTAGTAAAGCATGACAATGAAGCTTCAACCTTCTTGGTGTAGAACGGGCATTGAGATACTCTAAACCTAGGACTAACGCAGTAATTACATTGAAAGTACGTTTTTTCAAAACCGGATTAGCTAATTACAACAATAGACCCCGTGGTCCTAACACATATGTTTGTAGAGAAGTGTTGAAAGTCACCTTTAGGGATGTTAAAAATAAAAGTTAAGGTGCCATAATTAAGAGAAATGTACATATTCTAAATCCATGAGGAAATTTTAAGAGACCTATACATCTCAAAGTGAGTGTAGAATAGTTTAACAAAGTGGTAGTGTTGAGTGTTGGATGTACTTAGGAATTTCATCCACACTAGGTGCTGCAAGTTTGCTATGAAGAGAAATTGAGATTCAAGAAAGAGAGAATCCATGGTCTTACCATAGTTAATGGCTTGTTTGTATATGTCATCCTCAAACTTCTTGGCCATCTCAACACTTGGAAATTCTTACACGTCATGTCTTGATGTTATTCATACTTTTTGTTCTCTTTTAACTCTCACATTTGGAAGATTTTTTGGAAGAGGGCTGCTTGGTTTTTAGAGTCATTTTGCTTAATTTGAGAGTAGGTGATAAGATTGGTGAGAGAAAACTTAAAATGGTCGACTAGGGCAGTGTAGTGCAATTTCAAAATGATGGGTTATATTTATAGATTCGACATAGAAGTTGACTGATTTGAACTATTGGTCGACTAATAACTGCCTAGTTTTTGAGTTAGTCAACTACTTTTGGGATGTAGTCAACTGGTTTGTTTAGTATGCTTTAATTTTTCATATTTTTCACATATAGACAATTAAGTCTCATATATAGTTAACTACTTTCTCCATTGTCTTTTCCTTCATATTTCACTAGTCAAATTAGTTGACTGTGTCACACCTCAAGCCCCAAAGACCCATAAGCGATCTTGTGGAACATGGCCAAACTACGTAAATTAATACATTTCCATTTGAATCTTCATAACATGAATATTCATTTCATATAATTTCATTCACCATTACGAAGAATTTCTCAACATATATACAATTAATCAAGGAATTATATTCACTATGTCATAGTTTCCCACATGTCCAAAAGTGTCCAACATTACTAGTTTTGGGTACATCTTTGTACATCTACAACAAAACATAAGTCTTGGCTTCCATAGCCTTAACATTTACATCAATGAGACCATAAGGATAATTAGATCCAAAAATAAGCAAAAAAGGTGTCCTTCTAGTCTATGTTGTCAAGTCATTGGCTCCTTGCCATTACCTACATCTGGTTGAGGTCAAACCAACAACCCTAGTAAAGAAACTAAACAAAGAAAAGAGTAAATAGTGACGCGTGAAGGGATGTGCTAAACAAGTGTCATCAAACATGTTATTCAAAGAGCATTCATCATGTAATTAACCAGAGTAAGAACAATAGTAACTCAATATTGACACAATTCAATTTATAATAAAGTGTGAGTAGGAAAAAATTTAAAGAATCAATATCTCACATATTACGACGATACTATCCCCTACCTCCAATTCTAACCTTAATTCCTTGATATCAACTAGTGGCCCCCGGTTAAGCCACTAGCTTTACGGGCTACTAACCCGATGGAGACATATGACCACCTGCATAGGTGTAGGGTTTGAAATCGAAGGGAGACACCATCCTCGTCACAAGACCCCAGGTAATCATCAACAAATTCCACATTCCCAATTTTTCAATCCTCATTTATTTTCTATTTCCTTAAGAAGTATCCACTCAATTTCCCATTCAACCATGAGGAATCAAAAGAACAATGATAGATCCATCAATCAAAACTTTGTTACAAGCTATATATTCAAAAGAGCTCATGATATAACATCATTAAAACTATTAAAAAATTCTATCAAGCACTTGATGAGCATACAAATTCTACTACAAGCTCATGTACATTAGATATATGAATCTTGACCATACAAGAAGGATATTGGGACTGAAATCATGCATCGAATACACCTTTCTTCATAGGGAACAACTATATGGTAAGATATAACTACATGGTTTTCATATGCTAGTCTAACAAGCAATCCATAGAAATCAATACACATGGTATGCACATTATATCATATAAAAAGTAACGGAATGCACGATGTTCTCCTAAAATCATTGATTCTTCACCTAGATTAGAAGCCCTACCTTGGTGTTGAGAAAAGTATACTTGTTTTATAGAGAGAGAGATATTCAAAATCCCTAACATCAAATCTTGCTTCCACACTCTAAGAAAAAAAAAACCATTAATTTTACCCAAACAATCTAAATTCATGAGGGATTTGAGAAATTTGAAGAGGAAGAAAGTCCTAAATTGTACCTTTCGATATTTGTGAAATCTGTTGAAACCCTAACTTTCAAGAAGATGAGAGATGCTCCAAATGATGAATCGTAGTAGCAGAAAGGCTTAGGGAACTTTAATCTTGATATTTTTTAAAGAAAAATATGGAGTAATAGAAACCTTAGGTTCTTGCCCTTTTTGGCTTAAGGGAAAAGGATAAAAAGATGAAATGAAGAAAGAATGGTTGGAAGAGTTTTTTAAATCTTGATCTGGGCCTCTGCGTTTGAACGATGTTTCAAAATTTTCTAAATTTTAACTTTTTGGTTTGGTCATTCTAACAACCGGGACCGTCGTTCTAACGACTTTTCCAAAAGCTAATTTTTATGTCCAAAAACAAGATACACTTCATCTCCTTTTTAATCATGCCCATCACCTACTCTTCCAAACCACTTTATTTTCATTCCCAATATCTTCACAACAACAATGAAATCATCCATTAATATGTTTCAAGATCTAAACACACAAGTTTAATCAAAATTTCTAAATTTATAAACAACATGTACAACACACACTTTCTTATTTAAGTTTTTCACCTTCTTTATTTGTCATTTCTTATTATCATAATGAGAATTTTAATATTTTCACTTTCTTATTCATTATTATATTATTAAAATTTATGAAACGTTACAAACTAGTTGGACAAACTTAGTCGACTGAGTCTTCTAGTGAGAAAATTTTCATATTTCATCATATAATCAGATGAGCTCAAATTCCCTTTTGGTTGACTTATCTTTATTATTCGTTGACTAAGTGACAATCTTGGTCGACTAATCTTTATTCACTGACAACTACACTTGATCAATTAATAGCTTAATTCTTTTTTATTGCACATTCCAAGTTCTTTTCTTATAAAGAAAAATATATCTTCTTCGAGTGATTTGGAGAATATATTAACTAATTGATTGTTTATATCAATAAATTCAAGAATCACATTACTTTTTTTAACATGGTCTCTAATGAAGTGATGTCTAATTTCAATATGCTTTGTTCTTGAGTGTTGAATAGAATTTTTACTAAGATTTATACCTTTAGTATTGTCACATTTAATTGAATGTGACCATAATTAAGCTTAAAATCCCTAAGTTTTTGTTTCATGTATAAAATTTGTTTACAACAACACAGTTTCTACATACTTAGATTTAGTAGTGGATAATGCTACGGAATTTTCCTTCTTAGTAAACCAAGACACAAGTAATTGTCATAGAAAGTGACAAATATCACTTATGCTTTTTCTATCATTTTTGCATCCAACAAATTCCACATCCGAATAGCTTAATAGGTCAAATGATGTATCTCCTGGATAAAAGAGACATATTTATATTGTTTCAATTAGATATCTAAATATTCTTTTCATAACTTTTAGGTGTAATTCCTTTGGACATGATTGAAATATTGCACACAAACATACATTAAACATAATGTTAGACCTACTTGCTGTGAGATACAATCGATTTCAATCATTCCTCAATATTTCTTGATATCTACTGGTTTTTCATTATCATGTTTATCAAGTTTGGTGGTAGGACTTCTAGGTGTACCCATTGATTTTGTTTCATCCATACCAAACTTTTAAGAAATTCTTTAACATATTTATATTGATTACTAAATATTTCTTATTTTGATTGCTTAGTTTGGAACCCAATAAAGAAGTTTAATTCTCCTATCAAGCTTATTTCAAATTCATCTTGCATACATTTGACAAAATATTTGCTTAGATCTTTATTAGTTGTGCCAAATATAATGTCATCAATATATATTTGAAATATGTAACAAATCAGAATTTAGTTATACTTTGCTATGTTTTATTTCTGCTGCTGTGTATAATTATGAATGCATGGATTTATGTACTAGACAAGAGGCCTTTGATTAAACATGTCATCAAAATGCTAAAAAGAGTCAGTATATTGGCGAAGTGCTAAATTGGCCGGTCATTATCAATCTGCATAGGGTGGGGTTTGAGATGTGACATCCAATAGCAATATGTCTAGTGTAATGTCAATAGTATGATAAGCCAACAAAAGTGTAATCACTACACCATCCACACAATTTATATCAGTACCACTATTTAATATATCCCGTGCAATGCACACATGCTCAATGTACTCACACTTTCATGAATTTCATATGTCATGACCCATGCTTTAACTCCAACACTTTAATAAGAATAACTAGACTCGAAAAGTTTGGGTGCTTCTCGAGGTACTGGCCCGAAGGAGACAAACGACCTCCCGCATGGATTTATGGCTCACAACCAAAGGAAAACAGAATTCCCTTCAAAGTAGACCAGGTATTATAAGGGTATGCTCCCTCTCTCAAGAACTAAGTCAAATGCCCAATGCATACTAAGTTATACTATTTAAATATGTCCAATATGCCAAACTGGTCCACATTATAATCCATATCTATTATCACATATCATTTCTTCATCATAGTGTTCATGTATACACCATTGAAATCAGAAAAGGGTTTCTATATTTCTGTGTATTTTTCATATACAAACTATGGGTATTTATAATACAATAGAGAAGCAAAATAGGAAAAAGTAAAAAAGGAAATAAGAAAAAAAAGAAAATCTTCCTACGATTTCTCTATAATTTCTACCTCTAATTACTCCATAATATTCTTTACTATAATATCTACCTCGAATTTGGAATTTCCACACTCCCCCTCAAGTTGGATTGTAAATGTTAATCATATTCAACTTGCAGATGATCTCGTCAAAATTAGGCCGAAATAGTCTTTTGGTGAAGATATCCACAGTTTCTTCTTTTGTCGGAACATAGGTCATGCAGATAATTCCATTCTCAACTTTTTTCTTGATAAAATGTCTGTCCACTTCTACATGCTTGGTTCGGTCATGCTGAATTAGGTTGAGAGAAATGTTGATGGTTGCTTTGTTGTCATAGTAAAGTTTGATTGGGAGTTTTACTGTGACCTATAATTCTTCCAAGAGTTTCTTTAGACACAATCCTTCACATATCCCTTGTGCAGCAGCTCTAAATTTGGCTTCAGCACTGCTTCTAGCCACTACACTTTGTTTCTTGCTTCTCTAAGTAACCAAGTTTCCCCATACATAGGTGCAATACCCAGTAGTGGACTTTCTATCTTCTATTGAACCAGCCCAATTAGCATCTGTGAAGACTTCGACTTCCTTGCGTTCTGATTTCTTAAAGAATAGTCCTCTACCCGAGGAGCCTTTGAGATATCTGAGAATCTTGTACACAGTTTCTAGGTGAGTTTCTTTTGATGAATGCATGTGTTGGCTCACCATACTAACTGCAAATGCAATGTCAAGTCTAGTGTGTGATAGATAGATTAGCTTGCCAACTAGTCTCTGATATCTGTCCTTTTCGACTGGATTTTCCTCATCCTTTGGATTCCTTCTTGCTTCGATAGGTTTGTCACTTGGTTTACATCCAAGCATGCCAATGTTAGTTAGAAGGTCAAGAACATACTTTCGTTGGACACTAATACCCTTTTTTGATCTGGAAACTTCCATTCCCAAGAAGTATCGCATTTGTCCCAGGTCTTTTACTTCAAATTCAGTGGCTAGGATTTTCTTCAGTCTTTCCATCTCTACTAAATTATCCCCAGTTAGGATTATGTCATCAACATAAACAATTAGAATTGTTTTCATTCCATCTTTAGATAGCTGGAAGAACATAGTGTGATCTGATTGCCCCTGTTGATATCCTTGACCCTTTATCACCTTTGCAAACCTATCAAACCATGCTCTAGGTGATTGCTTGAGACCATATAGAGACTTCTTGAGTTTGCATACCTGATTTTCTTCTCCTTTCTAACAAAATCCCGGTGGTATTATCACGAAGACTTCTTCTTCTAATTCACCATTCAGAAAGGCATTCTTAATGTCAAGTTGTTGAAGAGGCCAATCCAAGTTTACTGCCAATGACAAGAGGACTTGAACTGTATTCATCTTTGCCACAGGTAAAAACGTCTCTGTTTAGTCAATACCATAGGTTTGTGTAAACCCTTTTGCCACAAGGCGGGCTTTGTAATGCTCAATTGTCCCATCAGCCTTGTATTTCAAGGTAAAAACCCATTTGCAGCCTACCAGTTTCTTCCCTCTCTGTAAATCCATCACAACCCAATTATCATTTTTTCCCAACGCCTGCATCTCTTCTAGTACTGCATCCCTCAATTTAGGAACCTCCAAGGCCTCTTAAATATTTTTTAGAATTCCTGTACTATCAAGGTTGTAGGTAAAAGCACGAAATTCTGTAGACAGAGCATTATAAGATATGAATTTCGAGATAGGGTGGAGAGTACATGACCGAGTTAATTTTCTGAGAGCAATAGGTAGTATCAGAAGACTCTTGGTTACCTGGAGCTATCACTAGAGCCAACTCTCTTGGTGCTTCAGGTGTGAGGTGTTCCTTGTACCTTGATTGTAGCCTCCGTGAATAAACAAGTATCTCCTTGTCCTGTTGTTTTCCTACATCGCCTCCTGAGTTCAAGTTACCTTCTATAAATGGCACATTAGAATAGAATGGTGTGGCAGGTTCAGTGGTTGGGATAGGCTCAAAAAAGGAGAGTTCAAAATCTAATACCCGACCTTCACTCAAATACTCCCCTTGAAGGGAGGGCTTTTGGAAGTAAGAAGTGTTTTCAAAAAATGTAACATCAAGGCTAACAAAGACCCATTTAGTGGAGGGATCGTAGCATTTGTAACCTTTCTGAGTAGGAGAATACCCAATGAAAACACACTTAATAGCTCGAGGGTCGAATTTATGCCGATGGTGTGAATGGACATGAACAAAGGCAGTACAACCAAACACTCTGAGAGATAGACTAGAGGAGAGGCAAGAGTGAAGGAGAATTGCTGAAATGTTTGGAGGGGTGTAGCAAAAGAGAGAACATAGCTAGGCATTCTATTGATGAGGTAGGTAGATGTCAAAACAGAATCACCCCAAAACATTTTGGGCACATGCATAGTGAACATCAAGGCACGAGCAACAGCAAGAATGTGTCTATTTTTTCTTTCGACAACCCCATTTTGCTGGGGAGTGTTGACATAAGAACTTTGATGAATGATCCCATGTTGCTGAAAATAATCACCCAAAGTAGTATTGAAATATTTTGTGCCATTATCAGTGCGCAGAATTTGAAGTTATGCCTGGAATTGTGTTTGGATCATGGAGTGAAAAGTGATAAACACAGAACGAACATCAGTTTTATCCTTTAACAGGTAAACCCAACAAACTCGAGTATGGTCGTCAATAAAGGTAACGAACCATTGGGTATGAGTACGATTAAGAATACAAGAAGGACCCCACAAGTCACTGTGAATCAGAGTGAACGACTTGGATGGTTTCTATGTGGGTGGCGGAAAGGAAGTACGGTGATGTTTTGCAAGTTCACATATTTTACATTGAAAATTAGAGAATCCTTTATGCAGAAATAGACGTTTCAAATATTGAAAATTAGGATGACCCATTCGAAAATGCCATAACAAAAGTTCGCTATCCTTAGAGACAAAGGCAAAATCACAAAAGGCAATTGGACCTTGTTTTCTCACATCAGCGTCTTCAAAGTAATAGAGACCATCACACTCCTTAGCACTGCCAATCATCGTCCCAGATGATAGGTCCTAAAAAAGACAATGAGAGGGAAGAAAATTAGCAGAGCAATTGGAATTTTTTGTTAACTGGCTAATGGATAACAGATTGCATGATAACTTTAGAACATAAAGAACAGACTCGAGTGTAATAAAGCTAGAGACGATCACCGTCTTTGAGGGGACCGTTGTCCATCATTCACCGTTGATCGTTTCTTCCTCTGTAGATTAATGGTAAACACCCCTCATCCGCTCGCCTTTGCTGCCTCTGAGCCCTTCTATCGCCAACGTAAATTTGTGCTACCATCGATTCTTTGTTTCATCTATTGATCTATGGCTTGCTCCTTTCATCGCATTGGCACATCCTCGGTTCATTAGTCATCACTAGATTGAGCCTCTATCTACTATCGTGTCGGCTTAATCGTCATCGTAGAACACCTTCGAGTCGTTCCATCTCCAGATCGAATGTGTCTGCTTCTTCGATCGACCATGTCTACTTCTTCGATCGATCGTGTCCATCGAACGTGTCTGCTTCTCCGATCGATTGATCGCCTCTGTTCAAGCACGATCGATTGAAATCCTTTCGGAGACGGCCATTATTCAAGCACGATCGATCGCCTTAAGAAACGGCCATTGACGGGTTCTGTGTGGGTGGTCAACTCTCGGCCTAGATTCGGTTTGATCTCGGTTGCTTGGGTTTTGTCCCCAATTGGTCGCGGCCTTGATTCGGTTTAAACCCAGTAACCCACTTTCATTTTAAACCCTATTTCCATTCCCAAAAAAAAAAAAAAAAATTCCAGCTCATATAATTCCCTATAACCTTAGACCCAATACATGACTGAAGGTCCCAGTAGTAAGGCTGACGTTCTCTCCACTGTGGGTTCCAATGGCCTTTCTCTCTTGCCTCTTCAACTCACAGTGGAAAAGCTGAATGAAAAAAACTTCCGTGAATGGGCTTAGTCAATTTGACTCGTGCTTGACGGCAATGGAAAACTTGGCTACCTTACTGGTGTGACACCCAAGCTAGCCCCAACCGAGACTGCTACTTCTCTATAGAAATGGATGTCCGAGAACTCCATGCACACTCCAAGCGGTGCCTTTACCTCTGACCAGTTGGATCAACTCTACAAAATCTTTTCTAGCCTCCAACCCTCTGGTTAGTCTTTCACTCCTACTCCTTCTGGTTCATTAGCACACCGAGGTAATTTTTTAAGTGCCCTCATGACTGCCTCTCACTCAAAAACTCCTTGGATTATTGACTCTGGTGCTTCTGATCATATGACTGGTTCTTACTAACTTTTTTCTTCATACTCACCTTGTGCTGGTAATCTTAAGGTTAAAATTACAGATAGTTCCCTCTCCTCTGTAGCTGGCAAATGGAGTATTCGTTTCTTTGACTCTATTACACTCGAGTCTGTTCTTCATGTTCCAAAGTTATCATACAATCTGTTATCCATTAGCCAGTTGACAAAAAACTCCAATTGCTCTACTAAGTTTCTTCCCTTCATTGTCTTTTTTAAGACCTATCATCGGGGACGACGATTGGCAGTGCTAAGGAGTGTGATGGTCTTTATTACTTTGAAGACGCTGATGTGAGAAAACAAGGTCCAATTGCCCTTTGTGATTCTGCATCTGTCTCTAGGGATAGTGAACTTTTGTTATGGTATTTTCGAATGGATCATCCCAATTTTCAATATTTGAAACATCTATTTCCGTATAAAGGATTCTCTGATTTTCAATGTGAAATATGTAAACTTGCAAAACATCACCGTACTTCCTTTCCACCATCCACATACAAACCATCCAAGCCGTTTACTCTGATTCACAGTGACTTGTTGTCACATCCCCCAGACCCACCCTGTGCGGATTTGGGGCACGTGACAAAGGCCAGTTAGGCACCCATCGGGTTTTATCAGTTTTTTTTTTTTGAAAGCAAAACCCCGACGGTAATCCCAACCACAGGCCATTCCGATATAAATCCCAAGCATAATGCATTCGACATATATAATTTAAGCAGCGAAATTTTCACAAGAGAATGCATACATATATACTTGGTAGAGCATTCAGGATACATCATAGTCAGTACTATCTTAATCAAGATTACAAAACAGTTTCACCACAAAAGGTCATAATCTGTTCAGTTACACAAAAAGTACAAAAATGGTATAGATTCACAAAAATGGGTTATCATTTTATCTGGGGGTCTCCAACATTTTCCCCCCTAAGTTCTGGACCTGCTAAACCTGTCCATTTGAGAGTTCCCCTGAAATTATTAAAATAATGGAATGAGCTTTAAAAAGCCCAGTGAGTAACACAGATATCCAGGCAAGAGTTTCGAATTCAATCTTTGCTTAAATCACATGGTAAATAAATCAGTTTGGAATTAATAGTTCAATAAATCCAAGTCAAGTTCAATAGATCAAAACAGATAAACGGTTCAGGGTGCTAGCATATCAATCAGAAGTATAGTTAATCATTTGAGAAACTAAAAACCATGTCATCGGTGATAAAAGCATGCATTTAAAACAATTGCATTTAAAACATATGGTATTCGAAACAATTTAGCAGATCAAGGAGCAGTAACTAAACAGTGTCAGAAGTTACTCACCTTCAATATTTGAGTTTGAAGCTATGAACGGAGCCTTCCTCTTTTTCTCTTTAAGCCTAAAACAATTTATAAAGATTTATCAACTCATGACCTTAGACTGAGTAAGTCTACCCTATGATGGGTTTCATGGAACTAACTTATAGTGGCTAGTTCATAGGTCTTACCTCTTAAGCATTTGGCTTAGGGTTTCAGTATCTTCCTGTTTTTTCATCTTGGCCTCGGCAATCATTTCCTTAGTACGTGCCTTATACATGAAGGGCTGGACGGAGACGATTTCAGTGGACTTAGCTATTCTAATATGGCGCTCAATAACTCTTTGCTGCCTCAGTAATTCTTGCATAAACCCTTGCTGTTTCTTATCGGCCAACCTCTGGGCCTTAGTCATGATGGTGAATTTCTTGCCCTGTTTGTCCATGGTAGTTTAAGTGATATTTTTACCTAGGACACAGTTTAACATGTTAGAACAGATCTCATTACTCTTCTGGTAGCTTCATGCCTTCACACATTTATCGGTTCTGATTTTCATATTATGGACCTAACCATTGAGTTCGGAAGGTCGAAGAAAGTCAATTTAGACTCTCTCGGCTTTTAAATCTGGGTTCGGGTATGTCAGGGGTATTTTGGTCATTTTTGCCGTTACATAATTTCTGTCTCGGGTTCGTCATCTAATCATGTATACAGTCTCACAAGTGTCAGGTCTACTACTGGTATTAGTTCTGTTGAAATCGGATTTCATTTGGGCCTTGTACAGGGTCAGGGGTATTATGGTAATTTCATACATCATATTTTTTCGGTACCTCATTTGCAGTCACGGACCTCACCATTGGACTCAGAAGGTCCGAGACAGTAGGAATACATATATAACTTATGATTTTTGGACAACGGACTCATTTGGAGTATTTAATTTAATTAAATGATTTTAATTAAATTAATTTCAGAATATATAGTATATATATTATTTTGGGCACAATACTGATCGGTCGAATAGGGTGGCACGCTGGCCAGCGTGCCACCTCCCTCTCCAATAGACATTGCTATCGAATCTCATAAGGCGCAAAAATGCACCTTTTTTTTTCTTTTTCTGGTTTTTATTAAATATATAATATATATATATATATTCTGTCTCATAAGGGTCACACGCAGGTGCGTGGCCGAGTGGAAAGAAGGGGCGCGTGGCTCTGGAGGTCAGGGGTTCGAAACCCCGTAGTCCCCTTTTCCTTCCTTCCATTTCTTTTCTTTTTAAAATGTAACTGTTTAACATATAAACGCCCAAAACGACGCCGTCCCATTTATTCAGTGGCAGTCCCGTTGCTTGACACGTATCCGAGTTGGCTCGGCCCAACTCATCTCGACTCGGTCAACTCGGCCGAGTCGACTCTGTCTTCCCCACTAACTGACTCGGTGTTGCCCTAATTTCTGCAGAATTTCAGCTTCTATTTCGTGAGATCTTAGGTTGTTTTGGTCTCTGTTTCTGGGTGGTATCGATTCCTGAGGGTCACGCCAACGCTTTGGCATCGGTTTTGAGCTTCGAATCAACCTAACAGGTCTTGTTTTCAAGAGGATAGCCATGACCTGCAACTCGATACTACTCCCTCGATTCTTCACCATTTCATGTGATTTTTGAAGCTATGTGATCTACAAATCATAAGGATCAAGACCCTATCTTCATTTTTCAGTTTAGTCACATGCATCGACAATTTAAGTTTTGAACCCGTAAGAATATTTTGAAATTCGTGGGGCCATACAGTGTTCTGGGGTCGCGTAGGTAGATGTTTGAGATCCTCTTAGGGTCTATTTCAGGTCTTGACATGCAAAATCCCAAACGGTTATGGTCGAATCAGACCTGGTTTTTCCAAGCTTCATCAATGGAGGTTGGTTTCGGGTTTCATGGTTTTTGACCTATCCGAGACCTCTAAACCATGCAACATGTTCAGAACAATTCCTAGGATCAAGATTTAATCATGCATGCAGTCTATACTCGTAGCAATCCATCAAAACAGTTCAAAATTTAAAAATAAAGGAAGAGGTGAGTTTGGAAGTTCACCTTCAAGCAGTAGCAGTTCGCACTCTTGGCTCGGTTCAGACCTTTCTAAATGTCCCTCAAGCTTCTCAGTTCATGCACCGTGATCCTCAAGTCCCCCCTTGCACTTCAAATGGCCAAATTTCTTCCTCAAATTCCCTTGCATGCAAAGCTTCCTTTCCCTCTCTCTCTCTACACTCTCGCTCTACCAACCTCACGTATACAACAGGACTCACACAGTTTCTGTATTTTCAGAATTCTCTAAAAAGAGAATTTGATGCAAGTTATAGCTTATATATATATATATATATTATAGGTTTATATACATATAGGGCTATACACATATACATATATATGAGTGTATCTCTGCCCTTAGTGGGGTTAGTGGTTGTTGATTGATGGAGGTGATGGAGGGCTATGATGAAGGGAATGCATGCAAGGCCATTGGCCAATTTGGGTGGTGGCTTGGGCAAGATTATAGGTTATATACATATATTGCTGTATATATGCACAAAGTAACCAACAGCCTAGTTGGTAACTTTTTGGGACAGAATTTACTTACCTTGGTAGGTCAAGGGTTCAATTCCCCTTGGCCTCCCAAGTGACCATTTTCTCCTATTTTTCTGGTTAAGGCCCTGTTTGGTTGTCGCAGAATTCCAGTTTCACTGTTTTGGCCTTAACTCCCAATCCGTAACTCCTTTTTCAGTGCGGTTTCTTTCTGTCACTTCCTACTCAGAATATCTTTCATTGACCAAGGTCCAATGTCAGTTTTTATTTTCTCGAGTTTCTCATAATTAGCTAATTCGAGTTTTATCACTATTAAAAATAGACATTAAATTAGCTAAACTTGACATTTCATTCCCAAAACAGTTTTCAATACACAAAACATGCCAGTCAAGTAATTGGGGTGTTACACTTGTGGGTCCTTCTCGTATTCTATGTTAAACTACTAACTCATCTAAAAACTTAAACTGTTAGAAAGGGTGTAATTTTATTATTATATTCTCTAACACGTCCCTTCACGTGTGGCCAGTTTGAGCCTACACATGTTAATTCATATTTTTCAGGGTGACGGTGTGACGGTGAGATTTGAACTCAAGACCTTTGGCATGCTCTGATACCATGAAATCATAAAGGATTTCTATATTTCTGTGTATTTTTCATATACAAACTATGGGTATTTATAATACAATTGAAAAGCAAAATAGGAAAGAGTAAAAAAGGAAATAAGAAAATCTTCCTATAATTTCTCTATAATTTCTACCTCTAATTACTCCACAATATTCTCTACCATAATATCTACCTCTAATTTCTCCACTAATTTGGAATTTCCACAACCAAGCAATGTGCAATGTTTGTGTGCATAAAAACCCATTTGCACAATCAAGACATATATTTACATTTGTAGTACACATATAACTGAGAATAACCACATCAGAATATAAACAATCAGTCAAGCTATAGAGATCTGATGATGAGTGTGCAATACTAGCCAATCAATGTATAATGAAGTCCTAATCATTAACAGGCTATAAAGAGACATTACTTATGTCTTTCATCATATGCATTGGATATTTTACACATTTATAATTTCTCCCTAGGCCACCTTAGCCCTTAATACTTAGATTTCATATCAATTTTATAAGTTCTCTAAGATTAATTATACATTAACCTATGTATGAAGTGTCCATTTGTCTAAACGGATGTTAAAAATATGTTCTCGAGCCTCAAAAACCCTAATGATGCCCTATTTCAATTATTTTATATCATTGTATATCTTTTAAACTCATAAGGGAAATTTTGTAATTTTACCAGACTAGTTTTTAAGTCTATCGAGACACTTTCTCACAAAATCTCTCTCTTGAATCCTGTATGATCTAACTCCCTACTCTCTCTCTCTCTCTCTCTCTCTCTCTCTCTCTCTCTCTCTCTCTCTATCTATCTATTTATCTTTTCAGATTCTGAGCTGATTTAATGGTGTCATTTTGATTGTCATTGATCCAAAAATGGGGTGAAGTTTCTCCAATTGGATTTCTCTATTGTTTTTAAGGTAATTTCTCTACTACATTGACTTACTCTTAGCATTGTGTTAATTTTCACTTTATGGTCCTTTGTTTTCGAGTTTGTTAATTTTGGTGGATCTAGAAACTTCGCTTCTTGTTTTACATGAGAAATTGGAGTTTTTAGTTGATTATTTCTTTTTCAATCCTAGATCAGGTGGTCTTGAAAAGTCTAGTTGTTAGGTCTAGCTTCCAATGAATAGTCTAGCAGGACTTCAAAGGAAAGAAAGAATCGACACCTGGTGGAGTCTTGCAGGGCCGGGCCATGCTACAGGCCAAGGGAGTTCCGAATCTTTCTTGGGGCGAATGCATTAGGACTGCAGCCTCTTTGCATAACAAAACTCCGTCTAGTATTGACTCCTCTCTCCAACAGCTTTTCGTTTTCCAATTTCGTAAAAGACACTACTTTTATTTTATATTCTTTCTCTTTCAATAACTTTAGGGTTGGTCTCTCACCATTCATTGGTCTAATATTGTCTCTTTAAAGCCTTAGATCTTGTGTTAATTGTTGTTTAGAGAGTTGTGGACAAGGTGCTCAGATGAGGAGAGATTAAGAGTTCAAAAAGGGTAGATTGCGAGGGATGGACTATTGATAGATGTTTTTCCAATGGCATGATTCTCTATTTGCTTCATCATTGAATTAGTGGTGTCATTATAGTAAGCTCAAGTATGAGAAATGGAGGAAAATGAGAAGAAAAATAATGGTGATTGAAATAGAGAAAACATAATTGTGAATCTGTTAATTAAGTGGTTCTTTAATTTTTGTAATTATTTTAGCAAACACAATTGAAAATTTTGTCAATTTTTTATGAAACTATAAGTTTTACAGTTTGAGAAACTATAAAATTTTACAGTTCACAAGAAATGGGTTTTTAATCGCCGTGTTTCAAATACTAATTTTTTCGACAAATTTCTTCCACCTTGAAACTATTTTTTGACTTCCAAAACGTGATTCAAAATCTCAATAAAACTAATAACAATTGAAAATTTTCTTAATCTTTAAGACTGTGATTTGCAATTTCTCCGGTACAAATTTTACTATTTTAGAACTATTTTTTTTTTTAAATTTTATATTCAATATGAATTTTTTTTGATACATCTTAATTTCAAGAGTCTAAATTTATAAAAATTATTAAAAACAAATCTATATTTTACAAGTTATTGAAATTTGAAATTTGCAAAAAAAAAAATTTAAGTCTCCTAAATTCACGATAATTTAGTTAGAAGAAGTGTATTTTAATTATAAAATAATTAAGGAACTAGTGTAATTAATATGTTTAGTGTAGATTCAGTTATAATTTTCAGATTTTTTGAATAGAACGACTTACAAAATAATTAGGATGCCTCTCAGGTTTCTGGCCTGTCAATCCTCAGTTGCAATAAGCAACTTTCAAGACTATATAGCCTTACTCCTCATAAATATGAATTAAAAAAATTTTGCAATTCAAAGCAGCCTTGATTAATATATTTATGTATGGCTCATAAATTTAGTGAAATTTCAAAAAATGTATGAGGCGAATCAAAAACCAAAAAGTACAATTAACTGCTTAATGGAATGGAACTAAAAGAGATGCAACTCTCAATCTCAATATTGTGGGTGTGGGCCAAAACATCTAACCCTCAGTGTAACCCACAACAGAATTATGTAATTGGCCACTTCATAAAACTTAAGCCTACAGCAACACTAGAAAAACACCAATATATCTATCCAGTACCTCAAATGTTGATATAATCTATCCCCCCAAAAATAAAAATAAAAAAACTTTCCTAAAGCCTGGGTTTTGGACTTTGCGACTCTAACGACCAAGTGGGAGGGATGATTTTGTACTCTCGGGCAGCAGCTGCCTCTTCCTCTTTCTTCACTTCTCTGTCATCCAAAATGTCCTTTGAAAATGCATCTGGATGAACTTTAATACATTTCTGCAAAGCCACAAAAGGATGCACACATTCTGAGCCCTGCAAAACAGATCAAGTCAAGTCAACAAATTAGGGCCTCCTGATGATTTTAAAGATATAATTGTTAATATGTGAATGCATCTACTACCATCAGATCAACCAGATTTTATGATGAAGGGAAAAGAAAACTAGCAATATTTAATGGGTGTCTAAAATGCCACCACAAAATCTATAGTTTCTCACTACTTAGATGATGACATTTCTATTCATTGGAAAGAACAAATAGCTTAGTTCACTAGAAAGAACAAATAGCTTCGTAGATTGATCATAAAATAGAGGCCAAATCTTATTGCCAAGGACATCTTACTACAAACATCACTGGATAGTCAACAAACAGCAAGACGGGAGCCTCAAGCCATCTACTCGCTGTTTGTTTAATGAGACGGTATCAGAAAGGAAAAGTCTAAAACCGTCTTTCTCCAGTCTTTTGAGCAACCAAATGGAGCCACCCTTGAAAACCATTTCTATATCATTTTTCATTAAAGCATGAAAAAATGCAACGTCTTCACTGGGACTGCCCTTTTTCATTAAGGCATGACTACAGAAATATGCAAGGTCTTCAGCATTGCAGACAGGTAGAAGCTGATCTTATTAAAAACATCAAAAACAACGATATTATTGCAGTACATTTTAAGTGTTCATGCCAACTTTTTTCCCCCAAGAAACTACATATTAATAAAAAAAAGACAGTTACATATGAAGACCAAGAAAACCTCCCAAGTAAAACATAGCCAACAAGGAAAAAATAAAAAATACAAAGAAACCTACTGCCCCCTCCCCACCCTCCCACAAAAGAAAAAATAAAATAAAGTCACCCTTGAAAGAATTCCCCCATAACTGCCCTCTTGGCCAAAATATTAGCTTCTCCATTTCCTGATCAATGAATCCAAATTCATGCAGCACCCAAAAAGGAAGCCACATCACGAACTTGAGTCAAGAGACGGGAGCATCCGAGAGAAGCTTTCCTTTTACTCTTGGCCCAACTGATAACAACTTTGGTATCACCTTCCACCAAATCTTCATATACCCAAGAACCTCACCCTCCTTAAGCCCATCAAACACACTACAAACCCTTGCTTTAAGCTCATTGTCACAGACCACAGGCTTAGAAAAAGGAAAGAATAACCTTTCTATCATAACTCATTAATACATCTCTGATTCCAAATTGGCCTAGATTACCAAGAAAGCACCCATCAAATAAATCTAAAAGGAGGCTTTCACATGGCTATAACCTGAGCTTATGACTTAGTGGATGAAGCTATTCTCCTCTCTTTGATAAGAAAGGAGGCTTTCACATGGCTATAACCCGAGCTTATGACTTAGTGGATGAAGCTATTCTCCTCTCTTTGATAAGAAACAATGGCATACCCTTAAATTTCTTGTTTTCCAACGCCCAAACAGAAGCTAAAACTTTAGCGCTTTCCTACAAGAAATTTAAGGGTGTAAAAACTTGACCAACGGCCAAGATCCGTCGGAAGGTGAGATCCTGCAAGAAAATAACAATGAGCTCTAGCTACTGGTGTGTTCTGGCCAAAGACCCTCCATGATTAAGTTGGCAAGGAGAACTATAAACTTCTTGGGTTATTGATAAGCTAGGTGTGTGTGTGTGTACCTGCCTCTACACTGGCTGTACTTTTATAGTAGAGTTGTCCTTGGTCGATTGGGATTAGTTCCCTGAATACTCGTCGATTCCTTGCAATATTGGGATCCTTACCATGGTCGTCCCTGTCTACTTAAGGAACTCATGAGCTTGTGTACAGTAAGAATAGAGAGGTCAGCTAGGTAACCGTTGTCTCTTCCTGACCGACCAAAAATGTTCTTGCCCCTACTGGCTGGACCTCAGGATCTTGAGGATTAAGGGTCCTCCTAGCCAAACTTTTGATCACAGTGTCATTTACTCACAATATGCAGAGTACCGCATGTCACCATCTTAGAGCATGCTATATTTCATGCCCATCAACTGCCCCTCTCCCCCCCCCCCCCCTAAAAAAAATATCCCTAGATCGTGGCAGATGAAGGGAATATGTGGAAGAATTGATGACAGTTCAACCATTGTCACGGTCCCACGAACTCCGTGGCAATTTCTGACCGATGGGGTCCTGCCAGCTGTCATTGGCATGTCCCGAATGTCAAGAGACATGTTGATCATTATTTGATGCATTTATTGCCCCTCTTGCTCAGGGCTCCGCTTGCACGACTATGAAGGTTACACCCATCATTATAAGTAGCATATGTTAGTGGGAGAAGTCCTTCCTACTTTCACTTCATCAATAGTCCCTTCAAAGTTTTCTGCAACTCAATCTTCCAATGGAATTCGCCGGCAACGCTAGGTTAGTTCTCAAACCCCCTTTTTTGCTCTAAAAAATGTCTCACAATTCAGAGCAAGTTTTAGTTTCAGCAGAACTGAATCAGACAAGATGGAGGAGGTTCAAGGGAATGGAGGAGGTTCAAGGGAATCAATGCAGAGTATTTCTAGAGTCTAATTCTGATGAATCTTCGAGAATTAGAGAACTATGCAGGGAAAACTTAGATCAGAGTTTCATATTTAGAAGGACGTCGAGCTCAGAACTCCTACTTCGGATGAAAGACCATGGAACCCCATAAAGGGGAAGTTTGCTTCTTTAAGGCATTCCTTTTCGCGGGTATGTGGTTGCCCATTCATTCCTTCATCAAGAAATTCCTTTATTTCTTTAGTTTGTGTCTGGCACAATTGATGCCCAGAGCCTGAGGCATCCTTCTTGGCGCAATAATCCTATCCATCCTGAATGAGGTGAATCTGGATCTCAGGGCTTTTAGGGACACAATGTTCATGAAGAACAGCCCCAAGGGCAATCACCTCGGGTACATTTCCCAACCTGAGGCATTCAAAAATGTCCTTGACCAGCCAACATCTTACAAAAACTGAAAAGGAGGGTTTTTCTTCATGAAAGGAAATGGAGAGACGGCTTCTGGTGGGGTCAGGAACTCTTGGTCAGTCCCTCATGAATATGGATCCTCAAGTGAGAAGCTGCGGTTATACTTTGATCATTATTTGCTAAATTTATTGTTACGATTTTTGAGTTCTCTCATTTTTGCAGATCCCACGATCATTCACATCCAGAATCTGATTTCTCGAGGTCTCTCTCGTGAAGGCTTTTGCTAAGGAATTGCAGTCAGAGGTGGAAGGAACTTCTCACCCCTGCCAATTTCTTTAGGGCTAGACTTTGGAGGAGCTGACCAATGGGTTTTTCTGAGGAAATGTTAGGCTCCCCTAGGAAGACAAAAGGGAAAGAGAGAGGATGCACTTCTGCCCCCTCCTTGCCTTCGATTCACCCTTTACTGAAGGGGCCCGAAGAAACATGAAGCACAGCCTCTGAGGGAACTCCCCAAAAGACTGTTCAAGAAGCCCACGGGCCGTGCCAAGGCTTCTGGCTCAGGGAAGATGGTGATTGGTGCGAGCAAGTGCCCTTCCCATAATGAGGCAATGAAGAAGATTTGGGATGTGCATGCTTGGAGCAATTCCCCCCTCAATTTGAGGGTGCAACACTGGTGAACAACTTTAAGATCGCCATAACCAGTCAAATGAAGGTCGTATATTTTTTCTCGTCTCTTACCATTGCAACGTCCTTTGTTGTTACACTACAGTTCGAACTATTGGACATCTCCATCCCTGTCATTCATGGCATCTCTGCACTTTGAGTCTCAACTGGAAGCGGAGGTTGAGCGTAAAAGTCGAGATAACTTTGGAATCACTGCACTTCTCAACAATTCTAAGCCAAAGCTGAAAAGCTTCAGACTAAGCCTGCAACCCGAAAATCCTTGGCAGATATATTGAGGTCCCAGCTTTCGTCAGCCAATGAAGGGAGAAAAAAATGAAGGCGAAATTGACTGAAGTTCATGGCAACTTCGAGTTAACAGAGGGGAAGCTTGGCTAGGGCTGCATCTGAGCTGGATAATGAGAGGCTTGCTTAGGCCCAGGCCAAGATTTCTTCTTTTGAAGAGATGGCACGCCTTTAGTCCCAAACGGACATGGAGGTTCCTGAATACTCGTCGATATGATCGGTCCCTTGCAATATTGGGATCTCTTGCCCTACTGGCCTCACTGAAGGGTCTTGCGGATGAAGGCTCAGATAGGTTCTCATAGCTGACCTTTTGATCATGTGATCATTTTTAGTCACAATATGCAGACTGCCACGTGTCACCATCTACCTGCACGTTATATTTTATACCCATTAAAATCCATTTCCATCAATATTTTCTTAAGAAATCCTAGGGTCCCTCTACATAAGATCATCCAAATAATGACCACAACTCCACATTTCCATAAGCATATCCCTCCCCTCCTTGAGTGTTGGGACCTTCAATAAAGTCAATTTCCATCATAGAAATGTTGTGTGCTGGAGCAGCCTAATTCATGCATACCATACTGAACAATCTACTACACAAAGGTAGGGCAGCAGTACAATGGAGAGACAAATGATCAGATGTCTTCTCACACCTTTTACATATCATGCACATTCTCTGTACAAGTCAAAACTTAGGCCTCCTCCATAGAAAAATGTGCTGGGTAATAATCTTCCCACGAGAGACTATTCATGTCAAAATTCTGACCTTAAACGGTACCTAAATGCCCAATTTTCTGCATTTGGGAGGCGAATCCTTCCAATCCATAAATTGAACACTTTGAAATGAGATCGGTCAAAGCCATGTATTGACTAGGTCAAAGTTGCGAATTTGCCTTTTGACCAGCAGATTTTACCATTCAAGTGCACTTTGGACACATTCATGACTAGGTCAAATCCATAATATGCATGTCACTTTGGACACATTCATGACTATATGAATCCTTCAATATTATCACTCCTATTCACATTCTCATATTCGCTTTTGTTCTGTGCTCTGGAGTCCTAGGAAGGTATTCTTGCTTTCCATACAAAATTTTGCCAAGGAAAATCCCCAAGGTCCCAGGTTCAACTCCCATCCCAAGGGCCACTTACCTATCAAAAAAATAAAATAAAATTTTCAATGGAAAATGTAAGACTTGAAGATTTGATCAAAGAAGCCAAGAAAAATGGATTTCCAATTAAAAACTCCATTCAAGTTAGGAGCACAACCCCTCGGATGTGCTTCAGAGGTAGAAAATAAGCATCACAAAGGAACAAAAGAAGAGAGGGAAGTTCATCAACTTCTTGGTCATTGAGGTTTCAAAGAAAGTTCCAAATATTAGAGGTTGGGGAAGAGGAAACTGACAGAAGCACCTTTACATCTTGAGAGGCAGTAAGGGCAATTAAGGACAAGAAAAGGAAAACGAAAACGAATTCCAGACAAAAAACAAAAAATCCCCAGATCGGATCTCATCCCATTTCCAACAAGAAATCTAGTGAGAAAGAGAATGTGCTTCATTAGATCTATTTATAGAAGATGAGCTTGATTACCAAACATGGTGCTTCATTAGATCACTTGTTTCAATGCTTCATTAAATCACCTGTTTTACCAGTGGTTACCTTTTCTTCAGCTGTGCTCTTGAGAAAACAAAGGAAAGCCTCAGAAAATTGGGTACCACATGGGCCATTCCGCAAGTCAGCAATGCAAGGGCATTCCAATGCTTTTTGAGCCTTTGCATCAAGAGACTGAAAAGGCAAGTTTGATTTATTAAAGAAAAAAATACGTTAGAGATGACAGTTTTAGTTCTAAAAAAATGAAGCATGTTCAAATTTTCTTTTCAGACCAACCTCATTCTCATCATCACCAAATGCTGCAGCTTCTGAAAAAGCAAAAGTTCACAGTTGTCAAATATTGCCTTGCGTTCAACATTTTGTCTATTCAATGAAAAGGTGGAAGCAAAAATTCAGGTAACCGCAGATACATTTTCAGATTAATTAAGTAATATCTAGTACAAATACATACTATTCAGGTTGGAGGAGCTTCAAGAACAAAAGAGGAAGGGTTAAAAGTGAAAGAAAGTATGACTGCTTATAATCTAATGGAGGATACAGCCCAAGATTGACTTGAATGGCCAAAATAAATAATAAATAAAATATAAGAAGAAAAAAGTATATCTGAGTCCAAATAATTGGAATTTGAGACTTTGGATAATTGAATCATTCAGCATCTTATATGGAAAACACAGTGATGATGTGATTAGGCTCGTATAGATCACTCAATCAAAGCACGCTAAGCTATTCTCCATGGAAAGAAGTTTCATAGTCATTTGTAGAGTGTGTGATCTTTAACATACACAAGCTTCAAGCCTTCAATAGGAAATTGAAAATTTGAAAGTGTGCCATGAAAAACTGCTTCTTTTGTTCTTTTTTTTTTTTTTTGGAGCTCTATCCCCTATATTCTTCTTCTCTTTTTTTACCTTTCCCTTAAACTTGAAGTATTTCTATATTTCAGTTGCACAGAGTTTTTTATATTTCCTTTCTAATTTGTAGAGTATGTAATATTTAGCATGCACAAGCTTCAGACCTTCAATAGGAAACCTGTTCAATACTAATTGAACAAATGAAAGTATGACATGAAATGCTTCTTATTTGTGTCCATATTTTCTAGAGATCTATCTCCTAATTTTCCTTTTTCTCCCGAGGCCCTTCCCATAAACTTGGAAGTATTTCTATATTTTAGTTCAACACAATTTTTACCAATCAAAAAAAAAAAAAAGGTTCAACACAATTTTTTATATTGTGTCAAACAATAGAAAGGAAAAAAATATGGGGAGAGATGAAAAGGAATGCAAGCAGTTACTAAATTTTACACGAAAAAAGAACACCTCTCATATGATGCAAGTCATGCAACAGATCGTCAGGTTGATATTTGTAGGTCTTTTTACTTTTGTCAATAACATCACATTTTTCCCTTTATATAAGTGACTGTTTAACCTAATAGTAACTTTTTAAGTTACTGTGGAGTAAATGCCAAAATTCAAATTCTATCAACCATGAAAAACAAAATATGAATCTCATAATAATATTTGTTAATAATAAGATGATGATGGTTCCTGAGAGATCAACAAGATCCATCTTTCAAGTGGGATGATAAACTTTTGAACTCAAAGTAGCGATGGAGGATCAGACAAGCTTGATGGAAAGAGGAGAAGGCTTCGTTCTTTTGGTGGGGGTAAGGAATGAAGCTCTGCAATGGGTGGCGGAGATTCTGGAAGAAGCATCAAAGGCAGGGTTCTATCAGAGTTATGCACTAGCTGCACTCTTCCATGACATATACCTCTCTGGTTCAATTAGAGTGGAGGATAGGCCAGAACTTTTGTTCAACAGGAGAATTCTAATGGGAGACTCAGTTTCGTTGAGATTCCAGAGCAGAACCACTAAGGGTGGATGGATGTAGTGGGTATACTGCGTCATTAAGCAGATGCTCAAAATATTCCTCCAACTGTGCCTCTGTCTTTATGGGAATGTTGCAGAGGTTGAGGGTGGCTGGAGATGAAGACAAAGGTGACGATTGACTATAACAAAGCCAGATGTGTTCTGTCGGTGGATAGAAGTTCTTGTGAAGCAAGAGATGATTTTCTGACTAGAGCCTTGGTCGGAAGGGTGGGAATTTCAGGTGGAGGCTTCGACAGGAGATGAGTTATACAAATGGGCACAAACGAGAAGTGGAAGCAAAGAAAGGTGTTGAGAGTTTCCCTTGAGAGGCTATTTGGAAGGTTAAGGCCCCCACAAAGGTGGCTTTCTTTGCTTGGTCTATTCTTTAGAGAGCTATATTAACTCAAGATAATCTCCAAAGAAGAGGGTTTTCCTTGGCAAATAGGTGTGTGATGTGTTGGCAAGAGGAAGAGAATATTGATCATTTGTTGCTTCATTGTTCATTTGCTAGAGATATTTGGCAAGTATGTTTATTGCTGTTTCGGTTTTTTGTGGGTGATGCCTCGGTCGGTTGAAGGTGCGGTTAGAATGTGGCACAGAACTCGGGTGGATCGTGATGTAAAGCGAGCATGGCAGGTTCATTCCCCTTTGTATTTTGTGGGGTATGTGGAGAGAGAGAAATAGTAGAATTTTTGAAGGAGAATTTACAACCCCTTGTAGATTCAAAGATAGGATCTTACACCTTTTGTATTTTTGGGTGCTAGAAACTTACCCCTCACTGTATAGATTCTTTTGTAGTCTTTTTGGGGTGTCTAAAATCATGGTGTAATTGTTTCTTTGCCCTTCTCGGGCTTCTATGAAATCTTCATTCACCTATCAAAAAAAATGGGAGTACAAGTCTTCAAACTCAATGGGGCTCTGTCCCTGCTATTGTTTTCATCTCAAAGAGAAGCAAGTAGGGTGTTGCAGCAGGGGGAGTGGAGATTCAGAAAGCAACCAGTCTTTTTACATTGGCGGGCTCTGTCGGCAGAACGTATCATATATGGGGTTCCTAAATCTCCAGTGTGGATCAGGCTGATATGCATACCGGTACATTTTTGGGACGAAGAGATCTCCAGAGCTATGGGGAATTGGTGTGGAACAATTTTAGGAGTTGATAAGACATCGGCTGAGAGGCCTCCACTTTTGTTGGGCTAGATTGATAGTACAATCAGCAGAGAAGCCCCTACCAACATCAATTGAGATTGGCATTGCGTCTTGGAGGGTGGAGATCCAGTGTGGTGGAATCGGCTCTGGCAATGGTGGTTGGTGGAGGAAATAGGGGTTGGTGGAGGTTAACGGGGATGACGGCAAGAGAATTTTGGGGAAAAAGAACTTTGAGGGATGGCCAGATGGAAGGAAGATGGTGGAACATGACTACCATGCATTCGAGAGGTGTGGTGGTAGGTGGGAGATGTCAGGGGTGGGGCAACGTGACAGTATGAGGTCTAAGTATAAGGAGGATGGGTGGAATGATAAAACCACAACACATGGCCAGAATTTGAAATTCAAAAGCTACATGTGCAATGCTCGTGAGGTTCTACAGGATGGGAGAGAGGTCTAATTTTGTAAGTGGGCCAAGACAACGGTGGCCCTTCGTGCGTAAGCGAACTCAACCTACTGAGAAGGCAAGCCCAGCAGAAAAGAAGTAATTCGAGAGTGGGCCGCGATAAAGCCCAAGCATTTGAAGGTCAGAGACGATCAATGAGTCTAGACAAAAATCAGAAAGGCCAGATGAAAGATATGTTGGTGCGAATGGTCAGTGAGGACCAAGTCGGTATGGACTGCAATCAGACGAGCCCAGGAACACATTTTAATTCCTTGGGCCAAGAGCTGGGACATTCTTCTTCATCTCATTTTCCTTCTTTACCAACTGGGGAGAGAAGGGGGGGACTTTGTGAGAGTCCAAGACATAGTCCATATTGAAAATATATTTAACCTTTTCAAAGTGCTGGGCCAATAAGGTGAAGTCTCTGCAGAATGGGAGCCTATGGTGCAATCAGAGGACAATGGAGGAAAAGGGGAGACGGTGAAGCACGATGGAGCTCGGAAGAGCACGTTAAGGGTCAACAAAGAGACCCTGAACAAGTCTGGGTAATGCAGAATGCAGAGGCGAGAGAATTTGGGAGTTTGGCTCTTCAAGTTGTAACCCCAATGTAGGCAGAAATAGTGAGCAGGAATGCTGGCTGAAGTGTTGACTGGAAGGGCATGATGGATGAATTGACTGCTCAGGGTAGTGTTGGAGAAATGATGGAGATAGAAAGAAGTCTCCCTGCTTTTGATATAGCTGGCTTCTTAAATTCAGATGATGGGGAAGTGGCAGATAAGACAGCCTTGACTTTGAGGGTAAACCCACTGGAAGGACAGAAGATGGGGGCTGACCTTCAGTTGGGATGTGAACAGGGGGTTAATGGAGTTGCAGGAGGTATATGGAAGGAATTATAGGTCATGGATCCAGTGGACCGCACACCTGGCCATGGTTGATCCTATGGATGGGATGGGAAGGTGTTTGATTTCGGAAAGAACTGACAAGACAAGAAGTTTCAAATTGGGTACAGCAAGAAATCATAGCTTTTAGTTGCTTTTTGGGGGATCATGTTTGAAGGATTTTTATTTTCTTTTCTTTTTTTATTGGTGTCACGTATGAAGGATTTGAAGCAGATGGATTCAAGCTCTTTGAGAGTATTGACTAGAAATGGGGCATGCAGGCAAAGGTGGAGGGTAGAAGGAGCAAAGGGGGTTCAGCTGTTAAAGGGAAGAGGGAATTGAAGAGGCTGCTTTGCTTGGGGAACTACAAGGTAAGAAAGGATAAGGGAGGTGGGGGAAAGGGAAGTGAAGCTATTGTTGTCTCAAAGAGGATGAGAATTATTCCTTGAAATATTCAGGGTATGAATGACCTGGACAAAAGAAAGGTGATTAAGAATCTACTTTGGAGCGGACATTGTGTGTTTTCAGGAGACTAAGATGGAGAATATGATAGAGATGCTGATTAGGAGTGTGGGGTGTGGACAATATATGGACTGGGCAGCTCTGGATGTGGAATGTGCTGCAGGGGAGATTATTGGGACAACAGGAAGTAAGTTGGATGAGAGGATTGGCAAGTTCTCCATCTCTTGTCTATTTTCAAATGTGGAAGACAATTTTTAGTGGATCATTTGGGGCTGTATAGTCCAACTCTTAATTCCAAGAGATTGGAGTTATGGGAACTGGGGGCTGCTAGGGGTTTGTGGTTGAAGCTCTGGAGTAGAGGGGGATTTTAATGTTATTCGTTATCCTGGGGAGAGGTTGGGGGGCATGAGAATTGCAGCGGCAATGAGGGACTTTTCTAACTTTGTAGAAGAGCAAGAGTTGATGGATATTCCCCTTGAGGGTGGGGAGGTTTACAGGGGTAAACAGTCAGGACTCTCTTTCGATGTCTCGCATGGACAGATTTTTTATTTTAACAGATTGGGAGAAGCACTATTTATCGTTGATTCAGTCCACTCTTCCTCGTCCGGTGGCAGATCATGTGTTGTTCCTTATGGACTGTGGGGGGATTCTAAATGGGAGAGGTCCATTTAGGTTCAATAATATGTGATTAAAAGAGGAGGGTTTCTTTGACTTGGTGAAGTTTTGATGGAAGGATATGTTATAGAGGGGTCCCTGAGTTTCATTGTTGCAAAAAGATTCAACTTCTAAAGAACAGTATGAGGAAGTGCAACAAGGAGGTGCTTGGTAAGATAGAGGTGAAGTGACCTCAAGTGTTATAGAATATAAAGGATTTGGATGCAAGAGAGGGAGCAGGAGGTTTAACTCCTGAAGAGATCTTGACAAGAGAGGAGAGGAAGGCTGCATTGGGAAGAATTGCATTGGTAGATGAGATTAGTTGGCGGCAGAAGTCTCGATCCTTGTGGCTAAACGAGGGGAATCAGAATAGAAGATTCTTCCATCGTATGCCTAATGTGCATATGAGGAATAATCACATTAGGAGGTTGTGGATTGATGGGGAGGAACGGAAGGAGGACGAGGAAATCAGACAAGGTATCACACAGTTTTATGAGAATTTGTATTCTTGAGTCCCACAAGCGATGACCCCTTATTATATGTTGGATGTGAATTGCATTTCGCAGGAGGAGAGGGATTGGCTGAAGAGACCTTTAGTGAGAAGGAGGTGATGATTGCCGAGAGGAGTTGTAATGGTACTAAAGCGCCAGGCCTAAATGGATTGATCATGGCCTTCTCATCAATGTTGAGAGATCACTACGGGCAACATTATGAGTAAGATTAATTATTGTCATGAGCATGCATATTTGAGCCAGTGTTGTCAAAGGCTAGCGCCTGGTCATCTAGGCGACTTAGCAAAGCAATTTTTAGTCTTAACACCTTAACATATTTCAAGTCAGGCATCTTCAAAGAGACAACGCCTAGGCGACCGCCTTAAGCTACGCAAGAGGCAACTAAGTTATAACCTTTTTAATTGTAACCTTTTTTATTTGTATGTTCCTTATATTTATAGGATTTTATGCAATTATGTAAGAGGCATATAAGTATGAAAAAATATGGTTGGAATCTAGAAGTATTATTATTCAATCTTTTATATTAATACAAGTATTATTATCTAATATTAACACAAAATTGGCCTAATAACATTTAAATTTTTTGAGTTGTTGCCAAAAATACAAAGCTTTGCAGAAAGCAACACTTCCAATGTGTAAAAAATTATTAGTATTCACATTGCACTAGAATTAACAAACTATCATCATTCTTCACAAAATCTAAGACTGCCTACAATAAAACTTCCTTTCCATCAACCACATTAACCATCTATAAGTGAAGTAACACTTTCAGTGTGTAAAAAAGTAATAGTATTGATATTGCACTAGAAGTAACAAACTATCATCATTCTTCACAAAAACTAAAAGAAAATCTGAGACGACCTACAATATGATTTCCTTTCCATCAACTAATCCCAACATAGGCCCGACCTTTGAGAATCAATTTATAAGTCTATGAGTTTGGCCTTATCATGTCTTCTAAATTAATAGGACCAACAAGTTGACAAAAATCTATTGTACATAAAGACTTAGACAGATAACAAAACTTTAAATATTCTTTGAGAATAAAACACCAAAGCTTAGAATTGTCACATACCATATGTCAGCTTAAAATTGAACTTTTTAGTATTACTTGATAATTATTATAATTATATGATATTATTTAACTCCAAATGAATTAACTTTTAATATCTAATATATTTTTTGATTATTTTTATAAATTAGCGCCTTTCTTCACTCAAGTTGGCACTTTTTTGTCACCTCGTATTTTGAGCAATGTGAGACTTTATCGCTTTAAGAGCGCCTTTCTCCTTTAACTACACTAGTTTGAGCAAAGCTTGAATGCCACTTTTATTACCCTCATTCCAAAGAAGGGTGGTGCTTCAAATTTGAAGGACTTCAAGCAATTCTTGGTTGGAAGTGTTTACAAGATCTTGGCCAAGACCTTAGCTTTTCATTTTACGAAGGTGCTTGATAAGGTAGTGTCAGTGTCACTACCTCTCCATATGGGAGGTTGAGGGTTCAAATTCCCTTAAAGGGCAAAGTGTGTGCACGACTTACCTATCAAAAAAAAAAAAAAGAGGTAGTGTCAAAGTCTCAAAATGCTTTTGCGAGTGATAGAAGATTTTGGATGTGAATTGGAAATTCTTGATTCATGTTAAGGAGCGTATGGGGTTTAGTGGGAGGTGGAGACAATGGATTAAGAGCAACATTTCCACCATTCATTTCTCCATTCTAATAAATGCGGTTGCAAAGGGTTTCTTTTCTAGTTTGAGAGTTTTGCAACAAAGGACCCTTTACCCCCTTTTTTATTCACATTAATGATGGAGATGTTGAGTCGTATAATTAATGAGGTCATGTCTGGGGATTTTTTCGACAGGCTTTGGAGGTAGGTAATTTGCGAGGACTTCCCTTTTTGGTTTCTCGCGTATTTTTTCGATACGTAAGACATGCTCAAAAATAAATAAATAATTTAGCTATGATGCATTCTTATGTACTTTGAGGCATTTACTGGTCTTCGCATTAATCTTGCCAAATCAAAAATTATTTAGTTGGGATTATAGGGAATGTGGATGTTTTGGTGACTAATTTACGGTGTTCTCTACATAATCTTCCCATTTCTTACTTGGGGTTACCTCTCGGAGCTGCATTCAAAACAACGGCAGTGTGTAATGTTGTGGTTGAAAGAATGGAAAAGTGGTCGGCAAGATGGAAGAGACAGTATTTGTATAAGGGTGGGAAGTTCACTCTCATTAAGAATACCTTGTCAAGCCTTCGCACTTATTATATCTCTTTTTTTTCCATTCCAGTGTTAGTTGCAAATAGATTGGAAAAGCTTCAAAGGAATTACTTGCGTAGTAGGACAGGCAAGGAGTTCAAATATCATTTGGTAGTGTGGGATAAGGTTTGTTCCACTTTGAAGTGCCCACTAGTTATCATGGCTGTATAGTTTATCATTTTACTAGGTTTAAAGTATAATATATAATATTCAAGCATTGTGAGTGTTGAATATATATATATATATGTGTGTGTGTGTGTGTGTATTATACACAGACAAATTGTCCAATTTTAATTTAGATTCACAAAGATTATATATACATTATATGAATACATAATTTTTTGGGATTAATTGACCAAAAAATAAATAAATAAAAATTTGGGATTAGTTTGAAGGGAAAAAAAAAAAAAAAAAACTAACCCGAACAGATCAAACCGACCCAAACCGGATTTTTTCAGGCTAGGTTGGGTCGGTTTTACTTAGACTTGCGGTTCAATTATGGTTCTAAATTTTTAGAACAGCTTAAAGTTGGATCGGTTCGGTTTCACTCAAACCCAAACCAACCCTTATGCAACCCCCTAATATGAAGCAGTGTCGTATATGCGTTGGCTAATGGCTATCACCTAAACCTAGCAATTGCAACCCCCGTCTCTTAAACGCCACCCCACCCGCGAAAATAATTTTGGTTTCAGTGATATTTTTGAGAAGTTCTGTTTTGATTTGAATTGTTTTTTTAAAAATAAAAAAGATTCATGGCATAAAAGACAATAACTACCAAAACTGAGGAATGTATCATAAAATTCGAGGAGAGAGAAAGAGAAAGAAACCGGCAATTAAGGATTCCATGGAAGTTGGCTTTGAATTGTCGTTTGTGACGGAGGCTGAGGACAAGGATGATGAATGCTCGCTTTGATGATCTACCGCAGCATCAGCGACGTAGCTTTGAACTTGGCCCATGATATATATATATACACACACACACACACACACACACGCACAGCAACGATTTGACAAATCAAAGGGGAAAATGAATTTCAATCGGCCGAGAGATAATATGATCAATAAAAAATGGGATGGAAGTTCGAGGCTGAGAGAGTGATGGGGCAGAAGAGGGTTTGGTGACCCGAGACTGGAAGCTCGTTAGGGATGATCGACCCGCTCTGTTCGTTCGGTATAATTTTATACACGAGAAATGATTTATTGCCCTTTATCTCGTATCATTGGAAGAAGGAGACTCACGTGACGTGGCAATGGGTGACGAGAGGGAGGGGCGAGAGAATAGGGAGGGGACAAGGGGCTTTCCACTTAATTACACATGAGTGGTGATGCAAGGCATCTCCCATTCATAATTTTATTTTCATATTCTATGTTGACATCTTTTTTTAAATTTAAAACTGATGATTTCCAGTTTTTTATATTTTTGTTTTAATTATTCTAAATTTTCAATCTTTAATGTCACTATTCATTTTTCAAATCCTATTCTTTTATATATAAAAAAAAAAACACATTTTAATAGTGTTATTTTTATCCCAGAAAAAAAGTACTTCTTTACCATATATATCTAAATTTTAATTATTTATTACTTTTTAAAAAAAAACTCGATGATCCACCCAATAAATTACTAATTAAAATATATTAAAAATAAATAAAAATGCATTAAAGAGTAATAAATTAAATTAAAAACTAAAAAATACGCTAAGAATAGTGAATGACCCACAAATATCATTTTCAATATAATCTTTCTATTATTGCTCAAGTTGAAATTTATTTTTTTATTTTCTATGAGATGTTGAAACATTAATTATTTGGTAAATTATACTAACCTCTCCTATAATTTTATCAATATTACACACTACTTTTCCAATATTTTGAGAAATTGCACTAACTTCCCCTCTACTTTAATGTCGGTAACAAAAAAGCTCTACTCCATCAGTCAGTCGTTAGTTGACCAAACGTATTACACCGATATCATCACATATTTTTTTTAAATACCAACTTTATCTCAACTAAATTCAAACCCAAACATATTTTTTCTGCGATGGCTCTCTCTTCTTCTACAACATATATATATATATATAGAAGCATTGCATTTCATAAACACGTAATAAAATTTACCTTTTGGCAGCAAAGAGTTGCCGATAACTTGTTTTCATGTAAAGAAGGAGGATTAAAATCTTTTTCATGTGAAACACTTGTCAGGATTATTAACTTGTGGCAAAGAGTTGCAAATAACTTGTTTCATGTAAATAAGGAGGAAGTAAATCATTTTTGCATGTAAAACAGGACGATAAAATCATTTTCATGTAAATGGGGAGTTCAAAAACTTTCAACCATTTCTTCTAGTATATTTGTTATCATTTGCCAAATGAATCTGTGTCGACCTAGACTTTGGAGTCTTACTCATGTGTTTATATTTTTATTTTATTTATAGACTATTACTAGTGGAAGACCTCCCGACCTTCTTATGGGCATTACTCGTGGTAAGTCCCAAAGGATTTTACAAACTCCTGGTGCTTACGCACAATTATCTTATATTATCATTTTGCAAAATAGAAAACACTTATTCAAAACTTTCTTTTCAAAGTATGCTTTTCAAGAGCAAATGAAATATATCTTGTCAAACAGGAATCGTGGGCATGTAAGAACGAGAGTTGAATAACCACCAATTATTTAAACGGAATCATAACACATGACAACACATTTCAAATTAGAACATTTGGCATGCTTGTGAATAGGAATTTCAAATCACTTGACATTCAAATTAGGACATTGAGCAAAACATGAAGAAAATCATAATATCGAAATATAGATAGGGGAACAGAAGAAGAGAAGAAATTGTATATTTCTTTATATAGATTACAAAGACCCTGAAGGTGCCTATTGATACACAAAAAAAATAATCAATCTATACATAAATGGTGGCAGACAAATCTCTTGATTTCAGCCCATGTCTCTGGCGCTCTTCTTCCCTGAGATCTCGTTGTGTTGACCTTGCTATCCATGGAACGATAGCGTGAGTCTTGGTCTTGATCTCCTCCCTAATATTTTGTTGTTTCCTTAATACTCCCCCTTAAGTTGGAATGGATATTAATGACACCCAACTTGCCAAGGAGATATTTGAATTGGGTTGCTCCAAGTGCCTTGGTGAAGAGATCTACAAGTTGTTGGCTCGTGGGCAAGTAATGTGTCTGGATGACCCCTTGCTAAAGCTTTTCTCGAATAAGGTGACAATCAATTTCTATATGTTTTGTTCTCTCATAGGAATACCGGATTTGAGGCTATATGGATAACTGCTTTGTTGTTCACAGTATACCTTAACTAGTTGTGGATGTGCTTCATTAAGATCCACCAGTAACTACTTTAGCCAAGTGATTTCACAACAAGTCGAGGCCATGGATCTATATTCTACTTCGGTCGAAGATCGAGAAATTGTCGTCTGCTTCTTAGTCTTCCTAGGAGATAGGTGACTTTCCTAATATGATACAATATCCAATGACGGATCGTCGAGTGTCTCTACAACGAGCCCAATCTGCATCACAAAATGCATGTAGTTGAGTATTGCTAAAAACTGATAATAAAATCCCTTGTCCTGATGATTGCTTGAGATATCGCAATACTTTGTATGCTGCATCCAAGTGGGAGGTCCGTGGTTTATCCATGAATTGGCTCAACACCTAGATCGCATATGCCAAATCTGGCCTAGTGATGGTCAAGTATATTAACTTGCCAACTAATCATCGATATGAAGATGGTTCTGAAATAAGATCTCCATCAGATTCACTTAATGCCAGATTTTGTTCCATGGGCAAATTTCCTGGTTTAGCTCTAAGAAATCCTATCTCTTCGAGAATTTCTAATGCATACTTTCTTTGTGAAAGGAAAATTCTATTTTTCGGTCGAGCCACCTCTATCCCAAGGAAATATTTCAAAGACCCAAGGTCCTTGAGTTTGAAGTAATCCCCCAAGTATTTCTTCAATTCACATATTTGTGCAAGGTTGTTTCCTGCTAAGATGATGTCGTCTACGTAGACTAAGACAACTGTGAAGCTTCCTTCATGAGATCAGACGAATAATGAATAGTCTGCCTTAGACTGTCTATATCTAGCAGTTGTAAGGGTTGAGGAAAGCTTGGCATACCATTGCCTTGATGCTTGTTTGAGACCGTAGAGAGATTTGTTTAGTTTGCAGACTCGCTTCTCCCCCTTTCGTCCGAAACCAGGAGGGAGGTGCATATAAACATCTTCAGCAAGGTCACCATGAAGAAAGGCATTATTGACGTCAAGCTATTGGAGATGCCAATTGTGAATAGCAGCAAAAGCCAAGACAGTGCGAACAGTGACCATTTTGGCAACCGGAGCAAACGTCTCAGAATAATTGATAAGCCTCCTTCTAATTGTAACCTTTAACAATGAGGCGAGCTTTATATCTTTCCACGGAACCATCAGGATTGTATTTGATTTTGTATACCCATTTACACCCAATGGGTTGCTTGTGTGGTGGAAGGGACATCAGAGTCCAGGTGTTGTTGGCTTCAAGTGCATCAATTTCAGCTCGTATAGCATCACACCATTTGGGATCCTTCATGGCCTGCAAGAAAGATTGGGGCTCTTGTGCAAGTGATATGGTGGTGGTAAAGGCTCGATAAGAGGGAGAAAGTTGATCATAAGAAAGAAAATGAGAAAGAGGATAAAAGATACTTGAGGAACGAACCATAGCCGAGTCAGATGACGGAGGTGGTCGAGATGGTAGGGCCTGTTCAATATGAAAATCCCGTAAGTAGGCATGTGGTTGAGTCTGTCGTCTGGATCGCCGAATCGGGGGATCTGAAGTGGGAGAATGTGAAGTGTGAGGAGGCGAAGGATTAGGAGGAAGGAATTTCGGGAGAGTCAAAAGGATGAGGCAGAACGGTGGAAGGTGACTCGAAGGTATAATGATGAAGTGGAAAGTGATCTTCGTAAAAGACGACATCACGAGAGACAAAGATTTTATGAGTAGCAAGATTATAGAGCCAATAACCCTTTTGTCCATGGAGGTACCCAAGGAAAAGGCAACGTGTGGCTCGAGGATCAAATTTGGAGACAGGTTGGGAATGAGTGGAGGCATAACAAAGACACCTAAAAACTCGAAGATAGGTGTAGGTAGAAGGAAAGGTGTATAACTTCTCATATGGAGATTTCCCATGCAAGAGGGGAGTAGGTAGCCTATTGACAAGATAAGCTGCAGTGAGGATGGCTTCCCCTCAAAATTTTGTAGGTAAATGTGCTTGAAAAAGTAAGGCACTGGGAGACATTTAAAAGGTAACGATGTTTTCGCTCAACCACTCCATTTTGTTGCGGAGTAGAAACGCAACTAGTTTGATGAATGATCCCCTTTTCAGAATAGTAGGAAGGACATATCAAATTCGGCTTCATTGTCACTATAAATAATTTTAATTTTAGCAGAGAATTGGGTTGCAATTAGACAAATGAAAGATTGGAGAAGATGACGAGTTTCTGATTTGTGGTGCATTAAGTACACCCAGGTGCAGCGGGTGAAGTCATCCACAATAATGAGAAAATGGTGGGCACCGAAAAGGGAAGCAATGCGATATCCCCCCCAAATGTCAACATGTAATAATTCAAAAAGTGCAGTAGTAGATATAGAACTAGAAGGAAAGGCAAGATGAGTCTGTTTAGCCAATGGGCAAATAAAACATGATTCTAGTTTGGAACAAGATATATCAGACACATTATTGGAAAGTTGAGACAAAATTTTATTGGAAAGATGCCCTAAGCGACGATGCCAGAGTTAAGAATCTGTGGTAGCCACCTAACAACGAGCGGGTTTTGTCTTTGTGAAGTAGTACAAACCATCTCGCTTAGTTCCCACCCCAATCATCTTCATCGAGCGTAGGTCCTGAATGATACAAAATTGAGAAGAAAAAATGATTAGGCAGTTTAAGGTGGCACACAGTTGGTGAATAGAAATGAGATTAAAGTGAAAGGATGGGACACATAATACATTTTTCAAGATAAGGGATGGGGAGAAGACAATAGAACCAATATGTGTAACAACAGCATGTGTCCCATCGGGTAGTTGAACAGTACGACCATGTACCAGAATGGAATAGGTTAAGTCAGTGGGAGAACGGACCATATGGTCTGTGGCTCTACTGTCAAGAATCCATAAATGATCAGAATAAGGTATACCTGACAGGGAGTGCTCAGTATTACTGATATGATTGGCCATAGATGAGGATTGAGTGGCATTAGTGAGCATAGTGAGTAGCTGTTGGCATTGGGTAAGAGTGAAGGGAAGACTGCTGGTAGATGGTGTGTTGGTAGCGGAAGAAACTTGGTAAGCACTTGATTTGTAATTGGGTCCGGTCTTGCGGGGGCCTAGAGGGAATCCATGGATAAAATAGCAACGATCAATGGTATGGCCATCTTTGTGACAATGAGAGCACTTTAGGGACTTCTTTCGTAGGAGGTGCTTTATGATCTTTCGGTGAAGGAAGAATTCCTTTGGTAGCTAGAGCAACTCCGTCAATGGATGGTGATACCTGGATGTTTCGTTGAGTCTCCTCTTGAAGAATGAGACCATAGATGCGATTGATCGACAGGGAGGGGATCCATTAGAAGGATTTGCCCTCGAATTGTAGCATAAGATTCATTCAGCCCCATAAGAAACTTCATGGTCCGTTGATATTGCTGGTATTGACTAACTCCTTCGTGAACAAGATGGGATTGAAGAGACAAGAGCTCATCCCACAACGTTTTGAGCTTGGTGAAGTAAGTAGTCACAGAGGTGGTGCTTTGAACAAGACTGTGAATTTTTTGTTCAAGCTGGAACATCCGAGGTTCGTTGACTTGTGAAAAACGTTCCTTCAATTCCACCCAAATATCTTTTGCAAGATTCATAGTAAATAACACTAGCAGAAATATCTTTAGAAAGAGAATTAAGCAGCCAATCCTTTACCATGTTGTTGCAGCGTGTCCATTGAAGTGCTGCAGCTCGATCAGATGGTTTAGGGACAGTACCATCAATGAAGCCCACTTTGTTCTTGATATTGAGGGCGATGAGCATGGATTGGTACCATGTATTGTAATTAGTTTCTGTCAAAGGATGTGAAACAAGAGTAACCCTAGGATGATCAGAGTTGTGGAGATAGAAAGGATGGCTTGGGTCATCAAAACTTGGTGAAGTTTGAGAATTGTCTTCTTGGCTGGCCATAAGTGTGAGAATTTTTTTTTTTTTTTGGTAACTCAAGGCTCACCTCAGCCGCCTAGGACAGTCTAGACAGAGGCAGCACCATGGAGCAGCAGTAGGTTGGGGCGTTGGAAAAGTGGGCCTGTTCAATTGGTGGATGCCTTGCCAATTTGGATGGACAGTAGGCCTTGACAACTGGTGGGTGCCGTTCCAATTTGGATGGACAGCACCAGCGGGTTGGGCTCTGAAAATGTGGGCCTTGTTTGTACACGGGCCAAAAAAAAATGAATGGGGAAATAAACTGGGCTAATTCAGTAGATAATGGGGACTGGGCTGATTACAGAAAGAGATTTGGGCTGGTTGTAGTAGAGGACTGGGCTGATTGTTGAAAGAGAATTGGGCTGATTGTAGAAAAAAAAAAAAAATTGGGCTGATTGTAGTGGTGGAGACAGCCTACCCTTAAAAAAAATCACGTGATGAACATGTGATCTTCTTTTTCCAGATTCTGAACACAGAAATGCAGAGAGCTTCGACGGAATGACTGAGAAAAAAAAAACAACGGCAGAGTTGTTTCAAGAGATAAAATCTCCACCTCAATACATGAGAATTAAACAGAAAATCCCAATCAATCGTGTGACAGTCACGTCGATGGTGAAAAATTCTAATTTTTCTGATCAAGAACAGAGAAAGAGAAGATTTAGTTTTTCTGATTAAGAACAGAGAAAGAGAAGATTTACCCCAAATAATATTTCGTGCTCTGATACCATGAAGAAAATCAGAATATCGAAATATAGATGGAGAACAGAAGAAGAGAAGAAATTGTATATTTCTTGATATAGATTACAAAGACCCGAAGGTCCTATTTATACACAAAAAAATAATCAATCTATACATAAATGGTGGCAGACAAATCTCTTGATTTCAGCCCATGTCTCTGGCGCTCTTCTTTCCCTAAGATCTCGTTGTGTTGACCTTGCTATCCATGGAACGATAGCAGTGAATCTTGGTCTTGATCTCCTCCCTAATATTTTGTTGTTTCCTTAACAAAACATGAAATTAAATTCCACACTTCGAAGTAAAGAATTACTATTGCAGTCTTTATGTTCCTTTCGGTCATCTATTCATCCCTTTCCGGTGTTCTACTTCATCTGGTGATCCTATATCAAGGTTTATATTAAGCTTATGTAATAACTCAACCTTAAAATATAAAAAAATAAAATAAAATAAAACAAAATAAATTAAAATAAAATATACACATGTATATATATGCTACTATAAATAATTTAGGGATTATGAATAGACATAAAAATTTAAAATCTCATTTAGAGATTATTAAACTAATAATGTAGTTACACTAAAAAGTTAGCATGAGTACAATTAAAATATGCATCCCCAAAAATCTACTATTTTGGAATTGCACCGGAATTGCACCAACATTGGCAGGGTAACTAATTTTGACGAGTAGATTCCAAATGCACAATTTCTTTCTCCAAATTCCAACGATAAAAATTGTCAATTTATTTATGTCCTAAATTTGAACTGTATGTCCTTATATCCCACACCAATTCTGATAAAATACTAAAGTTCCATTTCAGGCCTACAATACCATACTTATCATTTAATAATTAATTTCAGATGTAATCAATTGCATTTTTACTTAATTAATTATCTGATCCCATGAAATATTAGCAAAATACCATTTGACAATTTTTTCAAGTTGTCACACTTGGATTCTTTATCAACCTTTATTAATCTGTCCAATCTTAGTTATCTTAGAAGTAGATCCGAGATTTGCATTCCTGGTTGCACCTTGTCTAGTTCTATTCCTCTCAAGATCTAAGGTTTTGATCTTATTACTAAGATCATGGATTTTTTTAAGAATATACTTTTTTTTAGTATTTGAATTGTTCTTATTATTTTGGAAGTTAGAACCCCCTAAGTTTATGACAATTAGGTTTAATGTGTTATTCTAATCAAATAATGACGACAAATAGGAACGAACTTTCTATGTGGTTTCCACCATTGAAAACAATATGGTCTTATATGGCCTTTTAACCACAATGATGACAAGTAGCTATGAATTTTTCACTTTGAGCATATTTATTTAAGTTCTTTGAGCTAGACTCAACATTTGTTTCAATGTTATTGTTCTTCACATCCTTGGGTTTAATTGAGGTATTTCGTTTTAAGGTATTAACTTCTTCAACATATCCTAAACCTGTTTTATCATTAGCATCACTAGAATTTTCAAAAATTTCATCTAACTTCATGGATCCTTTATTCAATATTCTAATAGTTTCATCGGCCTTTTGTAAATCAATTTAGGTTGTTTTCAACTTGTCATTTATTGACTTTTATCATTAATGCTATCAAGAAATTTTTTATTGTCTAAGATTTTGTACTTGTCTTCTAAATTAGAATTTTCGCTAAGTAACATGCTCACTTAATTGTTAAGATCTATAGTAGATTGAAGAAAGTGCTTAGTTTATTTTAAATCATTCACTTTGACAAGGAATTTTTATTTAATTATTTTTGTTTAACCTAGTCAAAAATCAGAGGCTTCTAAAACTCTTCCTCAGTCCATATTCATAGTATTTTTATTATCACTATTGTCGATACTTGATGACAAACTCAAGGAATCCACTTGACATTAAATAAGCTACTTAAATCACTCCTAAACACAATAATCAATAAAAATAAATATAAGAGAACCTTCTCTGATACCAATTGTGAAACATATGCAATTTCGGTTTCATATAAGAATTAATGATAGTAGTGACTCTCAAGTGTGTGGAAAAATTTATATCAAATTTTAATTTAATTAATAAGGGATGTTGATTTAATAACCTTATTTAGAACAAGATGGATTACTAATTGAAAATATTCACTTGTTAAATAACTAAGATTTTAAGTTCATGAAGATATCAAAACTATAATAATGATAATTAAACATACAACCAAAATAAATATGAGAAACAAATATTTTTAAGTGGGAAACACTTTTGGGAAATTAAATCCACTCAACTGTAAAAGATCCACTAATCAATGACGAACATAATACAAGTCTATAAAGATATAATTCCTCAAACAACTAACCTTCCATGGACTAGTGGATACCACTAGTCTACTTAAATCTTCTCATTGTATGCTTTTTCTTGATTAACCTTTTTCTTGATATTTGCATTAACTTTTCTATATGAAACTACATGCACTTTTTGATACTAGATACAGTTAACCCTCTTATAATTAATAGACATGGGAGACTGAAATTTTATTAATTATTAAAATTATTAATTACTAAGTTTTCTCATATTGTCATTAATTGATAAATGTTTCTCACGTGTAAATACTTATTAGTACAAAAACAAAATTTTATATGTAAATTTTCAATAGCATTTAATTTTTTCATAAAAAAATACATATAATAATCAACTTATGACATAAAAAAACTCATAACGCCTATTTCAAGTAAAGAAGTTATATTTTTTAATGTTCTAATTTTTCTCATTTACAATACTTTTGACTTCAGTTATGTAGAATTAATAAATATAATTACTAAGACATGTAATAAATGTGATATATATAAGTACAAATATAACTATTTTTATCTCTCTAATAATTAATATTATAAAGAAACTTCATGAAAAATATTAATTATTAAATAATATAATTATTAATTATTCACCATGAAACCAAGTTGGTTCTTTAAAAAATTATTAATTATTAAAGATTATTAACTTATTGAATATTAATTATAAGAGGGTCAACTATATATAGACTTCAATACACAAGGTATAAGACCTTGCAGAGAAACTAACTATATTGAAGAAAAAAAAACTAAAGCGAAAATTCACTCAATAGATCTCTATGCTTCAAGAGGCAAGGGTTATGTTTGTGTATCACAAAGCACCCTATTTATAATTAAAAAAAATCATGCAAAACCCTAATCCTAATTGGAATAGGTATAAGCAATGAAAATAACAAGTCACAACCAATTAGTACGCAACTTTTCCCACATACGTTCGAATGAGGAACGCTTCTCTATTTTGATGGTGTTCCATTTAGATGCGCCCTAAGCTCTATTTAGACGGGGCAACTACTGGAATTCTAATTTGATTTTGTGATGAAGTTTTTAAATTTTTTCCAATAACTATTTTATTTTATAATAAAATAAGTTTAGAAATATACTTTTTAGTAACTCCCATAAGTCCCATGAGTAGGCTTAGCTTATAGTCAAAAATAATACTTAAGGTTATTTTAACCACTATAAAGTTCACATATAAACTTAAACTCAATTCTAAGGTGATATGCCTCAATATAATGCATGACATATGTGGTTGCATACCTTGAATTGCACACTTTTCAAACTTAATTGTACTTGTGAGGCTTCTTCAGTCTTCACTTCAAGACTAGCAATAATCCACATGACTCAACAACTACTATCTCAAGAAATACAACTTTTGAAAAAGAATTGCCAACATAAAATTGCATAATTTTTCTAACATTTTCTTCCGGAAGATATTTGGTGTTGAAGATAGGCCATATGGGTTAATTCTTATCTGCATGGTTTATTTCTTAAAGTTCTTATTTTTGGGACCTCAGCCCATCTTGAAAAAATTATGGCACCTATTTCCCTTATGATTTTTACGAGCTGTTCCAAATGGCAGCAACTGCTACAAGGTTAGGGGTCAAGTCCCAAGGTGGAACCTAACTCCAAAAATCGTTATAAATAGTAAATGAAGGAACCATCGATATTCTTTATCCTTTTCATAATAGAAGAGTTCTTGTTTCTCTGCATTTTTTTGTTGGGAAGGAAGAGCAGATTTTTCTTCTTTGGCTTCTTCCCATTTTGGGATTGGTGAGGAATAAATAGCCTCATCTTCTTGGCATACTCGGCATAAAACACGATATCACTAAAGTGAGCTTCTAATTGTGCAAATGGTTGATGTGATCTTGTACTTGTTATGATTTTGTTGTTAAGGACCCCTTTGGTGCACTAACGGTAACTTAATGGAATTAGTGCAAAGTAATGCATCCATATTTACCCCAATACTATGTGATAAGTAGTAACTATCACGCCCCTGACTTGCAGAGCCGGACTAAGGGGTCATTGAACCCCGATAAGGTGGGTAATAGGGCTAACCATCCTAGTTAAGTACATAAAATACAGGTCATATTTTTTTTTGAAATGATTTCTTTTAATTGGTTTGATTTAATTTTTCTGATTAGACTTGTTCAAGTCCCGTAACGGGGTTAAATGAAAATGATTACTATCACAATATAACTATATCAAATGTCCATCAATCGTATTAAATAAGGTATGTCTAGAGCTGACTCTATAGTTTTTATATACATAACATATACATAAATAGTTTGAAGGGTATAGGCACACTTGATAAATAAATGAATAAATACAAGAAGGTAATTAACTGCTACAATGACTTCAGTCTATCTTGTATTACTCCTGCAACTACTTTCCATCAAGTCAATACCTGTCATTCCCATGAATAGTAAGAGTGAGCCATAACACTTAGTAGGGTTTTCCAAAACACAAAAGCAAGCAACATGCAAAAACTAATGCAAGTCCGAAGAGGACATGCCCTATAGTCCGGTATGCATCACAAGCACACCATAACCTCATTTCCCAAACACAGGTACAAGTATAAGTATCAAAAGGGCATCGCACCACTACATGTGATTTGACAATAATAACCACGTTGTCGGCATATGGAGGGTCGGACACATGATACAAATATAAACATATAATTTCATGAAGCACCTTTATTTTCTGTTTTTAATACCATAAGAATAATGTATATAAACATATAACCAATCACAAGATGTAAGTAAAAGATTACCAACCCCACGAAACACCTCAATTTTCTGTTCAAAGCCCCAAGAATAATGCATACATTCATAGTTAAGCAACCATCCACAAGTGTCACAGTATCACAAACTAGGTAGTATACAATCCATCAATAATCATAAGAAAATATCACATGAGTGTCAAGGAAAATAATCTCAAATAATTCAATCTACAGCAAAAAGGGATAAAGTCTTATTCACACTCATTCCATTCTCTCAATAATCTCAATCCCACTGAGTATCCACCTAATTTGGCTCCTAGTAAGCCTATGTGCTTTACGGGCTATTAACTCAATGGAAACAAACGACCACCCATGCGGGTTTACAACTCGTAAGCCAAAGAGAGACACCATCCCTATCATAAATGGAACTTTGGGTAAAGCGCAATCTTATCACGCTTAAGAACACACAAAAGACGTGACTAATTCCCATCCCAAGTCCTTTTCTCATAAGTGTTCTTTTTCACAATTCCAATATCTCAATCCACACCACAAATGGTGCTCATCAATATCAATATCCTCTCAAATCTCACACCACTCAAGTATGGTCAATAGTACAATTAACAAGATCATTAAGTCTACAATAATGACTATGAGAGAGGATATTAGATAAATAATTTGATACAGAAGCAACAATTGTCATATATACATATATACATATATATATATCCATGTCAGGAATAAAAATCATGATAAGTATCAACATGACAATCATATGTATTTAATACCACCATGCAAACATCCAATATTATAACATTCAACGTAATAATCACACCATACTGATAATGTAATGGGAAAATGTCAAATGATACATATAAACATATCATGTGAATCACATAACAAGTATACACATCAATAACTTAGGACATTCCTTCATCCCAAGCATTGACCCATTACTAGGAGACATTACATGTGTCTTTTATAATGTTGTTAAATTCTCTACACACCCATTGTTCAATTCTCGGGACCACTCCGACTCTTAACATTATGGTATCTTATCAAGTTTTAAGGTCTTCTATGGCCAACTATATCTTAGCCTACACATCGGGTAACTGTTTGCCCAAACAGATATCAAAAACGTGTTTCCAAGCCTTAAAAACCTTAAGGAAGCCCTATCATATTGCTTCTAAGTCTTTTAATTGTCTTTTAATTCATAAGGGCATTTTTATAATTTATCAGACAAGTTATGCGTCTACCGAGATGTTGTCTCTCAAAACCGACCTTGGAATCGAATCTAGAAGGCCCAACAATCCTAAGGATGTCCTTTTTATATTTTATTAATGCTTCTATTTATATGTTCCATGTCTAGGGGTATTTTAGTAATTTCACATATTTTGGTGGGACTATCCCAAGTCCCTATTTCATATTTTGATGTCACATTTGAGTTCCTAGCGTCCAAGAATATTGGAAACACCTATTCTGGATCTTAATTTGGCTTTCGATTGCTTAATATAAATTTAGGAGTATAGTTGTCATTTCTTCACTTTATGTGAGACCATCACCTACTCCCAATTTGTTCAATCTGATCATATATTTGAATCCTGGGCATCTAACTTTGAAATAGCTCATTCTAAATTTTAATTAGCCTTCAAGTTACTTAAACTATCGTAAAGGATATTTTTATAATTCTTTATATTCATGTGGGACTACCTTGGGTCCTTGAATGTCCAAACCGACTCCGCCGTCGAGTTTGGAATGCCCAAAAACCTTAAGAAGGACCCCTCTTTCATTTTAATTCGCATTTAAAATTCAAGATATTAAAAGAAGGGCATTTTTATAATTTTTCATCCAGAACTGGTTTACTGTTGAACCAGTTCTCTCCCAGAACCGGTTCAAAATAGAACCAAAACTACAAGAACCAGTTTTCCCTTGACCGTGCAACTAAATAGGCCCTTAGGCCAATGACCCAATTGACCAACCTAAAAACCCGTTGACCTGGCCTAATTGACCATGACCCGACCCAGGTTTGATCGTTGACCTGGTCAACTCATCGGAACAATGTCATTTTCTCAGGCGCGGACACATTGGAGCTCACTTTTTCAATAAGTTTTTACCCATTTTTCTTCATCATTTTTAATCATCTTTCATCCTAGACTCCTTTTAATATAAATTTATAGCATTTATTCCAAGGTTTGAGCGTAACGAGGGATTTTGATGAATCCCTATTTTTTCGGCGACTGAGAAATTTTCTCAGTTTCTCTTTGTTCCGACCACCTTCTCTCTGTGATTTTAATACTATTGCATTCCCCAATGTTCCTTAGGTTTAAGACCTAGTTAATGAATTAAAATTAGTCTCAAACACTATAAGACAGCACAACTCGATTTCAAACCCGGATTCCGATGACCACTGGTTTCTAAGGATTCTTTTTCCATTTCTTTCCTTGTTCTCTTCCTCTTATCTTGGTAACCCATCCTTAGAAGAACTCACGCACTAAAAGAGACTCAAGATCTAGAGAACCTAAATGGGTTCTCTTTTCTTGCCAACATTATGCACAATTATATATATATATATATGTGTGTATATTACAACACAGACATGCATACATACATTCATATGCCCCAAAGAAACTGAAATCAAACATAAAGATGTTCAAAAAAAATTTCCTACCTCTGTCCGCTGTTCTAGAGAGAGAAAATATGAGAAGAGAGAAAGTTCTCCAAGCTTTTCCATAGGTTGTTGTCCATTGTTCCAATCACTCTATTTTTCCCTCTTCTTTCTCTTTTTCTCTTCCTTTCTTCTTTCTTCTTCTTCTTCTGTTCTGTGATTCACATAGTGTGTGTGTTACAAACACAGTGTTTCACACACATACATATACTCTTCTATACACTTACACTCACAACACTCTCAACTCTCCACTTCTCATGGCTATTCTTAGCTTATACAAACACACATATCACACACTTATACATAAAACACACACCATGTGTGTGTGCCCGAAGAGAGAGAGAGAGAGAGAGAGAGAGAGAGTTCTTCCAAAAAAAATCAGAAGAAAGAGAAAGAGAGTGTATCAGCTAAAATGAGGAAGGAAAGAGGAAGGGAGAGAAAATGACTAGTCCCATTAAGCTAGTTTTTGTCCCCTTACTATACATTCTCACACATACTAACACACCCTTCACCACCATACTTTTGACATGTGTCTTCTCCAATAAGCTAATGAAACCTTCTAGAAATGAGACACATGGCAAAAGTATTTTTAGTATTTTGGGCAAACTAAATCTAATAGAAGGGTTCGTTTCACGAGACGAAGTCCCAAAAAATTAAGACCCGTAAAAGTGTCAAATTACCATATTGCCCCTAGTGATACCCAAAGACAAATTGAGATCCGTAAAAGCCTAAACCTATTTTTTTTGACATTTTGGACTTAAAAGTAGAGTCCTGTTTTCAAATAAGATACCTATAATATCGATGTGTATGAAATTGACTAATTTTAAGGCTTTAGACTATACGTAATATTGAGCTAAGATATGTCTACTGATTTATAAGAACTTCAAAAGGAAATGAGAAAGTGACTAAATTCTGAGATAGAACGGACTATTAAAAGGTAAGTAAAACCCGATCTCGTACATGTGGTATTCTCAGCCATGGTTATTCTTTCTATTGCCAAAGTTGTACTCTTATACGTACCCGATGCTTATTGTTTCCACAATGTGATACTTGTTCTATCTTGTGGACATTATTTGACTTTTATATCTTAATCATGAATGCTTGTACGCTTTGTACCATGCCTTGAAAGACCAATTGTTATGTTCTCACTAAAATGAATGATATTCCACATATGTACACTTTTCATGGAATTATAAATGATCATAATATATTATGAATGTCGGAGGTGTGCTCAGTCACAACTGTCCATCTGATGCTTTTTCTGAATTGATAGGACATACGAGGTCGAAGTCCATGAATGGACATATGACAAAAATGGTGTGATATATGCACCAAGTATTTCGACTAGGGGGTATGCCAAGCCCCAAAAGACTGAGGGTGTGCCAAGCCCTGAACATAATGTGTATAAATTACGTTTGATATCATATCTCTTATTAGATTCATAGGATGATCATATTATTCCCTATGAATAATCATATGTTGAAAGCTTATCCATTGATTTATGATTGATTTGTTATCTATTTATTGTGGCAATATATCTATTGTTTTGACAGACCCCCATTGATGATCTCATGTTCATTGTATCATTTGTTATCCATTATTCATGATTGGTTATCGTGATCTCTATTGTCTTGATTGGCCATTATGACGCTTTACCTCTGATTGGCTTATTGCAACATTTTATTCTATAACTGGCTATCATATTTCATATCCTTATTCATCTTGGATTTTATTTTTTTCTATATTGACCCATACCCATGGAAGAGATGAGAATTTACTTACTGAGCTTTGTTAGCTCATTCAGACTTACTTATTTGTTTTACGAAGGGACGCTGTGAGTAAGCAGTAAGAGCTTATGAGCAATAGAAGAGCATTTTAAAAAAATGCAATAGAGATGATGTCATAGTTCTCCCCATGTATTCACCACCTAAAGGTGATTAAATTTTTATGTTGCACATTGATATCACTGATACAATTAAAAGAAAAAGTAGGGATGGCTAAAGGGTCAGCCCTGCGATCCCCAATCCGCATAGGGTGGGTTTCGGGTCGTGACACCATACATGATACAACCCCTATTTTTTAAAAGCCCCACCATCCCCTTTCTTTAGTATTTATATATATGGACAACATAGCAGGTGAATGACATGAAAATAGAGACATTAGCATACCTAAGTGTCCTCCCCATCTGCCCCAAGTTGTTGAGCACACATATCCTTGTCCCTAGACCGTAAAGAAATGATACAAAACAAAACCTAGAAATCAATAGTCTGCAATGCTTCAACAATCGTATGATCCTCCCTAATCAATGGTCATGGCTTGACCTCAATTACATCCTTCACCACATTGGCACTCTCCTTGACTTTTTGAGCCAACAATGGTTCATTTACCTATCCTTTTGCATTTGAATTGGAGCTTGGTTCAGAAAAAATAAAGTACAAAGGAACAAACAATGGAGTTGTAAGGAGCATAAGAAGTTTAACGAAAAAAGTTAAAGAAATCACGCGACCATGATGACTAGTGACATCAAACTCCAGTTGATGGAAGGCTAAGATTATGGCTACGACATAGAATAAATGAAACATCAGTAGTTGTTGTCTATCTTCGGTGGTGGTGACAAGTGGGGTTTCGCGGACGAAGAGGGCGACGGTGAGGCAGATAACGACAAGGACAGCGATGAGAGTGAGGAGAAAAGTGGAGGGGTTGGTAGAGAATAAGGCTGTGGAAAGGTCTGTAATCATGTGTAAGGGTATTATTTGCCATTTTGAAAAAAAAAAACTACCTATTAATAAAAAATGGATCTCATCTCAAAAAATAAAAAATAATTGTCCTTCACCTCAAAAATAGAAAGTGTCTAATTCTACAATAATTAAGCATCTTTTGGAGCGACTTAAGATCAATTAGCTTTTATTCTATTCCTAATGACAAATTTTCCCCCACTTTCCCTTTTATATATTGTTTTCTAGCTAAATGCAAAACATTGGCGAGCATCTATAAAAGGTCTTCCCCTCTATTAACATCTAAATTAAAATAAAATAAAAAAAAGTTTAAAGAGTGAATTGACAAAATCTCGTGGAAGCTGAATTGGTTGTGGATAATGGTTGTGAGACGGGAAGCATGAGAGGTGAAGGGTGGTGGTTTTTGGTGTCATTGAAGATGGAAATGGTGTGTTGGGAGGCGCAGTTGAAGGTGTTGCTGGTCGTGGGTGGTCGACTAGTGACATTAAAGTGGTTGCGGGTAAGTGGGGCTACGATTGGGCTAGATGTTATGCAGTGTTGGTGGAGTTGATTATGGCTGAGATTAGTAAGAAATTTAGAGAGAAAGTGGGTGTATGATGAGTGTTATAGTGGCCAGCTATTGATGGGAGGATCGATTGATGGTGAAGTGGATTGTGGTTGTTGGAGTGACCATTGGCAGTGGTGGTGAGTGGATTGTTGATGTTGATAATGAACAAGGATCCCGTGTGATGATTTGGAGGCATTGTCATGGCCTTCCAACTCGAGGAATTGAAGGTGTGAATGATAAGTTCAAAAGGGCTATTGTTGGGCTTGTGCATATGGGAATACTAGAGGTAAGGCTGGTGGTCAACTTCTCTCCACAAGGTTGCCTTTTGGTTGTTTGGTAGATGGACTGGGATTGCTGGTTTGCCTATGATGCGGGTTCCTCATTTCTTGTCATCCTTATCCGACGATGGGGAATGATGTTTCATCTTCTGTCCACGTTACAAAAGTGAAAAAAAAAAAGGTTCATGAGATTATGATTCTTTAGCTTTGGGAGGTAATGTCACGAGCCAAGTTCCAAAGACTCAAGAAGTGATGAGGAATTATTAAGAAATATCAATAGATAATATCTCAAGGTAGTTAGGTCAATAGGAGTCAACCAGACTACCGAACACTTAAGTTTGACCAAGGCACTATCATGCAAAGGCTCACAAATTATATATTTGAAATACTTAAAATTTGCCTTGCAAAAGTCCCACTTTTTGTTCCTTAGATATCCAATAGTCTAAAAATGATTTTTAACTAATTTTATCTCAAGGGTAACCTACCCAACAAGGTATGGTCCAAGGCGCGATTTTCAGAAAATTCAAAATTTTGCTCTTGGAATGAGGAGTTGACTTTTTATTCTTAAGGATTTAGCATTTGGGACTATTTTTATTGTTTCCAAGTGTAGGGCACTACCTTATTTACATTGAATGTCGTTTAAGTAAGTGTCATAATTTAATTTCTATTTTCTATTTCCTATTTCCTATTTTTTTAAGACATTACAATGTAAATAAGGTAAACAAAATTGTATCACTGTGTGCAGCAGATTTAGAATAGTATGAGCAGTCTATCAGATTTAATTGATTGGAATCCATTTTCAATTGATTGGATCAAGGGTTAGTTGACTGAAGCTCAATTTCAGTCAACTTATTTGTTTGTTGTTTGTAACATTCTCGACCTTAGTTCAAATTAATTGACTAGATTCCAAAACTAGTCGACTAGAAAGTTTGGTGACTTCAATATACTCCAATCCTGTGTAATTCAGTCGACTCTATACTTAATACTAGTTGACTTAAAATCCCCGTACCATCTCATATTAGTATTTTGTGACATTTTAAACATGTTTTCAAGTCTTTCTCTCTTCCAATGCTTACCCAACCTATTAAGTACATTTATCAACATCAAAATACATCACATTTCATATGGTGCTTTAATTAAAGTCTTAAACTTTACACATGAAAACAAGTGAGTTCCTATATATCCTCACATCCTCAATTGTATTAACAATCTTAACTTCATTCCCACTTAAGTTCTTATATCACCTATGCATGTTCTATTTTTAATATTGCAAAATTTAAGGGTCCAAAAGAGGGTGTTTAATTATACATGTTTACAAAATACATAAAGAAGAAACTTTGGCCACTAATACCAAAAGATCAAGGGCTATCAAGGCCAACAACTTCAAAGCAATCCAAAAGAGAGAGTCTTCAAGTAAATGGGTTCTCATGCCTCGAGTTCCTCCTGGTTACCTGCATCTAATAGGGGATTAAAACAATGCACATGTAAAGGAATCTAATAAAAAGAGAAATTCAAGTGGTGCCACGTGGATGCTTGTGCTCCTATAGTGATAAGATATATATATATATATATATATAACAATCCAAATTATACATCCATAATTCTCAAACTTATATGGTTTATTCTTCAATATTTTCCACCCAAACAAGCACTCACATGTATACTCATCACTTAGTATTCATAGTATATTCCATTTATCAAGACTACATATCATAAACATGAAGCATAACACATAGCACACATTACAGTTCATATATATCGTTTATATATATATATATATATATATATATCAAGATCTAATCATCATGTAATTTTCAATGACCAATCCAAAAGATATCGAACATAAAGAGGCACACAAAAAGGTTGAAAATAAAACCAATTGCACATAAAAACACATTATTGGTATACTTCCATCAATTCTACCATCACAGAACCCAATAAACACAACTATCATTCCATGAGAAACATATACAACAAACATTATGCATATTCGCACTCTCATCTCATCTTTAGGTTAGAAACCCCTACCACTTTTGTAGATTTAGAGTAAACTCTAGTCTTATTGTCTAGTTTATTGCTTGATTTCTCCAAGTCGTAGGTGGAAAATTGGGTGGAGCCACTCTTAGATGGACCATCAGTCTTTCCTTAGGAAACTTTGATGTGTCTTGAATCCAAGAGAAATTGAAGAAGATGTAAGATATTTAGAGAGCATATGAAGAACCCAACTCCTTGTCCCCCTTTTTTCTCTTAGTCATCAAGTGTGGAGAGAGTGAGACATAAAAAAAAAAAAGAGAGAATGGGCTACTAGGGTTGTGGTTGATCGGCATTTATAGCCAAGAATTTTTTTCCCCTTTTTAACAGGTTTTCTTTTCCTTCATTTCTTGCTCTTTTTGTCTTTTCAAACTCTATGCTTTTTATTTCATCACCAATTTAATATTTCTAAGACTATTTTAAGTCTCATTACAATATCTCTCAGGTACTACACGCATAAAACCACGATAATAGAAAAATGACTATTTTGACCCTACAGTCATTTAATGTGTTTAAATGAGCTTAGACAACTTCCAAAAAAATTTTAACCCACTATTTATTATTTTCAATTGATTATACACAAATATAATGTATTATTTACGTTTTAAATTATTTATATTTTATCAATAAATTATGGAATGTTACAGGTGATGATAAAGATGGTTGTGTACAAAATAAAAACTCTTTATTTGAAAGGGCAACCTAGTTTTGGGGGGGGTGAATAGGCTGACTTCATTAGATTTTGAAAGTTCTTGCTCTTTGATTTTTCCTACACCCTTTTCTTCCAATCACAATACACAATGATGTAGATACACAATTATTAACACAAGATTTATAATTATTTGAAAACAACGTTTGCCTATGTCCACTCTTTAGTATGGATCCTCGATCCTATCCACTAGAGTTATTGTTCGATGCACTAGGTTCACCTTTACAACTTCTCCTTCGCAAATACAATCTTCATTTTGGTTGATCTAGTGTTGATTCACCTTTCTCACTACACAGTAGATATAGTGTCGGTTCACCTAGTACAATCACCAATCTCAATACAATAGAAACCCTATATCTAGGGTGAATATGAAAGTTGGAATACAATAGATGGTAGAAGATGTTGGAATAATACAAATGAATACACAACCTTTTCATAATAAGGCTAATACATAGATATGAAAGTTGAATCTTCAAGCCTCTTCTTATGATTTGAAATTTTAATCTATTTGATGCATGTAGACTTTCTCGAGAGCACTTGATAATCTAAAATTGAAGCTCCTTGGTTCTCTTATATATTTAAGCTGAAAAGTGATGTGAAATTTCAAATCGCAACTTTCTCAACGGCTAGTCAAATTAGCCAACGATTAGTTTGACTGGATGACCGATTGGCTAGTTGGGCACTTCTGGCCAACTAGTTGTCTTTTAATTCATCTATTGTTTCGTGTTCGGTTAGCTGGTTGTTGCACTTTTGGTTAGCTGGATTCTTTATGTTCTTAGTATCTTTTCTTTAGTTAACTAAATACCCATTTCTGATTTATCGTAGTAGAGATTACTTACAGTTTCTCTTCTCTATAGATGTTCAGACATCTGATTGAAGCTCTACTCTCTGTTTCTACTGTGTTTAGTTAGCCGAACGTCTGTGTCCAGTTGGCCGGTCAGGATACCATTTTGTTGATTCTCTCATGGTACACCTATTTCAAGACTTAAATAATTTTTCCTTTAAGGTGTTTGTTAGCAACAAAAGTATATAAACAAAATTTTCCATTATTGAGAGACCAGTCTAGATGAATAATTCTTCTATGAAGGAAACATCATGCTTACTTGTATATCAATAATTTGAATGCTCATGATGTTAAACTTCCAACTCCATCCAAAATGTGTTATGCAAGGATATCACAATATGTCTTGATTATACATCATAATAGATTTCAACTCAATAATAATGTTTATGACCACTTGTATATGTGTAACAGTACGCACTTAGTCATTTTCTCAAGTATCAACGTATCAAAATATTTCTTTCAAGATCAAACCTTGTGGTAATAAGACTTATTTTATCACGCCGTTGGTTTGAACTATGTGCACTTATGATAAAACCAATGTTTGATGTTAGTTTGTATAATAACCCTTTTAGATCAATCAAAATATGATTTTAGTCCTTATATTTTGTCATAATGAATAGAGTATTGGCCCTTTTCATCTCATGATAGCTCTAGTTAGTTCATCAGGCCTTTTTTTTTTTTTTTAACTTACAATATTTCAACCTTATAAAGCATATGTACAATGCTTAATCAAAGTGATTACCACTTCAAAGCCTTTGACCTTAACATTATTAAGTTAGAAATACAAATGAAAGCTCACAATAGAGTTATCACAAATGATTGATCAATGAGGCTCAATAAATAATCTTGAATTTAGGAAAAATAACTCAATAAATGATCAACAATCCTTTTGGTACATTAATTTCTTGTTTGGAACTCATTTGGGATCAGTGTAATAGCGATTGCAATCATTTAATACTCGAATGGACTAGTCAAAACTAGCCCTTATTTTTGTCTATATCATAAGATCAGTAGACTGATTGTTGTCATTAGTCAACTAATTTTTCTAAAATAAAATTTCTATTTTTGGACCACATCAATTGGTTGACTGATGTAAACAATTAGTCGATCGATTTTTCCATAATGAAATTTCTATTTTTGTCTCTTAATATTCATTCTGCTAATTTTGAGGTCACATAATCAAATTTTTATATTTTGCTTCACAATTAGTCGCTTGATTATGAGGACTAGTTGAGTGATTCTTTTAAAATCTTTTTAAGCTGTAAAGTCCAAAATCCTGTACTTGTAGTGTTGGCATACTCTATTTTACAAATACATGAGTTGTAAAGGTAAAGTTTAAGTCCTTGTGTTGATCCACAAAGCCTAAGTGTTGAAGCTCAAAGAAATTGCGTTCTACATTCACATTTTGGTTAATTCAATAACACACTTAGGTTTTCAGGTAAGTGACTTGGATAGTGCCTCCCAATACTATAACTGGGTCAAGGCGTGTGACCAACCACCGAGGCCTTCGACAAAACCAAATGAGGTATAATTGCCAGGAGGTTTTTTGTAACTTGTATCAAGTGAAAACATAAACATCATTGTGTCATTTCAAACTATGTTCAACCATGTGCAACTGATTCGATACAAATCACACAATTCAGGAATATTCCATTCAATGATCTACTTCTAAACTTGATGTCAAGTCTTCTGTCACAAACATTATTCCACATAGATTGCACTTAAAATAGCATGACTCCACATTCGAGTGTTATTTATAATACATAGTTCCATTCTTCATTTGGCCATCCATTTCTCACCTTGTCTTATCTTGTATACTTCAATGCTAATCTTTCCCCATAGTTTCCCTTAACTTTTATTTTTAAAAAAGAATATGGAGGATTGGGATTAGCTAAATTGATAGAACTAAATTTATGGGTTATTCAAATCAGATGGAAATAAATTTTTATGAAGAATAGGATAATTTTTAGCATAATTGCTTTTTAAAAGAAATAAACATTTTATAAATAATAGAAGTTCTCCAAGAAATAACATTCTGTGATGCAATGGATACGTTTTAGAAATTCTTAGCAGAATTGTTTTTCAGTAAGTACAAAAATATTTTGCAAATAACAAATACATCGCATGAGCTTTTAGCAAAATTGCTTTTGTTAAAGCAATAAAATATCTAATAGATGTAAATAATAAGTTATTTATATTTTCATTGAAGAATGTGATCATGACATAGCCATGCCAAGCATTTTTTAATCTTTGGGTCATCACAATGAGTTCACCAATCGACTACGAATTGCACACAACACCAAATAAATTGGTGTGACATATAATAGCAAATTATGTTGTGAAATGTAACTGGATGGCATGGGATGTCTTAATCTATAGATACACATTTTTTGAAACATATGCTTTTCTAAATTACATATAAAACATATCAATTTACATTTCAAATTTCAACACACCGTAAATATCATTAATAAAAATATAGTTACATTTTTGTACAATCAGAGATTTTTGAAACAAATAGAAGTTTACTAAGGCCTACCCCCAAGGTTAACATGTAATAGAACACATTTCTAAACACATAGGTCATCCATGGGTTTTCTATAATATTTATCATATTCACTTTGAAATCACACTTATTCGAACATCTTAAAATATATTGCTTATTTAAAATATATGCAGACATGTTTATCACAAAATTATAAAAAGCACCACTTTGGGGTACTAGGTTACTCACAGGTAACTCCAACCTTCCTTAAAATTTCTTTTTTCCTCGTTGTCCTTCTTTGAACCTCTTCCCCTTCCCTTCCCCTTCCCTTCCCTTAATTTTCTCTATAATGCCATATCAAATCACATGTAAATACTCTTTTCATCTTTAAGTAGGGAACATCCTTTGTTCTTTCATTTAATTACTTTTAATTTCTTATTCAACCGATTTGCTTATATTTAATTGACCAAACATTAATTTTCAATTTTGAATTTTGATTTTCACCCAAATATTTTCTATTAATCTTATTTTGAATCCAAACTATATATATTGACATCTTTTACTTCATTAGGTTTTGAAAACATATTCAGAATATGAAAAAAATCTTAGGATATGCATCGAGAGTCAAAAAGGCTTTTGTGATTTTATATACTATTACGATTGATTAATAATTAATTTTAAATGAATTTTCAAAACCTATTTTGCTTAAACGCAGTTATGCTTGAATTTAGGAGGTCGAGGAACCTCAGGGTAGCCTCTATCATAATTTTATTAGTAAGTACGAATGAAGAGGAAAATCATAATTCTTTAAATGTTCTAGGTGGAAAGGTCATAATTTCTTAGAAATCTTAAGGGACAGAGTTATAAATTTCTAATAGTCAAAGGGGTCAATTTATAATTTCAAAAACGATATGGGTTAATGTAAATTCATAGGAAATAATTGGTTCAGTACTAGTTTATCAAAATTTCTTAATCATTGAATACTTAAATTTCCTGGATAATCACTAAGGCTTGAGTTAGAATTTTGGATAAAGTTTTCAACCAACCTCTAGAGGTTAGGGATTCAATCCCACACATGATGGCTAAACTTGTTTTATTTTGTTAGAATAGATTTTTTTGTAGATATAAATACACACCATTAAGGGAATTAGTCGAATAAGATTACGTGGCTCAAACAGTTGAAACTTCCTTTCATTTAGTTTTAGTCAAGGGTTTCTCGGACCCAGGGACCAAATTTAAAATGAACCTGACAACAAATGATCCTTGACCATTGACTTATTGATTGAGTTAACTTTTTCAACCGAAAAAATGGCCAAGTTGTCGACCTTGGTCGTATTCTCTGGCAATTATCACCAAAAACCTAATTTTTCAAAATGTTTCCTTGATTCTTGGGGTTTTTTTTACGTTGTTTTCACATCTAAATCATTTTAGACATCAAAGTCAATCCCCCCTATGTGTTTCCATGGAATGAATTCCTCAAAATCTCATTAAGTCATGATTGAACTCAAGAAATGGGTCAGTTGTGCTCACTAAGTCACTATATAGAGTCCTTTTGTGTGTTTTCCTTTTTTTATTTCCTCTTTGTCTTACGTTATATGATATTCACATAATAGATAAAAGCTTTAATGAAGCTTTTGGTTAAGGTTCTTACCTGTTAGTCTTTTCTAATGGAGGTTTTACTATGTTTCTCTTCTCTTTCTATTTCCTCCTCTATCATATCTTTCAATATTTTACGAAGAGCCTTTCTCTAAGTTAAAATTTTCTCTTGAAGGATTATGAATAGATGGGAGGATTACATATTTAGTGGGCTATATATATATATATATAAATACACATACTCATTTGTACATGTGAGTCATGGTGCCTTAAGGAAGCTATATCGAACCTCCCCACTAGAATCACAACCTGAGAAGGTTAATTGTGGTGTCAGAGCTTCAACGATTTGGGGAACCGAGCCTATATTAGGTTGCATTAATCAGCCAAAATCATATGTTTCATATTGTTAGGAAATTTGTGTTAGACATGATTATAAAATTTCCCTCTAATTATGTTTATGTTGGAAATTCATTCCAAAAGTCTATATTGAGTCTATAATTGTCAGGTCTAGATCAGTCTCTTTAAAACTTGCATTGTTAGTCAACTTCTACATTGAAGACTTTATCATGCCAAACTCAAATTATAGCTTGTAAATCTGACAAAGACATTCAAGTTCAATCTGGAACCTCAAATCATGCTAAAAGGTAAAATCACACTAGATGCCATGCATTCATGGTTAGATCATTTTTAGGATGCATGTGTGATTAATATTTGATTTCAAGAAAACTATATTTTTAAAGTATGCATAGGTTAGGAATTTTTGGTTTTGACAATAGGCCCAAAAGTGACTAAGTTATGTCATAAAATGGTTCTAGGCACTTAATTTTTTTACCCAAAATTTATTACAGTTTCAATATTAAATTCGTGTAAAAAATAGTGGCTACTTTGTCTGCATGGAAACTATGTTCCATTTGCACAAAGTGCTGCGTCTGTACCGAGAACCCTATTCCATCAGCACGAGTGTCTAATTTTCAGCTATATTTAGAAATTTATAATTCCGAATTAAACTAGGTTTTTGGTTGCCTATGTATACTAATATTGTGAAATTTTTCATAGAGCATACATAAAGAGTTTTTTTTTTTTTTTTGCATTGGATGGTTGCCTTTACATAACCTTGTTGGGTATTCTAATAATCTTTTAAATCCTTTAGCCTAAATTCATATTTAGATTTGGATTTCATATAGTCCCTGTGTCATAAAGTTAATTGTATGTGTTCTAGATATTAAGATTGAGTTAGGTTCACTTGTTACCACAACACGATAGAGTGTCGCTCTGTGGAGCTCAAATTGGTAGTAGAAGTGGGTATTATGAAGAAGATCACTAGTTAAAAGGCAATCGACCAATACAGAAGATTACAATAGAAAAAGACCATAGACATTAACTAACGATGGAAGACTATGATGGACTATAGTAAGGTTAGTTACTAAGGTCTGGTGTATCTTTATATGAATTGGATTCATAATAGAGTTTTCTTGCATATGTGGGTGTTATTCCCCATAAGGATTTTCCACGTAAGACTTGATGTTATATTCTTACTCTCTTTATTGTGCTTGATATTTTACACATTGAATATCTTTTATAGACCACTTGACCTTATTATGTTTAGACTCCGGTCTTAAATTTATATCTATAGAACAATCATTTTTTTTGTTTAGTTTAGTTGTTTTTGTCTAATTAAATTGATTAAGCAAGAGGTTTTTTTTTTTTTTGGGTTATTTGCATACTTTGTGGGACAATTCAACTTAATTTAGTTTATTAATAGACACTCAGAACCGTCTCAATTGGTATTAGAGCAGAGTTTAATTAGATATTAAATTTGATACCTTAAAACATGACCTTAGAGAAATTGATAAATTTAGCTCACATTTTTAACAGCTCAAATTATGCCTAAGGGAGACTAGGATGAGAATATTCTTACAGTATTGAGATGAAAAAATATGGATGGTAGTAGAAGATGATTGGATGCCTCCCTTTACCTTAGTTGAATGTGTTAGGACTCTCACACCTAAATCTTCATAGACAACAACGAATTTCACAAACGCAAATTATAACTCCAAAGCATTGAACTCAATATTCTCTGGAGTTATCCCGAGCAAGTTGCAACGGATCTCCACTTACACAACTGTAAAAGAGGCTTGGAATGTGCTTAGAGTGACCTATAAAGGGACAATTGTGGTCAACATACTAAACTTTAGTTCATCATAACCCAATTCAAAACCATTAAGAAGTAGTAACATAAATCATTTGCGGAGTTTCATACTAGGTTGAATGAAATTGTAACTCAATGTCATAATCTAAGAAATGTGATGAAGGAGTTTAAAATGTTTTAAAAAAATCTTAGATCATTACCCGATAGGTTTTAACCTAAGGTTACTACTATGGAAGAATGTAGAGACCTAATTGTGCTTAAAGTAAATGAAATAGTGGGTGCTTTACAAACTGATGAATTGACTCTAAAACCTCAAACGAAACCAAAAATGTTAGCTTTAAGAGTTATTGACAGTGAAGGACAACTACGAGAAGATAGTGTAACCTATATCATGAAATAATTTAAAAAGATTTTTAGGGAAAAAGGCAAAAGAACCACTTCTAGCGGCAAAAATAAAAAAAAAATAACTCAGGCAATTCTTACAGAAAAGTGTTTAGAAAAATAGAAAGACCAATGATAAAGAGAAAAACTCTAGTAGATGTTACAACTGTAATAAACCTCATTACAAAAAGGTTGATTGTCCTTTGGAGAAGAAAAAGAATGAAATGTGACCCGGTCATATGACTTTGAGAGTGAACAATCTAAAGATGAGTTTGATAATGACTCTAAATCTAAGGTGGTTGCAAACTTTGTAGCCTTAACATCCTCTTTGGACAAGGAATCTTTGTCAAACTCTAGCTCTAATGAAGGGGGAATAGATATTTTAAATGATGAAGCACTTCATTCTATGTACGAGAAACTCTTACATAATTGGACGGTTACCCAGTCCTTGAACAAGAATTTAAAACAAAAAGAAAAAGAATTTTTTTTAGAAATTAAAATTTTAAAACTTAAATTACAAGGATGTTCTTCAAAGTTAGAAACTCTTAATTTTGAAAATTTATCTTTTAAAAATTAGGTAAGATTTCCTGAAGCCAAACATTATATTGTTCTTAAAAATTATAAATCTTTGGAATTAAAATTTTCATATTTAGGGAACTATCCTCTAAAAGTGTTGCTCTAGAAAGAGAATTGAAATTAAGAGAGAACTAAATGCACTTGCAAAACATGCTTCAAATAGAAAAACTTGTAGGAGACAAAATCGATTTAAAAACCTTAAGAAAGCCCATTTTTATATTTAATTTGCATTTAAAATTCAATATATTAGAGGATGGGAATTTTTGTAATTTTCCTTTTTTGAACTGGTTCAACAGTGAACATTTTTAGACTTGAACCGGTTCAATTTTGAACCTTTAATCCAAAAACCAAAATTTTCCAACTTGCACAACCAAACAGCCCTACACATGACCTGTTGAGCCGGTCAACGACCTAAACCTGAATACCCGGTGATCCAACCCGGTTGATATAGTTTGACTAGTCAATGGTTAACTGTTGACTAGTTGATTGGCTGCTAGGGTTGACTATCGCGGACAAGCTCCGGTCGTATTCTCCGGCGACCTTTGCTTGAAAATAAAAAATTTCAAGTTTTTCTCCTTGGTTTTTCTTATTGATTTTTCAATCTTTTTTTAATTCTAGATGATTCCAAACCTCATTTGGGATCTTTGTGTATAATTTCCCTGGATCGAAAGGGTCAAAAACCAAGGTTTCAGAAGAAACTCGCGGTTTTCCCCTCTCTGCTCATCATTTTTTGTTCCTTTTCTTTCCATTCCTCTTTCTGGGACGTTTCACAATCTTCCTAAGTTTTAGAACTCTTCGATTCACTTGAAAACCCAAAAATGAGATTTCTCTTTCGAACATACACTAAACACACTCACACATATATAGTTACGTATATATGAATATACACATGCTTAGGATGCAACAAAATCACATGTAACCATCATTTTGCACCACAGACTAAATGAGAGCTCTGAAGAGCCCCTACCTTGTGTCTATGGTTTGGTTTCTAGAGGGAAAGAGTAGAGAGAGAAAGCTTACTGTGCACATTCATGGCTGCCAAGCCAAGCCCAGTTTCTGATCCCTCTCCTTCCTTTTCCTTATTCTTTTCCTTTCTCCTTTCTCCTTTCTCCCTTCTTCTTCTCCATTTTCTTCTAGTTTTTAGTTCACACACACATACAACTGCACATACTCACTGAAATATATATACACATGCAAATATCTGCACATACATACCCTTTATCTTCTCTCACAAAACACATATAAACACACACTTACCTCCACACATTCGGACATAGGAGAGGGAGAGAGAGAAAGAGAGAGAGAGATGCATGAAAGGGAAGAGAAAATAAAAAAGGGGGAAAGCTAAATTTTTCTCTCTCTCTCTCTTGTCCCATCAACACATCACACACATCACTCCATGTTCCCTTACTATGTTCCCCTACACACACAAGCACTCACTCTTCCACCACCACAATCTTGACACTTGTTATGTTCTAGAAGGTCTCCCATAACTTCTTTTGGAATTCTTGCATGCATTTTCATGCGCCATGTGGCCAGTTGGCCAACTATGTTCACACACGCGTCCGAAAATAAATTATCTCAGAATTTCACCAAAATTGGCACCGTAACTAATTTCAACGTTCTAATTCCAAGTATGCAATCTATTTCTTTAAATTCAATTGTCTGAATTTTTATATTTATCTGTGTTCCGTAGATGACTGTGTAGCCTTGAGACTCATAGCAGTCCCGAATAAATCACCAAAATTCTATTTAAGCTTTGTTGTGTCATATTAATGACTTATCGACTGATCTCATAATTCTTTTGGCACATCTTCAATTAATTTCCACTCAGACTTCATTCTATACTAACAATTTACCAAATTGCCATTTAATAATATTTTGGGTCCTTATATTTAAGTTGTTATTGTCATTTAGAACCAAGTTCCTATTCTAAGTGATTCTCTTTCTCTCCACATTGTTGAATCAAAAAAGAAAAGAAAAGAAAAGAAGTTATGGTCATTTGGAAATCTTTTACCATTTAAATTCCACAAAAGTGCATAATTGTTTGGTTATATTCAAGTGGTATAATTGTTCACTCTTTAGGCAAATAGAGTAAGTTCGATTTTCCTTCCCACATTTTTGTATATATATAAAAAAGAATATGACATCTTGGGAAAATGATGATAATACAACAATATAACTGATATACCACAAAATAGCAAGACCAATCATCACTAGACACGTGTCTACAGTTCAGCCCATGCTCGGCTAGTTCAGCTCACGCTCGGCCGGTTTAGCCCATGCTCGGCTAGTTCAGCTCACGCTCGGCCAGAATGGCTCGCGCTCGGCCATTCAGGGCAGACCTACAGATCGGAAGAGGCCGAGCACATGCCTCTAGAGCAGATCCACATTCAAATAGAGCTCACTGGATTGAACACAGAACTCCAGAGCTCATAACCACCTTAACATTCGCCGAGCAGAGAACAAGGAAACAGTCTTTTACAAGGAAACTGCCACACATGTTTATCTCTATTTTTGGTACAATGTCCAACAAGGAAACTGCTATCTCCGATGATCGAATCCCTACTTTCATGGCTCTAAATCCTATCAACTTAGGAAAGCCACAGCCTATAAATTAAACCCTAAAGGTATGCTTTACTTTCATGCTCATTATTTGGCTTTCATTACAGTCTTTCAATTAAGTTTATTGACTTAAGCATCGGAGTGGCTACCGCCGGAGCCAACCCGGTAGTCCTCTGATTTTCTTTTTGAATGTTCCTCAAGGAGCCGAGCTTGGAGCATACGTGGGCCAAAAAGTGCAGCATCAGTTTGGCGCCGTCTATAGGAACGACAATCACTAAGTGCTCTACTAATTCAAAACTCATTCTCCTTCTTCTAAAGGATTATGGCTCCCAATCTCCGGCCAAGGAACAATACTCAAAATCCTTAGAACCCTCAACCTCAACTGCCTGCTGGACGAGGAAGAGGACGAGTGAATGATCCCGTACAACAAGAGCTTGCCGAAGTCAAGCGGCAGAACCAGTTATTGAAAGAACAACTTCTGGCTATGTCCAAAGCTCTGGCAATGTTCACCCAAAATCATAAAACTAATCCTCAGAATCCGCTTGTCGTTCAGGAGGCGCAACCTCCTGCTACTGTTCATGATTATGGAGATCCCCAACTATCAGCAATCGCCAGCAGAGAGGTACCAGCTTTCATCCCAGAGGTCTATTATCGAAGCACCACGAGGGTTCCAGTTCTTGGGGCTTCAGGGGCGAACCCTGTACCACAAGAGTCTCAACCTCAAGTGGCTCCTACACCACCAGCCCTAGGAGAATCAGAATAACCCCCCAATAATGGGCCGAGGCCATCCTGCCCTTGTAGGCCCTGAAGTCGCACGGCCTGACTCACAGCAGCCTATCTTGCCAAGGGGATCACTAAGAGTTGAGGAAGTTGCTGAATCAATGGACCGCACTGTTGTTATGAGGGGTGCTCAAAACCCTCCAAAACAAGACAAATTGGCCAGGCTACCCGGCAGGTTTGCCACCCTCATTCACTAATGCTATCATGGCTGAGAAGAGACCCAAGAAATTCGTTGTCCTAAAATTCACCTCTTATGATGGGACAAGGGATCCAAGGGACCATCTCTCCCACTACCAGCACACCATGGCCCTACACGGCACTTCTGACGCTTTTTTATGCTGGACATTCGTGACCAGCCTCAACGGCACTGCTCTGAAGTGGTTCCATCACCTCCCGCCGAACTCAGTTACTAGTTTCTATGAGCTCGGCAGAAGATTCTTGGACAGATTCATGACTAGTAGGAGGTTGAGGAAGGGTCCTGAATTCTTGTTGAACATAAAGCAAACAAGGGAAGAGTCCCTCAGAGGGTATATTGCACGTTTCAACGCCGAACTCACTGAGGTTACAGACTGCAGCCCCAACTTCCTTGTAGCTGCTTTGGCTTCTGGCTTTGTACAAGGAGGCTTTAGAGACTCCTTGACCAAAAATCCCCTTGCGGACATAGCAGCACTCATGGACCGAGCAAGGAAATACATTAACTTGGAGGAAGCCAAAGACACTTCTAGAAAGATTAAGGAACAAGCCTAGAAAGACGATTAGAAGAAAGACAGTCAGAGGAAGGACAACCATAGGAAGGACCCTAGCTCGGCTAGGAAGAGAGCTAGAAGCCTAAAAAAAAGGGGGGTACCCAAGACTTCCTATAATTCTGGGCTAAGAGAGTTTAATAATTTTACTCCTCTGAACACCTTTCCATACAACATACTAAAGTAAGTAAGATCTCGAGAAAACCTGAGATGACCAGAGACTTTGAAAGGTGACCCCAACTGCCGAGATCAAACCAAGTATTGTGATTTTCACAAAGACCGCGGGCATACAACTAACACCTGTAAGGCTCTTAAACACGAGATTGAGTAGCTAATCAAGAGAGGACGACTATAGGAGTTCATCAAGTAGGACAAAGGGTAGAACCCCAGTGATGAGCGGCCCCAACAGAGGAAAGCCGACCAGAGGCAGGAACAAAAGGAAGGACGGAATGAGCCTTCATGGCAGAACAAGCAAGTAATCTTTGTCCTACACGCAGATTCCCTTGTAACTGGGACTTCTAACAGATCGAGGAAACGTTATGCTCGGGAGGCTAGGGCTACTCCCAACATCATACAGATCTCTAACGTGGAGAAAAGGTTAAGGCCTGTGCCAGAGATCCAATTCTCGGATCAAGACCTTATAGGGGTACATTGTCCTCACAGTGATGCCCTGGTCATCTCCCTCAAAATTGCTAACTTTGAGATCCGAAGAGTCCTAGTGGACATTGGGAGCTGGACTAACATTCTGTTCTATGACCCTTTCAAGCAGATGAAGCTCAACCCCAATGACATCAAGCCCACTGGCATAATTATGGCAGGTTTTGATGGAAATCTCAACACTCCATTAGGAAGTATTAATCTTGCCACCACTGCAGGAGAAAGGAACGGACAAAAGACCACAATGACTGAATACATGGTTTTGAATGCCAAATCTCCCTACAATGTCATAATTGGGAGGCCTTGGCTGCACGAGATGGAAACAATCACCTTAACCCTTCACCAATGCCTAAAGTACGTCCACGATCAAACCGTCTACTCTATTAGAGGATGCCAGCCAACCTCTAGAGAGTGTCATGCTCTTGCACTCAAAGCCAAGGCCCCCAAATAGTAATTACTGCATGCCCACGAACGTGGGGATCCAGTTCACTTTCACGAGGTAGAAGACTATCCTTCTAGGATTGACGAGCCATTAAGCCCTAGAAGAAGGGACAGCAAGGCCAAGCCCATTGGGGAGCCCATTAAGGTCCTGGTCAGCTCGGAAGACCAGGGACATTACCTACAGATAGGCCCAGACCTGACACTTGCCGAGTAGGATGAGTTGATCAAATTCTTGAAGAAAAACCTCTCCGTGTTTGCCTAGGAAACAAGGGATATGGAAGGAATAGATCCAGACCTCATCACTCACAAACTGATGGTAGATCCAGACCATCCACCAGTAAGACAGAAGAGAAGGCCACTCGCTCCAGCGCGGCACCAGATCATCAACGATGAGGTTCAGAGGCTGCTCGATGCCAACATGATACAAGAGGTATTCTATCCTGATTAGCTAGCTAACACTATTCTGGTTAAAAAGAAAAATGGCAAGTGGAGAGTCTGCGTCGACTATATAGACCTCAACAAGGCATGCCCCAAAGATAGCTTTCCTTTTCTGAGGATAGATCAATTAGTCGATGCTACCACTAGGGCACTAACTTATGAGCTTCATGGATGCCTATTCAGGATACAATCAAATACAGATGCACCCTTCTGATCAGGAGAAAACATCATTCATAACCGAACGAGGTCTCTATTGCTATAGAGTGATGCCGTTTGGACTAAAAAATGCTGGGGCCACATACCAACGTCTGGTTAATAAGATGTTCAGCCCCTTAATCGGCAGTACCATGGAAGTCTATATTGATGATATGCTGGTCAAAAGCCTAAGGAAAAGCAGTCATCTCCAACACCTGGCTTAAACGTTTGACATCCTAAGGTAGTACAAGATGAAGCTCAATCCCTCGAAATGCACCTTTGGTGTAACAAAGGGTAAATTCTTGGGATACATAGTCTCTCAAAGAGGTATAGAGGCGGACCCCACCCAAATTGAGGCCCTGATCGGACTAGAGTCACCAAGGACCAGGAAAGACATTCAGTCTCTGAATGGCAGAATAGCAGCTCTGAGCAAATTCATCTCTAAATCCACTGATCGTTGCCTGCCATTCTTCAAAGCTCTAAAAGGTAACAAAGTTTTACAATGGACTGACGAATGTGAAAAATCCTTTCAGGAACTAAAGGAGTACCTAGCTTCACCTGAGCTCTTGTCAAAGCCGATCCAAGGGGAAAAGCTACTTCTCTACCTTGCAGTTTCCGAGTACGCTATTAGTTCTATACTAGTCAAGCAAGATAGGGGCGTGCAGAGGCCCATATTTTATGTTAGCAGAGCACCGTTAGACACAGAGAAGAGGTACCCCGAAATTGAGAAACTAGCCCTTACACTTATAGTATCTGCACGGAAGCTCAGACCCTACTTTCAAGCTCATCCCATAGAAATTCCAACTGCTTATCCCTTGAAGTCAGTACTAAGGAAACCAGAGGTATCAGGACGATTAGTCAAATGGTCAGTGGAACTGGGGGAGTTCGATATATCCTATGTTCCACGGATCTCAATAAAAGGGCAAGCCTTGGCAGACTTCGTTGCCGAGTTCACCCCAACACTACTGGACAGAGCACAACTTTGTGAAAATTTGGGGACATGGCAGCTATACATTGACGGGTCATCTACCGACCGAGGTGCTGGTGTTGGACTGGTATTGTAGTCCCCTGATGGGCTCATAACAGAAAGGGCAGTCAGCCTAGGGTTCAGAGCCTCCAATAATGAAGCAGAATATGAGGCCCTTATCTTAGGGATGAAGCTAGCACGAGAATGCGAGGCTCAAAACCTAGAAGTCTTTTTTGACTCCCAATTAGTGGTCAGCCAAGTTCAAGGAGAGTTTGTTGTCAAAGATGAAAGAATGCTTCGGTATTCAGAACTGGTTAACTCGTTGAAACATTCCTTCCGAGCATTCTCAGTCCAAAGAATAGAAAGGGGTCAGAACTGTAGAGTTGATGCCTTGGCAAACATGGCATCCCATTTGAAGTCAAAAGGGGACTCAACACTAAGAATCTCCCATCAGCCAAGGCCTAGCATCGAAGAAGTCCAAGTCGCCCAAATTATAGAACAGCCTCAGAACTGGATGACTCCAATCATCTAGTACCTAGAACAAGGGCTCCTCCCAAAAGACAAGAATAAGGCAAAAAGAGTCCGAATCAGAGCAGCTCGGTACCTTGTCATGAATGGGAGGTTTTATCGAAGGTCTTATTCTCAGCCATTGTTAAAATGTCTGGCTCTAGAAGAATCTCAATACGTCTTGGCAGAAATTCATGAAGGAATATGTGAAAATCATAATGGAGGCAAAACCATAGTGCACTGAGCTCTAACACAAGGCTACTACTTGGCTTGGAATGCTAAGGGAAGCAAAAGAATATGCTCAGAAGTGCGACAAATGCCAAAGGTTCGCCCCTTACCAATACCAGCCCCGTCATGAACTCATTCCTATCACAAGCCTATGGCCCTTTGCACAATGGGGAATGGACATCATAGGCCTATTGCCTAAAGCCACGTCGAACAGGAAATATCTTTTGGTAGCTATTGACTACTTCTCAAAATGGGCGGAAGCAGAGTCACTAACACGTATTACAGAGAAGGAAGTAAAAAATTTCACTTGGAAGAATATAGTCTGCAAGTTTGGCATACCTCGCGTAATCGTCTCAGACAACGGCACACAGTTTGTCGGTAAGTCATTCAAAAAGTTCTGCCAAGATCTGAATATCAATCAATACTTCTCCTCACCCGGTCATCCCCAAGCCAATGGGTAAGCAGAGGTCACTAATTGAACAATCCTTGACGCTCTTAAGAATAGACTAGAGGGAACTAAGGGAAAATGGATTGAAGAACTCCCTAGAGTACTCTGGGCCTACAGAACAACAAGGAGAACTCCGACATCAGAAACTCCCTTTTCATTCGCCTACGGCACTGAAGCAGTAATCCTTGTTGAGATCGGCATGCCTACCCTAAGGATTGAAGCTTTCGACACAGAGACCAATAGCTAGCAACTTGCAGAAAACTTGGACTTGCTTGAAGAAAGAAGGGAGCAAGCTGGGGTCAGGATGGAAGCATACTAGCACAGGATGGTTAGCTGCTCAAAACTAGGGCTTAAACCTGCCAGCTTCCACGTTGGAGACCTTGTCCTAAGAAGAGTGTTTCAGAACACCAAAGATCCCACTATGGGAAAATTATCACCTAACTAGGAGGGCCCCTATAGGGTCACCAGAACTGTGAGACCGACCACTTATTGGTTAGAGGGCATGGATGGGAAGTCTGTTCCCAGACCTTGGAATATGGAACACTTACGGAAGTATTATCAATAAAGAAACTTTTTCATCTCAAATATTCTATGAATTGTTCTCATCTTAATGTACAGACCTCGTGTCTGGTCCATCTCAATAAACAGACCTCATGTCTAGTCCATCTAAATGTACAGACCTCGTGTCTGGTCCATCTCAATGAACAGACCTCATGTTTGGTCCATCTAAATGTACAGACCTCAAGTCTGGTCCATCTTAATGTAGAGACCTTATGTCTAGTCCATCTAAATGTACAGACCTCGTGTCTGGTCCATCTCAATGTACAGATCCCCTAGTCTGGTCCATCTAAATGTACAGACCTCGTGTCTAGTCCATCTAAATGTACAGACCTCGTATCTGGTCCATCTTAACGCACAGACCTTGTGTCTGGTCTATCTAAATGTACAGACCTCAAGTCTAGTCCGTCTTAATGTACAGACTTTGAGTCTGGTCCATCTTAATGTACATACCTTGAGTCTGGTCCATCTTAATATATAGACCTCAAGTCTGGTCCATCTTAATGTACAGACCTCGAGTCTGGTCCGTCTTAACGTACAGACCTCGAGTTTGGTTCGTCTTAACGTACAGACATCGAGTCTGGTCCATCTCAACGTATAGACCTCGAGTCTAGTCCATCTCAACGTACAGACCTCGAGTCTGGTCCATCTCAACGTACAGACCTCGAGTTTGGTCCATCTTAATGTACCGACCTTTGTGTCTGCCCCATCTCACCAAAGTTACATGACAAAGGGGAAGGGATCAAACCCAGCTGCTCAGCTACATGACTAAGAATATTCATTCAGACCAACAATTGTGATTCTAATTGCTCAACTTCTTACCCATGAGTTTTGGAAAAGGGTCCTGACTGTCAAGGATCTTTCTCCATTTTATTACAAGTCTTTCTGTTCGGCAATTAAGCTTTGGATGGATAGATTCTATACTGACTACTGTCCTTATTGCTCAGAGCAAGTTCATGATTCGAAACCCCTCAATTTCAAAGGTCTGGATTAGTTGCTTATCTTCCCACTTTTAATCATTACAATTTATTTCAAGATTATTACAAGTCATGAAGCTCGGAAGGCAGCCCACCATTCGTGACCAATCAAAAGGAATTGCAGTCAGCTCCTAAACAGGCTCACTTGCCTCTAGGGTTGAAGCCCATATATACTACAGAGCATCAATAATCTTGGAACAGAGCAAAATATACTTGGCAATTATAAAAAAATTCACAAGTACTAAAAAGCAAGGACATTAAAAAGATCTGAAGAAAAGACAGTTTTATTGATAAATATGACTTAGTACATTAAAGTTTGCCAAACAAAATAGGAGGTGAAATTAATAGAGCCTTAAGCCTTATCAGAAGGGCCAGGATCCTCTGCCAAAGAAAGGTCGGTGGCCATGGCCTCTTTGCTCAGGGCAACAGCAAGAGAAGCAGCTCTAGGAGCAACAATTGACGATACATCAAAGTCAGGAAACCTAGCGAGAAATCTAGATCGGAAGTTCTCAAAGCTGAACCGGATCAGCTCGTCACCCATCTTATCAACTTCCTCCCTCATTTTCGTCTCGGTCTCAATCTTGGCATGGTCGACTGCCTCTTGGAGCTTCGAAGGTCAAGTATCTCCCTCCGAAGCCCTTCAGCCTCCTGAGCATAAAGGTTCCTCTCGAATTCCAGAACGGCTAGGTTGTTGTTAGCCTCCTTCAGACTCTCCTCGGCAGCATCAGCCTTGGACTGAGCTATTCCAAGCTCTAGCCTGACTTCATCCAGCTGGGCCTTCAGCTTTTCAGCCTCCTCAAAACTCAGAGGAGTCACCATTACAGCAGCCAAACTATGCATACTCTACACGACACAAAGCAAACAGGTTAAGCCAAATGCATGAACAAACAAAAGAGGGACAAGAAGAGACTTCAGAAGTTACCTTCATTTGGAGATTCATCATCTCATTCATCAGTTTCGTAGGGTTATCCCCCCTATACCGATGAGGACCCTTAGACCAAATTTGGTCAAAGGCTTTCTTGGCGATCTGGTAGTCCGGCTCATCGGATGGTCGAGAGGGAGTGACAAACGCCTTCCCCTTCCCATCTCACTTGCTTGGAACGGAAGGGGTAGGAGGAACTACCGAGATCGAAATAGCGGGTTGAGCCTCCTTCTCACCCTTTGATGGAGTTGGTTCGGGAGAGCTAGAAATCAACCTCCTCCTTTTTACTTGTAGGGGAGGCTCGGGCTCAAGTTGGGAAGAAGCCTCTCCCACTAATTGTGACTCCGGCTCTAACCACCTCGATGTTAGCCTTCTTTTGAGCTCGTCAGTACGGGTATTGGCAGCCATCAGATTCTCCGGAGTGACAATGACGGTATGAGCTCGGTCAGGAGTCGTAAGAAGTTGGCGATATTGATCTTGGAGTTCGGTGGTAAACTCAGACCTTCTCCAAGCACTCCTGACTGCATATAAACAGGAAATAACATTTTAGTTCATCAGCTCGAAAGACAAAGCAAAACTGAAACAGCCTAAGGAAAATAAGCCTCACCCTTATGACCAGTGATACGAGGGAATGTCGAGATATGATCCTGGAAATCTTCACACTCCCATCCTCCTCCAATAAAAAAGTACTACTTCTTCCATGTTTTATTAGAAGAGGGTATAGAGGACAGAGGTCTGAACCCCTTCTCGAACGACATATAAAAAAGGCCCTCCGACTTCATATACTTCAGATCCATGTTACTACGGATCAGATCTACAGATACATCTACATTATTCTGGTGCCCTAACACTATAAACCCTAAGAGGTGCTGCCAACTATTAAGGTTAAGGTCGGCAGGACAAAGGTTGAACTAACAGAAGAACTGTCTAACTAAATCAGGCAATGGAAGCCTTAAACCCATCTCAAACCAGGCAAGATAAACACAGATCTCCCCAGCTTCGACATTGTAAGGACGATCCAGTGGGCCCGGTACCCTACATGTAACATTTGGGGAAAAAGCGTACTTCACCCTCCATTCATCTAATAAGCTCTGGGTAACAGCACTCTCGCCCTCTTCTCTTTGGGAAGACCTACCAGAGGCTTCCCCAGCCCTATCTCGGGGTTCTATGAAGGCATCAACTATCCTAGTCTCAGGACTGTGGGGGGACCCGACAAACCTATCCCCAATGTCCTCAGCGGTAGGATTCCCCACATTTTCTACATGAGATGGCGTGGCCGTCTCCAAGGGGTTCCCCACGCCCTCACTAGCACCAGAAGATGCAAAAGGAGTAGACATTGCTCAAAAAAGAAAACAGGGAGGGCAGAATTCTCAAATTAAAAAGGAAAGAATGAAAAGAAAGGGAAGATTGGTCGAACCTGTTCTAAACCAGAGCCTCAGACAAACAGCATTCTTCAAACTCCAAGGTCGCACAAACCCAACAATGGCGAAAAATTCCTCTGGTACAGTGAAAATGACGGGGAAATGGTCATTTCAAACCTCTCCCCTTATTTATAAGCGCAGCATCAGTGTGGGCCCACCAAGCCGAACCACCATGATGGTTAAGTACAATGATGGCTTTGAAAAACCCAACCATCGACTGCGTAAGAAATGACGCACCAACAGTCGCCTCAGAAAACGAACAGACAGGGCGTATGACTTTCCAAAATCACCTAGCCCTAGTTGCTCGTTGACATCAAACTAGGACTAGGGGGGAGTAACTGATATACCACAAAATAGCAAGACCAATCATCATTTGACACATGTGTCTACAGTTTAGCCTATGCTCTGCTAGTTCAGCTCACGCTCAGCCGGTTCAGCCCATGCTCGGCTAGTTCACCTCACGCTCGGCCAGAATGGCTCGCTCTCGGCCATTCAGGGTAGACCTACAGATCGGAAGAGGCCGAGTACATGCCTCTAGAGTAGATCCACATTCAAATAAAGCTCACAGGATTGAACACAGAACTCTAGAGCAACACTCCAGAGCTCATAACCACCTTAACATCCGCCGAGCAGAGAATAAGGAAACAGTCTTTTACAAGGAAACTGCCACGCATGTTTATCTCTATTTTTGATACAATGTCCAACAAGGAAACTGCTATCTCCGATGATCGAATCCCTACTTTCATGGCTCCAAATCCTAATCAACTTAGGAAAGCCACAACCTATAAATTAAACCCTAAAGGTATGCTTTACTTTCATGCTCATTATTTGGCTTTCATTACAGTCTTTCAATTCAGTTTATTGACTTAAGTATCGGAGCGGCTACCGCCGGAGCCAACTCGGTGGTCCTGATCTTTTTTTTGAGTATTCCTTAGAGAGCCGAACTTAGAACATACGTGGACCAAAAAGTGCAGCATCAATAACTAAGATATGAGTGGAAGCATGGTCACTATCTATTGAGAGATAGTAACCATCAAGAATTTAATGTATTGCCAGCATAGCCTAATTTAATTATTTAGTAAAGATGAAGGTGGGACTAGAAGGGTTTTAATTATTTTCTTTATTTAGTAAAGGTGAAGGTGGGAGTGGGACGAAAAGGGTATTAATTATTTAGTAAAGGGGAAGGTTCCCAGTGGGACTAGAAAGGGTTGTTAACCGTGTGCTGTGCTACTGATAGTGTGTGTTGTGGGCTGGTCCCACGCCCACAGAAACAGAAACAGAAACGGCGTGCGCACACAAGAGAAAGGCACGCTCACGCTCACGCTGCCACCGACGACGACGACCACCAAATGTAAAGTTGAAATTTTAATAAATTCCCTGCCCTGCCCGCGGTAATATACTTATATCCGTCGCATCGGAAACCCTTTTTGAATTAAAATCCTCATAGCTTGTTCAGAAGGAGTGCCATCATCTCCGTCCACTCACTTCAAAGTTGCTCACTCTTTAATACATTTTCTCTACCCACCCACGCCTTCACAAATACCACCAGATCATACATAAATATCCCTTAGGTTAAGGGGGAGGAGAGAGACAAAGCCGCAGCAGCAACAAGGCTTCGAAAAGGTATGATCTGCTCGGCTGACTCACTTGTGTTTGCTCTGTCGATGAATTTGGGATTCATTGCTATTTCTTACTTCTCTCTTGTTCGATCTGAAATCTCTTAATCTTCTTTTGATTTCGCAATCTCATCATCATCAAATCATACTTTAATTTTGATTCAAGCAAGCCGATCTTACTGAAAATCTTCTTCTAATCTAGTCTTAGTCAATACATACATCAACTTTTTTTTTTAATATGTTTAATTTGCAGTGATTTTCAATATCGAGCCATTTTTTTGGTTCCCGTTGTTGGGCACTCATCCTTGCTTTCTCCTCATTTCGTCCCCAACTTTATATGTGAATTCGATCCTGAAACCCATTGTTGTTTGTTGGTCGCCACATATATATTAATAAACCGAGAAATACAAAAATAAACTAAACATTCTTGTTTTGTTTCGGTTCTGTTTGTTTTATTATAATTGTTATTGTGTGTGTGTGTGTGTGTGTGTTTTTTTTTTTAAGAACAGGTTGTATTTTTTGCTCTCAATTTTAACTTTATGTGCTTTTTAACAACCAAGTCCATTTTGATTTCTTGGGTCACATGTAATACATGCAAAATCTTTTAATTCATTAATTGTATATTGATTTATAAGTATTGTAGGAAGGAGAACTTGGGGCTTCTTTCTTATCTCATCTAAAAGTAAAATCATATACATAGAGTGCGAGTTGTGAGTTGTGAGTGGCTGAAATGGCAAACATAGACATTGAGGGAATCTTGAAGGAACTTCCAAATGACGGCCGCATCCCCAAGACAAAGATTGTGTGCACCCTGGGCCCTGCTTCTCGATCCGTGACAATGATTGAAAAGCTTCTAAGGGCAGGAATGAACGTTGCCAGGTTCAACTTCTCGCACGGAACCCATGAGTACCATCAGGAGACTTTGAACAATCTCAGGATTGCCATGCAGAACACTCAGATCTTGTGTGCCGTCATGCTTGATACCAAGGTCGGTTTTCATTATCCTCGCTCAGTTAATTTTTAGATGTGATTTGATCTTCTGTTATTGTTATGTAAATGCTTGTATATGTTGTTTTACTAAAAGTTCTTTTGACGCAAGCACTGTGAGAAGATAAATATGTCTGCAGGGCATCGTAGTCCTAATAGTTGTCTGCAATTTGGGTTTAAATGAGCAAAACTGATGCCAGTAGAGAATGGGTGCTCGAGAAAATCAATCTGACCAGATGGCAATTTAAGGTTTAATTTCCCTGAAAAGGGTAACTTTCACTTAATTAGCATGTAAACCGCCAATTTGAGGAGATAGACTTTAGAGGATGATCATAGTTTTTAAACTTTGATCTGGATTTTTTAATCCCATCATTCTTGGTCTATACCGTATATTTTGATCAAACTTCCATAAAGACTTGCAAGTTAGTTGTAATCCTATCTGACTTGTATTAGGATCATCTATCATTTGAGAGGCTATCCCTTATATGTGTCTACGTTCCCATACTCTGTAAACAAAAAGAAAAGAGGAAAAGGAAAAAGAATTGAGCTACGCTAATTAATTTTCAGATTAAGATGATAATTTATCTACACATTCCTTGACTTAACAAAGAACATTTGATGTGATCTGAATTCATGTCAGATTTTTCTAATGGAAAGAAAAGAGCTTCAAGATTTTACCAGCGGCTGCCTTCCCAACAAATAAGTAGGAGTAAGAACTATTAATGTTGTTTATTGAAAATATTTTCTTTGTTGAACATTTTGAAACCCTTTTCAAATGATATATACATGTGTGTGTGTAGAAGAGAAGATTTAAATGTTGTTTCTGTAAGTCCGTTTACTTTGTTCTCAAATTTTGCTCATGATGTTGATTTTTTCAGAATTATTATAATTTTTAATCGAGGAATCCTATCTAGAATCATGTTTCGTGAAGCCTTAACGAATATTTCTTTATATTTATAAACAAAGATTGGTTCTTATCTAATTGGTGTTTGCCTTGCCACTATTAATATATAAGACTACTAATTTTATTTCAGTATATTTCTTCTCTTATCTGCACTGCCTTGTCCATAACTTTTATACGGGTGAGAGATATGATAAGGGTGTGCTTGCACTTGAATGAATGTCACACACAGGATGGGCTCATTCCAATATTTTCTCATGGTATTGGTGGAGGAAGGATTCTTGAGCTAATGATGTAGAATGGGCTCAGATGATGAAAGGATTGTCAAGGCAGTGTCAGGAAGGGTAGAGGTCGTAAAATCTAGAGAGAGAGAAAGGTGCAGATAATAATCTTATGAACAATTGATTGATTCATTCTTTTGGACAGAGGATGAAGCACTATTTATAGTGGTTATTTTGTGCGACCAACTTAAGTAGGGATTGTCTTGGCCAGACCTGAGTAGGTATGGGCATGATTTATGTATTCAGAGAGTGGTGGCTATAGTGCAGTAACCCATGCCTCACTCACCCAAAAAAAAAAGAAAAACCCATGCCTCATCGTGGGCAGGTTAGAGCTGCCAGACTCGTCATGAATAGTTAAGGGTTGTCTTACCTTGTTCAGAGAGCAGTTGTTGTCAATAACCACTAAAAAACTAGAGTATGCTGCAAGGGCTTAGCCTAGCAAATTTGTAACTCTAGCCTCCGGACCACGAACCCAAAAATCTTATTGAATTGACTATGGTGCAATACAAAGGCGACATAATGGCTTTGCACCAGGCTTCTGAGCCCCCTAAGGTCTGCCTCGAGCCTTAGGCAACCATTGAGTGGCAGGACCATAATCATAAGATCAAGAAACCAGGCTAGGAAGCCAACAAAAGCTCAACCTAGTAAATATAGCTTGCAAGGAGATTAGCTCAACCCAGTAAAGGGAGCTGGTTCTCAAGATCATAGTGCTAATATCACAGGGTCACAACACAGAATGCTCAGAACAAGATGGTGAAGGAGTGGTTAACCACTGGTAGGATATATCTAGAGATTGCCTCAACTCACTAGGGAGAGAAGCGTTGCATATGCCCTTGGTCTAGGTCTCGACACTAACATGATCACCGTGATGTGGACATGTGTCACCATATGAGTGGCAGGTGTGTCAAGAGGTGATGAGATGACATGTCATTTGAGCTATATGGATATCTAGCTCATAACCAATAGAACATTGACATGTGGTCATAGTAACATGACCTACAGTTACAAAGAACAGTTGACACATTAGCCATGACATCTTGTTGCCCAAACATATGCACTTGAGAGTCTGAGACTAGCACTTGATTGGCTGGAATATAAAATGGTTTGCACTTGGTGCGAACTTGTTGGAAATTGAGCATGATGTTTATAAATTGTTGATTCCATGTAATTTTTTTTTTTGATCAGTGTCAGTGTGTGTGTGTGTGTATAAAAAGAAACACTGGGGGGATGCGACCCATTTACAAAAGAAGAGGAATCGGCCTAAAAAATTAGCGCCAACAATCCCCTAAAATAAAAATCAAAATATCCTTCCCAACCCAAAAAAATAATATTTTCAAAAAATGATCTTTGATCCCAAAAAGGGTTGTTCCTTTACCCTAAAAAAACCCTTGCATTTCTTTCCCTCCATGAACACCACGCAAGGCATAATGGAGCCATCCTCCAAGCAACTCGAGACTCCTTCCTTACTTTACTACACCTCCAACTTAGAAGTATTTTCTTTGTTGAACCCAGAATCACCCAAATACACCCAAAGAGTATAAAAACCAAACTCCACACCTCCAACTTAGAAGTATTTTCTTTGTTGAACCCAGAATCACTCAAATACACTCAAAGAGTATAAAAACCAAACTCCAAATATCCGTTTTCACCTTACAATAGAGAAGGAGATGATCTACTAGTTCCTTTACACATTTACACAAAAAACACTGACTCCGTAATTTAAAGATTTTCCTTCTCAAGTTGCCTATAGTAAGTATTGCATTTCCATACCGCTGCCCAAGCAAAAAAGGCCACCTACGAGGGGACTCGAGAGCACCAGATAATCTTCCATGTAAAACTTTCATCAGTGTTGCACCCTAGTGCTTTGCAATAAGACTTCACCAAGAATCTCTTTTTGGTTACAAGCTGTCTGTACCATTTGATCCCCATTCCTCCCTTACTTTCCATCTATTGAGAGTTGCCAAAAACTCCATTACCTCTCCCAACTTCCAATCATAGAAGTCTCTACAAAACCGAGGACTCCAAACAAACTCTCCTCCTTCCAAGTTGACATAATTTGCTAGTACCACTTCCTTATCAATAGCCGAAACAAAAGGCATTGGAAAGCGATCTTTTAAGGGTTTATCACCACACCAATGGTCCTTCCAAAATTTCAACTTGGTTCCGTCCCCCACCTCAAAACGGATGTGATGAGAGAAATCATCCGCACCCTCCCTTGTTTGTTTCCAAACCCCACAACCACATGCCTCAACCACTTCCTCTGAAAATCAACCCCCACCTATCACTCCATATTTTGTAGCAATCATTTCGTGTTCTTGTCCCCTTTTTTAAGCCTTAAACCCCTTGATTTTTGTCTCCATGAAATTTCCTCCGCCTTTAGGGTCCAACCCAGCTCCACTTTTAATCTCTCTTAGTTTTCGCCCCTTCCGTCAATGAACTAGACTGCTCTTTGCTATCCAAAATCTTTATATCCTGCCAAATATTTTCCTTCGTCACATGAATCTGCCCAAACTCCTCCTCATTCCATTTCTTCAAGTCTTCCTTAAGAAGTTTCAACTTCCTAGCCAGCACATAGCTAGGATTACTTCTAATCTCATAGCCCAAAGGAACTTATTTTTTAAGTTTTACTTTAAAATGGCACTAGATTTCATAACATTGTTCCAGATGTTTTATCTCTTGTTACTAGGAGGTTAATCTGACAAACTTTGATTTTAATCTGTACCTTGTAATTAATTTAAGAAGAGAACTGCAGAAAATGATTTCTCCATATCATGATGAACTTTTCATGTTATGTTGAAAGATAAGGTGATATCTCGATTATGTTTTTTTTTTAATTTAAGTTTTTGATAAGTGATGTCTCAGTTGCATTGTTAGCTTTCTCAATTTCCTTGTGCAAATTTTGTTTAATTATTCTGATATGTGTGTGTGTATATATATATCTCTGTTTTATTGGTGATGCTTCATTCATGTTCATATTGTGCATCATGTTATGAGTCTGAGAGCAATCCAAACGGATGGTTTCATAGCCTCTATATAGAAACAATTCTTTCTTGTTTGGAATCTGGCAGCAAGAGCTGATTATATGGATTTTATAATTTCTAAGATGTCATCAATCGCAATGTAAGCATTCGTTCCTAATATAGGTGCAAGTGCTAAACTTCCTTAGCCTCGTGTGATATACTTGTTTGAGGAAGAGAGATTGCAAAAGAATGACTTTTCCCCTTTCCTTCAATATGCTATTAGCTTTTCATGGTTTGGTGTCCGAAAGCTAAATTCCATTTCAGTAATATGCGTGATCTAGTGCCTGTCTCTGAATTCCTGCAATTACTTGATGAACATTACTTGGTGACTAATTCTGTCAGTCAAGTTGTTGCCTTTGGTATTGAATGATTTGAGTTTTACCTGGTTGATGTTGTTAGCTTTGCCATTGTTCTAAACTTATGCAATGTCTTCTAATTTTTTTGATTTATTCATTGTCTTACCAGTCTTGCTTCATTTATGTATGTTTGTCATTGTTTATGAAGTGCAACCGACATGTTAGCCACAGAATTCACAATGGGTTGCGCAATGGATAGCATTTTCAGGTGGCCATCAAGTGTCTTCTGGTCTCTGTTATGTTAAGGAAGTCAGACAATGGATTAGCTGTAGACCTGAGTTTGAAACCACTCTAGCAATGCTTGGTTTCTGAAACCTTTTTGTGGGCTTATCCAGAAAAAAAGGGAAAAGAAAAAATTAACTATATTATGTATATAAGATATTATGTATATAAGGATTAACATCCTTAAGGGTCTTCCAATTTGGAGTTTTTCTCATCATAAAATTTAATAATTCTTTTTTACTGCCGAGTAACATGTTTTAATTAGGTTCATTTTTTGGTCCATAGTTTAAATTGGAGTATTCTAGTTATCTGACATATTGCTTCCCAATTTTCAATTTTGTGGACCATATCCATATCTTTTCTGGTGATGTCTATATAGGGTGGGTCACATGTATCCTTTTTACCTTTCAACTCTATCTGCAGTCTGTAATTCTTTTTCTTTAGAGTAATATGTTCTAATTAGGTTCATTTTTTTGGCCCAAAGATAAAATTGGAAAATTCTAGTAATCTGATATATTGTCTTCCCAATTTCCAATTTTGTGGACCATGTCCATTTATGTTCCCAGTGATGGCTACATGGACATGGGGTAGTTCACATGGATTCTTTTTACCATTCAACTCTATCTAGGGCCTGTAAATCATATGCTTTGTTGAGTTGACTTGAATTGGATATTATCTGATTATAGAAAACAAAATCTATTCAAATTTCAAACAAAATGTTTATGTTTATCCGTTCAATTATGTTTTGTGGCTAATTGGCCTATGAGGCCAACTCCTTCACTTTTTCTTCATCCTTTACATCAATTATGCAGCTCATGTGGGCATGTTATGTAATGTCTTGCAGCATAACTTCTCATTGGATTTAGGCACTGCTATCTTTAGACATTGCTTAGTTATCTGATTATAAATGAATCACCACAAAATGTTTTACTTCTTAAAGTTGAATTGTTGTGTCATGTCTTTTCCTTTTATTTCAGGGACCTGAGATTCGAACTGGCTTCCTAAAGGATTCAAAACCCATTCAACTCAAGGAAGGTCAGGAAATCACTGTAACCACTGATTACAGTATAAAGGGGGATGAGGAAATGATCTCCATGAGCTACAAAAAATTGGCTGTGGACTTGAAGCCTGGGAATACCATATTGTGTGCAGATGGCACCATCACCCTCACAGTCTTGTCATGTGATTCGGCTACAGGAACAGTGAGATGCCGCTGCGAGAACACTGCTACCCTAGGTGAGAGGAAGAATGTGAATCTTCCTGGTGTTGTGGTGGATCTTCCAACACTTACAGAGAAGGATAAGGAAGACATCCTGGAATGGGGTGTTCCTAATAAGATTGATATGATTGCTCTCTCCTTTGTGCGCAAGGGCTCAGATCTTGTTAACGTTCGCAAGGTCCTTGGGCCCCATGCCAAGCATATACAATTGATGTCAAAGGTATGTTTATCCCTTTCAATGTTTGGTTATGCATTTTATCATAGAAATATGTATGGCTCTCATATGTATATCATCTCCATCTCGTATGGAATCTCATATTACCTGAACAAATGATTTTGACTTTCGATGTAATAAGGCTCAATTATAATGTCCTTGGTACAATGCTTAGGTTCAGTCATTTATTTTATTGGAGTGGCTAATATGAACCTTGCTTAGTGTCTTCCAAACAAAGATTTCCCTTCATTCACAAAATTATGGCTGGTGTGATCTGAAAAGTTTAATATCAATGTCTTGCTTTACGTTTGAAAGAAGATTACAAATTTATAAAAAGATTGGAAATATGAATGCATGCCCTATGTTTATGCTAAAAATAGTACCAGTGAATTTTTTTTCGTAATAAAAATCACAGATAACCTTAGTAATCAAGAATTATTAGTTAATAATTTCAGGGTCTCAACATTAGTAATTATTAGAGGTAGACTGTATTGCAGAATCTTTCTTTAAGTGCTCAATGTTTGTTGGTCTCATAATGGTTTTGATTGGTGAAACTTTTTAAAGGTTGAGAACCAGGAGGGAGTTATCAACTTTGATGAAATCTTGCGTGAGACTGATTCATTCATGGTTGCTCGTGGTGATCTTGGGATGGAAATCCCTGTAGAGAAGATTTTCTTGGCACAGAAAATGATGATATACAAGTGTAATCTAGTTGGCAAGCCTGTGGTAACTGCCACTCAGATGCTTGAATCCATGATCAAGTCTCCCCGGCCAACCCGTGCTGAGGCCACTGATGTAGCTAATGCTGTCCTGGATGGCACTGATTGTGTCATGCTTAGCGGTGAGAGTGCAGCTGGGGCCTATCCAGAGCTTGCAGTGAAAATCATGGCTCGAATTTGTATTGAGGCAGAGTCCTCACTTGACTATGGGGCTATCTTTAAAGAGAGGATAAAGTCAACTCCACTGCCAATGAGCCCATTGGAGAGCCTTGCATCTTCAGCTGTCCGAACAGCTAACAAAGCTAGAGCAAAACTCATTGTTGTGTTGACTCGTGGAGGGACCACAGCCAAGTTAGTTGCCAAGTACAGGCCAGCTGTCCCAATCCTATCAGTGGTAGTCCCAGTTTTAACGACAGACTCATTTGATTGGACGTGCAGCGAGGAGAGCCCTGCAAGGCATAGCCTGATATACAGGGGCTTGATTCCACTTCTGGCTGAAGGATCTGCAAAAGCGACTGATGCAGAATCCACTGAGGTGATACTGGAGGCTGCATTGAAGTCAGCAATACAGAAAGGGCTGTGCCAGCCTGGTGATGCTGTTGTGGCCCTTCATCGAATTGGAGCTGCTTCTGTTATTAAGATCTGCCTTGTGAAGTGATGATGAATTTGGAGCATGATGCCTGCTGGATTGGCCTCAGGGGGGGCAGCAAAAGGCCAAATTGGAACTCTATTTTGCTTTTGTTATATTTATGTTTTGCTTAAATTTGGTCTGTTTTAGGATTCTGTTATTTTCTTGAGCCATGTTACTGGAAGACCTCTGGATTGGCTAAAGCTAGCAACTTCCTTCCTTCCTTCCTTGCTGGGGTTTTAATTTTAAGAAGTTATGGAGCCGTATTATTTTATACGGGCTGCAGTTGAAATAAGAAAAGAGACTCAGTTATTAGAATATAATTCTTTGCATGTTTGAGCCTGAAGGATTTTAATAACTAGTTCATGTTAATGAATTTTTAAATATAATCAAAGTCTTGACTCTGCAGTAGAGTTGATTTGATTATAAATTGGGTGTGGTGGTCTCATTTCATCAAATTTGGAATTTGTTTCTTACTGTCATTTTATTTTGATCATAAATAGTTGGATGAGCTTGGTATGGTTTCTGAATGATGGAATTGATTAGGATTCATTTCTGGATGCAATTTTGTGAGAGGAATTGGATTCCAGATGAAGTAAAATTTTCGTCTGTGTTTTTCTTTATAAGAGCGGTCGTTATGTAGTGGTATGCCTATTTTTCACACACTCTCTCTGATATTTTTTTTTATTTATAAATGAAAATGCGTGAATGTTATATATGGGACATACAGGATCTGATTCATTGCTGTTAAGGAAATAGATGGTATCTGTGAAGGAAAGATGTATGTGTGATGCAACCTCACCCGTGATTTTGTCTAACTTTGAGAATATGACTTCTAAATTTCAAGCATCAATTTTATTTTTAAAAGTTTTCCAAAATGAACTGGATTAACTTTTTTTTTTTTTAATTTTATCTTTTGATGTTTTTTTTAGAAAAAGACTGAATTTACAATTTCTTTTAACCAAAAATAAAAAAACCAATTGGTTCATGATATCCAAACTATCTGAATTTATTATCAAATTTACAAAATTACTTTATATTTGATTTTCAGTCCAATATTCTTTCGGTTCAAAAATATCATTTAAATTTTGTTGATTTTTCTCCCAGTAATATAAAACTAAGATCGGGCTGAATTTCAGTTTTAGACAAAATTTTAATACATAATCAAGGTGTCTTCAGGTGGAAAACTTTTGATCATGAATTCGATTATTTAGTTGGTGTAATCACAAAAAAATTATAAATTTAGTCATTCTCATGTATTTTTATATATTCAAGTAACTTTTTAATAATATAATTATATAGAAAAACTAATAAATAAAAAAAAGAAATATTTGTGTCATTTTTATATAGCCAAAAAATTTAAAACAAAAAGTAAAAATTTATGTGCAAATATATTTTTCGTTCAATCTAAAATAAAAAAAGAAAATCTATATTATCTAAAAAGAGTAAAACAGGAAATGAAAGAGAGTTTGTTTTTTGAAAGTAAGATTTATTTAGTGTTTTTTGGCAGTTTGAGGCCCCCTCTTCAAGGAAATGGACGGCTTCAAGTTGGTGAACTTTTGTGAAAAGTCACCGAGTCTTTGATTAATTTATGTCACTTTAAAAAGAACCCAAGGACCATAACTTTCTGGCACTGTCTACAAGAATAAGGACAAAAAACAAAAGCAACATCATTTTCAATGTGGAATGCAAAGTCTGGTTACCAAAGGCCATCTTCATTTTTCTAGAGGGAAATGGACTGCTTCAAGTTAGGTGAAAACCTTTTTTTTTTTTTTTTGTTTTTGGTGATAATTTATTGTCCAACTTTCAAACTCAAATTAGATTGTTGGATTTGAATTGGACTACTACTGTGAACTATTATTTCTTTTTATATGCAGAAAAATTGTATTTGAATTATGAGTAATTGTGTTGACAATTTATTTTAAAAATTCAGTTTGTAACAATTAGGTTAAGTTGAGTCTTATTACTAGTCAATCAAATTATTGAAGACTTAAGCAAGTCGACCGAATTACAGATTCATATTTATGAAAATGAAGAAATTTGTACAACAATTTGAAGACTTCAACTCTACCCTATTGAGAAAGGGATAAATACACACATCAAGCATTTACTTAGGATTTCATATGAAAGATAAGTGTGCGTTTAATGTTTCACATTTATTCTCAAAGGGTTCTTGCATTGAATGTTACACATACCCTAAATACTTTTAGTATTGACTATGGGCTAGAAAGTCCTTAGAATATGTTATAATATTTGACCCTAAGCTACTCGGTTTGATTTTAATTCAATTAGAAACGCATTGTAAAATATAACACTTGAATCATTCGAACGTGTCCCCAAGATTGTCCAAATAAGTACCATCGTTCAAACACATATGGATGCTCAATCTAAATGTGTCTTATGATTTTGAGAACCTGATTGGTTGGTTTAATCTGAATTTCAATAGGATTATACAAAGTCTACATAAATAGTCACATTTTTTTTTCTCTTTAATATATACTGAAACATAGATCGGATGACTTAGAAAGCACATGTGGCATTATAGGATCATTTTAGAGATTTATTCATGTTCTTGTGAGTGACTTTATCTTTAGTCTCTTTTATAAGGTGATGTATAACAAGTGGCGGAGGCTTTTGAAGCACAATAGGAACGTTCAAAGTCCCATTCTAAGAAAAAGTACTAGTAGACATAGAGTTGGTCAGTCATGTTTTTGGGAACGAAGACCCTATATTGACCAAAAACGGTGAGACGAACAATATTCATTACTTTGCCATGATCGAAGCTATCACAGGGCCAAATGACTTCGTTTAGACCTTCAATTTCACTTTTTTGTCATTTATAATAATTTTTATTTTTGCAATTACTTTGTTTAGAAAAGTCCGAATTAACTTCTGCTTGCAGCTATAGTTTCCTATTATAATAAGGTTTCTAGTTTTCCAAAAAACCCAAATTTTTATTAATTTTGGATTTTTTCTCTTTTTTGCAATTATTATAGTTTCCTAATTGTAATAGGATTAGTATAAGGAATTAGTAGATTCCTATTTAGATTTGTAATAGCTTAGCCTATATATATGATATAATTTAGTCTTTATTATTCATATTATCAATAATATATTTCTATTTGGAAATTTGGGATTTGTTATCTTTGGGTGAGGAGTCCCGTGTGTTACTTGTTCAATAAGGAATTCAACGTGTTTGATTTTCCTTCACGTTTCGTATTGTGTTAGTTGGTATCAGAGCGATAATTTGCTTGGCTCAATAGCAAATGACGGAGTCGAGAACCCAAATCATATTGACGTTCGTCGTGGGATGGATGATTTATAGGTGGCAATTGGCGACCATAGGCAACAGTTCGTACAAATCAATGATCGGCTTGGTGCTATGCAACAGATGCTCATGCGGCTCAATATTAATGCCTCTAGAGACCCTCTAGTTGACAGGAATCACGCCGGAGGATTTGTCCGAGGCCATCCCGAAGACAGGACTATACCAGGTTAATGTCCCAAAGGCAACCTACCTATAGAGATGAATCAGATTCAGACGATGAGGAGAACTACGAGGTTCATAGGCCTACTAGACGGAATTGAGATTTTGAGGATTATCGGATGAAGGCTGACATCGCTACCTTTAAAGAAATCTTAACATTGAAGATTTTATTGACTGGATTTCTGAGGCTGATCGATTTCTAAACATGATGGAGGTTTCCGATGACAAGATGGTCAAGCTTGTCGCATTTAAGATGAAAGGAGGTGCAGCAGTTTGGTGGGACCAATTACAGCGAAATCAACAGTGACAAGGTAAACAGCCAGTTCAAGTTTGGAGGAAGATGAAACAGTACATGATGGAAAGATTCCTTTCTCCAAATTATGAGCAGTACCTGTTTCAGGTATACTAGAATTACACCCAAGGCAGCCGATCAATTTTTGATTATACAACAGACTTTAACTGATTGTCTGTTCGCAATAATCTGGTTGAAATAGAAGGGCAGAGGGTGACACGATATTTAAGTGGACTTAAGCCTTCAATCCATGACAAAATTAGATTGTAGTTTTGTGGACGGTTGATGAGGTTTATAACATGGCGCTGAAGGCAGAATTGTTGGAAAACGAGAGAAGGGCTGGAAGTTTTAGTACTCCATTTCATAGGAAATTTCTTGAATCATCATATGCAGCTAGTGATAAAGGAAAATGCACTCAAACAGCAGCAGTTTAGTCTCCTCTTCAACCTGTTCAGATCAAATTGCAAGACACAAGTTATGCAGAGGGCAGTAGCAGTAGAGGCCCTCCGAAGAAGCCAATACCTACTATGAATACAAATCCCTATACCAAGCCTACACCTAGAAAGTGCTATCGATGTAGTAAACTTGGGCATCACTCTAATAGCTGTCCAAAATGACAGCCTGTTAACTATGTTGAGAACGAGGATGTTGTTGAAAAGGTAAACAAAGAGGAACCTACTAGAGAAGATGATTTCTATGAAAGAGTAGAATTCACAGAAGAAGATGGAGAACGAGTCAACGCCACAACATCTTTCGATCCTGCTGTACTGTTAATCGAAAGGTTTGTAATTTAATTGTTGACAGTGGAAGCTGCGAGAACTTTGTGGCCAAGAAGCTGGTAGATCACACGAAGCTGCCTATAGAAAAACATCATTTTCCTTACATAATTGGCTATATTAAAAAGGGACCAACGGTAAAGGTAACAAGAATCTATCGTGTTCTTATTTCCATTGGTAAATACTATCATGATAAAGTAATTTGTGATGTAGTTGATATGGATGCTAGTCATGTGTTGTTGGGTAGGCCATGGCAGTATGATGTTGATATTACTTATAAATGAAAGGATAATGTTTATATGTTTACATGAGGAGCACACAAAATTGCCATGACTTCTTCAAAACTTGATTTTGAGACTAACAGTTTTAAAGAAGAGGGACAATTTATGTTAGTTTTATCCAAGTCTGAAGCCGAGTTTAAGACTGAAGCTAAGGAGGCGCAAGAGGTTTATGCTTTAATGGTTAAAGCTTTGGTGATAGAGGATCCAAAGGCAGATTCAATAATGGTTGTGCTAGAAAAATTGCAGCCATGATTGGAAGAATTTAACGAATTATTTTGAGGATCTGCCCAATTGCTTGCCTCTTATGAGAGATATTCAACACCACATTGATCTAGTTCCTGGTGCAAGTTTTCCAAATCTGGCTCATTACAAAATGAGTCCAAAGGAGAATGAGATTGTGAGAGAGAAGGTAGAGGACATGCTGGAAAAGCGGTTCATTCAAGAAGCGTATAAGTCATTATGCAGTCCCAACCCTATTGGTGCCAAAGAAGGATGGTAGTTGGCGCATGTGCATAAATTGCAGGGCCATTAACAAGATCACCATCAAATACAGATTTCCTATTCCATGCTTAGATGACATGCTTGATATGCTTAAGGGTTCAAAGATATTTTCCAAGATTGATCTTCGCAGTGGCTACCATCAGATTCGGATTAGGCCAGGTGATGAATGGAAAACTACTTTCAAGACTAAAGATGGCTTGTATGAGTGGTTGGTGATGCCTTTTGGCTTAACCAATGCACCCAACACTTTTATGCAAGTCATGAATGTAATACCCCGACCCGGGATACGGCACAAATATCGAGGTAAGTCGATACAATAATAAAACCCGAACTGTTTTAAGTTTATGTTGCATAATTAAATGAATATGTATATATGAATATGTATGCATATTAATGTATTAAAGTGATCTCATGAATATATATATATATATATATATATATAATATGTATACGGCCATATAAACATATATGTGGTAAATTGAATAATATATGTAAATATATATATATATATATATATAAGAAATAGGGTGAGGTGTCTTGTGTGCATGGGTATGCTGCCACCGCAGCTACAGGTGGCAAGGGCCACCGACTGAGGGTCGGTTAAGGGAATAAAGAAGGTATTTGAAGAGAGAAAAAAATAGAATCAGACTTAGAGATAGAGAGAGAAAGCTGAAATTTGAGGTACAGCAGTTGCTTGAGAACAGGTAAACCACTGCGCCTTTGTTCTTTAAATTTACTTTGTATAATTATAGAATTGATTACTGGAACAGTAGGACCTGAAACAAAGAAGGAAAAACAAAAGAAAAAAAAAAAGAAACTGGGTTTCGGTTAGAAATGGTGATTTAAAATAGGTGAACCTAAATGGAAAATTGAACCATAATATGCATAGGAAATTACCCCAGGATCTCAAAACACTTTGAATCAGTTTAAATGGTCAAGAAATGGCCATTCTATGGCCGGTTATTCCCTCACCGGTGCAACGCCGGAAACTGGGAATGGGTGTTGGAAAACCGATCACATGGAGAGCCAAATTTAGTCCTCAAACGTTTCTTTAAATCCTAGATTTCATTTGGAACGAAAACAGTAGAAAACGGACGTGAACTCAGTGAGATCCGTAGAGAATTTAGCTATTCCGGCGATAATGGTCGGAAAACCCACCGGAGAAGACGACCGGATTAACGGGGGGGCTTCTTCGGGTCAGGATGAGACCGGGTCTGGGTCGGGTCGGGTTGAGATCCGACCGACTGCTATACGGGTAGCAACACTGTGTCGTTTTGTTTTAAAATTAAAAGAGATTAGGCTTGTTTGGACACGGACATAGTAAATCAAATTGGGTTTTTTGGGGTTATCTAAAACGTGGATAAGGTAGATAAGAGAATATTTCAATCCGGTTCTCTGTTTTGAACTGAACCGGTTGGTTCAGGAAATAGGCAGACCGGTTTAGGGTTTCTGGTCATGAACCAACTGGTTCAGACCGCAACTTTGCATAATTACACTTTGACCCTGAAAGTTATAGGTAATTCTACTAAGGCCCAATAAGGAAATGATAATTTTACAATAATAACCCTACCTTAATTATGAGTCAAACGAGGTCCAAATAAGGTAAATGATTAGTCAATTTTTATTATCTCGGATGCTCTGAGTCCAATGGTGAGGTCCGTTTCACGAGACGGAGTCCCGAAAAGTTACGACTTGTAAAAATGACCCAAATACCCCTGCTTCATAGGTGAGTCAAATGGACTCCGATTAAATTAAAGAACTAGTGAATTTTAATTATTTCGAACCCTATGGACTCAATGGTGAAGTCTAAATTGGCATTAGAGATACTTAAGATGACGAGACGTAAGATTGATGAATAAACATTTATTCTGAAACACGTTTATTGATATATAGGGAACTTGAAGGGGAAGGGCCCACTCACGAATTTCTAAGCTAAGATTTCATTAGAGGTAAGTAGATACCCTTTCTCTTCCATGTGGTGTTATCAAGCCAAGTTCATTCTTTTACTGCCAAACTTGTACTCCTGAGCGTATCTGATGTTATTGTCTCCACAATGTGATATTGTTCTATCTGGTGGACATTGATTTATTGTTGTACTATTGTTATCATGTTGAACCGTGCTTTGAAATGCCTATTGTTATATTTCCATTGAAATGATGATATTCCATTTTTATATACTTCTATGGAATCATTTATGATCATGAAATGTTTATGTATACTGGATTTGTGCTCAGTCACAATATCCATCCGATGCTTTTAAATACACTGAAGACCTTCGGGTCGAGTCCGTGAACGGACATGTGGCCATACACTGGAATGCACTGAAGGGGGTAAACCGGGCCCCCAAGGACCGAGGGCGTGCTAAGCCCTGACATAGAATAAAAGCATCTCTTACACGATTGCTCAACTATAATTGTTGAATTACATTATTCTGGTGATTATCTTGTATTGCGAGATATTCCTTTATTGATTTATTGTGATCAATTATATTGGCAGTACTTTCTTGTTATTGTATTATCGTCGAGAATTTCAGGACATTGTTATGCCATTCCTACTGATTACACATTGTGATTCCACTGTTCATTTGCCATAATGACAATTGTTTCCATTGGCTATTATAGCATCTTATTTTTTTTATGATTGGCTATCATATTCTTATTCTTGGATTCATATTCTTTTATGATCCTCGATACCAGTGTCGGAGATCTGTATTTACTTGCTGGGCTCTTGTAGCTCATTCCACCCTACTTACCCCTTTTCAGGTAATGACACCGCAAGACCCTAATAGGAGTCTGGAAGCATAGGAGGATATTTTGAAGAATTGTATCAGACTATGTTTTAATTCTCCCATGTATTCACCACCCACGGGTGCTGGTTATGTTTAGTTTTGACTTGGTACTGTAAAACCATATGATGTATGTTAAGACTTCCGCTGACTATTGTAGTGATAAACTTCCGCTGTTATTGTTTTAAGAATTTGGTACTTTGCATATTAGTACTATGATACAGGAATGGAAAAAGTAGGGACGGCCTTAGGGTCGGCCCCGCGACACGAAATCCGCATAGGGTGGGTTTCGGGTCGTGACAATGAACCAGACTTTGAGACCTTTTGTTAGAAATTTTGTTATTTTTTATTCTGATGATATTCTTATTTACAGCAAAATTGAAAAGGAGCATCTTGATCAACTACAGCAGATCCTGACAGTGCTGTTGAAAATTAAGCTATATATCAACCTTAAAAAGTGTAGTTTTTTTTACTAACAGTTTATTCTTTTTGGGCTACGTGGTTAGCACAGATGGCATTCATGTGGATAAATAAAAAGTGTGGGCAATTCGTGAATGGCCAACGCTCAAAGCATTTGGCGATGTATGGAGTTTTCATGGTCTAACAACATTCTAACGCAAGTTCATCTGTAATTTTAGTGCAATTACAGCTCCAATTACTGAATGTTTGAAAAAGGGGAAGTGTAATTGGGGTGAAGAGGCAGAAAAAAGCTTCACCTTGATTAAAGAGAAGTTATGCACTACCCTAGTTTTGGCCTTGCCTAGCTTTGAGAAGGTTTTTGAAGTAGAGTGTGATGCGAGTGGAGTCAACATTGGGGCAGTATTGTCTCAAAAGAAGCAACCAGTGGCATTCTTTAGTGAGAAGTTGAGTGAGACTCATCACAAGTGGAGTACATATGATCAGGAATTCTATGCGGTTGTTAGAGCTTTGAAGCATTAGGAGCATTATCTTGTGCAGTGGGAGTTTGTGCTTTACATAGATCACCCAGCTTTAAAGTACATTAATAGCCAAAAACATTTGAATAGAATGCATATGAGATGGTCTACGTTCCTTCAGAAGTTCCCATTTGTCATTAAACACAAATTTGGTAGCTTAAATAGAGTTGCAAATGTGTTAAGTAGAAGGGCTAATCTTCTTGTTACATTGGCACAAGAGGTTGTGGTATTTGAGTTCCTAAAGGAATTGTATAAAGAAGATGCAGATTTCAAGGAAATTTGGGCCAAGTGCAAAGAGTCTCAAACTGTTGTAGATTTCTATGTGTATGAAGGGTACTTATTCAAAGGCAACTCTTTGTGCATCCCTCAAACATCCTTGTGAGAGAAGCTGATTCGTGATCTATATGGTAGTGGATTGAGTGGACACATGGGTAGAGATAAGACAGTAGCAAGTGTGGAAGAGCGGTGTTTTTGGCCACAGGTCAAGAGGGACGTTGGTAATTATGTTTAAAGATGTTATACTTGTCAAGTCTCCACAGGTTAGTCACAAAACACTGGTCTTTATACTCTTTTACCTATTCCTAATTCTGTTTAGGAAGACTTGTCTATAGATTTTGTGTTAGGAATACCTCGAACACAACGAGGGGTAGATTTTATTTTTGTAATTGTTGACAGGTTTTCTACGATAGCGCATTTCATTCCATGCCGAAAGACATCATATGCTTCACACATTGCACAACTGTTCTTTTAAGAGATTGTGAGATTCCATGGAGTTCCACAGTTCATCACTCCAAGTCGTGACACAAAGTTCCTTAGTCGCTTTTGGATTACTTTGTGGAGAATGTTTGACACTTCCTTGAAGCGCAGTACTACAGCTCATCCCTAAACAGATGGCCAAATAGAGGTGACAAACAAAACGTTGGGTAACTTAGTTCACAGTATTTGTGGAGAGAGGCCTAAGTAGTGGGATCATGCCTTGCCACAAGCTGAGTTTGCCTATAACAATGTTGTTCATAGTGCCACAGGAAGAACACCTTTTGTAATTGTCTACATCATTCTGCCAAAGCATATTGTAGACTTAGTTCGACTGCCTAAGAGCCATGGCGTGAGTGTGGCAGCAGAGAATATGGCAGAACAGGCCCAAGTAGTATATACTGAGGTGAAACAGAAATTGGAATAGACCAATGCCAAAAATAAGGAAGCTGCAGATAAGCATTGACGTGCTACGGTGTTCAAGGAAGGAGTTTCTGTTATAGTTTTCTTACACAGAGAGAGATTTCTAGTTGACAGCTATAACAAATTGAAGCCAAAGAAATATGGTCCATACAAAATTGTGCACAAGGTTAATGACAATGCTTATGTTGTCAATTTGTCAAAAACTATGGGAATTTCATGGTCTTTTAATGTTGCTGACATCTACAAGTACCATGCAAAAGACCCCCTCTATCCTGATTATAACTCGAAGTCGAGTTCTTTTCAAGAAGAGGGGATTGATGTAGAACAAGTGGCGGAGGCTGTTGAAGCACAATGGGAACATTGCAAGAAAAAGTACTAGTAGACGTAGAGTTAGTCAGTCACGTTTTTGGGAACGGAGACCCTATCTTGACCTAAAACGGCGAGACGGATAATACTCATTGCTTTGCCATGATTGAAGCTGCCATGGTGTCAAACGACTTCGTTTAGGCCTTCAATTTCACTTTTTTGTCATTTATAGTAATTTTTATTTTGTAATTACTTTGTTTAGGAAAGTTTGAATTAACTTTCGCTTGCAGCTATAGTTTCCTACTATGATAAGGATTTTAGTTTTCTAAAAAGCCCAAATTTTTATTAATTTTGGATTTTTCCTCCTTTTTGCAATTATTATAGTTTCTTAATTGTAATAGGATTAGTATAAGGAATTAGTAGATTCTTATTCAGATTAGTAGTAGTCTTAGCCTATATATATATATATATGATGTAATCCAATCTTTATTATTCATATTTCAATAGTATATTTCTATTTAAAAATTTGAGATTTGTTCTCTTTGGGTGAAGAGGCCCCTGTGTTACTTGTTTTATAAGGAATTCAACATGTTTGATTCTCCTTCACGTTTTGTACAGTGTTATAAAGATTTTGTGAACCTAGTTGAGAAAGAATCATAGAATACATATTTAGATCACTTTACAACAAGTTTTATACTAGGTAGAATGGATTTGTTAAGGCATATTATGATTTCTATGGGGTTGTTGTTGTGGTAAAAGAACAAACTAATAAAGATAGTTGGTAGACAAGAGGGAAACAAGAAAGACGACATGATTGATTGACTAGTGGTAATCTACACAGGTTAGTGATCAAAGTTGTCATTTTTTGTCTTGTAACTAGATTGATTTATTAGTGGATTATTCTCTATTGGCAAGTAGATTTTCTTTATCCCGTGAGGGATTTTCCCACGTAAATCTGTTGTCTATCTTACAGTGCTTGACTTATTATTGCATAATTGATTATTAAGCACTTGGCCATGCTTCATTAATTAGAAATCATACTATAATTTATAGATCACTTGGTTATACCACTTAAGATTAATAATTTCTATTTTTCCTAATTAATTAAGGAAATAATTTGAGACTATATGCATTAACTCTAAGAAATACTTAATTAATATTATTAATTATTTATTGTCCTAAATACCACCTAAATAGGTATGAGAGCATGTATTTTTTGAGAAATTTAGTTGATACTTAAAATTGTTATGGCTTCAAAAAAATTCATAAATCATGCTCTAACCTTTAATGATTCTAATTATGCTTATTGTATGAGAATTTTCTTATGATGAAAAAGGTTTGGATAACTATATAGGATGAGTGCAAGCAACCCCATGATAAAAAGATAGCATTGAGATACCTAAGCCTACGTCTTCTTAGACTGCAACAAAATTCGCGACTACTAACTATTACTCCAAGGCCCTTAATTGTATATTTTTTCAAGTTATCCCAAGTAAGTTTCAAAGGATCTCAACATGTACAACTACAAAAGAAGCTTAGGAAGTGCTACATACAATCTATGAGGGTACAAATACTATTAGTAGTACTTTCAGTCCTCGTAACTCAATTTGAAACTATTAGAATAGAGAAATAAGAAACATTTGTAAAGTTCTACACTAAATTGAATGAAATTGTTACACAATGTCACAATTTAAGAAAGATGGTGAAAGAGCATAAAATTGTCAAGATCATTGTTGAAAGATTTCAACCTAAGGTAACTATTATAGAAGAATTTAAGGTCTTATCTACACTTAAGAGTAGATAAGTTCTCTACAAATATAAAAGTGACTTTAAAGACTCTAAAAAAAGTCTAAAGGACTAACTCTAAAGGTTGTGTATTATGACACATAACTTTCTGATGATGAAATTGCCTATCTTTCAAAACAATTTAAGAAGTTCTTGAAAAAAAGAAAAAAACATAAAAAGCCATTTCTATATATAAAAAGAAAAATAAAGTTAATTTTGAAAGTACAAGTAAAAAAGAGTCTAAAAGAAAAAAAAAGAAAATCAACTTGGGTTAAACCAGTTGGCCACCACGTCTTTCTCATTAGTGGAGATGCATGGGTTCAAGTCTCACTTCGCACCATTAGGGGGGATGTGAGCATTATTGTCACCCAACCATGGGTTGGGTTGTTTTCAAAGACTCATATTTGAGGGGCTTCTAGTCTGTGCATGGTTGATTATATTAGTTAATTGTAATATGTTAGAGTGTTTAGTGGATTGATTGATTGTAACAATTCATATATTGTAATAGCTCATCGCTTCCTTCAAAAAATAAAATAAAATAAAGGAAAAATAAATTGAGGGGAGGTGTTTTGGCTGTTACCAACTTGGTCACATGAAGTCTGAATGTCCCCTAGAAAAGAAGAAAAACAGAAAAGAAAATGTTAAAATTGTGACTTGGTTAGGTGAATCTGAATCCAAAAGTGAACAGTTTGAAGTGAATCTAATCACTCAGATATAGAAATTGCTAATTTTGTTACCTTTCCTACTTCCCTGGAAGGGAAATCTTTATCTAAGTCTAGCTCTGATGAAGGTGGTAGAGGTGTCAAACAAGCCAACTTGACATGACCCGACCCATTTCGAGGTAGCCTATTAGTGCCAATGGGTTAGGCTGACCTGACCCACTTGCAAAATGGGTCTTGCCTACCTCAAAAATTCCCTTGCCTAGCACGGCCCATAGACATGGGCCCATGACATGCTTGTCCCACTAGCCCACCATTTTTCCCTTCCCTTATTTGTTTTGCTTTTGTTTTTTCTTTTCTAAATCCTTAGTTGACGACTTTTTTTTAACTTTTTTACTTATTTTTAAACTTTTTAGTCTGCATGTTTAATATTTTATTTTTTTGATTTAATATTATTATATATATTAGTTTATTGAGTTATTAGTGTTGTTTTTAATTTATTTGTTAATTAATTTACATAAGTTTGTTTGTTTTATTTTACAATTAATATAGATAACTTTTATGTTTTGTTTATTTTTTTAAAGTTGTTAATTTTAAATGTTATAGGAGTATAATTTATTACTTTGTTGCTTTTTTTTTATTTTTTTATTTTCTTTATTTATGTTAGTTTCTATTTTTTTTCTAATTTTTCTTATACAATAATAGTTGATATTTTGTTAGTCGATAGGTTTTTTGCTTGAAAATAAATTTGTAATAACAATAATTGACCACAAAATGGAAAATAAATATAAATATTTTATTAAAAAATATATTCAATTATAAATGATTTTTTTTTTGGTTGCATGTTGTTTACTTTAATTACTAGATTGCCTACGTACCTTTTTGGGAATGAAACCTTACGAACTTCTTTACATTTGCATTAAAATGTGTTTTTTTATGCATTTATCGAGTTATTTATTACAATGAATATATTCATGATGATCCTACGTCTAAGTTTGAAAAATCTTCAGCCATATTATCCACTCAATTTTGAAGTCTAATTCTTTCATTCTCTTAGTCCTTCATGAATACGAGGGTCTCCAATATGTCTGATGCCAACCTACTCTTTCTCTTATCTAGTATCCTATTCCCTGTACTAAAAGTAGACTTTGATGCTGTTGAGATAAGAGGTGTTGCCCAGATATATACCATAGAGGGGAGTGAATATGGTAGTTTACAAATATTTACAACTAAATATGAAAGCAAGTTAAGCACAAAGTATGTAAAAGAGTAGAGAGAGAAAGAGAGCAAATAAAATAATTTTTACAAGGTTCAAAAAACTTCCCACGTCCTCAACTCAAGCATCCCCACCTGAGTTTTTTCACTATTTTGATCTTCTTCGCAAGTGGAGGTCAAACCTTTACAATAAGAGCTCATAGCTCTTTGCGTAGCAAAATATCCTCTTTTGCCTCACAAGTGTAGTACCTACCTGCAAATATCACCGTAATGAGAAGATACAAAGTTATTACTAATAAATACTATTTTCAAAAGTTGATTGGTCCAATGAATGCTCATTCACTAAAGATTGATCAAGTGTAAGCTTCGAGTATTTAAGTTGAGTAGAACTTTCATATCTAGGTTTTGTAATAAATGACATAAAGTCAAGATGAGAGATGTAGAAGTTAAAGTATATAAGTTGATAGCAATAAATACTATAATGAACATCTATTTATAGGCTTTTGAAAGATATGTTCGTTAGATTCAAAATATAGTCGTTCTCCCTTTTTAATCTATTCAAAAATTGAATCTACAATTGCCAAATCAATAGAATCAATCAATTGATTTCATCAATTAGTTAACTAGATGAAGATTCAGCTGACTGATCAGCTCAATTGATTTTTTCAGAGAGTTAGGTTCATTTGTTCAATAACAATTAGTCGACTGGTCATTGGAATCAATCGACTGGTTTTTTAGTACACTATTTTTCCTTTTGAGAATTAGTCAACTGGTTATTCAAAGTGGTGATTAGTTTGGACAGTAAGTTCAAAATGTGTGCAAAACATGTCAGCTAGTTGACTGGTTCATTAAGATAGTCGACTTGTTTTAACAGTGTGAAAATTTGGCATGAGAATCAATTGAATGGTTCTTGAAACTAGTCGACTAGTTTTGGTAGTTTAAGCTTTTTTGCCTATTTGTAATGTCAATACCTATGTCAACCATTCTTAAAACTTTAGTCCTATGTCAACCATTCTTAAAACTTTATTTGACAGACTTTGACATTTCTATGTCAACCATTCTTTTTGACCTAGATTACCTATTTGTAATGTCAATAGATAAAACTTTAGTCCTCATAGTCAATGTCTTGTTATCATCAAAATTACTGAGATGCCCTTGGTTGAAAACCTTTAAGGCTAACAATCTCCCCCTTTTTATTGATGATAAAACATTGATGCTTTGAATAAAAATAACAAAGTGTTGAGAGAAATTGATAGAGAATATTGAATTTAAATATAGTGCACTTATCAACATGTAAATTTGAATTCATGCCTTAAAGTAAATTTCAACAAATTAGGCATGTCTGATATATTGTTAGCCTATTAATAGGTAATCATAGCAAGTTAGGGGATAAAAGAGTTATATCACAATCACAATTATTTTGTGCATTTTGAGTTATGTCAAGTTAGTTCACATATTACACAATATACAAAGGAAGACATAAAAAATGGTTTCTATTCATTTGAAATTGATATATTACAAATGCAAGATAACAACATGAATTTATAAAAGATAAAATACATGAAGTGTTCATTTCAAATATTTTATTCTTTCTTTTCTTTCTTTACATTCAAGGCAACAAAACAACCAAAAAATACAAAGGCCTAAATCTTAAAATCCTAAGTCTTATATCCTTATTTTTCTCTCCCCCTTTGTCATTATCAAAATGAACTAAGGTTACCAAGGAAGACAAGGAGGTAGTCAGTGCCATGTGCTGAGAATACGTTTGAGGATGTCTTTCACTTCAAGCACCTCTATCTTGGTCTTTTCGTGCTTGCGCTCGTTGTGTTTATATAAGGAGTTAGCACAGATCTTGAGAATGTGCACGTCACTCTTAATGGCATCGATGTGCTCTCCCATGTCATTGAGGGTTTTGGACAAGTTTGTCGCAATAAAGCGGATTTGGCTTCAGATGTCGGATTCTATTTTCTAAAGCATGTTGATGGTTAGGTTCACTAGAATCTGAGAGAACAATAGGAGTATGAGTGGGGTCTTGGATAGTAGGGTGAGTTGGTGAGTGAGTTTTTTGAGGTGGCACGTGGTTAGTGATGGTCGGTGATTTGGGAACCCATCCATGTTCAGTTTTCTTATACCCCATGGACTTGAAAGTAACTTTGGTATAGAAATTTATGTGGAGTAAGGCGTAGATGTTAGTTTCACTACCTAGGTCAATGTGGTAGTGTTTAAAGAGGGTGGTGAGATGGTTTTCATAGGGAAGAATGCCTTTATTCTTTTTAAGGCATTCATTCATATGGTGGAGAATGAGATAAGGAAGGTCAATCTTCTGGTGGTTTAGAATGCACCAAATGCGGAATATGTCTCTATATAAGAGAAAGTCTCGTCCACCAGCACAGGGGAAGAATGTTGTAGGTGATGATGTGGTGGGTGAGATGACATCTGATGAGTTAGGAGGCTTTGGGTTTAAATAGTTTGCTAATAGAGGGAGCACCACACATTTGTTGTATTGTTTCAAGTGGATCGAAGCCATTATGTATAACCCAAGAGTTTATAGAAAACTCTTGGAATTCTCCCCTTGGGATATCAAAGAAATAGGAAAGTATGTTAAGATCTAGGGATATGGGAGTGTTTTGGATCCATGAAGAGGCATTGAGACCCTTGGGCATCTCAAAGTGGGCGTAGAAGATTTTGACGAGATGAGTGTATCAAATGTTTGAAGTAGAGGGGAATTTCTTTTAACCCAAGTATTCAAAGTGGGAACCGATGTAAATGGACTGTGTTTCAAAGAAAAGAAAGCTGAAGGTTTTTCCATATTTGAGAGTATGATGATTGATATCATCCTCAAATTTCTTAGCAATTCTAGGTAGAAGAAAGTTTTCCTATCGTGATTAGATTTGCTACGTTCCTCGGGATCAAGGTCAACCCTAGGACGTTTTCCAAGTGATTTGGAAGATGGGTTTCGATTTTGGGAGCCACTGATGAGAGATTTAAAGATTTTTGGGTAGTTTTAAGGAGTCTAGAATAATTGGGGGAGAGAGAGAGAGAGAGAGAGAGAGAGAGAGAGAGAGAAAGAAAAGATAAAGGGTTGACAATAACACTCTGTTGAAATTTTTTGAAAAGAGGTCAACTTTTTACAGATTTGACCAAATTAGTTGACTAGTTCTAACCATTAACCATCTATCGATTGGTTATTGCCCTAGTTTTGGGGCAGTCTTTTGGTTCAACTAATAACCATGTTTTCTAATTTATCTCTCAATCAATCAACTGATTTATCAATGCAGTCAACTGGTTCTAACCATTAATCGACTAGTAGGTCGACTAATTTGACTAGTAACCAATTTTGACTCGAATTGTTGAATTCAGTAGACAATATGGTCAACCATTTCTACTATTAGTCGAGTGGTTCTCGGAGACTGTCAACTAGTTTGAGCATTTTTGGTTTTTTATCACTTAGTTGTTCAAATCTTTTGGATCAATCATTCTCTTTTAATGAAGCAAAATCTCTCATTTTGGAATGGTTTGGTGAATATATTTGCTAATTGATGGTTCGTATCAATAAACTCAGGGTTTATATAACCATTTTGCACAACCCTTATTTTTTTTTCCATCTAAATCCTATTAGGAATAATATATGCATGCTTATATAAGAATGAAAATATGAGACCTAAAGGTGCGCCTTAATTTCTTGGCCTAAGTTACCATTTTAAAATCCTAGACTCAACTAACTTAGCCATTAGAGATTTGTTCACCAAACTCCCTCCAGTGACCTTTAACTATTCTTTTTTGTTGGTCAGTAATTGGGGAACTTACCACTATTGATTCCATCACTCAAAAATCACCTGCAACAATTTGGTACCATTTGTGGGAAACTGTATTATTTTTTACCATAAAAATAGATCACCAGTGGCTCCAAAAGTCCATCCTGAATAGAGGAATCAACCACCATCGTAACAACTACACCCAACTAGGCATTCTAGCAATTGGGATCCTACTTCAAGACCTATGGAACAAAGGATGGATTTTTTTACCCAATAGATCGAGATGTTGAACTGGGTAGTGGTTAATATGGTTCATAACCAATGGCATCCGTTGATTAACAATCAACAACCACCACCTCAGAATGGACAATTGCCAGTTCGAACAAAAAATCGTTAAACCAACATAATCATCTACAAACAGAGATCCCACCGCTTCTTCCTCTGTAAGAAGACAACATGGGCAACAATGATGTTAAAGAGTAGGCCCAAAAGACTCAGGGGGATCCTTCAATCCAATAATCCCATTCTCAGTATCAATCTCAGTCCCACCAGAGGATGAAAGGATAGGTAAATTCCCAAGAAGTCACCAAGGGCAAAGCCTCACAACAGCTTGATGAGTAACTCCTATACTCACTCTTTAGCATGCTTGGAACTCCTTTTGCTCGTAGAGTCATGGCAAAGAATGCCATAAGAAGTTCATCCTTCTAAATTTTGAATTGTATAATAGGGAGTTCAGATCCTACGGACAACTTATCACACTTTTACCATACGAAGGCAATTCAGGGTGGCCTTGATGCGCTCATGTGTTGTTCCTTTATTACTAGCCTTATAGGTCTCATTTTGGAATGGTTTCATCATCTCTCACTAAACTCAATCTCAACATTCAAAGCTCTAAGCCAAAAGTTCGTAAATCGCTTCATCACGAGCAGAAGGCTTAGAACGTGATTAGAGTTCCTTTTAACCATTAAACAAACGAGAGGGGAAACCCTAAGGGATTTTTATCTAAAGGTTTAGTCAAGAACTCATTTTGGTAGAAGGATGTGAAGAAAGGTTCATTGTAGTAGTTTGACCACTAGTCTAATGCCTAAAAGATTCAAAGAGTCACTTACAAAAGTCCTCTAGAAAGTATGCCAAAATTTCTATTGAAAGCCTAAAATTACATTACTTTAGGAGGTTTAAATTTTCTAAAGATGCTAGGGAACAATCTTGGAAGGAAGAGAAAGCCCAATCAAAAGCTTAAAAAGAAGAGAAAAATAGATATTGGAATCCAGAAATGCGAGAACAAAAGGAACAACCTAGTTTTTTTACTAAGAAGGCTAGCATCTATACCCTTTTAAATGCCACTTTGAAGCATATTCTCCATCAGATCCAGGCTAAAGAGGACCTCAGATGGCCAAATCAACTTAGAAGAAATCATGAGAGGAGAAATAAAAACTGAGTACCATAACTTCAATAGGTACCACGACCATATTGTTGATGAGTGTCGTGTTCTAAAGCAAGAGATAAAAACCTAATCTAAAGGGGAAAAAATTTGAAAATACATGCAAATAGAGACTAGGCATGAGCATCAAGAGGCCTAACAACCTCAAAGATAGTAGAACTATCGACCATCGGGGCTAGAAAACCAAAAGGTAGGAGAGTATCCCCATCAGGTGATCTATGTTATATATACTGAGAACATCAAGGTCAGATTGTTAAATTGAGCATGAAAAAGATATGCTCGGGAAGCCAGGGTAAAATCATTTACCTAAAACATCAATGCCATTGAGAAGAAGTAGAAACCAACCCCTCAGATCTAGTTCACAAAGCTAAACATGGCAGAAATACACTTCCCACATAATGGCTCTCTAGTAATTTCATTACAAGTTTCTAACTTTGAGATTAAAAGAGTTCTTGTTTACACAGGTGGCTCGGCCAACGTGTTATTCAACCTATTATTCTAGAAGATGAAAATATGTTAGAAAAAGGTCCACCCAACCATAGTAGTGATGGTCGGCTTAAATAGAGACTTAAGTTATCTAATAGGGACCATTAAACTCCAAATAGGAATTAGAAAGAGTGATGATCAAAAGACCTTACTCATGAAGCTGATGATTCTGGATGACACGTCCCCTACAATGTGATACTAGGAAGACCTTGGATTCATGAGATGTATGTTGTCATTTTAACCCTACGCCAATGGCTGAAGTACATATAGGGAGATAGAGTAGTTACCATCAAGGGTTGTCAACCAACTTCGAGGGAGTTCCATGCCATCGCCTTGAAAGCAAGGACTCATAAATAACAATTACAGAAAACACTCAAGAGTGATGAGCTTTTGAGTGTAGAGTTGGAAGACGACAAGGAATGCCTTTCAGAGATAGAAAAATTACTTAGCCTTAAAGGAAAAAAGTAGTTCTGTCCAAGCTCAAGAAGAGGTTCAAAAGGTACAACTAGACCCTCAAGATAAAGATAAAGTCATCCAGCTAGGATCAGCTCTGAATCCTAAAAAATGAAATGAGTTGTTATCCATCTTGAAAGATAACCTTACAATTTTTACTTGGAGTGTAAAGGATATGAGAGGTGTTGATCCATACTTCATCTCCCACAAACTCAAGGTAGATCCAGACCATCCTTTGTAAGCCAGAGAAGAAGATCGTTTGCCCCAGAATGCCACAAGATCATTAATGACGAGGTAAAAAGACTTTTAGATGCAAAATTTGATAAAAGAAGTCTTTTACCTAGAATGGTTGGCCAACATTGTGCTGGCCAGAAAAGAAGAATGGAAAGTGGAGAGTCTATGTGTATGACATTGACCTAAATAAAGCATTCCCGAAAGACAGTTTCCCTATTCCCATAATAGACCAATTAGTAGACGTCACTACCGGGCATGGACTATTGAGTTTTATAGATGCCTACTCTAGATATAACTAAATATTGATGTATCCTTCAAACTAGGAGAAAACTATATTTATGTATGAAAAGGACATCTACTGTTACAAAGTTATGCCTTCTGGACTCAAAAATACACGGGCAACTTATCATCGTCTAGTGAACAAAATCTTCCAACACCAGATTGGCAATACGATGGAGGTTTACATTGATGACATGCTTATCAAAAGTAGAAACATATGAGAACACATCCAACATCTTGGCTAGGTATTCTATATTCTGAAGCAACAAGTAATTGAGTTTAACCTTTCTAAATGTTCCTTTGGTGTAACCAAAGGCAAATTGTTGGGGTTTATAATCTCCCAATGGGGATAGAAGTTGATCCTTCATAAATTAGAGCCTTGTTGGAGATAAAATCCCTTCATACAAAAAAGGAGATCAAAAGTTTAAATAGGAGACTTGCAGTACTCAACAGGTTCATCTCCAAATCCACTAATCGGTTCCTCTCATTCTTCAAGGTAGATTCCTTTAGGCTGGACCCCAGAGTGTGAGCAAGCTTTCAATAAACTAAAATGTTATCTCAGATCTCCTAGAAATTTTATCAAAACCAATACTTGGTGAGAAACTATTCCTTTACCTTGTTGTTTCTAACAATGTAGTGAGCTCCACATTTGTAAGGGAAAAATGATGATTTCATAAGCCTACGCCCTCCTCATTTCAGTTTGAAAACTAAGGCTATACTTATAGGCTCATACAATTGTGGTACCAACCTTTTACCTATTTAAACCAACCCTCCATGGGTTAGAACTCTTTGGACGATTGAAGAAATGGTTAGTGGAGTTCAAAGAGTTTGACATTCATTGTGTTCCAAGGACAACAATCAAGGCACATGCCCTAGTAGATTTTATAGTGGAATTCATTAAGCCTCCCCAGATAGATGATCCTTAAGCCATTGAACTAAACTAGGTCCTGAAGATTGATGACTCCTTTATTGAAAATGAGCAAACATTGAAATAGTCCTTCAGACCCTACAAGACTATTTGTTGAATAAGATTATTAGCCTAGGATTCTAAGCATCCAACAACGAGGTAAAGTATGAGGCTCTAATATATGGAATGAAAATGGGAAAAGAATATGGGGTCTATACGTTAATGCTTTTTCAAACTCCTAACTTGTGGTAAGCCAGACATCTAGAAACTTTGCCACTAAAGATCAAAGGATAGGTTGGTATGCCAAACTAATCAGAGCTTTAACGAATTCCTTATAGGAGTTTACCTTAGAAAAACTAGACCGAGCAAAAAATGCCCGAGCTGATGCACTCATAAATTTAATAGCTTCTATCAACCTGGAGTTAATGGTTGATATCAGAGTAGCTTATTAAGTAGAGCCAAATATCAATCAACCTAAGCAAACACTACAAGTGGAAGGAATAGAAAACTAGACGACCCCTATCATTCGTTATTTAAAAAAAGGATTACTTTTAGAGGATAAAGATTAGGTTAGAAGGGTGTGGATCAGATAAGCTCGATATGTATTCTTAAACAAAAAGCTCTATCGAAGATCTTTTTCACTTCCGCTCTTACTTTGCCTAGCTCCAGAAGAGGCACGTTATGCACTGATGGAAATCTATGAAGGCATATGTGGAAATAACAATAGAGGAAGAACTCTGGCCTACCAGGCTCTCTCACACTAGCCTAGTATGAAGAAAAAAGTGAGGAAATACATAAAGAAGTGTGAAAAATATAACATATTTGTTCCATACTAACATTAACCACTTTAGGAGCTGATCCTCATTACAAGCCATTAGCCCTTTGTTTAGTGGCGAATGGATATTGTTAGCCCTAAATGTTTTCAATGCAAGTGACAATGTTTTGATGATCCAAAAACATTATCCTATGGACTAATGTTTTATCTAAGTGAGAATGCAATAGGTCATCTAGGTTAAAGAAGATTTTTTACTAAGAAATGACAAAGTCCGTTAAGCTACCACTCAAGAATATAATCCAAAGCAAAGATCAAATCAAGTGGAATGCTCTCATGATGATTCAAGAAAATGGACACACTCAAGCCCAAGGATTTAAGACAAGTCAAGTGAAGACTTCCATTTTCCTTATTTTGGGTTTTGGGTTTTAAGTGATGTAGGATTAGATTGATCATTTATAAGCGCTTACCATTTAAAATGATCATCTAACTAACCTCAAATGATTTTTCAAAGAAAAAAACCATACTTTAAGTTTTGAAAGATCAAAAGGTTTTGATGAAAGAACACTAAGAAAAATAAGCTATAAGACACTCACTGTTTAAACCAGGTCGACCAGTTCATGGAACCAGTCGACTAATTCTTAAAGGCTTATTTTTACACTGATCAAACTAGTCAACTGATCCATAAAACCAGTCGACTGGGTGATGTTTTTCAAAACAGCCTAAAGACTCACTACTCAATTCAGTCGACATTTAAAGAGAATTAGTCGATGATTTCTGAAAGGCAAAAATAATGTACAAATAAAACCAGTTCACTGATCCATAGAACCTAGTCGACTGAGTAGCCATTTTTATGTATTGCCTGAACATACTGTTTAAATCAGTTGACCTAAAATAAAATTCAGTTGACTATTTTGCAAGGCGAAATAGTGTATAAACAGAACCAGTCGACTGATCCAAAGAACCAGTCGACTGATTGTTCTTGACCAAATGAACCTCAAAACCTCTGGACAAATTAGTTGACCTAATCAGTCGACCAATCCTCAATGTAGTCGACTAATTGATGATTTAGTTGACTGACTCAGTCGATTTAGCAATCACAAATTCAAAATTTGAACAGACAAAAAGGGGAGAAATGACTCTTTTTGAAGAGTAACGAACATATTCTTTAAGAGGCTATAAATAAAGCTTCTCTAGGGTTTTCTAAGCCATCACTTACAAGCTTACACTTTTACATCCTTGTTATTGACTTTGGATCTAACATCTTCCAAATCTAGATTTGAAATTTATACTTATCTTAAATACTTAAAGCTTACACCTGATTTATCTATAGAGAGTGAACATCTTATTGTACCAAAACTACTCTAGAAGAGAGTGTTGTTTAGTAAACGTATTATATCATCTCATTACGGTGAAAGTTGTGGGTAGGTGCCTCCAGGTGAGGCAAAATGGTATATTTTTCTAGGATAAGAGGGTTGCGGTCTTTGCATTGTAAATGTTTGGTCTCCACATGCAAGGAGGTTAGAATAGTAAAAAAACTCAAATGGGGATGCTTGAGTCGATGACGTAGGAAGTTTTTCGAACCTTGTAAAACTGTTGTGTTTGCTCTCTCTCTCTCTCTTGTTTATTTATTTGTGTATTTATAACTTTTATTTTTAAAGTTTCAAAAAGAAACCAATATTTGCAATATACCCTATTCACTCCCCTTTAGGGTAAATATCTAGGTAACAAGTGGTATCAAAACCTCGTCTCTTGTAAAATAGAGTTAACATTCTAAAATAAAAGATATGGAAAATATTGTAGGAACTATCTTTGTCGAAAGAAAATTGACAAATATACCTCCTTTGTTTAATGGCCAAAATTATAATTATTGGAAGGCTAGAATGAAGATCTATTTTCAAGCCTTACACTATGAAATATGGAAGATCATTACAAATGGGCCTCAAATCCCTATGAAGTCCAAAAGTTCTACTAGCACTACCAAGGTTGCTAAAGAAGCGCAAGAATGGGAAGAAAATGATTTCAAACTCATTCAAATAAATGCTAGGCCAATGATTAATTTATATTGTGCCTTAGATGCAAATGAGTCCAGTTGTGAATCCACAAAGGAGATATGGAATAAACTTGAAGTTACCTACGAAGGTACAAATCAAGTCAAAGAATATAAAATTAGTATGCTAGTTCATAAGTATGAACTATTTAAGGTAGATGATAGTGAGTCCATACCCAAAGTGTTTACTCGCGTTACTAATATTATTAATTCTTTGAAAGCTCTTGCTAAGAGCTATACTAATGTTGAAATGGTGAGAAAAATTCTTAGGTTTCTTCAAAGAACATTGGAAGCCAAAGTGACGGCCATTCAAGAAACAAATGATCTCAACAAGCTAAGTCTTGATGAGCTCCTCGGATCTCTTATGACTCATGACCTTACCATAAGAAGTCATGAAGAGGAGGATAAACCAAAGAAGAACCTTGCTCTTAAATCTTCATCTCATACAAATGAATATAAACAAGATAAAGAAGAGGATCAAGGAAGTGATGAGGATGTTGCCTTCATCACAATAAAAAAAAAAGAGAATCAAGCAAGAAGGAACCTCCAACTTGCTATGAGTGCCACAAACCAGGACATATAAAGGAATAATGTCCTCAACTTAAAGGAGAAGGAAGAAGATCCAAAAAGACGGCAATGGAAACTACTTGGGATGAATTGGATGAGGAATCAAGTGACCAAAAAGTAGCCAACTTTTGCCTCATGGCTCATGAAGATGAGGTAAACTCTAACCTTGACTCATCTCCTTCCTATGAAGAGTTAGAAAATGCCTTTAAAGAATCGTATGATGAACTTGAGAAAATCCTTTTTAAAAACAAGAATCTTAAAAAGAAAATTCCTCTCTTTAAAATGATATTCAAGTTTCAAATGATCAAAATAAAATTTTAAAGAAAGAAAATGATTCCTTAATTTTTTAAAAATAAGGATTTCGAGGAAGAAAACTCCTCTCTCAAGAAAAGGGCGGATGATCTAAATTTCACTATGAAAAAAGTTTACTAAAGGAAGTGAAATTTTAGATAAAATCATCTCACAACAAAGGTGTGTTTTTGATAAAACGAGTTTGGGATATAATGCTCATACCAAGTAAAATTCTTATCAAAACTTCTTTGTAAGAGCTTCTAGTTCACAAGCTACAATTCATGTTCAATCTTCAAGAAAATCTAGAAAAGCCATGAAAGAAAAAGATAAAATGATTTGGGTTCCAAAAGGAACATATGCACCTAAGACTAACCTTCAAAGAACCAAGAAAGTTTAGGTACCAAAAGGAGTTACTTGAGTTACTTTTGCAAGTATGCTTGAAGTCATCCTTATACAAGGACAAATGGTTCCTTGAAAGTGGTTGCTTAAGGCACATGACCAGAGAGAAAGCCAAGTTCACATCCCTCACTTCAAAAGATAGTGGATATGTGAGTTTTGGAGACAACTTAAGGGGTAAAATCATTGACATGGAAAACATAGGTAAAAATTCCTTATTATCTATTGAAAATGTGCTTCTTGTTGTGGCTTGAAATATAACTTGTTAAGTATTAGTCAACTATGTGATAAAGGTTATGTTATCATTTTTGAAGCCAACAAATTCTTAATTAAAGATGCATGCAACCATAAAAATATTCTATTTGTTGCATATAAGGGATAACAACATCTATTACATTAATTTTGATGATATTGCATCACAAAATATAAAATGTTTTGTGGCCATAAATGAAAGTAGTTGGTTATGGCATATGAGACTAGGTCAAACAAGTATGGACTTAATCTCCAACTTGTCTAGACATGAATTAAATAGAGGTCTACCCAAAACCAAACTCATAAAAGATGGTGTATGTGGAGCTTTCCACCTAGGAAAACAATTAAAATCCTCTTTAAAAAAGAAGAATGATATTTCAACTAGTAGACCATTACACCTATCACATTTGAATCTATTTGAACCTACTTGAGTTTCAAGCCTAGGAGGTAAACATTATGCCTTTGTTATTGTGGATGACTATTCAAGGTACACTTTGGTATTATTCATCTCTCACAAGGATGAGGCATATGAAACCTTCACAAAATTATGTAGAAGAATTCAAAATAAAAAATGAAACTCTATTAATAATGTTAGAAGTGACAGGGGTACATAATTTGAAAATAAAGATATAGAAAAATATTGTGATGAATGTCGAATTGGTCACAATTTCTCAACTTTTAGAACACCTTAACAAAATGGAGTTGTTGAAAGGGAAAATAGATCACTTTAAGAAATGGCTAGAACAACACTTAATGAACATAACTTACCTAAATATTTTTGGGCTGAAGTAGTAAACACTGCTTGTTATGTGAAAATAGAGTAAATATAAGATAAAAACTTAATAAAATTCTTTATGAACTTTGGAATAGCAAAAATTCAGTTATTAGCCTACTTTCATGTATTTAGATATAAATGGTATGTCCTAAATGATAAAAAAAATTTAGAAAAATTAGAAAAATTTGTTGCTAAATCTGATGAAGGAATCTTCTTAGGATTTTCCAACATAAGTAAAGCATAAAGAATCTATACAAGTTGTGTTTGATGAATCTTATCTTTACATCTCAAAGGAGAATGTCGATGATGATTGATGATGCCATTTTTTGTCTTCGATAGTTAATGCCTAAAATACTTTCACCAAGGTATCTACAAAGAAGGGATTAGAAAATCACTGGTAGAGGTTTGGTGAATAAACCTCCAACGATCAAGTTAGTAGCTCGAACAAGGAACTACTAAAAGTGGGTGTCGAGTTTTTTGGAAGTAAGCATACCTCTTATGGTTGTGGTCTTACCCCTTTTATAGATGATGAATATCTAGTTGTTAAGATTGTTCTAAGAAAGTAGGGATTTGATTTGATTCTTTTGACTTAGTCAATTCCCGCATATTGAATAGCGTGAGATTGAACCTGATCTTGACTTACTGAGGTGTGACATGGATCTTAAGAGGACTTCGGAAGGCCTCTACTACATTTTCTTCCCCACATAGTATAAACCTTTGACCTCTGTCCCTTCTTCCAATAAGACTTGGAAGAAATGGTTCTTCTTCGTCAAAGGAGCCTAGGAGGATGAGAATCATACCGAGATGGATATTAGGATCATTCATCGGGTTCTAGGTAGGATTGGTGAGATTACATCTTTTTTTTGCTTTAAGCAAATTTTTTCTCATTAGCCATATGAATCTAATCCGTCCTTCCTTTTCTTCTGATGTAGCTTTGAATACCAAAGGTTACACAAGGTTAACCAAAGGCAGGCAAACAAAACTTCGAAAGATTTTGAAGTCAACCACTCATTCTCATACCAAATTTTTGAATATGAAGAATTTGGCGAAGGTTGGATAGTTTAGGCCGCAAACGCACACTCACGAAAACAAGTGCTTTCTGGGTTCAGACCCTTAAAGAAGAAAAATGTAGCAATTAATGAGCCCACCGCTTCTATTTTAGCTAAGAGAGTGGCTATTGGAGATGACTTTCCTTCAAAGAGGATCACGATAGAAGAGAATGCTTAGAATACCAAGATCCTTCCTACCACTACTGAGCTAACGGATCCCTCGATCATAATGGGTACCGATATGGTTGGAACTTCTACCCCTTCGTCAAGAAGAAGAGGAAAATAGATCATGACTCCCGATCAGAGAGGAGGCACTTCTGCTTAGATGTTGGGAGAGAGTGACCCCCATTCCTTCCATGAAAGACACCTTGAAGCTGGCATGGGATCTGAGTTGGGATAAGATCCCGGGAGAGTTGGCCCAACTCAACGTTCCTCAAACAATTCATGGTGGGTTCATTTATCTATGCAGGGTAAGGGTGGCATCTCACTTTGTGATTTTTCATCTCTATACTTTTTTATACTTATAATAATTTTTATATTGTAGGCATTGTACATTATGGCTACTTCAGGCGAAATCAGGTATGAGTCTTATGACTTGGTGGCTTAGCTTCAACTTCAACTTATGAGCTCTATCGAGGCGGTTAATAAAATTGAAGAGTTGAAAAAGAAACTTGAGGATGCTGAGATGGAACTAGGAACCTCCCGATCTTTGATAGATAAGCTCAAAGAGCAGTTGGCTGAATCTTCCAACACCGTATTAGCCTGGGATTCAGAGATAACTTCTTTAGGCAATGAGGTTGCTAATTTGAAGAGGCAGATTTCATAACTCAGGTCAGACTTGTCCATTGCTAAGATCGCGACTTTTGAAGCTGAAACAAGGCATCGCTCTGAGATAGAGGCTGCCAAAGTTATCACAGTTAAAGAAAAAAATGATAAGATCTTAAAGCTTAGGAGAAAACTTGCTTCTGACGGTTACAACCTTTGTCTCAAGAAAATAGCCAAAGCTTATCAAGAGGTCGATACAAAAGTGCTAGATCATATAGAGATTTCTAATCCAGAGAGTGAGGAGTTTGAAGATGATGAAGATCCTGAAGTCCCAACTGCCCCTACTACCTCTTAGCCATATAAGAGTTTGTGTAATATCTCATTTATGATGATCTATGATGCTGCCATCCGTACTTTTTTGAATATTTATTTACGGATTTTTAGTCTTTTTACTTAGATCTATGTTTTGGACTTTATAAAATGTTTTGCAAGAAAACAATCTGAGCTCAAATACTTAGTAATATCTGAAGTTCTTGATAAAACATTCATAGCTATAACATCTCGAGCTGAAAGGTTTTGTGGAATTTGAAGCTTTTTTAAGTCCAACGTTGTAACATCCCGAGCCATAGGGCTTCGTAAAATTTAAAGTTAACATTCATTATTTAGAGTTGTAACATCGCGAGCCCAAAAACTTCGTGGAATTTAAAGCTAACATTAAACAATCAGAGTTGTAACATCCTGAGCTCTATGGCCTCATGGAATTTTAAACCTAACATTGAACATTTAGAGCTATAACATCTTGAACTCAAAAGTTTCATGGAACTTAAAGCTAACATTGAACATTTAGAGCTGTAACATCTCGAGCTCTATGGCTTCGTGAAATTTAAAGCCAATATTGAACATTTAGAGCTGTAACATCTCGAGTTCTATGGCTTCGTAGAATTTAAAGCTAATATTGAACATTTAGAGCTATAACATCTCGTGATCTAAAGCGTCATGGAATTTAAAGCTAATATTGAACACTCAGAGCTGTAACATCCCAAGCTCAAGAGCTTCGTGGGCTTTTAAAGCTAACATTCATTATTCAGAGCCGTAACATCCCGAGCTCAAAATCTTTGTGAAATTTAAAGCTAACATTGAACATTCAAAGTAGTAACATCCCAAACTCTAAGGCTTCATGGAATTTAAAGCTAATATTGAACATTCAAAGCTGTAACATCCCGAACTCTAAGGCTTCATGGAATTTAAAGCTAATATTGAACACTCAAAGTTGTAACATCTTGAGCTCAAGAGCTTCATAGAATTTAAAGCTTGTTTAGTGATAATACTTCTTCAAGTGCTCTATGTTCCAGGGTTTTAGAATTTGCTTCCCATTGAGCTCTTCGAACCAATAAGTGGTCGATCTATAGGATTTTATCACCCGGTAGGGACCTTCCCAGTTGGGGGATAACTTTCCCAAACCAGGCTCTTTAGTATTTGGAAAAACCCTTCTTAGGATGAGATCTCTAACCTGGAAACTAACGTACTTTGTTGCCTTGTTGAAATATTTTGATATTCTTTGTTTGTAGGAAGCCATCCTAACCTAGGCATGCTTTTTTTTTTTTTCTTTTTAAAAGATCTAATTCTTTTGAAAGTGGATTGTCGTTCTGGTCTGATTGATGCATATCAATTCAGAGGGATGGTAGGCCAATTGCTACAGGAATGATGGAATTAGTTTCAAACGTCAGGGAAAATGGTGTTTTCCCAATGGGAGTTCTCTTAGTGGTTCGGTAAGCCTAAAGAACCCTTGATAACTCTTCAACCCATTTTGCCGTTGCTTCTTCTAGTCTTTTCTTAAGAGCGTCTAAGACAAATTTGTTAGTGACTTCTGTAAGTCCATTGGCTTGAGGGTACCCTGGATAAGAAAAGTACTAGAGTATGTTGAGGTTGGTGCAAAATATTTTGAAGATCTTACCTGGGAACTAAGTCCCATTGTTTGAGATTAGTACCTTAGGTATCCTGAACCTACATATTATCTCCTTCTAAGTAAAATTTCTTACCTCATACTTTGTTATTTTGGCTAAGGGATGAGCCTCTACCCATTTGGTAAAGTAGTCTATAGCCACTAAGAGAAATCTCCTATTTTGAGGTGCCCTTGGGAGTGGTCCAATGATGTCCATTCCCCACAGAACAAATGGCCAAGGGCTTGTGACCAGGATCATTTCTTATTGAGGCTAATATCAATAGGGTGAAAACCTTTGACACTTGTCATATTTCTTGACATGATCCTTGGCATCCCTCTGTATTGTCAGCCAATAATATCCCTAAGTAAGATCTCGATGGGACAAGCTCCTTGCCTTATTATGATTGCTGCATAACCCTTCATGTATCTCCCTTAGCATATAATGAGCTTCTTCTAGAGTAAGGCATAGAAGTAGAGGTAAAGTGAAAGATCTATGGTAAAGTTTGTTATTGACAATTAGGTACCAATTTGATCTGATTTGAACTTGTCTGAACTGATCCTTTCCTTTAGGTCGATCCCCATTTTTTAAGTAGCGGATAATAGGAGTCATCCAATTATCTCTTTCATGGATTTGTAGGATTTGCTCATTTTGGGCTGTGGTTGGAAGCTCTTGGAATGAAACTTTGATATTAGTCTAGAACTCCAAACTGAGGGACCTTACTATGACTTCTGAGCTAAAGAAGGCCGCTATATTTTCTTAGGTATCTGTTCTTGAATTTTTAGCCCGGTCAATTTTCATGACCTGAAACCCACCCTATGCGGATCTCGTGTTGCGAGGCTGGCCCAATGGCCCTCCCTACTTTTTTCATTCTTAGCATCAATGATAACAATAAGCAATGTAACCATAACATTAAAGTGCGGAAGCCTTATTACAATTATTATTCAAAGACTGAAAATAAAACCGACAATAAACTAAACATAAACCACGTTTAGGTGGTGAGTATGTAGAAGAGACTATATCATTCTATTGTGCTCCTCAACTGTCTCCCTACGCTGTTGACCTCCTACTATGGTTCTATAGCATTCTCGCCTGAAAAATATAATGAATAGGGTAAGCTAACAAAGCTCAGTAAGTAAAATCCTATCTCCAATATGGGTTAGGGATGACATAGAAAAATGTAAATCAAGGTAACATGATAGCCAGTCATAATGACGGTTGCAGTCAACAGTAAAGTTCCACAAAGGCCAAGGAACAGTAAAGCCCAATAACAAGTGTAAGTAATGGTGTAGCATGGATATGGAATAAAGCTCAATAATCACAATCAACATGAATACTACCACAATAAAACGGTCACAGTCAAGTCCAATAAATAGGAACAATCAACACAGAACTATTCATAGGGAAATGGAAACTTCCTATGAACCCAATGAACAGTCAATCTAACAACCAAACATGGATGATGCATTTATTCTGTTCAGGGTTTGGCAGACCCTCGGTCTTTCGAGGCCCCGCATACCCCCCTATTTTCATGAATGCATATAAAATGCCTATTAAACTCATTGCATAAAAATGTTATCTTTGCCATGTGTTCGTTTGACCCTGTAGGTCCCATAAATTGACCCGTAGGTCCAGTCAATCAAATAGCATCAGATGGATAATGTGACTGAGCATAAAACCTGGCATTTAACATAAATCAGGATTCTATTGTATTCCACATGAAGTGTAAAAAGTATGGAACATCATAACATAAGCATACAGTGATAGACATCAATACAATGAATGAAGTCATGAGATACCAATCAATAGGCATCCACCAGATAGAACAATATCTATGGTGGGAACAATAGCAGTGGATATATATATATATATATATACATGAGTACAAGTTTTGGCAGTAATAGAAAGATCGTGGCTTGGAAAACCACGTATAAGAGATAGAAATTCACTTACCTTTTTAACGCGTCATAGTATCCTATGACCTTCCCTTTTCCTTTCGAGTCTCCTATATATATATATATATATCAGTAAACATGTTTTAGTTTTAATTCCATTTATAAAATTTATGTCTCATTATTATGAATATCTTTTTTACTAATTTAGGCCTTCACAATTCCCAATTGAACTAATTTACCCAAGGGCAAAATGGTCATTTATGTGACTCTACTTTGTCGGGTTCTGTTTTCCCAAATCAGACCTCATCGTTGAGTCTAGAAGGTTCGAAATAATAAAATTTCACTATTTATTTAATTAAATCAAAGCCTGTTTGACTCACCTTCGACTTAGGGGTATTTTGGTCATTTTGGCACTTTTATGGGTATTTTATTCTTCGGGACTCTGTCTCGTGAAACGGACCTCATCATTGGATCTAGAAGGTCCAAAATAGTAAGTTTACACTATTCATTAGACTAATTTACGCGTCAGAATTTAATTCAAATTTAATTAATTTATTAAGTTAATTAAATGTAACCAATACATATATTATTTGAGCCCAACTTGATCACATGTGTCTTAGTGGCACAGTGGTCTGTTCTCCTCACCCTTCCCCCTTGGTCACGGGTTCAAGTCACAGGGCAGCAGCTCCTGTGCAAACTTTTTTTTTTTTTCATTTCCTTTACACTTGTAAGCCAAGCAACGGATATCTTAACGTTCACAACCAAACACCCCCAAATTCTAATTTTAAAAACACAATATCAAACATCACAGTTTCGGGTAGCATCATGCGCGTGTGGGTCAGATCTAACCCGACCCAGTTTGGCCTAAACCAAGAACCCAGCAGCGTGTTCTTCTTCCCCAACACAGTGCCAATGATCTCTTCCGTCAACGGCGACTCGCCGGCGATAGATTTTCTAACATTTTTCAATAGGGTTCGAACCTACAGGTCATGGGAAACTCAAATCTACTCTTGGTTAGTGTCGGATCTCCCCCAAAACAAGAAAAACCGCAGCTCCGGTGGGCTGTGTGGTTTTTTGGCTAGCTTTGGCCAACCATTTTCTCCTTCATTTCGCACCCTTTTCTTCTACCGTTTTGACCCAAATAAATTCCTATTGACTTCCTGCATTTAAGTGGATAATTTTGTCATTGTTAGAATCAAGTTTTAATGCATAAAATTCACAAAAACATCCAAGACGCATAACTTGCAACTACCCCGTTTTCCCTTATTTCTACACCTTTTCCTTCGGTTCTTTTTGCAAAAAAAACTAGATTCATGATGATTATGACCCTACATTCAAATCTATACTTTGTGCTTAAAATTAAAAAAGAAAAAATAAAAAAGAAAATCAGATCCTATACCTGTTCTGAGTTTTTTCCCAGCCGCGAATCCCTTCCATTTTCCCGTTTTCTCTCATGGTTCCTTCTTCTGAATCTATAAGCTTCACTCTCAATCTCCTTTGCTCTGTTTTACTTCTCTTTTCCTCACATCCGATCACCCATATAGATATACTTATATAGTTGCATGTGCCTTACATCTCTCTCTCTCTCTCTCTCTCTCTCTCTCTCTCTCTCTCTATGTCCCATCCGTTCTGAGCCTTATCACCTCATCACTTTGTTTTTTTTTTTTTTTAAATTCAAACTCCTTTCCTTTATCTCATGCTGCCTATATATGTATAACTAAATCCATATCTATATACATACATATACCACCTGACATATATATATATATATATACATACATACATACATATATACGTCCCACATTATACACAATTACATATATATTAACACATGCATAAATGTGGCTATATATACACATATATAAATAAATAATTTTATTTTATTTATTTAAATTTAAATTTTTATTTATTATATTGTTATATTATTATTATTATTTTTTTTTTTCCGGCATTCGTTCATGGCTTGCTCGGGCACCGCTCGGGCATTATCCGTACTTCCAAAATTTGACTTCTCAAACCGTCTATTTATTTATTATTAAACAGAAAGCCCTAATGGCTCGGGTTACATGGCTTATTTGGTTATAACTGGGTCAGAGTATTACATCAATCTTCTCGAGAGAGAAGCTATTGAGGGATTTGCCCGATGATCTAACAATCTTGGCCTATTGCCCCATTCTACAGTCTTTTAAGGTGAATTCTTAAAAAAATTGGCTAACCACGAGCTATGAATCAGAATAAGATTTTAGATTCTGTGGTCCACATTCCTGAGCTACCTTGATTCCAATGATCAGAGCTTCATATTTTGACTTGTTGTTAGACACACGGAAACCTAAGGACATGACTCTCTCCAATACATCTCCTTCTAGGGTCCGTAGGACTATACCAACACCGATGCCTTTGTTAGTGGAAGATCTATCTACTTGGAGGGTCCAAACATGAGAGAGAGGTTGGTAGCTTTCTTGTTGTGGTGGTCTAAAAAATTCTCCTAAAAAATCCACCAAAGTTTTTTCTTTAGTAGTAGTTTTGGGCTCGTATTGAATGCCAAACTCCTCTTGTTCCATAAACCACTTCATCAAACGTCCAGGGAGTTCTGGTTTATAGAGCATGTTCCGAAGTGGGTACGTGGTAGGCACAACTATAATATAGGCTTGGAAGTAAGGTTTGAGCTTCCGAGCTGAGATAATTAATGCATAGGATAACTTTTCTAGGTCTAGATATCTGGACTCAATTCCCACGAATGCCTTACTGACATAAAAGATTCGCATCTAGATTCCATCTTGCCCCCTCAACAAGATAGAGTTGACTGCATGATTTGAGACCGCAAGGTAAAGGTATAATTTCTCACCCACAACTGGCTTTGACAAGAGCTTTAGGGAACTGAGGTAATCTTTAAGTTGTTGGAAGGCGTGCTCACTCTCCGGGGTCCATTCAAGGGATTTGTCTCCTTTGAGTGCTTTGAAAAAGGGTAGGCATCGATCGGTTGATTTAGATATGAAATGGTTTAGAGTTGCTGTCCTCCCATTTAAGCTCTGGACTTTCTTCCTGGTCCTAGTAGAACTCATCTCCCTCAGGGCTCTTCTAATCTAAGATGGGTAAGCTTCTATCCCACGTTGAGAGACTCGGTACCCCAAGAACTTCCCATCTGTTATGCCAAAAGTGCATTTTGTGGGACTTAATTTCATGCCATGTTTGTTTAAAATTTTGAATGTCTGAGCTAGGTGTTGGACATGATTATTCCGATTTATGCTCTTTACGAGAATGTAATCTATGTAAACTTCTGTGGTGACACCAATTTAAGGTTGGAACATTTTGTTGACCAGCCTTTGATAGGTCGTTCCTGGTTCTTCAACCCGAAAGACATTACCTTGTAGCAATAGATTCCTCTTTCAGACATTAAGGTTGTATTCTCTTGGTCTAGAGGACACATTTTCACTTGATTATACCTCGAGTACGTATCCATGAAACTCAATAGCTGATGTCCTGAAGTTACATCCACTAGCTGGTCTATCTTGGGGACTGGAAAGCTATCCTTGGGGCATGCTTTGTTGAGGTCGGTATAGTCAACGCAAACCCTTTATTTCACATTCTTCTTTTTGGCCAATACTGTATTGGCCAACCAGTCTGGGTAGTAAAATTCCTTAATTACTCCAACTTCTAGTAGTCGCTTAACTTTTTCGTTGATTATCTTATGTCGTTGTGGTGCAAATGTCCTTATTTTTTTATGCACTAGGGGGTAGCATGGATCAGCCATAAGTTTGTGGCTAATGAAGTTAGGATCAATACCATCTATATCTTTTGCACTCTAGGAAAAGGCTGAGATGTTGGCCTTTAGGAAAGCTGTTATCTTTTTTGCTTCCTCTAGGTTCAAAGCTGAGCCTATCTAGACAACTTAGCTCGAGTCTTAGGGGGTCAATTTGGGTTTTTGAACTTCTTCCTTAGGCTGGAGTGAACTGTTTGTCCCCTTTGGGCTGAGTGGCTCATCTAACTCTTCCGAACATGATTCGTCCAATTCTGAGCCTAGAATTCTGAGCTAGTAAACTTTTGTAGTTGCTATTTCTCTACCTTTGTCTTCAAAGCTATTGCTTGACATTCCCTGGACATAGGTTGGCAGTCCTTTGATAGTCACCACATTTCCCTTTAGAATAAATTTCAAGCATTGATTCATGGTAGATGTTACTACATTGAGGTCATGGATCCAAGGTCTTCCGAGAATCAAATTATATGGAAAATAATATCAATTACCATAAGCTTAGTCTAAAATTTTTTTGATCTTGGGCCTCTCTTATTGTGATTGGAAGTTTGATGGTCCCGAGTGGAGAGCTGATATCTTTGTTAAAACCTGCCATTACTACTATAGTAGGATGGAGTTCTTTTGGATCTATCTTCATTTTTTGAATGGGAAAAGTAAAAAGTACATTCGCCAAGCTCCCTATATCAATGAGCACCCTCATGATCTAGAAGTTTGAGATTTGTAGAGATATCACGAACGAGTCATTGTGAGGGAAGTGTACCCCTACCAGATCTAGATTCGAGAACTGAAGTATGGGAGTTAATTTATTTCTCTTCTTGAGTGCGTTGACATTGCGGACCTTTGGTTCCTACTTCGCCTCTCAGGCATACCTCTTTTGAGCCTTATTTGACATTCCAATCTTCTAGCTATCTGCATAAAGGACATAGATTTATGCTCCACCCATATCATTTGGTCCTTCAGGTCTGGGACCCTGTTGTTTATGAGGGGTTCTTTGTTGTTCCTCATCGCCCCTATGTGGCCAGCCGTCATTTCTTTGTGCACATTGGGTGAACTCTCGGAGTTTGCCTTTACGAATTACGCCTTTAATTTCTTGTTTCAAAACTCTGCATTCATCGGTGGTAAGGCCATGATCCTTATGAAAATCTCAATACTTTCTTTGGTTCCTTTTTGTAGGGTCTTCTCTCATCCTCTCTGGCCATCTGAGTTCTTCTTGTGATTGTATCTGATGGAGAATGTGCCTTAGAGGTGCGTTCAAAGGTGTGTAGAGGTTTCCTTTTTTCGAGGTGCTTGGAAAATCTTTCCATTCATGCCTCTTCAGGCTCCGAGCTCTCTTATTCTCGTTTCTAGTCAACTTTATGGGCGATAACTCCTCTTTCTCAGTCAACTCTTTAGTTTCTTTTGAGGAGGACCTTACATCTTTCAAGGTGGTATACTTTTGAGCTTTTAGGAGCAATTCATACATGTTGTTTGGAGGGCTTTTGATGAGAGAATCTCTGAACCTTCCAAGAGAGAGTCCAGAGGTCGGTGTTGTGACTAAAAATTGCTCTTCATATCCTTCTACCGTGGTAAGTTTCTTCCTGAATCTCCCGATGAAGTTCTTTAGAGATTCGTCTTTGTTCTATTTGATTGTCAATAGAAACTCATGACCTCTTCAGAACTTTCTGTTGGTGATAAACCTGCTTCAGAGCTCACTACTCAGGTCCGTAAAGCTTGAGATTGAGTTTGGAGGTAGGCGATGGAACCACTCCAGCGCTGCCCTCTTAAGGCTCATAACAAACGATCTGCACATTAGTGTGTCCGTATTCCTTGAAGAGCCATAGTATGCTAGAAATGAAAGAGATGGTCCATAAGGTCGGAGCTACCATCATAAAGTTCAAATTTCGAAAGGACGTACTTTCTTAGAGGTGCTTCTGCCATTATGGTTGGTGTGAAGAGAGTTTCTCACATACCGAACAAGTTTTAGAGTTGTTCGACTGTGTTTTGAGCGGCTTCAAACCTAGCAGGATTCCTTGATTGCACTTCTTCATCTTGGCTCTAGCATGACTGATGATGACTTCTAGATTGTTGGAGTACCACCCCAGCATTGAATTGTTCTGAGTTCTCTGGTTGAAATTGGTTTACTTGTTGAGGTGGTTTCCCTTGCCCATGGGGCACATTGTCATTTTGGCCATTTGGAGGTTGTTGGTTTTAAACTAGATGGAGCAGCAGTTGGTCATGAACCGGTTGAGGCAGATGCTGGTTCTGAACTTGCTACGGCGGTTGCTGGTTCTGAACTGGCTGAGGTGATTGGTGGTTCTGGACTGGCTGAAGTGGTTGCTGAATTTGCTTGGTGACTCTGAACCAAATTTGCCATAGTTTGGCTCAGAGTCTCAATCTGTTGTGCCATGGTATTTATTCTCCAATCAGTTGTGTTTTGACAAGGCAGACGTCCACTGGTGTGCCGTTGAGCGGGGGTTAGTGCCAAGACCGGAGCTGGTTGTCTTGGTCACAAGTTTCAAGTTATTTTGTTGTTTGATAGATTTTGTTAAAGAAGAGAACTTTGTCGGTTCCCATAGACGAAGCCAAATTGACGATGTCATTTTCTATCTTTGATAGTTAATGCGTAAAATCCTTTCACTGAGATATCTACAAAGAAAGGATTAGAAGATCACCGGTGGAAGTCCAGTGAAGAAACCTCCGACGGTAAGTTAGTAGCTTGAACAAGGAACTACTAAAAGTGGGTGTCGAGTTTTTTAGAAGTTGCATACCTCTTCTAGTTGTGGTCTGACCCCTTTTATAGATGATGAATATCTTGTTGTTAAGATCTTTCCAAGAAAGTAGGGATTTGATTTGATGCTTTTGACTTAGTCAATTCTCTCATATTTTTGAATAACCAATTCTCTGTGTGCATATCTCAGCACTAAGAGATGAGGTCTGGAGATTATCTTTTTTAACTTGATTGCCATATGTCAATTTCACATTATGAGTTGAATTTGGGCATACTAATGATGATCTACAACATGATTCAAATACAAATAAACCACTTTAAGACAATAATGGAAATCATTAATATCTTGAAGATCGAAGAGAATATGAAATAGAAAATGAAATTGTAACTCAAGATGTTGGATTAGACCCTTTCAAAGAATGAAAGTTTGTCAAAGATCATTTTAAAGATCAAATCATTGGTTAACCAACTCAAAAAGTTGCTACTGTGAGTATGCCATAATCTAGCATTTTTATCTCAAATTGAACTAAAAAACATTCAGAAAGTTGAAAATGTTGAATCTTGGATATTATCTATACAAGAAGAATTAAATCAATGCCCAAGGATACAACCTAAGAAGATGGCATTGATTGTGAAAAAACTTTTGCCTCGGTTGCTAGATTAGAAGCCATAAGAATTCTACTTGCCTTTTCATGCCATAAAAGGGTTTAAGCTCTACCAAATGGATGTAAAAAGTACATTCTTGAATGGATTCATTTTTGAGAAATTATATGTTGAACAACCTCCTGGATTGGAAAACCATGTGTAGACACCTCATTTTGTGACCCTTGATTGGGTAAGAGTAATTCAATGATTATGCTAAGACACCTACTTCTAGTAGGACTGTTCCCCAACAAAGTCCTAGTCCCCGTAAGACTCTTTCGATAGAGTCCCACTCCTATTATGACTCTCCTGACAAAGTCCAAGTCCAAGTAAGACTCTTTCCAATAGAGTCCCACTACTGTTAGGACTCTCTTGACAAAGTCCCAGTCCAAGTAGGACTCTTCCCGATAGAGTCCCACTTAGGACTTTCCTATCAGAGTCCCACATCTAGTAGGAATCTTCCTATCAAAGTCCCACATCTAGTAGGACTCTTTTTGTAAAAGTCCCACATTGGTTAGGACTCTTCTACCCATTAGAGGGTATTTTGGTAATTTTGGCACCTTTTACCTTTTGAGGACATTTTGGCACAATTCCACCCTCAGTAGGACTTTCTAGTCACTTGAAGGAAACTTTCCTAATTCTATATCATTTTACCCATCTGGGGGTATTTTGATAATTTTAGCACTTTGGTAACAAATTGGGGGTAATTTGGTCATTTCACATGTCTTGTGGAAATCTAGAGATTCTCTATTGAATTGGGAGCTGATTTGATAATCTTGAGTGATAGTAGTTTAGTTAGGCATAATTAGGACTTTCCACTTTTAGAGCTTCCATAAATTTGGTTGCTTGATATTTCCTTCAAATGAGATACATTGAACCTAGACGTTTTTATTTTAGAGTTTATTTTAAAATAAATTTTATCTCTTTTTTTTCTCATTTGCTCTTGAATGTAGACATCAATTCTATTGGTTCTTGCATTGTCATAGTTATTTATTAATTCATTTAGTTAGAATAATCATTCCTTAAGATAATTATTTAATTTTTTATTTATTTAATTAGATGATTATCACTTTAAACATGATCCTAACCCTTCGTTCTAGGGTTTTATTTTAAACCCTTGGATCAAATCTCCATATTTTGCCTATAAATTGAGACCCTTGGCCATCAGTTTTAAACACACAATTTCCATAGCTTTACGCTTTTAGTATAATTCTAGAGTTCTCTCTATAAGAACTCTCCTTCTCCTAAGGATGAAGCCTTGCTGAAGTGATGGTCTCCCTTCTAGAAGCAAGCTGAAGCAGCACTTTCCCAACCGAAGAACCAGTCATAGATCTACACGATTAAAGCCTTCGAATCGGACTTTTCTAGTTGAAGTGTTGCCCGACTACCACGACTGAATAAGGTACGCATCTCAAACCCTTAATGGTTTTCTTTAGATCCGATTGATCTCGCCTCTTTTATCACTCTTGATAAAAGAGGGTAAACTGGAGAATTACGTGACTCTGATTCCATTTTCTAAATGGATACTTAGGAAGCTTTCGAGTTTGAGTCAGATCTTCTTTTTATCTTTTATGTTCATTTTATATCTTCATGCACGATTCTTTATTATTTATCTTTTCTAGACTCACATCTCTCTTTTCTATTTTTCATGACAAAATACCTTACAAGTGAGTATTTGAGGCCAATCCATTCGGATCGGGCGGGGTGGGTGCCTAACACCTTCCCACTCCGTAACTTACCCTTAGATCCATTTTTCTTTGGTTTGGTAATTTTAGTGTTTTACTTTATTTGATCCATGTCAAGGGATCTTTAGAATGTAATTAGTAGAAAAAGTGATGTAATTTTAATTATTTCATTCCTTTTTCAGTTTTCTTTTATTTATATTCTGTTGTAGCGAGTTTGCTTTTTTCTTGCCCAAAAACAAGCTAGCGACTCCTTACTTTCTTTATCTTTCGTAGGACGTGTTCCTTCCCACTTTTAGGGAAGGAGACAATCAGGAACCCTTTCAATCCACAAAATGGATATTCTTTTTTCCGATGTTGGCGCCCACACTATGAAAAGCCAAATCATTTATACAAACTAATTGAGGCTCTTTATGGTTTGAAGCAAGCTCCTAGAGCTTGGTATGAAAGACTTGGTGGTTTCCTTACTAAAAATGAATTCACTAGAGGAAAAATAGATATCACTTTATTTATTAAAACAAAAGCAAAAGAAATGCTCATTGTGCAAATGTATGTAGATGACATTAAATTTGGCTCAACAGATGAAGATTTATATAAGGACTTTGCCAAGTGCATATAGGATTAATTTGAAATGAGCATGATGGGAGAATTAAATTTCTTTATAGGATTACAAATAAAAATAATCTAAAGAATAAACATTTATCAATCAATCTAAGTATGTTAAAGAACTACTTAAAAGATTTGGAATGGAAGAAACAAAACCCTTAAATACTCCCATGAGTGCTGCTACTAAACTTGAGAAAAATGATAAAGAAAATGATGTTGACATTAAAAAATTTAGGGGAATGATTGGAAGTCTCTTGTATTTCACGGCAAGTAGACCGAACATTATGTTTAGTGTATGCTTGTGTGCAAGATTTCAATCTTGTCCTAAGGAATCACATCTAAGAGCCATAAAAAAAATCTCTACATACCTACTAGGAACAATTAATATAGGACTATTCTATCCTAGAAACACCTCTTTTGATCTATTAAGCTATTCGAACACTAATTTTTCCAGCTGCAAGATTGATAGAAAAAACACAAGTGGAACTTGTCGTTTTCTGGGAAATTCCCTTATATATTGGTTTAGTAAAAAGAAAAATTCAATAGCTTTGTCCTCGATCAAAGAAGAATATGTGTCAATCAAAAGTTGTTGTACTCAAACTCTATACATAAAGCAACAACTTCAAGACTTTAAGCTTAATTGTGATCTAATTCCAATAAGTATGATAACACTAGTGCAATCAACATAAGTAAAAATTCATTCCAACACTCTAAAACTAAACACATAGAGATTAGACATCATTTCCTTAGAGATCATGTGCAAAATGGTGATGTAATCCCTGGAATCATTGATACAAACCATCAATTAGCGGATATATTCACTAAACCACTCTAAGAGGAGAAATTTCGCTTTATTAGAAGAGAACTAGGAATGATTGACCCAAAATATTTGAGTAACTAAGTGATAGAAAATCACCTCTGCTCAAATCAGTCGACTGAAGCCATAAAAACAAATGAAAAATTGGCTACTAGTCAAATCAGTCAACCTACCAGTCGACTGAATGGAAAATCTAGTCGACTAATAAAGGTTTTTAGAAAGAAAGTTTTAGGCACTAGTTATAATAGTCGACCGCCCAAAACTAGGGCACAACCAGTCGATAGATGGTGAAAACCAGTCAACTAATTTGATCGAATCTATAAATACTAAGTGGTTTTCAAAACATTTTAAACTCACACTCTTGAGACTCTTCGACTTCTCTCTCTCTCTCTCTCTCTCTCTCTCAAAACTCTCAAAACCATCCAAGTTCTTCCTCAAACTTCTCAATTTCTCTTCCATGGCTCCCAAAACCAAAAACCTAACTTCCAAATCCCTAGAAAAATGCCTTAGAGAGGATTCCGACAACGAACACTGAAAAAAAATCTGTCCATGACACCCAAGTTTTTCTCAACACCGATATTGTTCAAAAGTTCAACGATGACATCAAGCATCAGCACAAAGAGTATGGTAAAACCATTAGCACCCTCTTCTTCGACTCCGAATCCATTTTAATAGGTACTCACTTTGATTATCTTGGTTGGACCAAGTTTCTTTTGTCCTCCAATATTCAATACACCCGACTTTTCCAACTCTTCTACACTTATTTTGAGATGTCAAAGTGTCTCAATGCTTCATCATAGGTTCTTGACCATCCCATTTCTCTCAAACTCGAAATCATCTCCGAAATCTTCAACATCTCTCAAGGGGATTTCCAAGAGTTCACTATTAACACTTGGGTAGTGCATGATGGATTTGATCATCCCACGACCATACAACAGATGTGTGGTAACCCTAATATCACCAAGGTTTTCAAAGCTAAAGCCTCACAACTTATGTTTGAATCCCACCTCATACATTATATCATAACCTACAACATCCTTCGATATGTCGTTAGACAAGACTTTGTCTCTTACAAGGATGTGTTCTTAATTTGATGTGTCCTTAACCATAAAAAGGTCGACCTCCCTCACATCATCATTCATCACATGAATGATTGCCTCAAAAAGAAACAAGGCATCCTCCCCTATGACAACCATCTCACCACCATTTTCAAACACTACCAAATCGACCTTAGTGGTGAAACCGATTTTTATATCCCCATCCACACATATATTTATTCCAAGGGCACTCTCAAGTCCTTGGGATACAAGTCCACTAATTAAGGATAGGTCCTTAATTCTGCTCCCACACCCGAGCAAACCCAAAAGTCTCTCTCTTCCACTCACCCTACCACACATACCACCTCATCCTCATCCTCATCCCCCTTCCCCTCTTCCGGTCCCAATCACAGACTCTTCCTTCATCCTCACCTTCCTTAGGAAAATGGATTCCAACCTCTAAACCCAAATTCAAACTGTTGAATCCAATCTCTCTATAAATCTATTTGACATTATCGGAATGATAGAGGCTATAGAGACCGACATCCACATTCTAAAGATCCGAGTAGACTTTCTCTAACCATAATGAAAGAAAACATGGAGAAACTAAGATGGAGGAGCTCGAGGTCAAGGATACTCTTCAACATATCCTCAGGCACAAGCCTCCTCCCAGACAACCTTGAGACATGTTTTTTTAAGATGACAAAGGGGGAGAAGAATAAGAGAAGAAATGTGAATTGGAGAAGAAATAGGAAGAAGAAGAAAGAAAAGAAATAGAAAAAGTATAGGTTTTTTTTTTTTTTTTATATTTTGATCAAATATCCTGTTTGTAACTACTTTCTTTTCTTTTGAAATATTTGTATTCATGCTTACTGTCGTAAAAGATCATACATGAATAGAAAAAATCTTTTGTTATATCCTTCTTATGTGGTATGTGCAATTTCTATTATTAATGATGATATTCAAATGCACAAACAAAGCATGAAAGTTAATATAATTATCTAACCCTAAATTGAAAAACTTCATATTGATAGGGGGAGATAGAAAAGTATGCCAAATTAATATGATCTATTTATTTATGGCATGAATTCAAATTTACAAACTGATAGGGGAAGCTTATATGTAATATTTTTTACACTCTATCATTTATGTTATTTCTTCACTATTTGCAAATGACATTGTTTTGTCATCATAAAAAAAGGGGAGATTGTTGGTCTTGAAGGTTTTCAACCAAGGACATCTCAATAGTTTTGATGATCACAAAACATTATCCATTGGACTAATGTTTTATCCAAGTGACAATGCAAATAGGTCATCTAGGTCAAAAAAATTATTGACCAAGAAATGAAAAAATCCATCAAGCTAAAGAATTTCACTCAACAATACGCTATAAAGCAAAGATCAAATTAAGTGGAATACTCTTATGATGATTCAAGCAAATGGACACACTCAAGTCCAAGGATTCAAGAAAAGTTAAGTGAATACTTTCGTTTTGGATTTCAAGTAGTTGCACGGAGTTCATAGTTGTGATTGAGGTTGTCCGTTCGAGGATTCGAAGTGAAGGTCTACTTGAAGAGCACTTGTGGATTTAAGTTTGAGGAGATTCAATGTAAAAGTAAGGCTTGAGGGACTAAGTCATTGTGTCTTCCATGATTCACCAGAGCTTTTCTTGTGGATTTAGTTCATATTCATTAGCGTTCTGGGGTTTTTCAAAGTAGATACGATTGATCTGTGAAAGTTTTCTCATTTACAAAAATCAATGTGTTCATCTCTTTACTTTTATAATTACTTTATTTGTGTTATCATTGCATGCCACTGATTTTTTATTGCATGCACTAGAATGTAATTCTCACTTAATCAAAATGATAACTGTAAAGTTGGATATTTAATTTTTAATTTACCATTGGACCTATTCACTTCCCTTTAGATCAAGTTTGATACATCTAGATATATATATATAGGGCCTTTCAAAGTGGTATCAAAGAAAAAATCTTAGGTATTAGATTGCTCCTAATATCTATCTAGATGGATAATTGTGAAGGCGGATTCATATCTCGCCTTCTGTTGTTTGATGGTACCAACTATGCTTACTTGAAAGCTCGGATGAGAGCCTTCCTTAGTTGATTGATAAACATGTCTAGTTGTCTATTGAAGGTGGTTGGACTCTTCCTATCATTCCAGTCACTAATGATAAGATCTCAATTTCAAAACCATCAAATACTTGGAATGAAACTAAGATAAGAATAAGTGGTTATAATACTAAGGGGTTGAATGTAATTTTCAATACCGTCACTTCTATTGAGTTTAGGAGTATCTAAGGAAGCTTGAGATATTCTACAGACAACCCATGAGGGTACTATTGCTATAAAAAGGTCAAAATTCTAAATGTTGACCGCAAAGTTTGAGACACTCAGGATGGAAGAGTCTGAGTCTTTTGATGATTTTTATACCAAATTAAGTGATTTTGTCAATTCTTCCTATAATCTTGGGGAAAGAATTGAGGAGTCCAAAATCGTGCGTAAAATCTTAAGATCTCCACTTGAGGAGTTTTAAACAAAATTCATTGCCATAGAGAAAAGTAAAGATGTTGATTCTTTAAAGGTAGATGAGTTGGAAAGTTCACTTCAAACCTATGGGTTGACATATAGACAGTCTAGGAGATAGAAAATCTTAGCCTTAAAATCTGTATAAGAAAAATCTAAAGAGGAACATGACACCGAGTTAACACCTCTTAATGATGATGAGTTAGTTATGCTTGTTAAGAGGTTTAATCATTTTTTGAAAGGTAAAAGATCCAATTCCTCCAATCAAGGTAGCTTATCAAAGAAGTCTACATCAAATTCCAACAACTCAAAAGGAAAATACTCCTCTAGCAGTGATTGGAAAAAGTCTTCTAATCAATCATTAAGTCAATCTCCTATAGAATGCTATGATTACCATAAGTATGGTCATATCACTACAGATTGCCCCAACAAAAAGAAGAATATGGGGAATAATAATTCTAGGAAAATGACTTCAACCTTGACTGATGATGATAATGAAGAGAATGAGAAAAGTGAAGGTAAAGAATAAGAAGAAGAACAATAGTTCTTAGCCTTCATTGTAACCACTAATATTGTTGACAGTTCACATACCCCTGATGTGAATGGACAAGCGTCTGATGGTGAAAATTTCTTAGAAGAAAGACTAATTGTGAAGATGATCATGATATTCATGTTGCATATGATCAATTGTATGATGAGTCACTCAAGTTCAAGAAAACTAATCTCAAACTTGCAGCCAAACTAAAATTGGTTAAAAAAGAGAAGAGTGCAAGTGTAAAAAATGATTCACTCATAAGTCAGCTTAAAACTCATAGAGAAACTCTACTTGAGAGGCCCAAAGAAGTTAAGAAAGAACGCAATTCCTTAGTTGTGGAGGCTGATAATATGAAAAAATGAGCTAGACTCTACCAAGTCTAAAAAGACTAATCTCCAAGCAAAACTTCACCATCTTGAACTTGAATTAAAGAAAGCTAAGGCATTGAAAATTGCTACTAAAGTCACGTTTAATAAGTTAGGCAAAATATTGAACATTGTCTCAATCTAAAATAACAAGGTTGGCATGGGCTATGACACTATCAATGATCTTAAAAATCACAATGTGACCAATCAACATAAACAGGCACCCTTTAAGCCTATTAAGTTTGTCCCTCATGCTCAAAAGCCTACACAGGCACCACAACCTAAAACTTGGTTCTATACTTAATTATTGTCAAGTTGATGGTCACACTAACAAATATTGTAGAGAAGTTACAAAAGACAAAAATTCCAAATGTTCCAAAATCAAAGTTGTCAATTATGAAGCAACAATTGAACACTTTAGTTCAAAAATCTCAGAGTTTAGCTCAAAAAGTTATAAAATGACTAATTTTTCAGGGTCTCAAATAACTCTAAAGATTAAGACTAATGGTAAAAATAATCAACCAAAATTTGTTGAGTCTAAATCAATTTAACCTAAAAGGTTTAGACAAGTTTAGATTAGAAAAGACAGGTTGAATTGTCTTATTATTCACAATGCTTTGAGAGCACAAAATACTACACAGTGGTATTTTGATAGTGGGTGTTCTAGGCATATGATTGGTGATAAGTCCCTATTTTCTCACCTAGAGAATCAAAATGGAGGGGCTGCCACTTTTGGTGATGGTAGTAAGTTTAGTGTTTTAGGAAATGGTACAATTCACATTAATGGGTTCCTAAACTAGATAATGTGCTTTATGTTGATGGCCTTAAAGTCAATCTGATCAGCATAAGCCAACTATGCGATGATAGTCTTGCAGTCCACTTCTCAAAATCGAAGCGTAGATTATTTGACATAAAAGGAAAATGTCCTTGCAAGGGATTTGGCCTATGGACAACTGCTATGGGATTAGTCCAGATCTAATTGTCATTTGCAATGGTGCCAAAGTTGAGAGCCGCAACTTGTGGCATGAGGGCACACATCCTAACACTAAGTGCCTCTAGCTGCGTTCTTTCCCTAATTACATCTTCAAATTCCCCTCGAATTCTCAAGCTTCTCATAGCCAATCCTTCAAACAAACGGACTCTTTTATGCTCTCGAACTCTTCTGATTAAGTTGCTCAACAATTGTGAATCCTCACGACCTCAATGTCCACCGATCGCTTAACGTCGAATCCTCATGCTCGAACTTCATTTATCGTCAATGGTGAGTTTGACGTGAACCAAGGCTCTTTAAATCTGATTGGATCGTGTGGTTTGATCAAATTCGATCAATGAAAATGAGTAGAGATGATTATGAATGTCATGTATGAACAATCTCTCACAAGAGCTTCAGGATCTATCAATAATTTAGCTCTCACAAATTGAGACTCTCTCACTCTGTTTTTGGCTGCTCTCAAATGTATTTTCACTTATTTTTCGCAAAGAGCTTGATTGATCCCTAAATGAGTAGAAATCATATTATAAATCTATTTTTCGCCTAGGGTTCGTTCGAATGAACAAGGAATGAATATTAAACGAGTACAACTCAGAGATTGCAACAATTCGTTTGATACAGAAGTTTGAACGAATAAAAACAAATGAGAACAAACTTTTTTGTTGTTCATTCGAACTAGCCAAAGCTTCGTTTGAACTGAACAACAGTGAGTTACTCATTCATTGCTTGTCTTGTGAACTGAATTTTTTTCATTAAGTTTTTAAAGATGCATTTTAGGGAGAATTAGTTCACAACCACAAGTCAATCACATACACTGATGATAAAATATAATCTATATACAATGCATGCATGCATGATGTGAGTGTGTGAGATCCGAATCAAATACAAAAAACCATTTTACCCTTCGAGAACCAAGTCGACCGGTAGTGATACACGGTAATGTCTCTTGGATGAACTTGGGGAAAAAGGGCATCGAGGTACTCACTTGTAGGACTTATGTATGGATTACACTCAAAACATGTTTTGTCAAATTAGATTAGCCACTTACAATATCGAACCCCATGGTCCTGACATATAAATATATATATATATATATTGTTAATATTTTCAAAAGTTGATTGGAGTTTTTCGTCACTTTCATAAAATAAAATAAAAAAGGCGTAGTGAGAAGCAAAAGATAAGATAACAAACAAAATAAAATAGAGTTAATTGATTTTAAGCCTTTACGAAAGATGCCTAATTATTTTACAGTCCAACTACTTTTTATTGTTGAGGCAAAAGACGATTATGTTATTCTTCTTTGAGATGAGATCCATTTTTATTAGCTTGTACTTTATTTTATTTTTTTCAAAATAGCAACAATACCTTTGTATATTATTTATCACTACGCACCAACCCCATTATCCCTCCCATTCCCCTCCCGCCACATCCAATTGGGTACCTGCAATATTCTTCCGCATCATCAAGCACCACATTGTTGGTGAATCTTCTCATGGAGAATTGGAGAGAGATAACAGTGGAAAGACAATAATGGGAATCAAGGTTTATTTGACCCATGCTAATATGGCATTCCACTCGTGAGATTTAGATCTTTTTTTATTCCACCGTCTATGAAGTACGCTGCGATGGCTGATTTATTGGAATTTAAGCCATTGATGTCAATATCCACATGATTGTCATTAATGTCTTTGAACTTTGAGTCTTTCCATTGCTGAAGTAATTCATATTGCAACGAATAAGTCATTTTTTTCAAAAGTAGTTTTGAAAAAAATACCTAATTCATACAAGTCTTTCCATGTTTAATCGGTGAAGTATTTCATACTGCAACAAATAACTGCTTGAAAACAATAGCTAATTCATACAAGTCTTTCCATGTTTAATCGATGATGATGTAGTGATGGTGGGGCTTAAGCTGAGTCCTTCTGAAGGAAATTTTTTTATTGGATTCAAGTCAAATGAAATAGCTCACGTAGAGGACCCTAATTAGAAATTCTATCTTTATCTAGATTCTTTTTAAAATTTTATGAAATGTGTAAATTTTTATACTTTTCACAAAAGTGAGTATTTAATTACCCATTCTTTAAATACATTTTTTAAACAAAATTTTACAACCTTAAAAGTCAATTTTGAGCATCCAACATGTAAGCCAAAAGCTTAATAAAACTATTAACAAACAAGAGTTTTCTCATTTTTATGAAGCTGTAAAATTTTACATTTTTGGTTATTACTGTACTTTTTAGTACAAAAGTGTAAATGTTTACACTTTTGCATAGACAAAATTTTACATTTTTGAAATATTTTTTTCTTCATATTTTTATATTCAATATGGATCTTGTTTGATAAACCTGGATATTTAGAATCCAAGCATATAATTTTTATTAAAAATAAATTTATAAATTTTAAGTTATTTTAAAGTTTTACAAAAACTTTGTGACTAATCCTGATTTTATGAAAAATTAGTTGGAATAGGTGTGTTTGGCACTGTACAACCAAATGATAATTATAGTATTTTTTATAAATTATTGACCGCATGACCCAATAAAATAAGGGAGTGCCTACAATAAATGAATGAGGTAGTAGGGGTAGTTTGGGTATTAAAAGTGAAGAATCGTAACAGAGTAAAATAGTGTCTGCATCCATAATCCATATACAACAAAGTAAAGCTACAGACACTTCTCTCCTCAAGAACCTTATAATACATGTACAGACAAAGTTCCTTCACATCGTAACACCGTAAAGTGAGTGAGTATATCTATATATATATGTATACACACACACTCTGGGTTAAGTAACAGGGAAATCAGGGAGGAGAAATTAACATCAAATGGAGAGAAGCTGGGGTGCTCATCTTGTATGCTCTTTGTTATTGCTGATGATAGAAATGAGAACTGCGTGTGCTTCGTCCGCCAAAACGCCCTTGTTTCTTCACTCTCAACACACCAACACCCAACAGGATCTACTCATCAGACGAAATTTACTCGCCAATGGCCTCGGGATCACTCCGCCTATGGGGTATGTGTATGTGTATCAATTCTGTGTGTATATACACATATTTTATTTCCATTCTTGATTTGTCAGTTGTTGCCCCATCATTGATCATAATAACAACTTTCCATATTCACAAATATTTTTTCCCTTTTTTCTTTTGCTGTTCAAACATTTAAATATAAATTTTGTATGTATTCGATTTTTTCCCCACCAAACTTTGTAAAAAGCAATATGTAATTACAGATAAGTATGGTGAGCTGGTTTGGAAGTAATTGACTTCTATTTTATCTTTTATTTACTTTTTCTTTGTTTCCCATCTTATCTTGTTACATAATCTGGGACATCCATCCAAATAAGTTTTTGCAACTTTACTCAATTCTAGATATCTATAGACTATATACTAAAAAAATGGGCCGTTTTACTGCAAGGTGCTGTGCTGAATTGAATGGAGATTTCATTTTTGACATTAAAACTGAGAGAGTTAGTGCATTACAAAACCTAAATATGAAATCAAATAAGACATGAGGTAAATTAGTTTTCATTTATTTGTGGGCATAATTAAATATATTCTGGGTTTACCTTAGGTGGAATAGTTGGAATCACTTCCAGTGCAAGATTGATGAGAATATGATCAAAGAAACAGGTAAATTACTTACCCAACGTTGAAATTTGGTTACGTTGAATTGGAATTTATCTTTTATTTTTAGAACTCCAGGCATATGATGGAATCAATATTTGACTAAGCCAATATAAGCTCACTACTTGTGATATTATAAATTTACAATTAGCTGCAAGCAAAATCTGCTCATCTATTCAGCATGTTGATGAATGTTATTTAAGTTGTATTCCTTTGTTTCACAGCTGATGCTCTGGTTTCAACTGGTCTTGCTAAGCTTGGATATGAGTATGTTAATATAGGTATATTGCAGTAATTTCCTTCTTTACTTTTTCTGCCTCTTTTTTTTCCCCCCTTTATAAGTATTATCAATACAAGTAGCTGACAAATAACATCAATACCTGCTTCCTTAGATGATTGTTGGGCTGAAATTGCTCGTGATGAAAAGGTTTGCTTGTTTCTCTATATTAATTTCTTTTAGGAAGAGAGCAGTTTGTATTAATGAATTATTATTGCATTATGAATTGGAATTGGAATTTCAGGGTAATCTAGTCCCTAAGAAATCTACGTTTCCTTCTGGCATTAAAGCTCTTGCAGACTATGTTCACAGCAAGGGTCTCAAGCTTGGAATCTACTCGGATGCAGGGTAACAATTAATATTTTATTTGAATTTGACCTTGATAAATCTGCATGATCTTTCAACTGAGATAATGGATATAGTTACCTCAATCTTGCAGCTATTTTACTTGTAGCAAAACTATGCCTGGTTCACTTGGTCACGAGGAAAAAGATGCCAAAACCTTCGCTTCATGGGTATATTTTCTAGTTGTTCTCTTCAATGGAAAGATTCTAGGAAATTAATTTTAAAATTGTTATATGACTGCAACTGGTTTGCTTCAGTCGAATAACCCAAATCTTGGGAAACTACAAAAATAACTCTACTCGACACATTGGATTATTTTATTTTTTACTGCAATAGAACTCCCAAATGCAGAACTAACACTTGCTTTACAGGGTATCGATTATTTGAAGTATGACAACTGTAACAATGATGGCTCAAAGCCAACTATTCGGTAGTAAAATCATTTCTGTTGTAACTCTTCAACATAATCAATTCATTCTGCAGTTCACCATTTCAATTTTTTTATTCTTTTATAATGAAATGTTCTGCTACTTTCTTTATGTAGATACCCTGTAATGACTAGGGCTCTAATGAATACAGGCCGTCCCATCTTCTTCTCCCTATGTGAATGGTATTCTATAATTCTGTCATTAGGGTTTTTTTTCCATACCCTAATAAACTTAGTTTTGTGCTTCCTGTTTGTTTGACATATTTTTCCATCTGTGTTTCAGGGGAGACCTGCATCCTGCTTTATGGGGCGCTAAGGTAGGAAACAGCTGGAGAACTACTAATGACATATCTGATACATGGGAAAGGTAATATTTTACATTTTTTGAAGTTTATATTAAAATAAAAGGCCTTGGTCTAGAATTTTAATTTAATAATTTCTTTTAAAACTTTTGTCTAAACAGCATGCTTTCTAGAGCAGACATGAATGAAGTTTACACAGAGCTCGCAAGGCCTGGTGGCTGGAACGGTAGTATTCTCCACATAATTGCAATATCTTGCCAGTAAATATACATGTTAGCACCTAACTAGCCAAATGATCTTGGAGAATTGATTTCAAACAGATCCTGATATGCTTGAGGTTGGAAATGGAGGAATGACAAAAGATGAATATATAGTCCATTTTAGTATATGGGCCATTTCTAAGGTATTATGGAGGCATTCTATCTTTTCTTAACTTCATATCCAGGCCTCTTAATAATTTTATTATCTATTTGCTTACTTGTCTATATTATTGCAGGCCCCCCTTCTCATTGGATGTGATGTGAGGAATGCAACAAAGGAGACGATGGAAATCATTGGCAATAAGGAGGTGATTGCTGTAAACCAAGGTAATTACATTAATGAACAAAAATTTTAAAGGTTTTCTCTTTTCTTTTCTGTTTTTTTTTTTTTTTTCATTTTGGATAAAATTGAATTTAATTCTAATCAGTGCTTCTCTAAAGATTTACATTTTGCTGATTGTTTTGAATAGACTCACTAGGTGTTCAAGCTAAAAAGGTCAGGATGGAAGGTGATTTGGAGGTAAATTAAATTGCCAACAGCATCTTCTAATACGTAGTTATTTTCTCCGTTAAGAGTTTGCAAAGCAAAATATAATTTGTATTTCCTTTGACCAGGTTTGGGCTGGTCCCCTCTCGGGCTACAGAGTAGCTGTAGTCCTTCTAAACCGGGGTATTTGGCATAATTCCATTACAGCCCACTGGGATGACATAGGGATTCCTCTTAACAGTGTTGTACAAGCAAGAGATGTTTGGAAGGTATTTTGTTCTCTTACTAGCCTTGGTATAATAATCGTATCAGGTTTTGTTCTTTTTGCCATAGTGCATTTGCATTTGTGGCAATGGCACTTGAGCTCTGCATCTATCTCTTAATGTAACTTCCAAGTCCAACTATGGTTGTCTCATGCATGCAGCACAAGACATTGAAGACACTATTTGTTGGAAACCTGACTGCCAGCATGGATTCTCATTCATGCAAGATGTTTGTGTTGAAGCCTATTTCTTGATGTTTGCTGTCAGCTTAGGGTTTCCGCTTGTGATATATTGATGATGGTTAAACAAATAAAAAAAAATGTGGGTCTATTTGACTTGATATTTTCCTCTCTAGTATGAGTACGAGTTATATAATTAAAAGGCCATCTTCTTCCTATGTTCTGTCTCAATTTTAATATTGATGGAACCTGCATAATCTAGGAAATTTACTCTTATCTGATTGAAAAGAATTACATCACTGTAATTAAAATTCTTCTAGTATGGATAGTTATTCAAGTGTTGATAGGGGATCAAAAAGGACGGGTAGGGTTAAGGATTCGATTCAACTATTAAAAAAAAAAAAGCAGAAAATTAATCTACTAAGTTACATGGGCAGTTCTATTAGAATTCTTTCAATTTGCTTTATCCAATATCAACTTCAAGCCACGTCTGTTTCAATCTCTTTTCTTTTTCTAGAGCTTCCTTGATTTTAAACTCTCAATTTCAATTTATTCTCCTCAAATCTCAATTTCTTATTAATGAATTTAGCGACAACACATTTTGAAATAATTTTTCATACATATTTGACATTACTTTATTATCAAGAAGATATAGTCCCCTTTCATTGGCAATAAGTTATTGCTAGACCTATATGCATATCACTATCCAAAGAAGTGGTGCATGCTACAAAATTGGCAGTCCCCTTGACATATCAAACTCCTCACTAGACTCTTCACTTTCTGACTTAGAATCATCTGACCAAGTCACATTTGCATATCAAGATTTTTCCTAGATTTACTACTTTTAAGGGAAACTCAGATTTTATGTGACCAAGCTTGTGATGACCATAACATGTAACCTTATTTTTCTAACTATCATTATCCTAGAACTAGCATTTTTACCCTTTTATTTAGCTTTCTTAGCCCTTAAAATTTTTTTTGAACTAATAAGTTGATTAGGCTTTGTCATAATATTCAGTATGTTGAGAGAAATAGAGAAAGTAAATATATAAACAATATGTGTATTGTATTGTAATTGTATATTGTGTATTGTGTGTTATGTTACAAGGGAGAGAGCCCTCTTTTATATAGGAGAGGAAGAGCATACAAATAGAAGGTAAGAGAAAAGGAAAGAGAGAGGAAAAAAGAAATAAAGAAATAGGAAACCTAGAGCTATACACATATAATAGGAAACCCTAAAGCTATACACATATATTGTTAACCACCCCTCGCAAACTCAATCGGGCGAGGCAGAGGCCAACTTGAGTTTGAAAATAAAATCTAGAAGTGGACAGTTTACTTGTTGGCGTTGTGGTTGAAACGTCGATGTTACCCAAGCTGAAATGGCTGTGGAAATGGATTCTCAATAAAGTCAATAACGGTGCATGGAAGCAGTGGAACTGGAACTGAAGGCGGCGCATAGAAGCGAGCTGATGGTTTGCATAGCTAATTCTAATGGCGATGCATGGAAATGTGTACCTGATTCTAATTGAGCTGACCACGTGACGGAACATGGAGCTGGTAGTGCTGGAACACATGTTGAACACGTGATGAAACACGTGTGAGAGCTTACGTGGCATAACAAGTAATTGAAGATATTGGACACGTGGTGTAACACATACAAGAGCTTCTGTGGCATAACACGTAATTGAAGATACTGGAAACGTGGTGTAACACATGCAAGAGCTTATGTGGCATAACACATGCAAGAGCTTATGTGGCGTAACACATAACTGAAGATATTGAACACGTGGCGTATCACATGTGAAGATTTACGTAGCGTAACACGTAGTTGGTGATGTCAGTGGCCGTCAGTGATGGTAATGGCAGTGTATTTGCGGTGCCGATCAATAGTGGTAATAGTAGTCACTATAGTTAGTTGGTGATGATAATAGTCACCACCTAGGGTTGGTAAAAGAAGGGCCGCCAGAAAGGTAATGTTGATAATAGTCACTACTTTAGGGTTGGAACTAAGAATATCAAAAGGTTATGCCTTTGAAACCATGTTAGATTTGGTGTAATAATATAAAAGAAAAAAAAAATAGAGAAGAAAGAAAAATAGAATAACCCAAAGGATTATATTGTATTCTATTGACTTATTAAACCTAACTTTGATACCATGTTGAGAGAATGTGAGAATGTAAATATATAAACAATATGTGTATTGTATTGTATTTGTGTATTGCGTATTGTATTTATGTATTGTGTATTATGTATTGTGTGTTATGTTATGAGGGAGAGAGTGAAAATGAAAGAGAGAGGGAAATGAAATAAAGAATAGAAAACCCTAGAGTTATACACATATAATAGGAAATCCTAAAGCTATACACATATATTGTTAACACAGTAGACTTAGAATCTTTATCTCTGGATTCGAGGGTTAATCACTTTAATGTCTTAGGTGGTCTATATTTTTCAATTGCTATGACCTTTTCAGGCAAGAATCTTAAAATATCTATGACGCTTTGATTTCTTTATCTTCTTGCCTAGGTTATGACATTGAGTTATGATATCATCATTCAACCTAGTATAAAACTCATCCATTCTCGTGGTTTTGAACTCATAAATTTTGAACTTTTGATTGTTGAAGTCTTATCGAGTCTGATTTCTAGCAAGCTCTATGGCATTGGTACACATAAAAACATCGTTCAGGAGACACTTTGGTGAATATGGCATTTCATGCCTTTAAATTTAAACTCACTTGATGAACAAGTGGCCTCCATGTACTTAAAAAAAAAAAAAGGTGGTACAAACATTCCTCAGTTGTTATCTAATTTTTATTTTTTATTTTGTTCCATCAAAGGATTAATGAAATCCTCGTTCGGGTTCCTAGTAGGAGTAATTAAATATTGGTGGTTTAGTGATTGAATTTGTTAGGTTCGTAACCACAGCGGAAGCGATTTCAAAAATTTATTTGGATATTTTTCTTTACATGAATCATACAATCTTGAAAAAAATGGTTAAAATTACCTTATTCTTGATAATTTTGATTTTCGAAGAAGTCTTGAAGAGATTGATGCAATCTTCCTTCTTTTACTCTTATAGGTCTTCTCCTCTTTTCTCTTTATGCAAACCATACACCAAAGATGAGTGTGGGCTTCTCTTTTTATCTCTCGCAAGACAATAATCTTTTTGTTATTGTACGGCTATCCCCTTTAAATCATATCTTTATAGGGGTTTACGAAATTAGAACAAAAGGAGGGATCTAGGCCCATCAAATTAGTTATAATTAGTCGATTAATTTCTAATTAACTCTTAATTAATTAATGACTAATTAATTCTAATTAATTTCACTAAATGATTAGAATTGCACTCTAATTTAGTGAAATAGAGAAAAACTCATTATCACTAAATATATACAGTAGGCCACTCTATTTGAAAATTAATAATTAGGATTTGGGCTTATACACTGCCAAACAAATTCCTAATTATTTTTACAACTTAATTCATCAATTATTAATCACTATAAAATGGTCGACATCTCAATAAACAATTTATTGAAAAGACCGGATCCGGATTTCAGTGATTAATCAATTGAATTAATACATTAGTGATATCATTCTCTCTAACTTAGAAAGTGTAAATTCTATCTTGAGAATATATGTTTCCACAGTCTAAACAATGATTTCCCAAAATACTGAAGTGTTGATCTAAAAGACCTGACTCATTGGTAACTCAAAGTCACTACCATTAAGAACTTGAGTCCACTATTCTCTCAGGATTAAGAGCTTATTACGAATAGTGAATATAAGAATCGCACGTCAAAGATAACAGTTTTATATGATGTGTTTCTTATAATGATCTAGTTCAGTGTATTCCAAATACACCAATACAATAACCCAGAGTCTACTACTATAGTAGTTGAGATAAATCACCCTATCACATAGAAGTTAAGTGTATTACAGTCTTACAGACAAGATGCCCAATCTCATTAATGACTGCGAACAATTCTAGAATTACTTGATTATAAGTTCATATTTTCTGTACATAAATCTCATTTATATACATAAACTATTTCCAATAACAATTCAATGCTAACTATCTCATGGTATAAAATAATAACATCCACATGCATGATAAATTGAAACTCAATAATAATAAATCAAATTTATTAAATAATAACAAAATGTCTTGGATGTGAGCGCATACATCCTAACAAACTCTCACTTGCATTCACATTCATATCCCATTACACCTGATACTCATTCTATCATATCAACTTGAAAATGATTAACAAGGTTATCCACATATGCAATCTTGGTGACTATGATGTCTCTGCACAAAACGATCTCTTTAATGAGATGATAGTTGTGTTGTATGTGTCTCCCACTCTTGTGGTTCTTTGGCTCCTTTGATTAAGTTACAGTCCCACTATTATCATAATAAATGACTATAGGTAATTGTGCCTATGGTACCATTCTTAATTCCAAAAGGAACTCGTTGAGCTAGGCTGCTTTTCTAGTTGTTTCTAAAGAAGTTACATTCTTTGCTTAAGTGATTGCGTCAGCAATATTGCTTGACACTCTGCCATCTGATAGCTCCACTACCAAGAGTAAACACATATCCTGAAGTTGATTTTTTAAAGTCATAATCTAACATAATGTTATAATTCGTGTATCCAACTGGAATGAGATCACCATATCAATAAATCAACATATAATATTCAGTGCTTCTCAAGTACTTGAGTATATGTTTAACGAATATCTAATGGTTTGGTCTAAAGATTAAATTGATATCAGCTGACCATGCCAACTATAAAATAGATATTTTGTCCAGTGCAAAGCATAATCTACATAAGGCTTCCTATATGCAAAGCATAAGGAACCGCCATCATACATTCCTCTTCCTCATGTGTCTTAGGACACTGATTCTTGGATAGAGGTGCCCCATGCTAGAAAGGAAACATGTCTTTCTTGGAGTCTTGCATTACAGTCTTATCAAAAATCTTATCATATATGCAGCTTGAGATAAGCCTAATATCTTATTTTCTGATCTCGCATAAGCTTGAACACAAGGATATAGCTAATTTTTCCTAAGTCCTTCATATCAAACTGATTCGCTAACCAAATCTTAATCTTAGATAGAATTCCTACATCATTCTCAATGAGTAATATGCCATCCATATACAAAACTAGGAATATCACCTACGCTTCCTTAACATTTCTTATACACACAAGGTCCATCCGAATTTTGATCAAAACCAAAAGAATTGATCGCCTGATCAAAGTAGATGTTCTATCTTCGGAAAGTTTGCTTAAGTCTATAAATAGACCTATACAACTTTCATACCATATGCACTTGGCTCTTAGCTACGAAACTATTTTTTATAACATTTTACCATTATTCCGAATCTTTATCAGAGATAATAGCTTTATCATAACTACTAGGATTTAAAACATATTCATCATAGACTAACTCTCCTAAGAAGATGTACTTGCTAAGAGGCCTGACAATTCTCTCACTATGACGTAGCTCTTGTGTAATAGAAGGTATTGGAGTAATAGTTTGAAGAATATTTTGTCTAATATCAGAAATATTTGTCTAAGGAACTGAAGAAACATCTTATATCTCTTCCAAAGTGAACTTGTTTTTGGGCTTCTGGCCTATAATATAATCATCCTTCAGAAAGATAATATTCGTGCTAACAAATACTTTCTACTTTTTAGGATTATAAAATAATCAACCCTTTGTTCTCATAGGATAGTCTACAAAATAACTCAATTTTGATCTTGGTTCCAATTTACCAGTCTTTCCTTTCAACACATAGGCTAGACCCCCCCAAATCTGATAGTGATCCAGACTTGACTTTTGCCTAGTCCAAAGCTCCACTGGGGTGTTAAGGATAGACTTATTTGGAACTGCATTAAAAAAATATATTGTTATTTCGAGTGCGTATCCCCAGAGGAATATAGGTAAATCTAAATACTCATTATTGATCTCACTTATCTAAAAGAATCTTTGTTTCTTCTTTTAGCTACACCATTCTACTGAGACATGCAAGGTGCAAAAAATTAGGATAGAATCCTATTATCCAACAAATACTGCTTGAAGTTACTAGAAATATATTCTCCACCTCGATTTGATCAAAGTGATTTAATATTTTTGTCTAATTGTTTCTCCACTTCTGCACGAAACACTTTGAACTTTTCAAAAGCTTCTAACTTATGGTGTAACAGATAGACATAATCATATCTTGAATAGTCATTGATGAAGGTGATGAAATATTCATATCCTCCTCTAGACTCTAGTTCTAATACTCAGGGGTTTACATACATGTGTATGAACTAACTCCAATAATTCTTTGCCTTTGTACCCTTTTGCTAAAAAGAGTTTCTTGGTCATTTTTCCTTGCAAACAAGATACATAAACTTGCAATGGTTCAATAACTATGGAAGATAAGGTACTCTCCTTTACTAGTTTATTGATCATATCTAGATTAAAATGACCTAGCCTCAAATGCTAAAGATATGTTGAATTAGAAAAAGAAAATTTTCTTTTAAGTGAAAAGTTCTTTGAATAATTCTTCTCAGTATCATGTATATCATTCGAACACTATAGCAACCTTTGCTTCTTTCCCCAAGTGTAAGGTAATCTTTCCATCACTTAGCTTCCTAGTCTCCTCAAACTCCTATAATGAATTACATATGTGATTAGGTACACCAGAGTTAACACACCAAGAATCTGAAGTACCCGTCATATAGCTTACTTCAATAAATAGTGACTCGATTACACCTTAAGTTCTCCTATTGTTTAGATAATCATGACAATTCCTTTTCGATTGCCCTGTAAGCCCATAATGGAAACACTTTCCTTTGGGCTTGGGATTTTCCCTTTTTATTTCCTTTACTTATACTTCCTTTAGGACCCATATTTCCTTTGGAGTTTTTGGGATTCTTTTTCTTCTTTCCCTTGCACTTTCCTTTAAGATTAGGCTTGCAAGAAGTACCTTCAGTCACATGCACATTAGGATGACTTTTGATAATATCCTCTGTTGCTTGTAAAGAGTTTAGCTAAAGTCAAATTTATTTTATTTATATTGTAATTAAGTTTAAACTAATTAAAAGAGTCAGGCAATAACTCAAGGATAAATCAACTTGGGACTCAACATCAATCTCAGCCCCTAGAACATCCATTACATTTAAAAAATCGATCATTTTTAAAAACATATTTTCTTACTAGAGTTCCCTCTACCATCTTAATATTCATGAGAGCTTTCATGACAGTCTGTCTGGCAGGACACCCCTGATCCCCAAACATCTCCTTGTGGTTAAGGATCGTATCATTAGCACTCTAAAAAGTTTGATGTTGATAATATAATATATTTGACATCAAAGCCAAAATATAGCAACGTGCCATCTCATCATTTTTGACCCACCTAGCATAGTGATCAAGATCCTCTTGGGGTGCATTAGCACCTGGAAGGTCTGGGCTATCTGTAATGAGTACATATTTGTACCCCTCAACAGTGAGTATAATGTCCAAGTTTCGTTTTCAATTTACATAATTAGACCCAGTCAACTTGTTTTCTTTTAAGATGATAGCAAGTGGATTAAATGAAAACATCTAAGAATCAAATATAAGCATACATTAACATGGATGAAAATAATAAATAATAAATAACTTTTTATTTTTGAAGGAAATATATGTAAAAACGGGTGTGAACCCGGTTACCTCTTTCAATCGGGTTTGCGGAAGCGAAAGATCTTTAGCTTGTGTTACGGCTTTCTAATGACCATTGGATCCCCACGGATGGAACTCTCTCGTCAATAGAATGGCTACAATATGAGTCTTCTATGTCTTTCCACAATCCAAGTCCAGAGGCGTAGATGGTAACCTCAAAAGAATCTCAAAAAGAACTTAGGAGCTAGGAGAGTTTCTCGATAACCAAAAACTCTTTCCACACTTATCCCACAACTATATCGTAGGATAAATAGTTGTTTTTTGTTCAAATCCAAAACCAACTAGATAATGATAAGAGTTTTAATCTTATCATAACTCTCATTCAAACTTTGTGGATGCCCCAATGGCTATAGGCTCGGGTCCAACCCGACCCAATATCCAATAGCTCCCACTCATCCACAAAGGGTGAGTGCTAAGTCCTCTACATCACCTTCAACATACAGGAAATGGATCGTGCGACCAAACGAGAAAGATCGGGGTAGGAGTACTATATCAAACTACCATCACACTAACATAATACCTCACTACAAACAAACAAAAGATCTCGTCTATGCCCCAGACTATTCTGTTACACTAGATTCAGCATCTGTTATCCCTCGCAAGAACTAATCTCAGCGCGATGCATGGACCATCTAATCTATATTGTACTCATGATCATATCGATAGACACAGAAACCGACACGATCGCCTGGGCAATGAGTCACAACACAATAGTGTATTACAGAGCTGTCTTCCCTAACTATCACGTTAATCCAATCGAACTCAACTGCTTTCCTAGACATGCCCTGCCGGACCGCATCAATCATGATCCTTTAGCAACATGCTAAAGTAGCAACATCAAGCTCTCTTTTCATAACGTAGTCTTAGGTCACAAAGGGCACAGTGGAACTCAAAATGGTTCACAGAGCTCACACAGTGACGAAGCAGGGATACATTCAGTCACTCTCTTTATTAAAGGTCACAATAACAACACATACAGTATGTAATGTATGCTACGACGGAGCTCCCACTCAATTGGGCTTGTCAATCTCAATATCATAAAAATAATAATAAATGTCATACAAATCTTAGTCTAGTCGCTATCTAGCACCCGTCGCTATCTCAGCACCCCTCATCACTATCTTAGCGCCTAACCCGAACACTCTAACCCAGTCACTGTCTAAGCGCCCATCTGAAGGTTCACATTCGGCTTACTTCAAGCTACATGAGGTGTGTGGTCAACCTTCATGCTCGATTTTTTAAAAGGAAATCTCATCTTAACTCAGTTAAGGCGACATATATGATAAAATAAATTCTCCCACAAGCCAAGAATTCAATGTCTCATCTTGCTCACTAATCCAGCGCCAAGGCGAATGCTCGTGTGAGCGAGCCAATTAAAGCTTGTTGACATCTTTTAGAAATGTATGTTTTCATAATATTCATCTCAATATGAATAAAACCACAATATGAATCAAACATCATATATATAAGACAATGTCAAAATGGTGTCCAATACATCATATCCTAACTAAACCCAAACTCCTGACATGTGATGTAAAAAAATTTCTAGCAATGGGTTTGGTCAATGGGTCTGCAACCATATTGACTGTAGATATATGCCTTAAGACCACCTCCCCTTGCGCAACCATATCTCGAATGTAGTGAAAACGTATATCAATGTGTTTGGTCCTTCCATGATACTTAGGATCCTTTGCATATGCTAAAGCTGCCATACTATCACAATAAATGACCACAGCATCCTGCCCACATGGCGCTATGTCAAGGCGCTGTAAGAATTTTCTCAACCAAACTGCCTCTGTACTGCTAATGAACAAGCTACATATTCAGACTCCATCATGGATAACGCTACACAATTCTGTTTCTTGCTGCACCAAGAAACAGTTCCTTCACCAAGAAGGAATGCGTATCTTGAAGTGGACTTGCGCTCATCCCAGTCGCCAGCCCAGTCTGCATCGCTGTATCCTTTCAATCTCAAATCCCCACCTTTGTAACACAGCATAATATCAGTGGTACTTTGAAGATATCGAAAAATCCTCTTTATCGCTTTCCAATGAGCTAATCCAGGATTACTCTGGAATCGACTGACCAATCCAACTGCGAAGCTAATGTCTGGTCGAGTACACAACATAACATACATCAGACTACCAATTGCATTCGCATAAGGCACTTTAGACATCTGGTTCTTCTCTTCAACTGTCTTAGGGCATTGACCAAGATGTAAGTCGCATCCTTTCTCTATAGAAATGTCTATGGGCTTAGAGTGATTCATATGGAAACGCTCAAGGACTCTCTTAATGTAGGTCTCTTGAGATAGGCTAAGTAGCCTCTTTGATCGATCTCTTAGGATCTTCACTCCTAAAATATTATGTGCTTCGCCCATGTCCTTCATCTCAAAAGTAGAGGACAACCACTCTTTAATGGCGACTATCTCCTTTAAGTTATTCCCAGCAAGTAAAATGTCGTCAGCATACAATATAAGGATAATGAAAATTTCTTTGGACCGTTTTACATATACACAGTGGTCTTCTTCTATCATCTCAAAACCATGAAATATAATGGTTTTATAAAACCTCACATACCACTGTCTGGAAGATTGTTTGAGATCATAAATAGAACGTTTGAGACGGCAGACTTTGCGCTCTTGTCCTTTGACTTCAAAACCCTCTAGTTGAGTTATATAGATATCTTCTTCCAGTTCTCCATTGAGAAATGCAGTCTTAACGTCCATTTGGAAAAGTTCTAAATCCATATGTGCGACAATTGCTAGGATAAGGCGAATAGAGGCAAACCTCACCACTGGGAAGAATGTCTCTTCATAGTCGATACCCTTCTTTTGGGTATAACCTTTCGCCACAAGACGCGCCTTATACCTGTCAATTGATCCATCTGCTTTGCGCTTTATCTTCAAGACCCACTTGTTTCCAGTGGCCTTGCGCCCAGCAGGAAGATCAACTAAATGCCAAACATGATTCTTATCCATAGAACTCATCTCTTCCTCCATAGCAATCATCCATTCATTACAAGCATGTGAAGATAGCGCTTCACTGAAAGAAGCAGGCTCATCTGAATCTAGTGAAATAGCCATAAGTGCATCCCCTTCAATCTCAAAACGACGACGAGGGATAACACCACGCTTACTCTTACGAACTTGACTCTCTTGAGAATCTAACTCAAAACTCCCACTAGATTGAAGATTACTCCTATCCTCATTGGCGATTTTAGGATGAGAAACCAATTCTCCACCATCGCCAAGAGGAGCTAGGTTATCTTCAAAATCTACTACTTCATAGAGTTCAAGGTTCGTTTTGGCTTCACCAATGCTCGAAAAATCATTCTCAATAAAATCCACATCGCGGGACTCAAACGTAATCATTCCTCTATCAGGTTGCTTACCAAGCATCACATAGCCTTTCGAGCTTTCAGAGTAACGAATAAAAATATTCTTATTAGCTCTCGGGCCCAACTTCCCATACCGATGAGAAGCGTTGTGAACATAACCTGCCGACCCCCATGGTCGTAAATGCCCCAAATCTGGCTTTCGCCTATGCCAAAGCTCATAAAGGGTTTTTGGAACTGATTTGGAAGGCACACGATTAAGAATGTAAGCAGCAGTCAATAAAGCATCCCCCAAAAGCTGATCGGGAGGTTAGCTTGCGCCATCATTGATCTAACCATGTCTAATAATGTACGATTTCGTCACTCAGCAACACCATTTTGTTGCGGCGTTCCAGAAATCGTCAATTGCTTGCGTATCCCCTTTTCCTCACATAGTTCCTTGAACTGATCTGATAGATACTCGCGTCCACGGTCAGTGCGAAAGACCTTAAGTCTCCGCTCGATTTGATTCTCAACCTCAGCTAGAAAGTGTCTAAAGCAATCCAATGCTTTATATCGGTGAGAAATCAAATAAACATAACCATATCGAGTAAAGTCATCTATAAAAGTAAGGAAATAAGAGGCACCATTGCATGCCTTCACATTCATTGGTCCGCAAATGTCTGAATGGACTAATTCTAGAGGATGAGTAGCCCTAATAGCCTTTCCAAAAGGCTTACGACAACTTTTTCCAGCCAAACAAGACTCACATGTAGATAGGCTTACTTTAGCGAGAGACCCCAATAGGCCTTCTCTAGCTAATCTAGCCATCCTTTCTTGTCCAATATGGCCAAGTCTAGCAAGCCATTTAACAGAATCATCTACATAATCATCACATGCCAAACATACAGATGAAGAATTATAATTTAATACATCCAACTGATAAAGATTATTTGAAAGAAAACCATGTCCAAAACAATCACCATCCAAAAACATAACCATTTGTCTACCATCAATGCTGAAAGAAAAACCAAGTTCAACTAGTGCTGAAATAGAAACTAGATTAAATCGGACACTAGGTGCATAAAGCACATCATGAAGAATCAGTGTATGCCCTGAACGCAATCTGAGCTGATAAGCACCAACTCCAAGAACTTCTACACTCACACTATTTCCCATAAAAATGCTTTGGCTACCTACTGGTATTCGATGGTACTCCACGAAACCTACTCTTTCCTGTGCGACATGTTTGGTTGCTCCTGTATCCAATATCTACAAAGGAGATGAATAAGCAACTAATGCATGCGAACAAACAAGTGAAAAAGAAGAGTACTGGTTAGTGGATACCTTCTTTGGCTCAATGCAATCACGAGCAAAGTGTCCCAAGCTTCTGACAGTTATAGCACTTCACTTTGGCCAAATTTATTTTGCCACCACGCTTGCATCTTTGGCGCTTGGCTACTCTGCCTGCTTTTGGAGCCAAGTTATTTGCTCTGCCTTGCTTCTTCTTACCTCCTCGTCTCTTTGATTAGGCTCACGGGCCTTATCATAGCCACCTTGGGCGACAAGGACAGTAGAGCGATTCGCCTCTTGGCGCTCCGCCTCTAACTCCAAATGACGCGATATATCAACAAAATTTTTGATATTCTCATTATGGGTCAGAATTTGCTTCATTTGGTTCCATGGTTCTAGCAGGGAACGAATAACTGCTAAGATCTGTTGCTCATCAGTAAGATCATTTCCAACAGCCTTAAGATCACGGATCATGGCTGACATCACCCTTAAGTGGTCAACTATAGTGTGCTTGGAATTCATCTTGTATCCCTTAAATTTGAGGGTCAAGGCACATAGCCTTGTGGCAGTAGTTCCTCCAAAAGAAATTTTCAGCCTATTCCACATATCATAGGCTGTGGAAGAACTTTCAAACTCTCCAATAAGATCATTATGCATGCTGCTTAACATAGTAAAGCGCGCACATCGATCTTTCTTTATCCAATCTTGGTAGACTTCCATGTTTCGATGGTGTTGGGCACTATTGCCCTCCTCAGGTGAGGTCATGACATTAGTCAAGGTCTCTAGAGCCTCTTGCTCATTTAGCAGGTATTGAATTTTCTTATGCCATATGTCATAGTTGGTACCATCAAGCTTTTCACCCTTTGTTAGGTTAGCAATCACATTCTTAGAGACCATCTACATTCAATTTGCGCAAGGTGACATTTAGCATACATTTTTATATTTTATTATTATTATTTTGCTACCAAAAATCCAATTAAAAATATTATTCTATATTGACACTATAAGATAGAAAATTTCGCTAGGCTCATAATCATATCTCATTTATGTAAAATAGAAATATATTTTTAGCTGATTTCGAGCAAAATAAATTTGAATTAAAACTAATTTAATTCATCCACACAATAATAATAATTGCCAATATAAAATGGACTCCAATTGAGTCTAATTGGCATTCTAATACAACATGCCAAAGATAATTTCTGGATATATGAGTCTGCTGCGAAAACACATCCCCTTACAAGGCTTCCCAAAAATTAATACATCATTTCTCAAAAGAAAATGATTACATAGCTTGAATCAACCTACTACATCAATCTACTAGTAATAATTAAATAAATGGGGATGCCACGCCAAAAACTCATATATCTCAAAATTATCTTTATAATTCCAAACATTACATAACATGTGTACTAGAATATCAATTCTATTAAGTACATCCAAACACAACATACATAACAATATAATAGACTTTGTTGGATGCCTTTACCACACCTCACCACAATGGGAGTCGGTATTTGGGTCTCACAATTAATGGAGATTAATATCAAATAAATAAAAATGCAACAAGTAATTACCCACATGATAATTAATGCATAAATAATCCAATATGACCCAAAAAATATAATCCACATATAATACAATTGTTCCTAATTTCCAGAGCCTTTCCAAGAATTGTTCACATTTAAAATAAATTTTCTGGAATTTTTTTACCAATTTTTGGGATAAAAAACTAATTTTTTTTAAAGCCCCAAAAATATCAAAAATAGGTAAAAAAATTCTCCAAAAAATAATTTTGACCCCCTAACAATATACTAAATACTGATTGTAATTTTAATCTCAAATATAGCTCCTGGAATTTTTTTTCTTAAATATTTAAATAGATTTTTTGACACTTTTTTATAATAAAAATTAATTTAAACTAATTTTCAGAAGCTAAAAAATTACAAAAAATATATCACGGGGTCACAAATTCAGTGAGTGAAGCTCACTCTCCGGAGGTGTCAAAAAATAGGCCCCGAAAGATGATGCATACGCTCCCACGCACCCCGCCGAGAGTGGGGGTCGCATTTCTCTGCAATTTATCTTCTTCAAAAATAAATTTTGGCCATGACTTGCTGTCATACTTTGGGACCTTATATCTCATTCATTTTTTGACGAAAAATTATGTTCTATATATCGTTGGAAAGCTCTCACGACAAGGAACAATTCGATATAAATTTCATGCATAATAATTAAGGTTTTATAGATCGTATTAAAACCCAAAAAATCATATTTAAGTTGTGTTTTCTTAAAAATTCAGAACTTTAAACTTAGATTTTTCACTAACCCAACGGTGGATCGTCATGAAATTTTAAGGGCTACCTATTGGGAATATTTAGAACATATCCTACCGTGGCGGATCGTTCAAAAGGTATTCAAATAATTACTGTTCAAATAACAGTCTATTAAAACTCAAAAAATTCATGTGTTTTCTTAAAAAATCAGAACTTTAAACTCAGATCTCTCATTGATCCAACGGTGGATCGTTATGAAATTTTAAGGATTACGTTCTAGGGATATTAAGAACACATCCACCGTAGCGGATCGTTCAAAAGGTATTCTAATAATTACCGTTTAAAAAACAGTCAAGTGGATAAATCTTTTGATTCAAGTTATGCATGATCTAAATAATACTAATCATATATTCATGCATAATATCATCAAATTAGCGAACACAAGTAAAAAGGCTCTGATACCAATGAAGAAAATATATGTAAAAACGGATGTGAACCTGGTTACCTCTTTCAATCGGGCTCGCAGAAGTGGAAGATCTTTAGCTTGTGTTACAGCTTTCTGATGACCACTGGATCCCCACGGATGGAACTCTCTCGTCAATAGAATGGCTACAATACGAGTCTTCTATGTCTTTCCACAATCCAAGTCCAGAGGCGTAGATGGTAACCTCAGAAGAATCTCAGAGAGAACTTGGGAGCCAAGAGAGTTTCTCGATAACCAAAAACTCTTTCCACACTTATCCCACAACTATATCGTAGGATAAATAGTTGTTTTTGGTTCAAATCCAAAACCAACTAGATAATGATAAGAGTTTTAATCTTATCATAACTCTCATTCAAACTTTGTGGATGCCCCAATGGTTATGGGCTCGGGTCCAACCCGACCCAATATCCAACAATTTCATTAACATATAGTAGTATCTTCAAGCCACTATCAATGAATGCATTGGAACCTAATCCTATAAATAACATGCTCCGTAGGGATGCAATGCAATTCACATGATCAGGAGGACTATTATATCCTATATAATTTTATTACCGAGACATCTCATGTCAAATAAAATCATAACTTCCAATATCCTTTAGTCTTCAAAAGAAAAATGACAAATTCCGTAGGAAAAATACCATTCACTTATTATCAAGTGTATATTATCATCTCAAATTAAAAGACAACCGTTATGAATAATGTCTTCGTGAGAAGATCACCCACACACTGTTTCTTCCAATTATTTCTAAGAGTTCCATACGTGTAGCCAACAAAAATAAGCATCCTCTGTATGGAGGTTACTCAAAGATAACACAATGTGCCTATTTTTATCTTACTATGTACCGATGATGGAAGACCATCAGACCTTTCATAAAGGATCACTTTCCCACTTGATTTTATAAATTGAGGATCTTATTATATATCTCATGTATAATTAAATATTTCATTATTAATAATAATGACATTACACATTTCATGTATAAATAATAATCTCATACGCAACTTATGCATAAATAAATATCTCATGTATTAATAATAATCCAAATATGCTTCCTTTTAAATAAAAATAAAATTATTATTAACACATGAGATCTACCTATTCATGGATCACTTATGATATTTATTAGCAAAAATAAAATCTCATGCATTGTTATTTCAAGCATAAAGAGAGCACATGCATCTAAAAATAATAATAAATACAATTCCATATCTCATGGTCAAATCTACAAGATAACTAAAATTGGTAGTAGACTTGAGCATTTTTTGATCTTCTTGATGTCATCCACTTTATAGTATATTCTTCATTCTTGAAATAAAAAAAAAAAAAAAAAATTATTTATTTATACGAAGAACCTATACTTACATGTGGGAGTTTACATCAAATCTAAAAGAAACTAAAAATAAATAGGTTAGGGAAACTAATGGAACTTGATATTTCATGAGAAAAAACTCTAAGTCCAGTCCATTGTCCTGTACAATTGCCTCAAATTCAAATTTATTACATAATTCTTAATGGCCAACCATGAGAGATATGATACATCTATTCATATAAATGAACCATTCAAATATGAGAAATAAAATATTAAAGCATTTGAACATCTGATTTATCATATACACCATCCATGTATATCTAAGAGTATACTAAGATTTAATCCTTATATCTAAGAACTCTTATAGGTCAAGTCTTAATTAACCTATACTTTATATAATTTTAAATCCAACATATTTGGGTATAAGATATCTATGGGTGCCATATACCCATAATATAAAAGGATTGATATAGAAAATAAAATTTGAGCCTTAGGTATCATATATCTAAATAATTTAATTAATTTTGGGTATCTAATATCCAATTAAAATAATAATCTATATTAGTGTCAAGATTGTCTATCCATGGTATCATATACCTATAATATAAAAAGATGGATATATAAAAAATAAAATTGAGTCATTAGGTATCATATACTCAAACAATTTAATTAATTTGGGTATCTATCTATCCATAGGTATCATAGACCCATAATATAAAAAGATGAATATATAAAAAATAAAATTGAGGTATCATATACGTAAACAATTTAATTAATTTGGGTATCTAATATCCAATTAAAATAATAATCTATATTACTTTCAAGATTGTCTATCTATGGGTATTATGTACCCCTAATATAAAAAGATTGATATATAAAAAATAAATTGAGTCATTAGGTATCATATACCTAAACAATTTAATTAATTTGGGTATCTAATACCCAATTAAAATAATAATCTATATTACTGTCAAGATTGTCTATCCATAGGTATCATATACTCCTAATATAAAAAGATAGATATATAAAAAAATAAAATTATTTAATTAATCCATTCCTATGGGTATCAAACGAGAATTAAATCTTTGTATCAACAGATTATATCACAAAATCACATTCTAATATCCCCATAACAATCCTTTGTTTTTATTTGAATAGGCCTAGAACAAAGTAAATATAACCTTCAAAATTGATGAATTCATGTAAAGTTGCTCTGATACCAATTGTTGGATTCGTAACCACAGCAAAAGTGATTTCAAAAATCTATTTGTATCTTTCTCTTTACATAAATCATACAATCTTGAAAAGAGGGTTAGAATTATCTTGTTCTTGATAATCTTGAAGCCTTCTTGAAGAGATTGATGCAATATTCTTTGTTTTTGCTAATCTTGATTGTTGAAGAAGCCTTCTTGAAGAGATTGATGCAATCTTTATTTTTTTACTACTCTAGGTATTCTCCTATTTTCCTTCTATGCAAGCCGTACACTAGAGAGGAGAGCGGATTCCTCTTTTTATCTCTCGCAGGAAAATAAATTTTTTATTGTTGTACGGCTATCCCCTTTAAACCATATATTTATAGGGGTTTGCAAAATTATGGCAAAAAGAGAGATCTAGGTCCTACCAAATTAGCTATACTTAGTCGATTAATTTCTAATTAACTCTTAATTAATTAATGACTAATTAATTCTATTTAGTTCCACTAAATGATTTGAATTGCACGATAATTTGGTGAAATAGAGAAAAATCCAAAATCACTAAATATATACAGTAGGCCCCTCTATTTGGATATCAATAATTAGGATTTGGATTTTTACACCGTCAAATCAATTCTTAATTATTTTTACAACTTAATTCGCTAATTATTAATCACTATAAAATGATCAACATTTCAATAAACAATTTATTGAAAAGTCCGAATCTGGATTTCAGTGATTAATCAATTTAATTAATACATTAGTAATATCTTTCTCTATAACTTAAAAAGTGTAGATTTTATCTTAAGAATATGTGTTTTCACAGTCTAAATAATGATTTCTCAAGAGACCGAGGTATTGATATAAAAGACTTCACTCATTGGTAACTCAAAGTCACCACCATTAAGAACTTGAGTCTACTATTCTCTCAGGATTAAGAGCTTATTGCGAATAGTGAATATAAGAATCACACATCAAAGATGACAGCTTTATATGACGTGTTTCTTATAATGACCCAGTTTAGTGTATTCTAAATACACCAATACAATAACCTAGAGTCTACTACTCTAGTGGTCGAGAAAAATCACCATATTACATAGAGGTCAAGTGTATTACAGTCTTACAAACAATATGCCCAATTTCATTAATGACTGCAAATAATTTTCTAGAATTACTTGATCATAAGTTCATATCTCTTGTACATAAATCTCATTTATATACATGAACTATTTTCAATAATAATTTAATGACTAACCATATCATGGTATAAAATAACAACATCCACATGTATGATAATATGAAATTCAATAATAATAAATCAAATTTATTAAATAATAACAAAATGTTTTAGATGTGAGAGCATACATCCTAACAGAATTATCCATGGATGGTAACAATTGACCAAGCAAAACCTATTATCATGATACTTGAGGTGGGAAATTTAGAAAAACCTACTTTCTATCCATGTAGGCAAAATAGCTGCAACTTTAATTTCTTCTATTCAAATTGAATTGGTATTGTTAATCAAGAATGGTAAAGTAGATTGATTTGTGAATTTGGGTATTTAATTTTAGATTGATTATAACAAATTATATGGAAATTCAGAAATTAAAATGCAATCAACCACAAATGCACCCAAGTTTACACGAAAAAACCATCCAAGAGAATAGATTATATGCTTTCCAAGTGCTTACCCAAGAGAATGACTACATGAATTCTCCCAAAAGTATCAATCAATAGCGCAATGTGTCGTCACAAGGCTTCAATAATGAAAACTCATATTTTTGAATTGAATATAATCATTTGTTGGAATCGATTAAGGCATGCACACGTATCTTCAAATGAGAAAGGGATATGCATTCAAACTAGCATACCACTATTTTGACTTCTCAATCTTGCATATCAAAATCCATGGCTTGCTACTTCCAAATGTCGATTTAGCTCGAGGTCGTGAATGCACGACCTCAACAAGATCTACTAAATGATTAAACACTTACCAAGTGTATGAATGCAAATGCATGAATGTTTATAGCACACAAATTCTCAAGTACTATGGATTTGAATGAATTCCATCTCCAGAACACCTACAATTACAAACTCATATTTTGAAATAAATTTTCAGTACAAAAATAACATATTTTCCCTCGTCACATTAAGTTCAATAACATACAAATCATGTTACAAACATTTAAATCACATTGAGTAGTACCATTACTGATTCTATTAGTCTGTACCATCTTCACTTTCAACTCTTCTAATATTCTTTTCCAATAGCGACCATGACCCATTATACTCATTCTCACCAATCTATCACTCTCTCAGCAGTATAGAGTTAGCCAAGACACGTAATAACACACATAATTCAACAAAGAAAAAGATGGCTATATGTAACACCAATAACTAACTCTCCTAGTTTGCAAAAATGTGATTAATAAACTATATAAACGCTAGGTGTGTGTGTGTGTGTGTGTGTATATCTATTGTCAAATCCTAAGGTATTAGGAAATTAAGTCCTAAACACAACTCTACAATTTCTTCAAAATAAGAAGCACTCAGATAGGAAAATTTTGAATATACAACCTAAAAGATAGGCATGTTTGAACAAATGAATATGCTTTCAAACGAGAAGACTATTGGAACTTTTATGACAAGAAATCACCATTCCAAAGGAACGACCCTCTCATACATTTGAATGAGCCACTTGAGGCGGTTTTGGGTTATAATTAATTAACTAGAAATCTTTTAATTAATTAACTAATCCACATAGTTAAAGCAATATAGCTAAATAAGTTCTATAATTCATTCTTCAATTAACTAGATAGGAATTGTAGAACTTAAATGGTTACCAAGTGTTCTTAGATGATTATTTAACAACTAGGTTCCTATTTTAATATGGTCAAATGTTAAAACAAACACAATAATGAGCACAAAATAAATAAAAGCACATCTACGAGAAGAGAGACACTAATCTTATGTGAAAAATTTTTTGGAGAATAAAACTCAAAATCTACAAGAGAATATTCACTATAAAACCAATCGAGTACAAAGAACACTAGACCTCATACTACTAACCTGCTATGATCCATTGTAAACTTATATTCTTAGTCAATCTTCTACAATCCTTTCTGTGATATTCTTCTATGCTCTAATTGCATCTCCATGCTGATCTATTCATAACAACCACTTTTTCTATGATCCGAACATCATCAGATCCACAAAAACTCGTTTGGTGGCGAAAAGTGAACCTAACTTGCTCTCTTAGATGCAACATGCTCTCAATCACCTTTGTAAAGAAAGGACTGTAAAGAATCCTAAATTTGAAGTGTGAAATCATGCTTTGAATTCAAAAGAGTGCATAAGTGCTCACAAGAACGCGATGTATACCATCTAAAATGCAAAAACCACTACTCCCATAATGAGAACCTTGCATTTTATATATTGATAAGTTACCCTAAACCTAATTGAATTTGGAATAAGAGAACCAATAAAAATCACTGAAAACTAACATACTTTCAGACGGAGTCCCATTTTTCGTTCGGACGAAGGGACAGTTTGGACGTCTATAGGCTTTCAGACGGAGTCCTATTTTTCGTTCAGATGAAGGGATCGTTTGGACGTCTATAGGCTTTCGGACGGAGTCCTATTTTCGTTATGATGAAGGGATCGTTTGGACGTCTATAGGCTTCCATTAGGATGCACATAGGCTTCCATTTAAACGGAGTACATACTGTTTTGAATAAGTTTTGTACTTCAACTTTTTATGTGATGTTAAAACAGTTAAGTGTCAAAGAGACATTTTAGAACATATTTCAGTCACTTTTTAAGCCTATAGTTAAAACTAAAAAGTACCTAACCTATGTTTTATTAAAACTTAAGTCCCAAGGCGAATCAAAAGAATGAAAAATTAACTCTCAAATATCCTAACCATGATCCAACATGAATGCATGATATCTAAGTATGTTTATACCTTTCTTGTAGTAGATTTAAAGAATCACTTAGTACTTTGAAGTTCATTTTCAATCATACGAAATTGTAATTCGAGTTCAATATGATCAAGTCTTCAATAATGTAATTGACTATCGATGTAACTACAATGAGACTTAATCTAACTTAACAATTATAAACTCAATATAGATTTTTGAAATGAATTGCCAACACATACAATTTTAGACGAAAATTTTACAACCATTATAACTTAATCTCCCTCTTTGACAATTTCATGACAAAACATAAAAATAAATTTGTCTATATTGATTCATTACATTTTTCCAAAACCAAAAATTAACTAAAGTAGTAATTCACCAAGATCAACATCCCCAAGTGAAAAAGATAATAAATATCTATACACCACAACTAAACAAACATACCATGAATAGTGTCTATGTTATGATAATAAAAGAATACTGACTAATCACTTAAGAGAAGTAAAAAATAAATATAAAGAGATAAACTCTCCATTAAAAATATTACTCCCCCTATAATTAAAGTAGATGAAATCACAAGTTTATGGTATCTCCTTCTTTTTGTCATAAAATGGCAATTGTAAGCATATTAAGAGATAACTACATCAATTATACTAAGAAAAAGGTAAGCATGTTAAGAGAGATAACTTGGTGGATTATACTAAGATAGTTAATTTTAATGCATAATACAGTATGTAACATGTATCTCATATGCTACATAAACCATCCAAGGAAAAGAAGTATATCTAATAAAAAATATATATATATACCATCATATACATGTCAAAAATGTAATAAGGATATAGATACATCGAGTATAAAGAAATATGAGCAAGTATCTAATCTACAATAAATACCTAAGATGACTACTGAGATCGATCTTGAGACTAATTATCATCAGTAGCATCAAGCTCCTCATCATCATCCGATCCATAACCTACTACGCCTATGTCTGTATCACCAAAAGGATCATTGAAGGAACTTTCTAGATAATAGCATGTTACTGGGCGTTAGGTATCAATCTGCTCTTGTATGTTGTGAAGCTGGTCATCATATTTAGTGAAATGTTGCTCCATGTACTATCAGGAAGAAGCAATCTCAACCATCACCTGAGTAAAGCCTATTTGTATGGTCTAAGGCTAATAAGGTGGAGCAAAAATAAATGGACTTGAAGTTGAAGAAGCAACAACAAGAGTAGGAGGTCGTGGTTTATTAAGTTGAGTTGTACTACTAGTTAGCATGGTTTTTGTGATGCATTTCATTTGAATACGCTTACCTTGGGATCTAGATCGAAATGGTCCCCCGATGATCTTGATAAGTATGATAGGGAATCCTAAGTTAGCTCTACACTGGACATGAACTACGTCAAACATAAGCAGACATATAAGTATGAGAAAGTTTATGATTATGCTAGACCTTATGACATATCACTTGAGCCATCTCAGGTGTAAGGTGTGTCATGTGGCTCTTGGGAAATATAGAAGCAGACACAAATCTGTACGAATACCTGGTATGTGTGGTAAGACTAGAGTTTGTGAGCTCAACAATGTGAAATCCCTCAACTCTTGTGATAAACTAGATAACCTTATATAATGGCTCAAACTCGAAAGGAAAAACCCTAAATGGGTCCTCTTAGTGCCTACAAATACCTGGTAATTGTGCCACGATTGCTGGAGAAATAATAATCCCATGTGGACCTATGAAAGACTCTATCGTGTGTGTGTGTATGTGTTTGTTTATATCATAGCTACATGGTATATCGTCTTATCCCGTGCTATGCTACTAACATTCAGGTAACTTATCCACTCACGCTAACAAAACTAGATGATAAACTGTTGGTTGCTAATGAAGGACTCCAAATTAACTGCATGCTTCATAGTAATAAAATGATAATCTACGCTAGAATGAAGTTTATGTACTGACGGAATGTCCTAAAGTCTGGTAGAGCAGGGCATACCTCCCGTCTCTGCCTAACACAATCATGTCCTCTTTTAGCCATCTAAAAAACTAAGAGTAGCAAAGTGTACAAGAACAATATGGTAGAAATAAAACAAGGTACATTGAACAGTAAAAAGATGGTAAGAAACCAAATACGAATGCAAAAAAGGGCTTGAAATGTTCTCAAGAACTCTTAGAGTGACTTGAAATAGTTCAAATGAGGTCAATTTGAAAAAATAACCCTCGAGTTTCGTCAAATAATCGTTGGCCTTCTTTAGGTTTACCGAAGGGGTTAGATAAGTAACTGATGCAATTGGGAAAGCTAAACCACAGACCAAGATAACTACAATCACCTTAAGAAAATTTTGTGCAATGCCACAGTTGCTTTTAGCAAAAAAATAAGACCTCATAAGGCTAAACAAGAATATGTGAGGAGCTCTACCCCTTGAATTTCCCTATGACATTAAAATAGTGCAGGCCCTTCTTAAGAAATTAGGTAAACAATAGAGTCATCGAGCTCCTCATGCCCCAGAAGTTGCCCACTAACAAAGACAAATGCAGTGCCACCTACTGCAACTACCATCAAATCATCAATCGTGTTAAAAGACTGTTGGACCCTCAAAAAAATTTCCATCAAAAGCTTGCGAAGAATGAGCTTCAAATTATCAGAAAGACAAATGTAGATGAGAATCCTTTACCACCACACCAGGGCATAGTAATTATCCAAATGGTTTCCATCTATGAGAAACACAACATATTGCTCGAGGATGATCAAATTGCAACAACCTGGCCAATGATTAGTGATAGCCAAGCTCTTAAACTTAAACATAGCACTAAGTTCATATGGTTCTTTGACCAATGGGCTTCAAGGAACAATCTAGGATAGAAGCCACCAAAGTAGTACTCCAAATTTCTGCTCAAAATAGGGAAACATACACTACCATTGATGGTTCTATTCGTCGTATAGTCAAATAATCCTACACCACCATATCATTCACAGAATCAGTCTGCCTCGTGCCTTATGTGCACAATAGGCCTCTTTCCATCCCAATTTTCTTCAACGGGGTGGAGTTCTCTTGAGGATTCCTAGATGATAGTGCCTTCCATGAACATTTTTTCCTCAATGGTTTTATTCATTGCTAGACTCATTATAGAAGACTTGCACGGACCTTCCATTACTATTGTAGGGGTTTGGATCCCATAATTAAAAGAGTTTGGGATTAGTTATCTTGGCCTTGGAGGTAGGTCCCATCAAATGCCATACCAAGTTTTACAGTCATTGACGATGATACTATCTATCATACTATATTGTGCAGGGTTTGGATGCACAGGTTTGCAATAGTCCCATTAACCTACCATCAGTGAGTAAAAAGGATTCTTAACCAAAAAATTGTCCCAATCAGGGGAACCTTGTGACCATTATCAATGAGTGAGGTGCACCACTCCGACTTGGTGTACTTCACTGAGTACGTAGACGAAAAAGTATCCTCTTCATCAACTGTAATACCCCGACCCGAGTTAGGTGGACTGACCCGAGTTAGCCGGTACCCGACCCGGTAAACCCGGGCCATGGCATATAAACCCGTAATTAAAATAAAAAAAATAAATAATAATAATAATAACAATAATAAAAAAAGAGATGTATATATGGGTATACAACTATATATATATATATGTGTGTGTACACATATATATATATATCAGTATATAGATTTGTATATATATGTGCACGTGTGATGTAGTGGCAGTGCATGTAAAGGAAGAAGAAAAGAAGTGTACAGGTGTGCATAGGTAAGGATCTTCATGCAACAGGTGGCAAGGCCACCGACCCAAGGGCTCTGTCACGGAAATAACGAGAGAGAGAGAGAGAGAGAAAGAGAAGTCGAGGCGAAAAGAACAGAAAAATTTCTGGGAAATTCGAAAACTAGGAAATTAGCTAAACAGGTACCAAATTTAATTTCTATTGTTTTAATTCTTCTCTATACTGCTTTAGATTCAGTTTGGAACTGTTAGGAATCAAAAACAGGAAAGAAAACCTAGAAATTGAAATTGTTACATATGGCCAACTATGGTGGAAATTTATCCATCACACCAACCTCGGTTTTGAGATTGGAAATCAGTAGCAGGCACCTTTAGGAACCCAACGCAACTTGAATCATGAAAAACGATCAAGAAACGATTGTTTTATGGCCAATTATTCTTCACCGATACATCACCGAAAAATTTGGAAATGGGTGTCATGAATCTAGTTATTCGAGGGCTAAAACTATTCTAAAAATATTCATTGAAGTCCAAGAATTCATTTGGTATAAGAATCGTGAAATTTGGACGTGAAAACTATGAGAAAATGGAGGAAACAGAGGGTTGGGGCACTGTTCCGGCGATTGTGGCCGAAATTTTCACCGGAGAAGACGACCGAATTATCGAGGGCTCTATCGGGTCTTGAGTAAATCGGGTCGGGTCGGGTCAAAACCCGACCACATGCACTAACGGGTTGTCATACAGTGTCGTTTTGACTATTGGATTCAGCTCAATTGGGGCAAACTGAATTGGTCGATTCAGTGGGTTTGGGAACCGGTTTAGGGTTTCAAGTTAAAAACCTACTGGTCCGGTTCAAACTAAACCGAAACTTTATAAAATTATAAACTGACCCCAGAATTTATGGAAAATCCCACTATGGCCCAAAACAAGAAAATAATTAAATATAATTACAAAAATGCCCTAAGTCCTAAACTAGGTCAAACGAAGTCCAAATAAAATAAACAAATAGTGTAGTTTGACTATTTTGGACATTCTGAACCCAATGGCGGGGTCCGTTTCATGAGACGGGACTCCAAAAAAAATAAGACACGTTAGGTGTAAATTACTAAATTGCCCTTAGTGCCTCTTAAACCAAATGAAAGTCTGAGAGAGTCTAAATTGACTTTCTTCGACGTTTCGGACTCAATGGTGAGGTCCATATTATGAAATAAGGTACAAAAAAATATGACACGTAAACGTGTAAGGTAATAGAATCAAACTTTAAAACTTAAAGAAGCTATTCAGGAAATGTAACTAAAATAGAAAAAATAATTAATGATAATTAAATCAAAGTGATAGTATGGAATATAACTAGACTTTTAAATGTGATTTTAGGGAACTTCAAAGGAAGGATTTTTGGAGTTAAGCTTTTGGAATTCAGGTGAGTGTTTCATGCCATACTGAGGTAGACATTTTTATTATAGATATAAATATTGAACTCTTTTATGATGTATCAGGTATATGATATCATTTTCCTTTATAGCCATTGTTTAACAGTTATACTGTATACGTTTTGAATGATCTATTGACAATTGTTTTGTCTTCTTTGACTTAAGAAAATGTGTTTGTAAGACACTCAATTGTTTTATGATATTCTTACAAATGTTTGAACTGTTTGAAACTGAATACCAAATAAAGGACTTTGAATTGGAGTAGTTGAACTGCTATTGATGATTATTGATTTTGGATACGATTTTGATACTTTGAATAGAACACCCTTCTATGATTGGTCACTATCGAATAGGTTGTGATTATCGAACCCTCCCACAGGGTATATTGTGGTGAGCCAGTGTTGATACGGCATATCGAACTAGCTAGCCCATCGATCTCAGTCAGCGAGGTTCTAATTTGCTGGCCATAGAAGTGGAATATATCATTTTGAATATGAATATTGAAATTCGAACTATGAATCTGATTTATCGAACTATGAATTTGGGTTATCGAACCATGATTTTGAATTATTGAACTATGATTTATCGAACCATGATATTGAACTGTGATTTTGATTTATTGAACTATGTTATTGATTATCGATTTACGATTATCGTTAAATTGAGATTTATTGGAAGCGAATTTGATACCGTTATCTTGTACTATAAATTAAGATAGCATATGATATCTGATCATTGAAATTTCCATAGTGAATTATATAGTAGTTTTGAAACCCTTGGTATGTTATGGAATGCTCACGAGGTGGGATACTCACGAGCTGTTGAGCTCATAGGATTTTTATCCTATTTCAGGTGATGATATCGGAAAAGAAATAGCAGGTTCAGTCAGACTAGTTGGAAGCTTGTAAAGCTATGAACCCTTTTTGTAATAGGATTTTGCTAGTCATGGTGTAGTTGCTTTTGGAAATTTTAGACTGTATATCGAATATGACATTAGCAGGCTTTGAAAAAATTACATTATGTACTTTTTGTAATTACTATGGAATGTATAAATAGATGACTAATGTTGAGTTGAGTGTTGATTGACGCTTCCACAATAGAAAAAGAAATTTATTCCGCTGCATTTGATTAATGGAAAAGAGAAAAGCATTATGATCAGTGAAAAAGGCCTCGGTGGCCGATTACGAACCCTCGATCCGCATGGACCGGATTTGGGGTCGTGACAGAGTGGTATCAGAGCTAAGGTTAATGGTCTTTGGAAAAGACCAAAGTGGAAAATTGGCGTTGAGGTTTCTTAAGTGATTAAGAATAGGGAACTCTAGAGATCTAGGGAGACGTTGAAAGATAGAAGTTATTTGGATTTAGGGTTAGTATTTCCCGGAAAATAGAATTAGTGATGAGATAGAAATCTGATGGCCCTTGATGATTGGATGATAGAGTAATGATAGAAAGTGATTTTTTGAATCACTCTTGGAGTCGATCAGATTACTCCTTACTGATGACTTAAGAGTGACGATGTGGACCAAACGAAACTGAAAATTTAATTGAGTTTTGAGGACAAAACTCTTTTTAGGAGGGTAGAATATAATACCCCGACCCGAGTTAGGTGGGACCGACCCGAGTTAGCCGGTACCCGACCCTGGTAAACCTAGGACAATGACATATAAACCCGTAATTAAAATAAAAAAATAAATAATAATAATAATAATAATAATAATAATAATAATAAAGAGATGTATATATGGGTATACAACTATATATATGTGTGTGTACATATATATATATATCAGTATATAGATTTGTATATATATATGTGCACGTGTGATGTGGTGGCAGTGAATGTAAAGGAAGAAGAAAAGAAGTGTACAGGTGTGCATAGGTGAGGATCTTCATGCAACAGGTGGCAAGGCCACCGACCCAAGGGCTCTGTCACGGAAATAAAGAGAGAGAGAGAGAAGTCGAGGCGAAAAGAACAAAAAAATTTTTGGGAAATTCAAAAACTGGAAATTAGCTAAACAGGTACCAAATTTAATTTCTATTATTTTAATTCTTCTCTATACTGCTTTAGATTCAGTTTGGAACTGTTAGGGATCAAAAACAGGAAAGACAACCCAGAAATTAAAACTCTTACATATGGCCAACTATGGTGGAAATTTATCCATCAAACCAACCTCGGTTTTGAGATTGGAAATCAGTAGGAGGCACCTTTAGGAACCCAACGCAACTTGAATCATGAAAAACAATCAAGAAACGGCCGTTTTATGGCCAATTATTCTTCATCGGTGCATCACCAAAAAATTTGGAAATGGGTGTCATGAATCTAGTTATTCGAGGGCTAAAACTATTCTAAAAATATTCATTGAAGTCCAAGAATTCATTTGGTATAAGAATCGTGAAATTTGGACTTGAAAACTATGAGAAAATGGAGGAAACAGAGGGTTGGGGCACTGTTCTGGCGACTGCGGCCGAAATTTTCAGCGGAGAAGACTACCGGATTATCGAGGGCTCTATCGGGTCTTGAGTAAATCGGGTCGGGTCGGGTCGAAACCCGACCACATGCACTAACGGGTCGTCATACTGTGTCGTTTTGACTATTGGATTCGGTTTAATTGGGGCAAATTGAACTGATCGATTCAGGGGGTTTGGGAACCGGTTTAGGGTTTCAAGTTAAAAACCTATTGGTCTGGTTCAAACTGAGCTAAAACTTTATGAAATTATAAACTGACCCAAGAATTTATGGGAAATCCCACTATGGCTCAAAACAAGAAAATAATTAAATATAATTACAAAAATGCCCTAAGTCCTAAACTAGGTCAAACGAAGTCCAAATAAAATAACCAAATAGTGTAGTTTGACTATTTTGGACATTCTGAACCCAATGGCGGGGTCCGTTTCATGAGACGAGACTCCGAAAAAAATAAGACACGTTAGGTGTAAATTACCAAATTGCCCTTGTGCCTCTAAAACCAAATGAAAGTCCGAGAGAGTCTAAATTGACTTTCTTCGACGTTTCGGACTCAATGGTGAGGTCCGTATTATGAAATAAGGTACAAAAAAATATGACACGTAAACGTGTAAGGTAATAGAATCAAACTTTAAAACTTAAAGAAGCTACTCAGGAAATGTAACTAAAATAGGAAAAAGAATTAATGATAATTAAATCAAAGTGATAGTATGGAATATAACTAGACTTTGAAATGTGATTTTAGGGAACTTCAAAGGAAGGATTTTTGGAGTTAAGCTTTTGGAATTCAAGTGAGTGTTTCATGCCATACTGAGGTAGACATTTTTCATTATAGATATAAATATTGAACTCTTTTATGATGTATTAGTATATGATATCATTTTCCTTTATAGCCATTGTTTAACAGTTATACTGTATACGTTTTGAATGATCTATTGACAACTGTTTTGTCTTCTTTGACTTACGAAAATGTGTTTGTAAGACACTCAAATGTTTTATGATATTCTTACAAATGTTTGAACTGAATACCAAATAAAGGACTTTGAATTGGAGTAGTTGAACTGCTATTGATGATTATTGATTTTGGATACGATTTGGATATGATTTTGATACTTTGAATAGAACACCCTTCTATGATTGGTCACTATCGAATAGGTTGTGATTATTGAACCCTCCTACAAGGTATATTGTGGTGAGCCGGTGTTGATACGGCATATCGAACTAGCTAGCCCATCGATCTCAGTCAGCGAGGTTCTAATTTGCTGGCCATAGAAGTGGAATATATCATTTTGAATATGAATATTGAAAATCGAACCATGAATCTGAATTATCGAACTATGATTTATTGAACTATGAATTTGGGTTATCGAACCATGATCTTGAACTGTGATTTTGATTTATTGAACTATGTTATTGATTATCGATTTACGATTATCGTTAAATTAAGATTTATTGGAAGCGAATTTGATACCGTTATCTTGTACTATAAATTAAGATAACATATGATATCTGATCATTGACATTTCCATATTGAATTATATAGTAGTTTTGAAACCTGAGGTATGTTATGGAATGCTCACGAGCTAGGATACTCACGAGCTGTTGAGCTCATAGGATTTTTATCCTATTTCAGGTGATGATATCGGAAAAGAAATAGCAGGTTCAGTCAGACTAATTGGAAGCTTGTAAAGCTATGAACCCTTTTTGTAATAGGATTTTGCTAGTCATGATGTAGTTTCTTTTGGAAAGTTTGGACTGTATATCGAATATGACATCAGCAGACTTTAGAAAAATTACATCATGTACTTTTTGTAATTACTATGGACTGTATAAATAGATGACTAATGTTGACTTGAGTGTTGATTAACGCTTCCATAATAAAAAAAGAAATTTATTCCGCTGTGTTTGATTAATGGAAAAGCGAAAAGCATTGTGATCAGTGAAAAAGGCCTCGGTGGCCGATCACGAACCCTCGATCCGCATGGACCGGATTTGGGGTCGTGACATCAACCATGTATGCAACTCTTAATCCTCGATAGGAGGACCTCCAAAATGAAATTTTCCTTCCTCCAATGGAAAGAAAGAGAATGGGCAAGGCTAGCCCTAGGTCACCAAAATCCAAATAAAAAACATGACGATAATCTACTAGTTATGATAATGCATGGGGTTAACCTCACGAAGGAAGGATAACCTTGACGAAGAATGTTGCATGGTAGGGGAAGATAAGGCAGTAGAAAAGCCTAAGGAAACCCCCCAAATTCTTCCAAGATAGGCCTCAACCTAAATAACAACTTTTGAAAAAGGCAAATCTCTTGACCAACCAAGAATCCCCACACCCAATCTTTGTTTGTAAAGAAATGGACCAAAAGAGAAAATAAAATATGCTCAAACTTCTAAAACAATACACGAATGTCTTCGCGTGGTGTTATATTGAGAGACGTGGGGTGGACCCCCCAAAGTCATCTCTCATAAGCTCAACACAATTCAGATCATGAATCTTCTAAAGAAAGCTCTACGAATCTTCGTGCTTGATATGGAGTTGAAGATAAAAGCAAAAGTGGAGAATTTCCTCAACGAAGGCTTTATCAAGCCTATCCAACATCTATCATGGTTGCCTAACATTGTCTCCGTGAAAATAAAGCGAGAAAATCAGAGTGTGCATTTATTAGAGGAGGCCTACCCAAAATACGATTTCCCTTTACCCAATATGGACACACCCTATAGATGTTACCGCAGGGAATCACATGTTCTCCTTCCTGGGCGAATTCAACAGTTACAACCAGATTAGAATGGAACCCTACAATGTAGCAAAAATGGCCTTTCAAACACCCATAGTGAACTTTTTCTACGTGGTGTGTTGTTCGAGTTAAGGAATGCTGGCACAACATATCAAAGAGTCATGACTTAAATGTTCTATAATATGCTACATAAGAACCTTGAGTTCTATATAGACGATATGGTGGCTAAGTTTGCAAAAGAGGAATAACACATGGAAGACTTGAGAAGGGTGTTGCCTAGATATTTACCCTAAAGGGGGGGTGAATAGGGTATTTAGCAAATATTGACAACTTACAAACTTTAAAAAAAGGATGCTAAAATGTACATGTAAAAGTATATAAAAAGAAAGAGAGCAAACAGATCGATATTTATGAGGTTCGGAAAACTCTCTATGTCCTCGTCTCAAGCATTTCTACTTGAGTTTCTTACTATCTTGATCTCCTTACAGGTGGAGGTCAAACTTTACAACAAGAGCTCCTCACTTTTTTTCCAGCAAAATATCTCATTTTGTCTCACAAGGGTAGCACCTACCCATAAATCTCATCGTAATGAGAAGTTTGATGCTACTTTCATGTATTTGGATGTAAATACTATGTCCTAAATGATAAAGAGAATTTAGGAAAGTCTAATGCTAAATTCGATCAAGAAATTTTCTTAGGATATTCTAACATAAGCAAAACATATAGAATCTTCAACAAAAGAATTCTAACTTTAGAAGAATTTATACATGTTGTGTTTGATGAATCGTATCATCACATCTTAAAGAAAAGTGTAGATGATAATGATGTACAAAATGATTCAATTACAAATGAACCAACTCAAGACAATAATAAAAATCATCAATATCTTAAAAAAGCAAAAGATGAAATAGAAAATGAAATTGTAACTTAAGATGTTGGACTAGACCCTTCCAAGAAATGGAAGTTTGTCAAAGATCACCCCTAAAGATCAAATTATTAGTGAACCAACTCAAAGAATTGCTACTAGAGCATCGCTGAGAAATGTATGTAACAATCTAGCATTTTTATCTTAAATTAAATTCGAAAATATTCAAAAAGCTAAAAATGATGAATCTTGGATATTAGCTATGCAAGAAGAATTAAATCAATATGAAAGAAATAATGTTTGGAATCTAGTTCCTAGACTTAAAGAACAAAGCGTAATTGGAACCAAATGGGTCTTTAGAAACAAGAAATATGAAAAAGGAACATAACTAGAAACATAGGTTAGTAGCTTAAGGATACAACCAAGAAGTGAGTATTGATTATAAAGAAACTTTTGCCCCAATTGCTAGATTAGAAGTCATAAGAATGCTACTTCGCCTTTGCATGCCATAAAGGGTTCAAGTTCTACCAAATGGATGTTAAAAATGCATTCTTAAATGGATTCATTTATGAGGAAGTATATGTTAAACAACCTCTCAGATTTGAAAACTATGAAAAACTAAACTATGTATACAAGCTAATTAAGGCTCTCTATGGTTTGAAGCAAACTCTTAGAGCTTGGTATGAAAGACTTAGTGCTTTCCTTACTAAAAATGAATTCACTAAAGGAAAAATAGATACCACATTGTTTTTTAAAACAAAAGGAAACAAAATACTCATTGTGCAAATATATATTGATGACATTATATTTGGCTCAACAAAGGAAGATCTATGCAAGGATTTTACCAAGTGCATGCAAGAAGAATTTGAAATTAGAATGATGGGAGAGTTAAATTTATTCTTAGGAAATAAAACAATTTGAAGAAGGAACATTTATTAAACAATCAAAATACATTAAGGAACTACTTAAAAAGTTTGACATGGAAGACACAAAATCCATGAGTACTCTCATAAGTGTTGCCACCAAACTTGAGAAAAATGACAAAGAAAAGGATGTAGACATTAAGAAATATAGAGGTATGATTAGAAATTTCTTGTATCTCACAACAAGTAGACCGGACATTATGTTTAGTGTATGTTTGTGTGTAAGATTTCAATCTTGTCCTAAGGTATCACACTTAAGAGGCATAAAAAAAATCTTTAGATACCTAATATGAACAATTAATATAGGACTATTCTATCCTATAAACACTTCCTTTGATCTATATTAAGCTACTCAGATGCTAATTTTTTTAGTTGCAACATCGATAAAAAAAAAAAACAAAAGTGGAACTTATCATTTTCTAGGAAATTCCCATGTATTTTGGTTTAGCAAAAAGTAAAATTTAGTAGCATTGTCCATGATCAAAGCAAAATATGTATTAGTCAGAAGTTGTTGTCCTCAAACTCTATACATGAAACAACAACTTCAAGACTTTAAGCTTAATTATGATCTAATTCCAATTAAGTGTGATAACACTAATGCAATTAGCATAAGTAAAAACCCAATCCAACACTCTAGAACTCAACACATTGAGATTAGACATCATTTTCTTAAAGATCATGTGCAAAATGGTGATGTGATCCTTGAATTCATTTATACAAACCATCAATTAGCAGATATATTCACCAAACCACTCTAAGAGAAGAGATTTTGCTTTATTAGAAGAGAACTAGGAATGATTGACCCAAATGATTTGAGTGGTAAAAATCACTTTTGCTCAAATCAATCGACTGTCTTCATAGATTACATGACTAATAATGGAAATAGTAGACCATAAGGTCCACTAAAGCCATAAAGCCAAATGTAAAATTGGCTACTGGTCAAATTAGTTGACCTACCAATTGACTAATGGTTAAACCAGTCGACTGAATGAAAAAATCAGTCATCTGATTAAGGTTTTTAGAGACAGAATTTTAGATACTAGTTCAAACAGTTGACCGTCCCAAAATTAGGGCAAAACCAGTTGACTGATTCAGTCGAATCTATATAAACTGAGCAGGTTTCCAAAATATTTCAAACTCACACTCTTAAGACCCTTCGACTTCTCTCTCTCTCTCTCAAATCTCTCGAAACCGTCCAAGTTCTTCCCTAAATCTCTCAATCACTCTTCCATGGCTCCCAAAACCAAAACCCATCATCTAAATCCCTAGGATAGCGTCTTAGAGAAGATTTTGATGCCGAACATTGAACAAAATCTCGCCATGACCACCAAGTCTTCCTCAACACCAATATTGTCCAAGATTTCAATGATGACATTAAACATCGACACACTATGTAAGATAAAACCATTTGCACCCCTCTCTTAAAATCCCAATCAATCTTGATAGGTTCTCATTTTGATTACCTTGGTTGGACCAAGCTCCTTTCATCTTCCAATATCCAATAAACCTTACTCATTCAACTATTCTACACCCATTTTGAGATGCTAAAGGATCTCAATACGTCATCATGGGTTCTTGACCACCCCATCTCACTCAAACTTAAGACCGTCTCCGAAATCTTTACTATACCCCATGGAGATTTTCAAGAGTTCACTACCAACACTTGGGTAGTGCGTGATGGATTTGATCTTCTCACGGCCATACAACAAATGTGTGGTAACCCCAACATCACCAAGGACTTCAAACCTAGAGCCCCACAACTCAATTTTGAGTCTTGCCTCATACACCACATCATAACCTATAACATCCTTCCATGTGTCGATGGATGAGCCTTTGCCTCGTATATGGATGATTTCCTAATTTGGTGCATCCTAAACCACAAAAAGGTCAACCTTCCTCACATCATCATTCATCACATGAATGACTGCCTCAAAAAGAAAAGGGGCATCCTTCCATATGGAAACCACCTCACCACCCTCTTCAAACATCACCAAATTGACCTTGGTGGTAAAACTAACTTTTACATCCCCATCCACACAGACATTTACTCTATAGGGACTTTTTAAGTCCATAAGGGTACAAGTTCACTGATCAAAGATGGGTCTCCAAATTCTCTCCCACTTTCGAGAAAAATCAAGAGACTCTTTCTTCCACTCACCCCACCTCACAGACCACCTCACCTCCTCATCTCTAGTCCTAACCTTGGACTCCTCCTCTCTGGTCCTAACCTCAGACTCTTCTTCTATCACCACCCTTCTCGAAGAGATAAATTACAACCTCCGAACCCAAATTCCAAACCGTTAAATCCAATCTCTCCAAAACTCTATCTGGCATTACGGAAAGGATAGAGGCTATAGAGAATGATATCCACATTCTCAACCTTCGAGTAGGCTCTCTATGATCACAATGAGAGAAAGCATAGAGAAACTAAGATAAAAGTGCTCGAGGTCAAGAATACTTTTTAATAGATCCTTAGGCACAAGCCTCCTCCCAAACATCCTTAAGTCACTTTTTTAAGATGACAAAAGGGAAAAGAATAAGAAGAAGAAGGCAAGAAATGAAAAAGTGTAAGACTTTTTTCTTTCTTTTTTTGATTCAAAATCCTTACTGTAATTGTCTTTTTAAATACTTGTATTCATGCTCACTATTGTAAAAGATCAATACATGAATAGAAAACATCTTTTGTTGTATCTTTTTATGTGTTATGTGAGATTTATGTATTTAATGATAATATTCAAATGCACAAAAGTGTGAAAGTTGATATGACTCTCTAACCCTACAATGCAATAACTATATATTGATAGAGGGAAGATAGAAATATATGCCAAATTAATAAAATCTATTTACTTATGGCATAAATTCAAGTTTACAAATTGATAAGGGGAGCTTATGTGAAATATTATTATGCTCTGTCATTTGTATTATTACTTCACTATTTGCAAAGGACATCGTTTTGTCATCATCAAAAAGAGATAGATTGTTAGCCCTAAAGGTTTCAACCAAGGGCATCTTAGTAATTTTGATGATAACAAAACATTATCCTAGTTGACTAATGTTTTATCCAAATGACAATGCAAATAGATAATCAAGGTCAAAGAAGAATGTTGACCAAGAAATGACAAAGACCATCATGCTAAAGGGCCCCACTCAATAATATGCTTCAAGGTAAGAATAAAAACAAGTAGAATGCTCTCATGATGAATCAAGCAAATGGACACGCTCAGGCCCAATGATTCAAGACAAGTCAAGTAAAGACTTTTGTTTTTCTTATTTTGGGTTTTGAGTGATTTAGGATTAGATTAATCATTGTTCGTAAGCTCTTACTATTTAAGTTGATCAACTAAGAACTAACCTCAAATGATTTTTTAAAACAAAACAAATGACATACTTTAAGTTTTGAAAGATCAAAATTTTTTGATAAAAGTACATTGAGAAAAATAAGCTAGAAGACACTCACTATCCAAACCAATCAACCAGTTCATGGAACCAATCGACTAATTCTTAAGGCTTATTTTTATACTAATCAAACCACTCGACCAGTTCTAAGAATCAGTCGACTGAGTGACTTTTTCTCAAAACAACCTAAGACTCACTATCTAATTCAGTTGACCTCTAAGGAAAATCAGTCGACTATTTTTCAAGGCTGAAAATAATGTATATCAGAACCAGTCAACTGATCCAAAAGACTAGTTGATTGATTATTCTTGAAACAATTGAACCTCAAACCCTTTGGACAACTAAATTGACCTAATCAGTCGACTAGTCCTCAATCTAGTCGATTGGTTGATGATTCAATTGACTAAATTTTTCAATTTGGCAATCGCGAATTCAAATTTTAAACAGATAAAAATGAGGGAAACGACTCTTTTTGAAAAGCAATGAACATATTCTTTTAAGGGCTATAAATAGAGGTTCTCTAGGGCATTTTATGACATCTCTTTACATGTTTACACTTCTATATCTTTACTTTTGACTTTAGATCCAAACATTGAAAATCTAGATCTAAAAGTTCTACTCATCTTTAAATACCTTGAGCTTACAACTGATCTATTTATAGAGAATGAACATCTTATTGCACCAAAACTACTCTAAGAAAATAATGCTATTTGATAAACATGTTTGTATCATCTCATTGCAATAAGAGTTGTGGGTAGATGCTACCCGGTGAGGCAAAAGGGTATTTTTGCTAAGATAAAAGGGTTGAGGCTTCGCATTATAAAGGCCTGGTCTCTACCCGCAAGGAGGTCACAATAGTGAAAAAACTCAAATGGGGATATTTGAGTCGAGGACATAGGAAGTTTTTCAAACCTTGTAAAACAACTTTGTTTTCTCCTTCTCTCTATTGTTTATTTATATGTGCATTAATAGCATTCATTTTTAAAGTTCCTAAAAGAAACCAATATTTAAAAAATGCCCTATTCACCCCCCTATAGGGTAAATATCTGGGCAACAGAGGTCAAACCTTAACAACAAGAGTTCATCACTCTTTTCCCAGCAAAATAACATCTTTTGCCTCATAATCGCAAATCTCACCATAATGAGAAGATATAAAGCTTGTTTATCGACAAGTACTCTCTTCGAGCGTACATCGGTACAATAAATGGTCACTTTCTATAGATAGATCAGGTACAAACTTAAAGTATTTAAGATAAGTAGAACTTTTAGATTTTGCTTTTCTGTGGTCAGATCTAAAGTTAAGAATAGAGATGTAGAAGTGTAAGCTTGTAAAGAGATAGCAATAAATTCTTTAGAGAACCTCTACTTATAACCCTCAAATTGAAATGGTCCTTGTATTTAAAAATAGAGTCGTTTCCCATTTTTTGTTTGTTCAAAATTTAAATTTTGAAGTGCTAGATCGACGAATTTAGTCAACTAAATCATCAACCAGTCGATTAGATTAAGATCCAGTCGACTGATCAAATCAACTGAATTTTTCAGAGGGTTCGAGGTTCAATTATTCAAGAACAATCAATTGATTGGTTCTGATATATATTATTTTAGCCTTTGAGATATATTCGACTGAATCCTCTTAGAGGTCGACTATGTTGAACAGTAAGTTTAAGCTATTATCATAAAATGTCATTCAGTCAACTGGTTCTAGGAACGAGTCGACTGGTTTGTTCAGTGTAAAAATAAGCCTTAAGAATCAGTCGACTAGTTCTTAGAATTGATCAACTGGTTTTGATAGAAAGTGTTTTCTTGCTTATTTTTCACAATGTGTTGTTTTCAAGACCTTTGATCTTTCAAAACATGAAATGTGGCAATATGTTGTTTTGAAAAATCTTTTTTGGGTTTGTTCTCAGTTAATCATTTTAAATAGTAAGAGCTTATGACCAATAATCAATCTACTCCTAAATCACTCAAAACCCAAAATAAAGAAAATAAAAAAGTTTTCTCTTTACTTGTCTTGATTTCTTGGGCTTGAGTATGTCCATTTGCTTGAATTATCTTGAGAGCATTCTCCTTGATTTAATTTCAACTTTGAAGCATGCACTTGAGTGGAATCCTTAAGCTTGATGGACTTTATCATTTCTTGGTCGACAATATTTTTGGACCTAGATGACTTATTTGTATTGTCACTTGAATAAAACATTAGTCCACATGGACAATACCTTGTTATCATCAAACTTACTGAGATGCCCCTGGTTGAAAACCGTTAGGGCTAACAATCTCCCCTTTGTTATGATGATAAAACATTGTGCCTTTTTAAAATGCAAATAGTAAAACAATGACATAATTGATAGAGAATTATGATTTTTCAAATATACTGCCCCTATCAACTTATAAATTTGAATTCATGCCTCAATATGAATAGATTCAATAGCTAGGCATAAGTTTCTATTTCTCTCCCTATCAACATGTAATCATTGCAAATTAGTGTTAGAGAGATATATCACATTTTCATGTTTGATTTGTACATTTAGATATTATGAATAAGTACACAAAATTACACAAAACACAAATGAAGAGATATAACAAAAGTATGCTTTCTATTTATTGATTGTATTGATCTTTTATAATTCAAAGCATGATATTACAAGTATTTCTTAAACAAAACAAAATACAAGAAAGGAAATACAAAAAAGATTTCAAAAAATTTAAAAAAATCTTATTCTTCTAAATTATTCCTCTACTATTTTCTTTTTTACTCCCTTTTTGTCATCTTAAAAACAATGACTTTGGGTTGTCGGGGAGGTGGTGGCTTGTGCTTTGGGTTTAGGATTTGGTGAAGGTTGTCCTTGACCTCAAGCACTTTGAACTTTGTCTCCTCATACTTTCTCTCATTGTGCTCATTGAAAGCATCAACACATATCTTGATGATGTGTACGTTATTCTCTATAGCATCTATCCTCTCGGTCATGAAGGATGGTGTCTTGGAGAGATTGGATTCAATGGTCCGAAGTTGGTTTCAAAGACTATAGTCCATCTCTTTGAGGAAAGTGGTGATGGAGGAACTGTTCAGGGTTAGAGCCGAAGGAAGAGTGGTGGTTTGTGTGGTAGAGAGAGTGGAAGAGTGAGACTCTTGGGGTTGCTCGGGTTGTGGAATGGAAGTGGACTTAGGAACCTATCCATGCTCGGTTGACTTGTACCTCATACATTTGAAAGTCCCCTTGGTTTAGAAGTCCGTGTGGCTGGGGGGATAGATGTTGGTTTCACTACCACAGTCGATTTGGTAGTGCTTGAAGAGGGTGGTGAGATGGTTTCCATATGGAATTTTGCCTTACCTTTTCTTGAAATAATTGTTCCTATAATGGAGACTAATATAGGGAAGGTCAACCTTTTGGTGGTTTAAAACACACAAAATGAGGAACATGTCCATGTACGAGACAAAGTCTCATCCACCGATACATGGGAGGATGTTGTAGGTAATGATGTGGTGGATGGGCGAGATTCAAATGTGAGTTATAAGGCTTTTGGTTTGAAAAGCTCCATAATCAAAAAGTCATTGCACATTTGTTGTACAACCATGAGGGGGTTGAACCCTTCACGCACTACCTAAGAGTTGGTAGTGAACTTTGGAATTCCCCTTGGGTAATGTTGAAGATTTCGGAGATGGATTCGAGTTTGAGTGAGATAGGGGTGTCGTGAATCCATGAGGAGGCATTGAGGTCCTTGGGCATCTCAAAGTGTGCATAGAAGAGTTGAACGAGACGTGTGTATTGGATGTTGGAGGATGAGAGAAACTTGGTCCATCTGAGATAATCGAAGTGGGACTTTATGAAGATAGATTTGGTTTCGAAAGAGGTGTTAATGGTTTTTCCATACTCTATCTGTGTTTATTTTTCCATGATTTACTGTCTTCATTTATCTCTTTTATGCATGTATGTTTTTCATTCTCACTATCTCATACTTATGTTCATTGTACTTGAGTGTTATTGTATTGCTACCCTTTGTCATCTCGTGACAAAAAGGGCGAGTAAATTTAGCACATAGTAAAAGAGATAATTATCTTTTTTTATGCATATGGTTAAGTTAGACTTTTTTCACTTTGTCTTGCTGATTATGATTTTATTGATTTGACTACTGTTATTCTACACCCGATGTTATCTTTACATGTTCCATATTTGTGATTCATTGAGTTATATGATTTTGTACATCTTGATATGTCTCAAGTAGTATAGTTCAGTAGTGTTGTGCAAGAAACATATTTGACTTCTTGAAAGCAAAATCAAATGTTAGGATAGTCTTGAATAGTAGTTCAAAATTGTAATTTTCTTTCTTTCAGGCTTTTCAAGGGTATTATGTATTTTAAGTCTATTGTGTTCATGTACTAGTTGTGTTGTTTTGTCACGGATTTCAAAAGGGAAAGTTTGTTAGGACTTTAAGTTCATCATTGTATTGGTTAATCCGTGTTGACAAAACTGATTTGTTTGTAATTGTAACTTAGTCCTAGGATTAGGTGTCTCTCAAGCCTCATGACACTATCAAGAGGATTCAAGTTTCAATGCGGTTTTCGGTATCATTGGCCTTCTTGGTATTCATGAGGTATATAGGACTTAGTTCATAGTTTTGGATCTATCACACACTCACATCATGCATGATCATTTTTTATATCTTTTTACACTTGTGTTATGTGAATTATATTATCCCTTATTTTTAGAACAACTCATTTTCGATTTATAGTGTGGTTTGTATAATTCAACATAACAAACACTAGCACACACTATTGGTCATCCGAATGAAGCCCCCTCGTTCAAACGAGAAACAATGTCCACTCGTTTGATTTCCAATCAAACCTTGTTCGAACGATAATTCCAAAGCATGCTCGTTCGATTAGGGTCCAATACGTTGTTCCCACTATTTTTCTAGTGACCCTTTGAACCATGGTCGTTCGATAGTTCATTCGAACGAATGTCCCTTCATTCAAATGAAGGGCTGCTCATTCAAACGAGCCATCTGCCAAACTTTTACTTTCCAGAATTGGGAGCACATATTTGAGATCTGAAAACATTTTACAAAACCCTTGTTTTGCAAATCGTGGGGTAATCTTTTTAGCTGCTCATGAGAGCTCTCTTCATTCTTCCAAAAAGCATTCATTCATGGTTTCATTGTGCACCTAGATCCAAATCTAAATCATGTTTAAGAGCTTGAAATTCACACCATCGTCACCCACATAGTTCAAGCTTATGGGAGTTCAAGCCTTGAGCAATCGCAGGAGTTCAAGACCGCGTAGAGATTCGTGGTTGTATCTTTGGGGATTCCAATTGGAGATGGAGATCGACTAGATGTCACGCTTGTGAATTCAAGTTTGAAAAGATTTAGCATGAGGAACGGAGTTTGAGGAACTTAGTCATCATGTCTTCGATGGTCTATAACCTTCAAAGCTTCTCTAGTGGATTCTTTAATTGGGCTAGAGTCTGACAATTTCTTCGTCATCAAATTTGGGTTTGCTTTATTTCTCCCTTTACTAGCTTAATTTTTCATATTGTAAGATATGTATACTACCGATTGATTTATTTCTCTTGAGATGTATAATGTATAGATTTATGAAATGAGAAAATAAATCAAATGCATGCAAAATCTCTTGGTCATATAATCCATTTAGACACACTTAGGACCTATCAATTTTAAATATCAAATAAAATGATAATTCATCGTTAAATTATGTAAGATAATTTAATGTGATATCAATAATTTAGATTTTAAAAATTGAAAAAAGAATTGAGATTTTCCTCACTGAGCATTAACGGCAAAACAAACATCAATTAAGTTCTAAACACACACAAAAAAAAACATTTACAAGTTGCACTCAACAAGTAAATGAGTGATGGACCCGCCATGCCCAGCGTCCCCAAATTTTAAATGCTAGTGTTGTTAAGATTTATAGATGATAATGAGACTAGGATCCAAAAACCACACTTTTCTCCACACACGCATTCATAAGACGGGGGAAGGATGACCCCATCATAATGTTTCATTTTACGAAGTACCAAGTTATATATGTTCCATTCCGTTCTCCTAGCTGCGTGCGTGCACACAACACCACCAGAATTTTGAGTGAGATAAATAATAACTCCTGTAATGAATATCACAAACAGAATTTTGATTCTTTTATTTATTCCGAGCAGCAATTGAAAGAAATAGCCCCTGTAATGGATTTGGATACACACTGGGCTGAAACCATGCTCTATTTCATTTCACCACAATAAATGTATTTGACACATTCCTACAATCAGCTGAGCCACATTTGTATTAATATATATAGATATTAAAAAAAACAAAAAATCAAATCAGTACATAATTTCACTCTAGAGGCCAAGGGTTACAAATTAATATTATATTCGACACTTGGGCTTAGAGAGAGATGTATTGGCCACAACTGTTGAGCAACCAGCAGCAGGTACCATTAGCCTTCAAGTTTCAGTTAAAAGTAAAATCAGCAGTAGTAGTTACGCTTCCGCTTACCATCAATATACACAACGAGACCACAGGAGCAGTGCCAACACAGGCGAGACAAAGCATGGAACAACTGGATGCCCCACGCAAGTGGGTTTAATTCTTCAAAATGCAGAGTTAGTCAGTCCCATAGAAGCAACGTAACATTTGATTTATGTATATGCCCATGCCCAAAAAATAACTGCACTTCCAGTAGTATGTATAATAGTTTTTATTAATTTTACTCATGAAGCTTCTTGAAGAGCTAGATTCAACTCCTGCGCAAACTTAGCAATGGACCCCCCTCTTCTGGAAAGGATAAAAAAAAAAAGTGAAAATTTAATTTCAGTGGCACAACTAAGTAAATTGCTGCACAAACTGTGAATAAGAAGAAAACACACACCTGGTAAGGACAGGCAAGCAGCGCTTGACTTTTTCAAGCTCAATAAAGCAGAGGTTGCAACGCTCCAGCCTTTGACATTGTATGCAGCAGCCTTCCCAGTTAGAATATATACTCCCATCCAAATAATAAATTAATTAAAAAAAAAAAAAAAAAGAAGAGGGCAAAGATAGATGCCATCACACCTTTGCTCTGCCTCAATATCCACACCCACAGATGAAGATGCTGATAAAGAAGAATATATCACCGAACCAAATACCTTGACCAGCTTGAGCAGCATTTCTAGTGAAATACCTTGATGCCTAAATTTAAAGAACCTATTAAATACTGGCATCTCAATCCAGTATAATGCCATAACAGTTGTATTTCGTATTGCTCAAGGGAAAAGGCAATAATTTTGAATCATCATAATGTCCTATTAACAGTGTCTCATTCTACCTATTCAGCCAACATATCTAACACCATAATTCCTCTGGCTTAGAATTGAAACTTAGTCATGGAATTTTTCCATCATTTTTCTCACTTTCTTTTCTTCTCTAAAAGATAAAGAAATATAGCAGAAATGAAAGATCTCAAAAGAAAAAAGAAGAATGCAAAGTCTTATCTCAACAGAAAGTCTCAAAATAAGCCCTGATTAAATACATAGTACTTTTTTTTATTTTTAGTGGCTAACTCTGTGAATCAATTGGGTTTGTTATAACTTGTAGTTGGCATTATGGTTTTCCCGGACATGCAACCCCTGAGACCGCACACAAACTCTGGGTTGCATGAATCAGAAATTAGCTTTTGAACAAAACTAAAATGCAACAAGATGAAAAGGGAAAATAAATTATTAAATGAATGGGAAGGGAGGCATTAGTGTTTCAGTTACATATTTACCGAGACGAAGTATTCTGCAACCTCTACTACAATTACCCGAATCCCTTGTTGTGCGGACATACTATTGCCTGTCCTTTAAACAGATTTGAACTGAAAAGCCAAACTGAAAAGTCAAACTTCTGGTAGGAGAGGTAAAGTTTGACATGGAACTTGGGGTGTAAAGTTGAGGTCCTTCCCATTCAGTTCACATAGGACTACCTTTGGGTGCGTCCTCAAAGGCAAAGGCCATTTGGGATCCGATGGTAGACAGATTGCAAAGATGATTGATAGGCTGGAAGAGATGATACCTATCAAAAGGAGGTAAGATCACATTCATTAAGAGCACACTAGCAAGTCTTCCCACATACTTCACATCCTTATTTCTGATGACGGTGACAGTTGAGGAGAGAATTGGATGAATTTTAAAGGGATTTCCTTTGGGAGGGGAAGGAGGGAGAAAAGAAGATTCATTTGGCCAATAAGGATAAAATTAGAACACCAGTAAAGGAGGGCGGCTTAGGGATAAAGGAGCTGAGGCTCTTCAACAAAGCTCTATTGGGCAAATGGTTGTGGAGGTCATGATGGAATATGAACCTAACTGGGAGGAAGATCATTGTAGCAAATTTTGGGTGAGATTTAGGTGGTTAGGCTTCCAAGAAGGTTGAAGGTACCTTTGTGAGGTGGGTTTCTGGAACACAAATAGGCAAGGGAATGAGGGTCTGACGACTTTTTTTCATTGTACTTGCTTTGATGTTGGGGGTGGCACTAGGGTTAAATTCAGAAAGATAACTGGAGTGGGGGCACAACTTATAAGAAAAGATTTCCTCACCTGCTCCAAATTTCTTCATACCAGGAGGCTTCGGGGGCAAATCGTGTCTTTTTCAGAGATGGAAGTGGCTTGGGCTCCCGACTTTGGCAAGAATTTCCAACACTGGAAAGTGGAGGCGGCTATGAGGATGTTGGGGCTTATTCAGCAATTCAAGCAGAGATCTGATTCGGTTGATTCTATTATTTGGAAGTTGGACAGCAGTACAGAATTTACAGTTAAGTCTTGTTACAAGGAATTGACTACGAAGGGGGATTGACATTTCCCTTGAAGAACTATTTGGTGTTTGAAGCTTTAGTGAAGGTTGCATTCTTTGTATGTCCATGGCATGGAGGGCTTGACCCTGGACAATCTTTTTAGCAAAAAGGGTTCAGTCTGGCCAATAGATGTTGTATGTGACGAGCAGAAGATGAAACTATCTATCATAATTTCCTCCATTGTAGAGTTGCTAGAGAGGCATGGGGCCTCTTTTTTTCTTTGTTTGGCTGCTATTGGACTATGCCGGCTTCAGTTATGGACTTTCTTAAAGGATGGTCAGTGGGGTGAGCTAGGAGAAATGTGAGGAATGCACAAAAGCTAGCCCTGCACTGCATTTTCTGGTGCTTGTGGCAAGAAAGGAATAGAAGAATTTTTTTAGGGGAGGAGTTGTTCCCTTGTAGTTTAAAGAGAGTTTTTTGAAAGTTTTACACTTTTCGATTCAAATATCCTACCCACTTTTTGTAAATTCTCTTGTAGATGTTTTGGGAGGTATGAGATTTTAATTTTTGTACGCCCCTCCTTTTTTGCAAACAAGTTCACCCCCCATTGGGCGGCTTTTTAATAAATATTTACAGACAAAACAAAACCCCTCACTAGAATGAGTCAATAATAACCAACCAGGATGAAGTATTTAAGGTCACAGTGGTTACAACTCAAACAAATTCATTTAGCCAGTTTCTTTTATTCCAAATACTTGTAGTGGAAGATAAACATCCCCAAGAATTTTTAGGTTCCTCCCCTATGGTCCACAAGACAGCTAAACAAGCACCATATGGGATTACCTCTAGTGAGCCAATAACCTGGAAATAGATGTCATTTAAAACTGACAGGTAGGTACTCTGGTCCAGCTATTTATTTCCCATCTACAGACCGAATTCTGGAATGAAAAGGCAGTGGAACGATTTAGGAAAATATGATGTATACAAGATGATATCTCTTTCCCTTTGTGCTTTATTCTTGCTTGTAACAAGTCAATGAAGGTCTTATTAAGACAGCAACCCAAGTAAATTTTTTTACTTTATTGGGAACCCTATAGGACTAAGCCAGCTTCCAAAGCAAAAAAAAAAAAAAAAAATTATTTTTGGGATGTAGGAACCCAAGTTAATGTTGATCAAATGACTTGCTTTATTATTTTGTTCCTATTGGGTGAACCCACTTGGGCTTCTTATACATATTAACTTGTGAACACAAAAAATGTATGATCAACATTCCATGTATTATTGGGGTAAGGCAAAAACAAAAACTAACACAAAATGAGACAATAAGAAAAGATGTGGTTACATGTGGCCTAACACAAATTATGACCTAGAAAAATCAGAATGAAGAATAATGATTCAGGTAGATGTACCAAATAACTGAAGTAAAATTTTGTGGAGTTGAGCAGGTTAACAGTATATTTCAAATCTTAGTTATGCCTCTAGGTTGAGTCTACAGTTCCCTAGTACTCCGTCTGTGCATAAAAATCTGTTCACATTTCCTTTTTTGGATGTTCATAAAATTTTGTCCACTTTGAAAAATCAAGAAGTAATTATTACTAAATTTTCCCAATATACCCTCTATTTCCCAATTTTTAAAAAGTTTAAGCCATAGACCTTCAATTTAAGCGTTTTCAACTCCATAATGACATTTAGCCGTCAGATACCCACCCAAGCTACATCAGAGGCAAAATCTCTTCTCATAAGGAAGTAGGATACCTCTTCTGCTACTTTTACATTTCTTCACTCAATCATCTCTTAATCATAGAACGAGGCAGGAAGAAATGAGATATCATAATAATTGTTGCATATGATTCTATCCCTCATGATCAAATCACCCATTACTTGTATTACTTACTTTTATCTTCCAGCAGAAAAAAATAATGAACTCCCAGTAATTAAGAGAGAGAGAGAGAGAGAGAGAGAGAGAGAGAGAGAGCAAATATGACTCATTAGCCCCATCCTACTTCAACAAAAGATGTTTAGGGATTTCCACTCTCAATCAGCTGGCCTTTCCAGGAGGATTAAGTTAGTTGATTGGCAACAGAATAGTCCCCTATGCATTTTATAGAGAATTATAAAACAATTATGACTGTAGGGTCAAAGAGACGACACATAGTGATCAGCCCATAATCTCCTCTAAATATAAAACTACATATAGCTTTAGTGAAGTGGTATATATATCGTTGCAAACACATTATATATATCCAATTATAATATTAAAAACCAACTACATACTCAAATCATAATGTGATTCTCAAGGAGCTACACAGGGAATAAAAATAATATTATCCTACATTGTCACAACCGACATATATATATATATATAGATTAATAATATCGCACCAAAAATGTGCATGGTTCAATTATATTGGTTTGACAAGAATTCCAAATAAATCCTGATTTATATAAAAATAATAAATAAATTTCTATATAAATGAATTTTGATGAAGGTCAACACCCCTCTCTCTCTCTCTCTCTCTCTCTCTCTCTCTCTCTCTCTCTCTTATTTTTAGATTTTCTTAGTAGGTTAAAAATCAATACAAAAATCAGGCCATGCTTAGCATGATTAATAGGCAATATTGTTTATTCATATACATAAATTCCTTTATTTATTTATCATTTACTCATTACCTCACTTTTTTTTGCCAAATAGTAGACTTGATTCACTCACAACAAACCAGCTGGTTCAATCAGTTTTAAATTTCTTACCTATCCATGTCGCTTTCAAGAAGGCTTGTTAGGAGAGGCAGGAGACAAGTGCAAATATCCAATGTGACCATGTCATTTTTTTCGGTCAAAAAACTGACTACATCAACAAGGACCTGCATTGTACAGCTATGGAAATTAGATTATACAGGTGGATTGAAAATTGATGCTAGAAAAGAAATATACCACATCCAAAACTTAAGAAATTGTCGTTTTTTTTAACTTCAGAAAAAAAGGAAAAAGAAAATAAAAAGTCAACATTCAATAAGCCATGTGTTTGAACTTTGCGCCAGAAATAAGCTTAAAGAGCAAAATACATACAGCATGATCAGCCATCTTCTCCATCACACAAATGGCCCCTTTAACATCATTCCTTTGCCAGTATTTGTGGACTATCTGCAAAAATTGTACACAAGTTCAGCAGTCCTAATAGTGATCAAACTGATGCTAAAATATCAATAACATTGAAAAGCTCTAGTCATTGTATTGCCACTATATTAAATGACTGCATAATTCGGTTTTAAAATGTTATCAGGTTTTTGGTAGTTCTGACATTGATTATACCAATAAGTTGCAGTCGTAGTCCTAGTAAAAGTAGGAGAAAACCAATAACTCAAAAATAAATGTGTACTATTATTTTATATATTTTTTTTTTTTATAAATAAAAAAAATGTGTACTTTTTCAATCCAAGAGAGTTGAGTAAAACAATCTTACCCTCAAAAACAAAGCATGAAGGATTCTAGAACCATCCCTCAATTTCCAGCAACCTATGACCTTAAAAATTACTCCCTTTTCAATTAATAAAGCCGACAACCTATGAAGCATAGAAACAAACACGGATACTGATACTACATAAATATAGACACGCTGATACAAAGGGAAACAAAAGGGTCCAATTCCGACATAGATGGGACCTCTCTATTGCTACTCCGTTTATATCTACCTTCCTCTAAAGGTGATTCATCCAAGAACTCCCTCATACCCCTGTTCACTCTTTGACATCACAACCATTCATGAGAATCTAACCACGTCAAAATCCCCTTCCATGCAAGCAGGGACATTCCACCTGTTCCTCACCATAACCAGTTCCACCCATAACTGAACTATGATCCCATCTTCAACAAAAGGACATAAGCCCTCAAGAATGCCAAATAAAACAATCCTCTTTATTCTGGAACAAGCATGGTACTGAATGCACAGCCCTTGAGTTCCACATGAGAAGAATACCGCCAGCTGTGCCCCTCGCTCCTAGAGATGTCAACTCCGCCCACCTACCACCCAATAGACTTCTCACTGAATCTGCAGAGACCTCCAACTTGGTTTCCAAAAGACAAACTATCCATTCTTTTAAAAGAGCTTTAACTACTATTCTTTTATTCGCGTCATTTATGCTCCTTACATTCCAATAAATAATTTTTAACTTCATGGATAATTAGCTAAACACTCCTCAAGATTCTCAGTTCCCTCTTCAGGTTCTTGATAGAAACCCCTGATTTCTCTCCCTTCTCTAATATGTAATTCAATCTTCTGTTCTGTTCTGTTCTATGGCAGAGAATAACACCATAAACTCTTTATATCCTGACACCAAAACTGAAAATAATTAGCTCAGTCTTGATCTTTCGCATTACCCAAGCTGAAGCATCGTCCATCTTCTGCTCCCATCCAATACCACAAGACTTCTATCCCCTGCCTGGGAGTGTCCCTGCCCTGGCTTCAGAGCTGCTAGGAGAGTACAATCAACAGGATCCTGGCAATATCCATTTCCATAAATTGCAATCCCATCTTCACGGTTTTCTAAGAACCTGAAATGAATCCTGATCACTGCCCTCCTTGCTGCATCCATCCCCCCATTTCAGAATTGTGTTTACTGATGACTGAACTACAGCAAGACTAGCATCATCAGAGGCCCTGTCCTCTTCAAAAGTCAATAAGCATTCTGACCCGTAACTTCCTCTGCATCTGAATCACTCTTTCTATCCTCAGAAAGTGGTACATCTATGCAATCTCTGCTACTGAATCACCAGTCACCATACTTGACTTGACAACTTCCCATCTGGATTGACATATGTAATCTCCGTCAACCAGTTTTGAGTACATCCTTTTATTCTACCATTTTGTTTCTTAAGACCAGCTTTCTTTTCCAAATTAGTCCCAGGAGTTCTTGGGGAAAGGAAGCTCGTGGGGTCTTCACATTTGTCATAATTTGGGTCTCGAAGTCCGTCATTAATTCCAAACCTATCTTCCCCCATCTCAAGCTCAGACCTAACTGTTCAATAACACGTTTTAGCAGCTCAAAACTGCTTCTCAGATGAGGCCCAACCTTCTGAATCATTGGCCCAACCCCATTAGTTCATCTTGACCGGTAGTTGAGCTGCCCCATTCTTTCATCTTCCTTAACTGTCCTTGGGCCTGCATTCTAAATAACCCCAGCACATTGTTTCCTGACGCACCATTGCCCCCTTTGGGGCCCTTTTTTCTGATAGGCAAGTGGCCCTTGGAATGGGAGTTAAGCCTCCCTTGGGACCCCTTAAGAGTCGAGTTTTAAGTTTGTACCAGGTTTTGTTTAATTCTTTCATTAGCTTTGTTTGTTGTTGATTTAATTTTATTTATATTTTATTGAATCTTTTACTAGGGGAATTTTGGTAATTTGAAGAATTGTTGGACATGGATTGTAACAAGGTCCATGTTTCTTAATATGTGTCGTGTCATGTCATGTTATTGGATCGTATTATATTTTTCTAGTTAGTTTAGATGTGTTCTATTTGTCAAAATCTTGAAGCTTTTGTTACTTGTAATCAAAGCCCAATTGAAATCATAAATCTCAGAAATCTATATATAGGCATGTAATACATTTAATTTGACAGAGAACATGTCATAGAGAATTTCTGCAATTATTCTACTCTTTCAGGGTAGCATGATGCAAATCTAGCCCTAGTTGTGATGCTTATGGAAACTTAGGTTGATGCATAGATTCATTCTTCTTCATTCCTACAATTTTTCTTTAGGTTTGAAGCATTTAGAAGTCAAAACCAAAACTAATTAATCTTTAATTTGCTCTGAAAACCCTGTTAGATTTTACTTGATATATTTCTTTTTTGGATTTATGTGCTATACTTCATTTTGTTGCTCTCTTTTTATTGATTTCAGGTGACTTAACAAGTATAGCTAGGGCTTAACTTTAGCCCTATACTCTCATATGTCCAGGAGTTGCATCCCTATTTTAAAAATAATAATATTTCCTGGTTCGTTATCCCCAAATATATACATATATATATATATATAATAGAATCCTGAACTTCATTAGAAATATACCTGTAATTTGGCTAAACGAGACTGCATTGAGCCAATAAATTGATCATGTTGTTCCATTATATCTACAATTGCATCCTCGTCACTAGCAGACACCGTTTCTTTTTCAACAGATAAGGAGCACCTACTCTGTTTGGAATTAAAAGGTTTAAGACAAAAACAAACGTTACTGTCCATAAGAGAGGAAAGAAACAAAACTGATATCAGTACACAATATCAACAAGAAAAGGTAAGCAAGTTATGCATTTTACATTTATTAAGTCTTCAAGTAATGTAGTCTGTCATGGGCCAATATATTGGTAAGAGTAAAATAACATGCATACCAGCCGTTGGGGACTTCAGAATTGCGGATCAGCCACTGTAGGTTGTTGAGGTGTTATAATGACCTCTACACACTATAGCCTCTCAGGATTAAGGATTGAGTTTTAACATGCATATCAGCTCTAGGGGACTTCAGAATTGCTGATCAGCAACCTACAGTTGCTGAGACATTATAACGACCTCTAATCTATGCTCTATAGCCTCCCAGGATTGAGTTTTAGTTTGGATCTATTGAGAGCTTGATATACATTCAATGGCGGACTTGCGGGGGGGGCCACGGCCCCTGCAAAAATCTTGGGAAATTTCTCTTTTTGCATTAGATATTTATACTAATTTAGAAATGCCCCCCTCAAAAGTTATGATACTTTTATAACAGCCCCTAAATTGCCCCCCCCCCCCAACAGTTTTGAAATTTTATAACTGCCCCTTCGTGTGTGTGTGTGTTTGTGTGTGTGTGTATATATTCATTTTTGTTTGGAAAAAATTAAAACAAAAGTTACAACTTTGCAAAAAAAAAAGGAGTCATCCATATTTGAGGGATGTTTTTAACGATAGTATTTAGGACACGAGGATAGAGTCATAGAAAGTCTAAACTTTGAAGAAAAGTCTCCAACACTCCGAGTAGTCTCTAAAGATTTTAATTTTTAGGGCTTCGAGAAGTCTCAAACACTCTAGCAATTTTAGGGTTTTTCAAATGACAACAAAAAATGCTCATATTAGATAACAATTCAATCCAAAATCAGGTAAACTTCTCCTCCCCTCTCTCTCTCTCTCTCTCTCTCTCTCCCCGCTCCTCTCAAGCATCTCTATCATCGGATTCGTTAATCAAGATCAACTTCTAATTTATTTTTTTTTTTGAGTATTTTTTTTCATTTATGTTAATTTTTCTTGTTCTTAAATATGAACTATTTTATTTTTATTTTCTTGTTACTTTTTTTAAATTCAAATAGAAAATCAAATATGTGTGTTCTCTTCTCCACTTTTTTACTGGCAATCAAATGGAGGGTTTTAGCTTGTTTATTGCGGATTTTCTGAATTTACAATATAGTTGTTAATCTGAGCACATAAAAAGCGAGAGAAAATTTCTACATGAGCATACTGTTTGTCTTTAAATAAATAATATCTATACAATTAGAATTCACCCCCAATTAATAACTAGGATTTCCATAATGAATTGATGCCATGAGAACAATTGCACGGTTATAAAATGTTGCTTTGATGAATTGATGTCTTGAATATAATTGCACAAAATTATAAATTATTCTTAGATGAATTGATGTTGTGAGAATAATAGTACAAAGTTATAAATTAATAATTATATGAAATGCTTGAATATTTTATTTTATGACTCTTTATACGTTAATAAATATCCTTAAATATACAAATAATGAGGGTTGAGAATTGTAGGAAAGTATTGAGATGTGTACTATTTTTTCAAGTTAGAGTGAATTTGACAATTTAGATAAACATGGCTAGAACTTTTTTTTTTTTTTCGAAAAAGTAACATGGCCAGAACTATCATAATTGATACCTTGTTCAAGAGAGGGATTTCTCTAAATTTAAAATTTAATGCATCAATTTCCATTGAACCTCTAAATCTACCAGTGATGTTATATAGATATAACCTCTAGAAACGTCTATTAGTCTTATAGATTTATTAATGAGTAACTTTCGCCCCCCCTAAGCAAACCCTCAAGGTCTGCCACTATATACACTGTTTTCTCCGATAGGTAAATCATACACACTTCACCCCTAAGGGGACTTGAACCCTCAACCTCCCATATGAGAAGGTGGAGGAGGTACCAGCCAAGCTAGGGCTTGTTGGTTGAGAGCTTGTTATATATTGTTGGCACATTCCCTAATAGCTTAAGTTCTGAAGCAATTGGTTGCTTGACATGATATCAAAGCAGATTAAGATCCAAACTTGATTAAGAATACTGTAGCAGCCATGGCAGATGCAAGAGAGTATTGTGATGATGCTGAAGTCAACATCCGTATGGCTGATGTCAGCTGAACATCATCAGATCGGAATGAAATTCACATGGCTCTAATCAGAATTGCATGAGTTTTCTAGTAATTTTTCATAATTGTTTTAGATCATTTGCTAGGATTTTGGAATTTTCAAATATTTTCTAGAAAAATGGTGCTCAAATTTACAATCTGCATTTTTTTTAGCCATTTTGTTGTTTTTGATCAATGTTACCGAGAATGTGGATCATTATGGAATGTGAAATGAGAACAGAAAAATAGACCATCACTTGTTATAAAACGTGGTACGTTAAGGGTAGGCCTCTTCGGGTCACTATCTTGGGGCTAAATACATTTATTTGAAATGTGACATGTTTTTGAATATATATATATATATATATATATATATATATATATATATACCACGCGTGCACAGACACTAGAAAAATCCCAATGGATCTAAAAGCCATTACAAAATAAAAATTCCAAAGATGTTTGTATGTATTTTCTTGTTTATTGTATATATTCTGAGACTTGATATTTTAGATTGGAACGTGAAATCTTTTGTTCCAAATTGTGAATAATTCACAATTTGGATTGTGTAATCCAATTCGCAATTCTCTAGGGTGAGCGAACAGTGGTAACTATAGGTCTTGATGCTTTAGTTTTCTTCGGAGTGGTGCATCTTGGGCTATCTGGGGTTTGATTGAGTTACCCATCATTTTTTGGTTTGATTTTAGATGAGTTATGTAGGATTGAGGAGGTCGGCTCCTATTACTATGAACAATTTTTGTCCTTTTTGGCTTTTGGTTGGTTTCTAGTTGCATTGGGTGTTATTTGTTACATTTTTGTGGTTTGTTTAGTGCTAAGAAGCGTGAACACTCTATTTTGACTCAATTGTCCTTGTCGGATACCAACACAATTACACACGTGTTTCGGACACGCAAAAAAAGTGTCCAAAATTTTTATTTTTTCTAAATTTTGGATACGTTCCGAACACATTATGAACACGTTTAGGACACATTTTCTATTTTTTTCCTACCTTTTTTTATAGATTCTTTTCCCTTTTCCTCCTCTGTTCTTTTTTTTGGTTATATATGTATACACACCATAGTTGTCAAAAACATACAATACGCAATACGTATCATACGATACGTATCGATACAAAGAAAAAATAATATGGAACAACAAATCATATCATTTTGCACCGTATCGTACGAAAAATTGTTGAGAGCTTGATATACATTGTTGGCCTATTTTTTAACTTAACTTTTTGGAGTAATTAGTTGCTTAACAAGGTATCAGAGCCTTGATTACGAGAGGTCTTGGGTCCAAGTCTCTTTATTTCCATTTATTTCTCATTTGCATTTACACTATGTTATGTTCTGCATTTGTCTATGATATCTTTGCCCCTCCACATGCGAGTCCAAGGTCGCAAGTGAGGAGTGTTGAGGGGCTGATATACTGTTGGCCCATTCCTTAACAGTTTAAGCTTTTTGAATAATTGGTTGCTTAATAGAATCAAGTCTTATTTTATGTTTCCAGACAACTGTACATTTAAATTTGGATGAATGAAGAATCAAAAATGGATATCAACCCTTAAAATGAACTTTAAGGTATATAGAACAGATCAGTGGAATGTGGAAAGCCTGGTGTTGAGCTAAACAAATGCATCCATGCTATATATACATGTGTAGACACACACATACATATCTATATGTATACAGGCAGCAGAATGTTCAGATCTGCAGTGGTTGCTGCAAATCTGCTGTTAATGCTGCAACTGGTATAAAGCCTCAAATCTGATGAAGTGCCAGCAACTAAATAACAGAAAATAGCAATGAAAAGCAACAAGATCAAAATTGGAACAATGACAGTTGAATTTCTACAATCTGACATCTGGAATAACTGAATACAAAGTCTCATAAGTGAGTATTTATACTAGGTTACAGCAGCCCTAGCATTCTAGTCCATGATTACATTATTAACCCTTCAATCCTAGCCCTTCAAGATACTTAAAAACTCACACAACAGTCAAATGACTAATTAAAAAAGACTACGAGCATAACTACCATTTATGAAATAACAAAAGAAAAAACACACAAAAGGCTTAATTAACAAAAACTAAATGCTAATTAGAGCCCAATCTGAATTGACTAAAGAACTTGTTTGGCTTTGATAAGTCTCTAGGATGCTCTTGAATCCATAGAACTAGTAACTAATTCAGGAATAAATGGCTTTCAACATATGCTTTATTTTTGGGTAAATTAAAAGCTATGATTTATAGATAAAGATGGTTGATAATAAAAAAGAGAGCATAGTTTGGATTTTTTTTTTCAGGGTGATTAAATCTAAAATCAACCAGTAAGCAGAATAAAAATTGCTCCCAAATGAAATTAAGAGTGGAATGCAACAAATACAACATATTATATCATTGTATTCTATCCTAACCAGTGTGACTAATTTTATATTGTGTTACAGATGGAGGCTCTAAGACGGTTAACAATGGAGGGATTTTGTCCTCACTATTAGTATGATACTTTTAGTTAAGGCATTATGCTTGGAGTGTAGAACTGCCCTCCTCATGTGGGCCATAGATATCCTCAAAGGGTGATAAAGGTTATGGGTACTCAGTCTACCACAACAAGATTTGCCACGTGTCAAAAGCTCATTGGTGCTGAGCTAGAGAAAGGACACCATGACACCCAATCACCTATAAACACATGAATCAATGAGAGGGCAACATGTGTCCATTATTGAGGTGACCGTGCCAGTTTCTAGCTCAAGCCAATTATGCGGCCTTGGCTCCAAACCTAGACAAGGGATCTTCGTGAGGCAATGATGAGATTAGCTCCTCTAATGAAGTTGAGTGTATCTCTCTCTAAGTCACACTCTTCTAGTTGAGTTAATTCTAGGCTCCCTGGTTTGGCTCCTTTTTAGCTTGATTCCCATTCTACACTTATCAAATGGTATTCACTCTATCACTTTGTGATTGCTTGAGGCCAAGGTCAGACCTTGAGGAACTTGTGGTTTCATTAGCTGTGTTGTGACACCTCCAACGGGTTTCTTAGGTTATGTTGCTAAAGTTGGATTCACCAAGGTTTAGCTCGAGCTACTTCCACGGTAAACCTTGGACCATCTAAAGAAAGAGACCTTCTAGTGTTTTATTGAACAAGTGAAATCATCATCATGATTTTCCCTGGACCCATATGCTCGTATCACATGTTCTTCAAGCTAATCACTTGCACTAACTACTATAAATAAGAGTGTCTTCCTACCTACATGGTTTTGTACTTTTGTACTATGCCCAAGTAGTTACACTTGTATGGTTTTCTCTGTCCTAGTCATCTTCCATGCAATTGCCACCTGAACATGACCCACTCACTGACTCCACCTCTCATCTACAAAGATGAACTGAAATTGGGATGTCAATCCCCATGCTGATAATCCAAAAAATGAACAATTGGCCATTACAGTATAAAGTGAACCACTTTTGATGTTAATATATTTCCCATGAGCTAAGCAAATGTAAAATTGACACTGTAATCAAGATCTATTGTTAAACCTCAAAGCACTCAAACAATCGACTAAGGAAGCTAAAGAAATAGTTGGTCTTCGCATAACCCTAAAATATATCGTATTCAGCCACATCATAGGGAGAGTGCTACATAGCAGGGTAGCACTCAACATATGATGGGAGCAGTGGGGAAATTTTATTTTTTTTCAAAGATGAGATAAACGGGGTGGACGTGTATCTGCAGCCTCTGCGACTAGTAGATTGACTGCTTTATATGGACATGGGGCTGCAACTGACGTAGTGCAGTGCTTCGCTGCTACCATAACTGGCAGATATAGCTTAATGGTAGAGCATAGCCTTGCCAAGGCTGAGGTTGAGGGTTCAAGTCCCTCCTTCCGCTCCTGGCTTCGTCGTTTAGTGGTAACGAGTGGAGAGCAATCTTATTATAACTTAAATGAAATGTGATAAATTAAAGCACATTAAACCAATTATTTTTTAATTTATGTTAAGTGGTGTTTACCAAAGAATAAATAATAGAGTACACGTTCTCAAACTACTTCATTCCCCGGATTCAATGATCATTCTGCTGCTTTTTTCTTCCTTTTTTTATTTTATTTTGACAAATAGACAATGGAAGGGAGTTCACAACCCAAAAAGAATCATACCACATTAGCTGGGATTGTGTTAACAGCAGATACTGTCCCAGAGAAATTGCCAGAAGGAGGACCCTTGTAATAAGGAGATCTTTCTCTCTTCTCCCAATTCGCAACAAGTGAACATGTTCTTCCTAATACTTGGTTCAGGAAAAAAAGTCAGGCTTCATTAGACTGCTTGCAAAGATCACCCAGAAAAAGAATGGACATACCTCCTTTTTGACCTTCCAAAGAACAAGCATCTCTGTTTGCTTTATGCACACGAGTTTCATCTGAAACAAAAGAATTGGCTCTAACATCAATGGTGAAGTATGCATCCAATGATATGGATACCTCAATTCAATATATTAAAATTAGGTAGAAACTAGAACCCATGCAAATAAAGGGGCGACAAATCATCCAAACAGTCTTTTTTCCTTTTTCTTTTTTTTAGGTGGGTGGGTGGGGGATACTCTAAAATCAAATAGCAGAAAGAATAAAGCCGCAGGACCAATGAATACAGTTGGCAAGCAAACACAACGAAAATTTGTTTCCTTTTGCACCAGTACCATAATTACCATTAGCGCCTATAATGTTAAGAGTGTTATGTGTGATCTTTTCCTAAGGGAGCATTATTTTACTTTTTTATCTCATGTTAATACATGTGAAAGGTGTAAGGGGCTGAAATATTTACGAAGCCCTCAACCTTTTGTTTTATCTCTCTTTCCTACTCTTTCTTTCTTCTTCTTTCCTAACCCTAATTTCATATAGTACAATTTAACTTTTACAAATGTGGATTTTTCTATTTTAGTTTTTATGGGTTTTCCCCAACCCTTTTGAATCAAACAAATATAACCTTTCCGCTCTATTTTTCCCAATACCCGAGGTTTTTTCTCTCTTTTGTATCAATTCTGCAATGCCCATTCTTCTAGATGACCAATTACCTATGAAGCACAGACACTTTATTTTAGTTTAAATGTCTGTGTCGGACACTAACCCTCGAACAAGTGTCGTACAGGTAAAAAAATAGTGTCCAAATTTTTTTATTTTTTTTGAATTTCGAACACATTAGGACATGTTAGTACACGTTTTGGACACCTTTTCTTTTTTGTTTTTTGGATTTTTTTCTCCTTTTCTTCTCAATTTTTTTTTTTTGTTTTCTAGATACACACACACACATATATACACATATATATGTTCTATGTAGTTAGTTACTAAATTTGTTTTGGAACTTGAATCATGGATGTTGATAATTAAATGAAGAAGTTCTTAAACTTTATTTAATGCCTTTGTTATTTTAATATTTTTGTGATTTATGTCTTTTTATACCAATTTTAATTGAAATAATATTAGGTTTATATTATATAGTCATATAAAAAATATAAATACATATATATATATATATATTCAACGTGTCCCCTGACATATCCGTCTTCTTTTTAGAAAAATGTCGTGTCTATGTCGTATCTGTGTCCATATCCGTGCTTCTTAGCTAATTACTAAAGGCTAACTTAAAAAGTATTTCACATAGAACTCTGTCACAAGAACCTCATAAATGGGAAGCACTCCCCAGTTAGGAGCTTGTGAAACTTGATTCCCTTGTGACAAAACCCTGATGATAGATCATTTAGAAAAATAACTCATCGGTTTTCATTTAAGGAGTTGTTTGTAGCCTAAGAAAAAAATTATTAAATTATAAAAAAAAATGACATTCTAATTGCAAAAGTACCACAACAAAATTTTAGCCAAATCAAGTACTAACTAATAGCTCAAAGTATTCAAATAGTGAAAGAGAAATCTAATTTAGTTATTCTTTCTTAGTAACTTAAAATTCTACGAATAACATTAGAGCTTAGCCAAAGATGTTTAGTGAAAAAAAGGGAACCAAGACTAGTTCTGAACTGCCTAAAGGTCAAACATAAGCACTTAGAGTGCTTTCCACAAAATACTTCAGCATCAAACAGGTAAGTCTGCAACTTTCCTGTCAAAAAACACAAAAACCAACCAAGCAGATGTTATGTTGATCTGGAAATGCAGAAAATGTGGACCAAGTGCACCTTGTACTCAAGTCGATTTCCTTTTCTAAGGTATCCTGGACAATAATTTTAAATCTTAATACATTCTCCTCACAAAACTACAGACATCATTTATAGCTTGTACCATCTTATCCCTGTCTAAATAGAGAGCATTCATCCTCTTTGTATGCTACATATCGACCATGGTAAATAATACCTTAAAATCATGACACATATTATCAATCGTTTCATACCCGAGCACAACTGTCAAAAAGATTATAGGCCGAAAAATAATATATATATATATATATAACAAAAAAATATTGTTAATGCAATAAAAAGAATGATAAATGGTTGGGGCGGGGAAGTAGAATAGCTGTGATTAGGGTCCACATTTTAGAACCTTCCCAGGCTTATACAGAATAGATGTGCATATGGTGGTCGATTATATTTGAGTGCTGTAGAGTGGGGTGGTATGGGATGCTAGAATCATCGTATTGCTCCAAGATTGGGAAATAGAAGAGATCATCTCCTATGCCCTATCTATGAACAGCCTATTGCAATGGAGGTCGAGGATTCTATAAGATGGGTGGTCTCAAAAGGATGTGCTTTCCAAGTGAAATCATTCTATGGGGCCGTTTGAGGAAAACAGCGTGTCAGGTTCCCTTTGAAGGCAGTATGGTGTACAAAATCTTCACAAGGTATATTTTCCTGGGTGGGAAGACCCTCACTATTGATAATATGAAGAAGAGGCAGCAAGTGGTTATTAATTGATGATGCATGTGCAAGAGGGACCGGTGTTTTAAAAAATTTTACCAAGGCTCACATTGAAGTGAAGCATTCCCAAAAAGCTTTAAAACTTTGAAGAAAAAAAAGAAAAACAACAAAAACAGTGGTCAAGGGAAGCATACACTTCAACCCCAAAGGCACTCAAAAGGAAAGCTTCAAACACTTTTTGTGTGTCCAAAATGATTCTATAATTTTGGGGCTTAAAAAATTTAAAAGAATATAAACCTACATTTTAGAACGATGAACACATTATTAAAAAGTTCACCACTTCCATTTAAATCTGAACACATCATTAAAAAATGGCTTCTAAATAAATGGATTAAGCTTCTCAATGATTTTCGTATGATATGATCTTTTTCTCCCTTAAAAAGCACAAGAGAGAGGGACAGAAAGAGGAGAAAGTGTAGTGCGTTGAGTTTTTTGGATATAAAATACATTCAAATTAGTATTTTAATAGGAAGATTAGTCAAAATATCTAACCTTTCCTTTAAATGAAATTATAATGATGGTCAAAGTTTCAAAATACTAAAAATTTTTCTTTTTGACTAATAATAATATTTATTTAAAAATTTAATTCCCAAAATTCTTACATCTCAACAATTTGAAGTTTACATGTTGCGTTGTAAAGGTTAGACGCCTCGCCTTAGACTTCCACCTTTTAAAACACTAAGAGGAACGGAAAAAAACAGAGTCATCTTTTGTTGCATTGTCCTGTGGCATCAGATTTATGGGCTATTATGCTTATCCTTTTTGGAGTTCATTGGGCAGTGTCTAGATCAACATCAGAAGCTATTGGGAGCTAGGGAGGTTGAAGAGTGGAAAGTGGAGTCCAGGATATGGCAGGCTGCCTCATTGTGTCTACCAAAGACCATATGAAGAGAGAACAATAGATCTTTTGATTTTATCACATCTATTTGGAGGCTCGAGCATACCATGTTGAGCCTCTATTGTTTTGGATATTGGAGAGCTCTTCTTTTTTGTTACTCTTTTGCACCGTTTTGGAGTGACATGAGAGTATACCTTGTGCATTATATAGAGTAAACTTTGCATATACAGGTTCACCCCCGGCGCTCCTTTTATCGGGCTCTTTATTGATTTATACTTATTTAATTATCAAAAACAGAAACAAGTAGTCATGCATGTGACACAGAGATGCATAATACTAAACTGAAAATAGTAGAATAGTCATAATCTGATATGTTGAGAAATGTTTTCTAATAAACCCAAAATAAATTTATGTTAACAATCAGGTTTGAGCATACTTTAGATTATTATTCTTGTTCAATAGAAGAGCAAAAGCTCTTGTGGCAAAACCTGATTGCCTAAAAACGAGAATACTATTAATAACTAGCAAAATAATAAATGAAGATTGAACAACAATGAGCACATATAAAATCTAGACAAACAAGGAGCTGAAACTACATCACTAGATCAAACAAGGTGAAAAGTACATCTCAGAATTGAATACGTACAACTTTCATGCTGGTAGCTAGCAACTGGCTCTGTCATTAAATTCATGTCAAGTTTTTCGGAAACAGTACACTTATCATCCTTGGAAATCCTCTCAGCTGCAGGAATTCCTATATTTGAGCTCTTAGCTGAAGGAAAAATGTTCCTATCTGCAACTCCACTCAATTCAGAGGCCTTAAAACCCTCAGTCTGAGAATGTACAGAAGCAATAGGTCTCTCCAAGTCATCTCTGATATTTGAAAACTTCCGGAAATCAGATGTTTTTGATGGCAAGGACAATGGCATCATTCTTCCGGCAATACCTTCTTTTCTAGATTCGGCTGCCTGCTCCAACCTCACATTATTTCTGGGGACAATTACAGGAATCACATCTGACCTGTTGAAAATAGAAGCAGTTGCTGTTGAATTGACCTTTGCCACATTCCTCTTTGGAGCGGTTGCACTAGGAACTGCCATTGAATTAATCTGGGTAGTCTTTGGACCAGTGTTTAAATTGACCCTTTGAGGAGTACCAGGTACACTTACTGTGGCTTCATCCAGTAAGTATACCAAGATTAAAAAAAAACATAACGTAAGTCAGAGTCTGAACTTAGAGAAAAGTTGACAACTAAGTAAAAACATCAGAAAAAGTAACCCAAAAAATACAAAATTGAATGTGCAGTACATTTTTGGACAAGTAAAAGAAAACACACAATATAAGGAAGGAATTATATGAAAAATAACATACATGCAAGAGTCTTGGACTCCTTAACAACAGGATCTGAGTTTTGTGAGACTGAAACCCTTCCTAGAGATTTGGTTTCCTTCAATACAGGATCTGCATTTTGCGAAACAGATAGCCTGCCCAAGCTAGCCTTGACAGTGTTTTCAGTCAATACGGACAGATTCCCACTTGAATTAGATTTTGGTTCTGGATGACCATTTAATTGGGTTATATTACCAATTGCATATGGTTCAATACGCTGCAATGGAGATAATGTTGTTAAAGATGCATCAGTCTGAAATAAATGAAAGAAACTAAAGATACACCATGGACAAGCTAGTATGGACACAATTAAGCAATACCGATATGTCTACAACCCATACTCCAACACAACTTTGATTGTAAGAGCAACCAAGAAGTTTGCCCTCGTGAATATTAAGATCGGACAATCTAGACCATCCCACATCCACAGCATCATAACATCTGATTGGTTCCCAGGAGAAAACCTGTAATATAGCACAATAAATTCAAGTAAAAACTGATATTCAAATATTTTGATTTGACATGTCCAAACAGTTGAATATAAGAAGAGATTACTTTCAGACTTTCATGCAAACCGCAAAGTAAGGTTCTCCCATCAGGATTAAAGGTCATACAACGCACTCCTGTGGTCTGGAGTTGAACAAAAAATTTAAACACCAGTTGTGTCAAAAGTAGAGAATTCCATATAAAAAAAAATACTGATAATTTGGAAATTAGGCTCAAAATATAAGAAGCCAAAAGCAATTACACCACAAGACGAATATATACCTCAGGACCAGCTGAACCTATAAGCTCAAAAGTTTCAAGGTCCCAGAATTTAACAGTTCTGTCAGCCGAACCTGTGAAAGAGCAAGACACAACAATAATGATGATGATGATAGAAAAACAAGGAGAGAAAGACGTATGAGACAGTACAGGCTTGAGATCAAGTGGGCTCCATCCAATGCCCAAATCTTTGAAGCAGGCTTAATTCACTAAAAGAAAAAGTGGCCTTAATGGTTGTTTGGGTCATAGTTTTTGGTAAAAGGGTAATTTTGAAGTACATAGCAGGATTTATGGTATTTTTTCTCTCTTTTATTAAGTAACATTAGTACATAATTGTATTTCCAGTCTTGGTCACAATTTGTTGCACCATTTTAGGAGTTCAAAATGTTTGATTTTGCAGAAGAACTGTATTATCTGAAGTATCCATATTCTAAGACCTCTGACTGAAGAATTAGCTTTTCTTGAGTTGCAATCCAACCATTAATAACTTAAAAACCCCGTTTCACAACAATTTTGTTACACAAATAACTATAATAATTTTTTTAATAAAGTCGTGTTATTAACTAGGGAAATTTTTAAAAGGTTAACATTGTCTTTATGCCCCAAGTTCAACTCCCACCCCAAGGGCCACCTACTTATCAAAAAAGAAAGAAAAAAGTTTCTTTAGGTATTTCTAGCACTTAGAATTTGTAAATAGAATCTGTACTTGTAAAACAAGGGCGGAGTTTAATGAATCGTTTATTGGTTAATGAATGAGTGTTGAACACTTCTACCGGCTTGAGAGTAGATCTCAAACAAGTTCTCGTGAAGCATTGATCATTTTCTAAGGAGATTCCAAATGGGAGTTTCCACCCCTCTCAAATAACTAAGGAGACAATAGATCCACCTAGCAAAGACCCCTGCCACTACTTCCAAAAAAAATGGAGAGCCATTAGTGAAGATAGAGAACTTAGCAATAGAGATACAATACTACTTCATTTCAATCGGAAATTCATCCTTGCCATCATGTAAAGAAAAAACTCCCAATTTACACAATCATAGGTCTTTTCGATATCTAACTTGCATACCGTCCCCGGCCTCCCACTTCACCACTTCAAATTTTGGAGTCAATAGATTCAATACTTTCACTAGCAATGAGCACCACATCCAAGATATGTCTCCATCCTACTTAGGCATTCCTTCAAAATGAGGCCTCTTTGCATTCGCTTTATCCTTGTTTGTAATATCTTACATCTTATTACTTTTATTTTACTTTATTGCTATATGTGAATCCACTTCAAGTAATGATAAAGTGTGGATTAGAGTATGCCTTAAACATGATTGTGTGATTCAAAGTGATGAGTTTACTAGTATGGATAGTGAGGCAATAATTAAAATCCTTGAAGGAGAAATTAGGAATAAAACGATATTTCTAGTAGGCTTTTAAAAAGATTCTTGAGCTAAAACATAATTAATTAGGTTAATTCATGTTCTAAGGTTAAGCATAATTAGAGCATACTTAGTTAACTTAACCTAGTTTGTGATAAGTTATTGGAAGGTTCTTAAAAATTGTTACATCAGAACTAATTATATTTAATTAGTAACCTTAATACATGATTAGTGAATTAAGTTAATCCTAATTGGGTTAATTAGGGTGTTTAAGTGAGATAGACTTGTACTAAACCTAGGTTATAACCTAAACCTTATAATTATTCAAGTTAATTTTAATTAGAGAAAGATAAGAAAGACAATTGTTCACAGGGGCAAGGGACCCACAATTTGGAATATCTAGCCCACCATTGTTGACTATTCTTGAGGAGCTTGTGTGGAGATTTGTTTATATATAGTATATGTATATATATATATATATATGTATGTGTTATACATATGATATATATTTATATACATAAAAGGGAACAAAAAAAAATCAGATTAGTAATAGAGAGGAAATATAGAGCTAATAAGAGCAAGACATTTCAAATATGTGGGAGTTCACAAGGTGACACCTAGCCCACATATAGATACATGTTTATATCTATTATGTCTTACAAAATAAATTGTAAGAGACAATCAAGAAGTTCTCTACAATGTGCTAGACAAAATAATATGAGCAAGGAAGAAAGTAGAGATAACAAAAGAACAAGAATGAGAAAGAAAGAAGCTCAAGGAGGACTAACCTAGAGGTTGAATTCTTGAACAATTAAAGTATGAACTCTAGTCCTAATCTCTTATTCTTTGATTTAATCGGAAAAGAAACATTTAAAAATGATTAAGAACTCAAATTCAATTAAGAATTGAATGAAATTCTAAACTAGTCTTGAAGTCCTAACAAGTTTTGAATGAAATAGTAATTACATGGATACAAGAGCAACATATATAATGTAGAAGGATGCATCATGATTAATGAGTGTTGATTAAACTAATTGGCTAATGATTAATGGTGTTAAAACAATCCTAGCACTACCTAGGTTATAATTAGCACTGATTAGATTATCAAAATAACTCTAAATACGAGAAATGGAAAGGAAAAATGTTGTTGAAAATTAAAGAAAAACACCTTAATTAAAGTTAAAAGATTTGTCTAAATGATGATTCAAGATACTAGATATAAGTGTTGAAACGATCAACACTTGGAAGTTAAAAATGAAACTTATAAGTAGAATAAATGAGGATGATGCAGTTGTTGTCCCAATTGTTTAAAAGCTTTACATTTGATGTAAATGAATTCCAACAAGAGTCAAAAGGATGCTCCAATGGAATTAGAATGTGAGGGATTTTATCATAATCCTAGATTGTGTTGTTTGAACTATAATAGGACAAGCATAACTAAATAAAGTTATATTGCATTCAAATATGGTTCTAATATGAAATATATGTGTGTAGGGTTCCTTAGGAGAGAAAAAGAATCAAGGAGTGCTTTAAGAGCACAAGGTGAGTAATCTGGTTCCCTGAAATGGTGAATTGAATGCGATATTGTTAAACATGCTATTGTGTTTTAAAAAGCAAAGCATTCTGCTATATTCTCTATTGATGAAATTGAAGTAAATTTTATAAGTATGTTTAATAAATAGATTTGCAAATCCATGGATAATCACATGATTTAGAATGTGTTTCTGTAGATGCCATTACACAGGCCCCTTTTATTATGTCCTTTCCAAGGGACTAAGAGCCGGTGGGCTCGTAAGTAGGCCAGAAATCTCTTCAATGTCACTATAAGTGCCTGTCATTATATATGACATTCCGTTCAAAATCCTAGTTGACGCGGATTCTTCTGTTCCGACATTGTAATGGGCATGTTTTTTTTTTTTGATAAGTAATGGGCATGTTAAATGATATTTGATATCTGTTATGAGCTCTATTAGGCTACTTATTGCTATTCAAATGTTTAAATAACAATTCTGTTTCTAAAAATGCATTTGAATTGTTTCAGTAATGCTTGATATCCATGGTTTTATTTAAATTTTATTTTGCTATAAAAACACATGACAGGGCATTGGTATTATTCATTGAGCTTTGTTAACTCACCTCATTTTTCAACCAATTTCCAGGTAATGAAGCTTAACATGGGGAGGGAACTTAAGGAAGAAGAGTTTGTAAAATTGTATAACAAGACTTGCAAATATCTCTTTTGAACTTATGTAGGCTTCTGTATATATACAATGGCTATTTTGTATGTTAGCCAGTTGTAGATGTAAATGACTTGTAATAAATTTTACAAGTGTGAGTTTGATATTAAACTTAGAATTGTCCTGATCAAATGTGGTTGGTATGAGTTTGATGTGAACCTGACAGGTTAAAAATGTTACGCTTCCGCTATATTAATAAACTATCCATTTGATCAAGACAAATGGACAAATGTTGCATTGGTATTATTCATTGAGCTTTGTTAACTCACCTCATTTTTCAACCAATTTTCAGGTAATGAAGCTTAACATGGGGAGGGAACTTAAGGAAGAAGAGTTTGTAAAATTGTATAGCAAGACTTGCAAATATCTCTTTTGAACCTATGTAGGCTTCTGTATATATACAATGGCTATTTTGTGTGTTAGCCAGTTGTAGATGTAAATGACTTGTAATAAATTTTACAAGTGTGAGTTTGATATTAAACTTAGAATTAGTCCTGATCAAATGTGGTTGGTATGAGTTTGATGTGAACCTGACAGGTTAAAAATGTTACGCTTCCGCTATATTAATAAACTATCCATTATACAGCCCATTTGATTCTGTATGAGGCCTCGATGGCCGGTCATGGACCCTAACTCCATCGTACATTGGTTGTGGGTCGTGACATAGCTTCCACTAACTTTTTCCAAAGGGAACTATCCTCGTTGGTGTACCTTCAAAACCACTTCCCTAGCAAAGCTTGGTTGAACAACTTTAAGTCTTTGATGCCCAGGCCCCCATCGGCTCGCGGGGCTTTAACCTTTTCCCACCCAAGACAGTGTATTTTCCTCCCCTCATTTGAGCTCCCCCAAAGGAAGTCCCTCTAAATCCTTTCAATTTTCTTCCTTACTGTGGCCAGGAATTGGAAATAGGGACATGAAGTAAGTGGAAAGGTTTTCGAGGGTGCTTCTAATCAAGGTGATCCTTCCCCCTTTTGACAAGAACTTGCTTTTCCAACTTGCCAACCTCTTTTGTAACTTTTCGATGATGGTATCCCATATCCCAGCAAAACGGGGAAGATGCTCCCAAAGGAAGCCCCAAATAGACAGACGGAAGTTGGCCCACTTGGCACCCTAAAGCCCCTGCCATCTCCTCCACTCCTTCTGCTAACACCCACTAGAATAATCTCAGTCTTTGCTAAGTTGACCCTAAGCCCGAAGACTGCTTTGAAGCAAAGAAGAATGCATCACAGGACGCGAAGTTGCTCCTTATGGGCATCACAGATTATAATCTTGTCGTCCACAAACAAAGATGCAAGACTTCCACTCTTCTACCCCACTCCCCTGTGATCCCAAAACCCCTCAGCAGACCCCCACTTCTGGCTCTATCAATTAACCAGCTCAGGGCCTCCATGACCATAGCAAAGAGAAAGGGGGACAAAGGGTCCCCATGTCTCAATATAATTTATATCACGCATTATGAAACTCATCGTGATTGGTCACCATCATAATGGAACCAAAAGTTTAAAATAATTGGGGGAAAAAAAAAAGAGAAATAGAATCATTCAAACAGAGATAAAAAATAAAAGAAATAAATTATATTTTTGTGCACGTATAAATTATACATAATATAACGTATGTGTTAGCATGGGCACACAAATATACAATTTTTTTATAGGTCATGACACAAATATTCGTTTTAAAAATTAAAAAAAAAAAAAGAAAATAAAGTCTCAAGAATGCAAAAAATAATTCCAGACTTGTGAGTGCACAATTCTTCCTTCCAATGAAAGTAAACATGCTTGTACATATGTCTACAATTTTTTTTTTGACAAGTACATGTGTCTACATAAATAAATAATACGAATAAAATATCTAACCATATTTTGTATTATATTTGTTAATACATATATGATACATTTAAATGTAGAATTTTATTTCTTTTCAACTATCATCCCTTTAAAGTATTCTTAATTTCCTAGCAAGGATATTGGCAAAAATTGATTGAAACTATAACAAAAGCTCAAGAACGCACACCTTTGGCCAATTTTTTTTTTTTTTGGGTCAGCACCTTTGGCCAATTTGATTCAATGGAGAGACAAACTGGTGGCCCATCACATTGTAGAAGCAAGATTGATTTTCAAGTGATGGATATGCAAGCGTGATAACTTATGTCGTGCTCCTCTGAACTACAGGCCCCAACCCATCTCCAATAGTTCCCGAGAACCCTCAATCTCCTCTACCTAGCCACTTTTGGTTAAGAAGATGTGAAAATCATCTCTCTCTATAAGAACATGCATTTTGTAGCATCAACATCGAGAATCCAAGTATTGTATATGGAAATACCAATTTATAAAACTAATCTAGATGGCAATTAAGAAAATTTGAAATTCAAAATATTTAAAATTGAAGATAAAGACCTTTTCTCCCTCTTTGGTTGTAGCTGGGTAATGTCAGCAACCATTAGGGAGGCTCTGTTGAGTTGGAAATGCAACAAGATTAGAAGAGATTTGAAGATTGCTTGGAATAGGACTCCCTTATATCTTATATGGTGCTTGTGGAGGGAGCAAAATCAAAGGATTTTTGAAGGGAAGGAGAGTTCATCATGGTGCTTCAAAGACAACTTTTTACGTTTGTTTTTCTTTTGGCTTAAGGAGGAAAAATTCGTAGCTTTTTGGGGGGACCTTAGGCTTTAATTTTTGTGGCCAGTTCCTTTTTTTGTACATGGATTGCAACCCCCTCGGGCGCCTTTTTTATATATATACATAATCCTTTTACCGATTAAAAAAAGAAGAAGAAAGATAAATATCTTTTCTAGATTGAAAGACCTCTTGTAACTTGATCTTTCGATTATAACCAATTGAATCACCCACTATGCAATATGAGTCATAATCTTTCCTTTTTGTCTACAAAGAAATAAATTCTTTTCTAAGACTCGAATCTTTGTAACTGCGGCAAGCAGTTAAAGCATTCTGATAAGGAAAGAAGATATGTAAGCCTCTTTTGTCTCAAAAAGGGCTTTTTGTTTTCTGTAAATTTAAGAGCATACCTATAACGATCTTAATGTGTTATTAGCTAGGAGGAAAGAAAGGGTGGTAGATGATAATGAGAAAGGGTGTCGTGTCTAGACGGGAGGGCGGAATGGATGGGCAAAAGGTGCCATGCCATGGAGTGAGAATATCCAAGTCTCATGTAAGACCAAGGAATAAAATATCGATAAAAATGATATATCGCAAGTCCAAAAATAAGGATATACCCATGGATATATCGCTATTACATAAAAAATTATGGATATTAATATCAATCGTGGACATTTTGAATGAAATTTTTTAAAGTACTAGTTGAGTTGCTAACACATCATTGTGAGTCGATATATTACAAATAAAACATATATTTGATAAGTATGTTGTATGTAAGCTAAAAAAAAAATGTGTGCACGCTGATGAGAATATAAAGAACACTAAATACTATAATTTACATAAAATTTAATTACATTAACATAAATAAGGGTAAAATATACTGATCAAAAATAAATAAATAAATAAGGGCCAAATATGTGTGTATCTATATATATATATATATATATATATATATATATATTAAACAAAGTTTAGATATACATAGTTTATTACATTAACAATGTAATACATTAAGTTCCTATTAGATTCAAATTCAGAAGTGACATTATTTTCTCTATTTAAAACATAGTAATTCATATTAACTATGAAAATTGGAAAACTTAATTATCAAAAAAAAAACAATAAGCACTTGCACATTAAAAAACACATTTCATATGGCCAAAAACTAATTGATGAACAATACTGGACATCATTGATTTCAATAAAAACAATATTAGTATTTCTAATATAATTAAATATAAAAAAATTATAAAATATTCAACCTAATTAGTAATTACTAAGCTTAAACAATGAAATCAATATTAGTATTTCTAATTGAATAATATTAAACATTAATTTATAAAATATTAAATCTAATTACTAGCCCTAACATACTACAATGTCTTGGCCTTTATGAAAGACAATGTATGGAAATCCGTTTCCGCTCTTTTTTAGATAGAGAAAAATAATAGAATGTTATTATGTGCCCTTTGAACTATGATTTATATAGGAAAGAAGTAACTCAGAGAAGGTAGCAAGCAACTAAATTAAAGTTTAGAAGTTAGTTGCCAACGTGACAATTGATTTGCAATGAATAATGAATTAATTCTTTTCAAACCAGGTAATGCTGCAGCTATTGTGCACGTTAAGCTTGAAAAACAACCTTCTTTTCAATTAAAAGCATTTGTCATGAAAAATGATAAACCCAAAGCAATTTGCAATATTTTGTGATATAGTGCGATATTTCGCGATATATAAGCGATATCATGCGAATTTTCAAATCATAAAATTTGTAATTTTTTTTATCGGTAAAAGATAATATTTCATTAAAAGCCCAATATGGGCAAAAAAAAGAGCCTGAAGACATCAATGGCTAACCCCCCCCCCCCCCCAAAAAAAAAAAAAAACAAAGAAAATTTACAAAAGATTCTATACAAAGAGGAAAAGATTCCACATCCCAAAAGTATAATAAGTGTAAAATTCTATCCTTCAACCTATTAGGGGAAATAATCTTTCCCTCAAAAATCTTATTGTTTCTTTCGTGCCATAAACTCCAAAGGATGCAAAGGGGAATAAGACGCCAAACTTTCTTCACAACACAAGCCACCCGGGAGCCATGCCACACCAACCTGAGGCATAACCCAAAGATGCCCAAAAAGCAAAAGAAAAAGATGCCACAAAGCCCTAGCAATCGTACAATGGATAGAAAGATGATTGATGCTCTCCTCCAAGCACATCACGCATCTATTGGCCAAAAGGAAACCTCTTCTTTGCAAATTACCCAAAGTCAAAATAGATCCCCACCACGCGGACCACACAAAAAAAGGCCACCTTAGTAGGGGCTTTGGTCCTCCAAATTTCCTTCCAAGGGAACCCTCAATGCCTTTACTTGCCAAGTGGGAGCAGAAACTAATCACCGAGAAAGCCCCTTTCAAATCTAGTCTCCTACAAATAGAATCTTATTTATCCCTTGCAACATGAATATTATGAAGGTGCTCTGAGAGCACTAGGGCTTCCTCCAACTCCCAATCATTCAAATTCCTTCGAAAAGAAGGGACCCAAACATGGTCGTTCTCATTAAAGGAAACGAAATCCTCTACCCAAGCATCACAATTAGAGGATAATGAGAACAACCTTGGAAATTTTCTTTCCAAAGGAGCTTCCCGACACTTCCAATCCTCCCAAAATTTCACTCGCTTAACATTCCCAACAACAAAAGAAATATTATTGAGAAAATCATCCATGCCTTTGCAAATGGATTTCCACAAACCCACCCCATACAGACCCCCACCTATATTTGGGAACCAATTACCTTCTTTGCTTCCAACCATTGCATTAATAGTAGCTCTCCAACCTGCCCTCTCCTCCTTGGCAAATCGCCAAAGCCACTTTCCAAGGAGAGCCTAATTATATTTTGCAATATATCGCGATATCATAGATATTATGTGATTTTTTCACATTCAAATATCCTATAGCAAGTGCAAGAATTGCAACACATCGAACAATATATCAAGAAATATCACGATATTATATTCCATGTGTAAGACAACTAAATGCACCTCGACGTGCTACCGGGAAACTAAGGGACCTTTTTTCAATAATTAAACTATAAATATTATAAACAAAAGCACCTAGGGGGCACAACCCATATACAAGAAAAAACATGAGACCAAAGAAGTCTAAAATTCAACTAGTCCAAAAAATTAACAAATATATACAAAGAAATAGGGTATTTCTTTGAAACTTAAAAAGTATAAAGTATCTAGTTTTGTTTTTCGCTTTAACTTGTGGACAGGAGCTTCCACTTCCTTAAAGGTGTGCTGGTCTCACTCACTCCCACTAAATACTCCTAATCACACAAAGTGGCACTGCACTCTCCAAGCTTAATGGACATTTCTAGCAAGGCAAGCTGCGCCACCCCCCCCCCCCCCCCCCCCAAAAAAAAAAAAAACTCCTCAAGAACACTCAATCACCGACTTCAACACAGTCCATGACACTCCAAAAATAATAAAGAGCACAGCCCAAACATCTCTAGCAATCATACAATGAAGCAAAAGATGGTTGAACGACTCTTCCGTTTTTTTACACATGAAACACCAATTAGGAAGAAGCTTCCTTTTCTTTTGAATGTGTTCAACGTAAGGATCACCCCCCAAAGCTTTCATCCAACAAAAATAAAAATAAATAAATAAACCTAAAAAGAAGCTAGGACCTGCTAAATATCCTTCCAAGGAAAGCCAGCCCCATTACTTCCTCCTATCACCATGTAAAAGGAACGAATCTGAAATCTCCCATTAGGTTTGGCTTCCATCTAATCGAATCATCCCTGTCTAGCATCGCATGAGTCCAATAAAATAGATTCATCAACTCCACCACCAAAGACATCTCCCAATCTTGGAAAGTCCTCATGAAACGGGGATCTCACATAGTTTCCTAATTTGAAGAATGCACATAGTCAACTACAAAAGCCCTTTTTGTCCCAGGTAATCAGAAGTCAGGAAATTTGCACTTCAATAGGCCATCCCCACACCAAGTATTATGTCAAAACCAAACCACATTCCCTCTCCCCACCACGTGCTAAATGTGCATCACGAATTTAGTCTAACCTTTTTTGAACTAGTGTTTCCAGTGCAAATGTCACGAGGAAATGGTTAATCATCTTCTCATTCACTGTCTGAATACTTGGGCAATCTGGACTTTTTTATTGGCTTGTTTGGGGTTCTTTTGGGTGATGCCGCAGTCTACTTCTGAGGTTCTAGCTTTATCGGGGGAGATCTTTTGGTAGGAGGGTGAGAAGAGCCTGGCATATAACCCCCTTTCTATTTGTTGGACCATTTGGCGAGAGAGGAACAGTAGAATCTGAGGGAATTGAGTCCCTTATATGGGTTGTAAAAGCGTTGGTGTTGAGCACCCTTTATTTTTGGTTGTCGGCGGGCTCCTCAATGTCTATAGATAGTTCGGTTTCTTTTTTTTCAATCAATATAGAGTCATAGAGTTTGGTATATATAACTTTTTGTATATGGGTGCACCCCCTTGGTACTTCTTTATGAAATATTTCTTAATTTTTTTATATATGGGCTCCTTGGTGCTTCTTTATGAAATATTTCTTACTTAGCAAAAAAAAATAAATAAATTTCCATACGAACTATCCATCTCCACTGAAGTCAAACATTACGGCTAATACCATACTTCCTTTCCACCACTTTATGCCAAAGGCAGAGTCATTCACTAGCACAAATCGCCCCAGCCACTTCCCAAGAAGAGCTTTATTGAATTGCCCTCAGCAAACAAACACCAAGGGCCCCTCAGCTACGAGCCTACAAGGAGAGCATGCTTTGTTCCAAGTGACTGAGATGATACTTGAACTCCTCAGCCAAGCCACTCCACAAAAAGTTGTTCTGGAGGTTCTCCAACCTAATAGCCATTGAAGTTGGGATGGGAAAAAAAGACAAAGTCAATAGGAAGGCTTGATAAAGTATTTTGGTAAGAGTCGGCTTCTCACCTTTTGATAGATATTCCTTCTTCTACCCCGCCAATCGTTTCTCCATTCTCTCTACAACTAAATCCCTGTGAGCAAGGAAAGAAATCTTCAAACACTGTTAACAAGGACAGAGAAACGAACTATAGAGATGCACCCTGCAATCCACCTTCTCCATCTTTCACCAAACCCCATATGATCCATAACATGCAACAGAAAACTCCAACCACCCATCTCAACACTCTACTTTGGTAGAACCTGCACTAAATAATGGCCTTTTACTTGGAGAATACTATCTTCTAGCTAAAATCACTCAAGGCCACCGTCACCCTCACTAAAGTTATAACACATAATCAAAGCCCAAATGATCAGATTTATTCTTAAAGATTTGCACTTCTCAGCACCAAATAAGAACACAAGAAGCCCTATTTTAAAGGACTCAACCAGTCTAGAAAGGGCAAGAATTATAGTGTTGTTAACGTTTCTTTTTAATGATAAATAAAACAAGAATGCAAACTACAGTGTATCTAAAACAAGTAATGCAAACTACAGTGTATCTAGGGTTTTGAGTTAGATGAGGTTAAGAATTAATTCATCAGTGTGTTTGTTTTGTCATACCTGTATCCCATACTTCTGTCCATTCTTCATAGACAAAAATAAAATTATAGGTAAAAGAATAAAAAATAAAATTCTTTAGAAAATAAAATTCTTTAGATTATCAAGCTGACAAAAAATTACTTGATAATCTAAAGAATTTTTTTTTTAAAAAAAAAAAAGTTAGTCATGAAAACCATTAAGAGAACATTTTGATTTCTTAACATCACATCAACAAGAACAGGTTTATAGTTTGTTGTATCAAAAGCTGGGGGAGGAAAAAAAAATGAATGCAAATAAGGATGTGGATGCAATTGCCATTGATTACAGAAATATAAAGTTGCAATATACCAAAAGTTTTTCCAACCTGTTGCCAGCAGAAACTCGTGGGGATGGAAATCTATGCACTGAATCTGGCCCTCATGAGACTTGAAATCGTGCAACAACTTCCCCGCAGTTAGATCCCACAGCTGTTACGTTAGTAATTTTATCAAAATCACAAAATACATAATTCCAAATTATTCAAAAAAGTGTATATGTGCAAGTGTATCTCTAGCTATGCAACAAAGAATCTGACATGGTGAAAAACCATGCATATTGTCAGGTCCCAATGCTGTTAAAATTGTGATTATACTGCAATAATTTCATAAGATTAGCTCCAAGTTAACCAAATGTTTTTCCATATGTGAGCACGTGATTAAGAGAGACTGAGACAAAGGCACAAACATGGTGTTTGTACAACACCAATACATATGGCATCCAACAAAGTGACCTGAACACAAAAATACAGTAAAAAAGTCCAATGCATAACATTACCACAGATATGTGTAAGCAAACTTAAAATAAAGTAATAAAGCCCTTTGTGGGTTTTTTTGTTGTTTTGGGTGGGTGGGGGGTGTGGGGGGGGGGGGGGGGGGGGGAGATCATAGATTTATGAAAAACAATGTTAATAATTTTACAGGGTTGGGATTTGATGTTGCTTGTAAGCAGGATGCAGAGACAGTCAGCCACCTTTTGTGTACTGCCCAATCACTTGGGATGTGTCCTACTCAGCTTGTTTGGGATGCAGTGGGTGATGCCTAGCTCTACTGGAGAGGCGCTTTCTAGATGAAGAGGATGTAGTGGGAAGGAGAGTTAAGAATAGTTTGGCAGGTGGCCCCAATATGACTTTGGTGGACTATTCGGCGAGAGGTAGGAGATTATTCAAAGGGTGCAGCCCCCATTTGAGCTATCTATTAAGCACACTTTAGTGAGCTTTCTCTCTTTGTGGATTTTAAGGAGTAATGAAGGTCGGGATTTTTCAGTTTATGGGGAGGAATGGCACCTCAATGACATAATGTCTACCATCCATGTTAGCAATTGAAGCTTCGATAACAGTGTGAAGGAGTTGATCATTTCAACCTGATCAAATGGGGGATGGGTATGTCCATCGCATCGAGGTGGGTTGTGACAATATTGACTGGATCTATGAAACCCTAGCCAAAACTTTGAGGGAGGAAAGATGGTGGAAGGCAGCGGAAATGATCCCAGTAAGCATGTAGTTTACTTCTATTAATCATGCAGTGGAGGTAGGGTAGGGGATTGAAGAATTTATCTAATTCTGAAAATCAAGAAGCAAGGAGGGAGAGGGAAGGCGAGAGTGTTGGGAGGGGAAGGAGGATTTTGTCCATGGCATCATGAGATTGAGAAGGTTCTTGTGAAACATACGAGCTGTCAACGACCCTGATAAGCGTGTAGTCATTAAGAACTAGTTAAGGAAGTGGAACCCTTGTTAAGTTTGCTTCAAGAGACAAAGATGGATATGCCAAGGAATGTGGTGCATAGTTTTAGGGGGGGAGGTGGGTGGATTGGGCCTATCACCTCTCAGAGGGCGAAGTGGTATAATAGCTGGGGGAGTCCTTGTTATGTGGGATTCTCGAATTTTGTCAAAAGATAATGTTTGGATTGGACATCACTCCGCTTCATGTTTGCTTCGCATTGCAAGATGGGGGATGGGTTTTAGTGGCTGTTTTCAGAGGGTGTATACCTTTATAAAGGATGGTGTTCATAGCTCCAGTTCATCTGAAACATAGACCCATCTTCGATGAGGGGGATGATAGCAAAGAGATCTACCAAGGAACTGAGAGAGGTAAGAATGTCGTTCATAGGGTATGCCTCAATCAAACCGAACTGGAATGGCTTTGTACAGTTCTAGAGGAGGGTTCAACAGGCAAGAGATGGCAGGTCTTCCCAAGATCCTTTATGGGGAGAGGCAGGGGAAGAGAGGATATGGTGGAGAGAGAATGGCATTGGCAGCTTCATGAAGGTGGAGGTAAATACGGAAGGTGACCAGCGATACATTTACCCCCCCGGAGGAGGAGAAGAGGCGTTGGTTGCTGCTGGCAAAGGCCTTTAGGGCGATGGGGTTAGCAAAACCAAGAAGGGAGAAACTGAAAAGGAGTTCATTTGCAAAGGTGGCCAGGGTGAGCCAATGGCCGTTAACACCATTGATGGTGGAGAAGGGGGATTATGGGATGTGGGAGGATGTTCGAATTGATCCAAAATCATGTGAGGATCGGTTTGAGTTTCTTCAGAGGTTCCTGGTCAAAAGATTTGGGAGTTTGGATTCTGTGGTGCCAGACATTCAACATGTAATGCAGTGGGTTAGTCACTACTGGAAGGCGCCGATGGGAGTCAGAGTGATGGACATGCATGGGGTGTGGTTTCTCTTCGAGCTGCCGTTAAAAGCTGAAGCTACGAAGGTGTTGGGCAGAGAATGGCAGTTTGAGGGTAAGAGGGTGGTGTTGCAGCGGTGGAAGTGGGATGGATGTGGGGATAAGGCCATGGAGGTGCACAATGTGTGGATACGCTTCATGGGCCTACCTGCTTTCATGTGGTGTAAAGAGGTATTCAAAGCATTAAGGGACATTTACGGTGGTTTTGTAATGGCGGACAGGGCTACAGAGGAATGGCAACACCTCTGGTGGGTCAGAGTTATGGTGAAAGTTTCCCTGGAGTCCATACTAGCTACGGTGAAGATCGGTGTTGGGAACTAGAGACTCATTATTCCAGTATGATCAAAAGAAGGGCCTTCAATGGAGGAGAAGGAGATGAACTTGCAGAGCTGCAGAGTTCTGGCTATGGGAAGCTGGGATGGCGAGGGGGCGAGGAAGTTTAACGCGCCCCGGGCATGTGGGGATGGAGGTCGCTGGAAGGGCCTAGAGGGAACAGGGAGCAGGGTACAGAGAGATTTCTTTCCAGATACAAGATATGGGTTGAATTTTAAACCTCTCATGTGGAGGTCACGTGGAGATACAAGAAGAATGGGCCAGCAAGAACTGGTGGGCTCTAATGTTATTAGGCCAGGAAATGGGAGAGGGGGTCGGGGAGGGAGAGTCTTGCAGCAGAGATTCGGTGGGCCGCGAAGGAATGGAGGTGGATCAAGTAGGGCTAAGGGAGGCCTAAAGCAGGTAGATGGGCCTGATCTTAAGAGGGGATTAAATAGAGAAGGGGAAAACCCGTCCCATCAAGGGGAGGTTGAAGAGGTGAGGCCCACGAACAAGAGGCCTTCCTCGCTCTGTACGTCTGAGGGCATACCTGGGGAGATAAGAGGGGGGCAACAAGAAGTGGGAGCAATTCTTGGTGACAGCAGACCAGAATATTCGGGAGATGGGGGCAGAGGCACTTGGCCATACTTGGATGAGGATGAAGAAGATGGCTCTACAGGAGGTGATCGGGGGGGAACGACGAGGGGCAGAAAATGTGGAGAAAGAGGCAGAGGGGGAGATTTAGATGGAGTGCAGGGCTGGAAGATCAACAACAAGAAACAGAGGTCAGTGAGGAGGAGCAGCCCCCTTTGGATAGTGACTTCCAGAGGTCGATGGACAAGGCAACAACAAATAGCAAGGGCTCACAAAGTAGAAGTTTGGCCTCGGAAATCGATGAGTTTCTGGTCATGCATCCTTCATGGAGTTGGGAAGAGGAGAGAACTCAAAGGGAAGGGAACTGGTGGTGAGGGGCAGCATAAGGGGGGAGGAGCCTCTGATATGCTCCCCACTCGCAATAGTTACCCTGACAAGACGAGAATCAGGGACCGGAGATCAAATTGGCAGAGAAACGAAAATCAACAGGTGATAGTTTCAGAATGGGTAATGCGTAATATCAGAGGGGTAGGCAGATTCCCCGGTATTTCATGTGCAGGATATGAAGAGGATCTGATGGACTTGTTTGCAGATATTGACAAAAAATTGAGAGAGGGTTAAAGGGGAAGAAAGTGGACAAAGAAACAGCAAAGGAACAGGCAGCTAGGTGAATGAAGAGGGAGTTGTTGAACTTAGCTTGTACTGTGAACTATGAGGGGAGGAGAGGGAAGGAAGGAGAAGCTGAGGGGATTGTGGAGTTTCTCAGATTGATTTCCCAATGAAGCTGAAGATTATCTCTTGGAACGTGAGGGGTTTAAATGACACCCGATAAAAGAATGGTGGTTAAAGGGCTGCTCAGAGATTGGAATCCAATAGTGGTGTCTCCAAGAGACCAAACTGGACTCAACTACTGGTCCTTTGGCCTGGAGTCTTTGGGGTGGAAGATGAGTGAAATGGGCGGCTGTTGATTTCAAAGGGACAGCGGGAGGGATTTTGGTGCTCTGGGATTCAGGGCAAGTGACCTGTTCAGAGAACAAGCAGGGGAATTTTTCAGTTAGTTGCAGGTTTCAGTTGCTGCAGGGGCAGGTGGAAGTGGCTGTTCTCAGGTATCTATGGGCCTCAATCAGAAGTAGACAGGAGAAGTATGTGGTCAGAGTTGCAGGAGGTTGCGGGGAGATGGCAGGAACCATGGTGTATAGGAGGCGATTTCAACATGGTTCGATTTCCTCAAGAGTGTAGTAATGGCGGTAGCCTGACACGAGATATTAGTGAATTTACAGACTTCATTAACCTCAATTAGTTCATCGATTTGCTGACTAGGGGGAGGGTGTCTATTACTTGGTCCAGTGAAACAATTAATCCCACTATGTTGAGGTCTTGGTTTCGGCTACTTGGGAGGACCACTTCCCAGGGCTCTCTCAATCCAGTCTTTCATGACCCCTTTCAGACCACTGTCCAATTTTACTGGAATGCGGGGGCTTCAGCCCCGGAAGAAATCCCTTCAGGTTCGAGAATGTGGGGTTAGAGGTGGATGGCTTCAGGGAGAAAGTTGCAGGCTGGTGGCAGAGCAGCAGAGCTATGATATGAGGGGTTCCCCTAGTTTCGTCTCGTGGCCTTCGGCAGGGGGGGCCCTCTTTCCCCTTTTTGTTTGTTTTGGTTATGGACTTCAGCCAAATGATGGATAGGGCAGGCGACGAGGGCTTGATCAAGGGGTTTAGGGTGGAGGTGTCCAACCTTCTTTTTGTTGATGACACTCTTGTGTTTTGTGACCTGAAGGAGAGACAATTGAAATTCCTAAGATGTATTTTGTTGTGCTTTGAAGCAGTGTCAGGCCCAAGGATAAATCTAAGTAAGACCAAGATCCTTCTGGTTGGTGGTGTTTCAAATATGGATGGATTGACTTCTATGTTGGATTGTTGGATTGGGGGCTTTTCCTTCAATGTATCTGGGTATGCCCTTGGGGGCTTCTCCCTAGTCTTGCAAAATTTGGGACCCTATTATTGAGAGGTTTGAATGGAAACTAACCGGGTGGAAAGGCAACAACCTCTCTCAATGTGGGAGGATTATGTTAATCAAAAGTACTTTGGCTAATCTCCCAGCCTACTTTATGTCTCTATTCCCAATCCCTTCCATTGTGGGAAAAAAAAAAAGGCTAGAGAAGCTTTAGAGGAATTTTTTTATGGAATGGGGTGGAGGGGAAAAGGAAAACTGGCACATAATGAAATGGCATCTTGTGAAGACCCCAACCTACATGGCAAGTTTGGAGATTAAAAACTTGACACTCTTCAACAAGGCTTTGCTTGGAAAGTGGCTTTGGAGGTATGACACAGAATGGTTACCTCTCTGGAAGAATTGGTGAGGTTGAAATAGGGCGAAGGGGTGGGGAGTTGGTTTCCTAAGGAAAGTGTAGGGGGCTTTGGATTGTGGTACATGGCTGCCAATTCATAAAGGGGTAGAAGACTTCAAGCGACATACTTGCTTGGAAGTGGGAGAGGGTAGAAGAGTTTGGTTTTGGGAGGATATTTGGTGTGGGGATAATAGCTTGAAGGAGTGCTTCCCCAATATGTTCATTATTGCCTTGGACAAAGGGGCAACGGTGTGGGATTGTTACTCTTGGATGGGAAGGGAGGTGGTGTGGACTCCAAATTTTTTTTTATTTTTTTGATCAATAAATAGAAAATATATAAAAAGGCACCCGAGGGGGGCGAACCCATCTACAAAAAAAGGGATCGGCTACAACTCAATGCCTAATATCCCTCAAAAAGTCCACTATATCATTTAAATGACTGGGAAATACCTCTTTCGCCCAAAAAAACAATAACTTGACAAGGCTATCCTTAAAAATAAAAGGATGTTTTTCCTCCCTCTCAAAAACCCTACTGTTTCTTTCCCTCCATAAACACCACATAAGACATAGAGGAGCCATCTTCCACACATTCCTTAATGACCCCTTCTGAATACCTCCTTTCCACCCCAACAATAACTCTTTAACACTGGCTAGTAACACCCTATCCCCAAAGATACTGAAATAAGCCCCCAGCAATCTCTAGCCATTGTGCAATGAATAAACAGGTGATCCACCGTCTCCAAATCTCTCTTGCACATACAACACCTATTAGCAAGTCTGAATCCCCTTTTTGACAGATTATCAAGGGTAAGAATCGCCCTCCATGAAGCCTCCCAAACAAAGAAAGCTACCTTAGAGGGAACCTTAAGAGTACCAAATCAACTTCCCGGCATAATTGTTAGTATCGTACGATACGTTTCAATATAGCAGAAAAATGATATGGCGCAAGTGTTTTGTATTGTTTTGCACCGTATCGTACAATACAATTCCGATATGATACAATACAATACGTCATATCAAACGATGCGTGCAGAAACCAAAACGATATTGTGTTGCCTTAGTATAAAAACTATTTTGGTTCCTCGCTGCACTGAAAGGTCACGCTCTCCAGGGGGTATTGTGCAACCTCTCTACCAATTAACTCCTTGTAATATGATTTAACTGAGAAGATCCCTGAACTGTCAGCCTTCCAGGAGAGAGTATCCTCTTTGTGCTCAATAATTCTATAACCTGCTAACAGTTCCAAAAACCTATCCACCTCACTGATTCCCCAGTCAAAAAACCGTCTCTTGAATAGAGGAGACCAAACAACCTTTGCCCTTATCCAAGAATAAGATTCCTTTACCAACACATTCTTGTCAGTAGAGAGATTAAACAACAGGGGAAACTTGTCTTTCAATGCCCCATTCCCACACTAGTCATCAACCCAAATTTAGAAGGGATTTCTTCAATTGGGAAGTGGAGGAAGCTTCTAGTTTGTTCGAAGCTTTGGGTATGAGGAGGGCCAAGAGGATGCCTTGGTATGGAGAGGCGATAACTCCAAGGTCTTCCCGATTAGTTCTTTTTACAAGGCCTTGGTAAGGAGGGGGGAGGTTCACTTCCCTAGGAGGTTGATTTGGCATTCGCATGTTCCTTCTAAGATAGCCTTTTTTACTTGGGAGGCTTCTTGGGAGGCTATTTTAACCATGGACAACTTGCAAAGGAAGGGCTTCCACTTGGTAAATAGATGTTACATGTGCAAGGAGAAGGAGGAAAGTGTTGATCACCTCCTTATTCATTGCCCGGTGGCTAGTGATGCTTGGAGTTTTTTGTTCTCCATTTGGTTGTGCTTGGGTGATGCCGAAAACATTCAAGGAGCTACTATTTTGTTGGAGTGGGGGTAGGGTGAAGGAGGAGGCAAGAAAGGTGTGGAGGATGACTCCTTTGTACTTGATTTGGTGACTTTGTACAGAGACCAATAGGAGAGTTTTTTTTTTTTTTTTTTTTTTTTTTTGGGGGGGGGGGGGGGGGGGGGGGAGGTGGGGACTTCCTCCTTTTGTTGTTAAAGATGGTATTTTGAGACTTCTCTTTTTATGGGCAAAATCGGCCCTTCCTTCAAGTGTCAGCGATTTAGTTGATTTTTTGGGTTCTCTAAAGCCTCTATAATAGAGGCTTTTTCTTGTACTTATGGATTTTGCCCCCCTCAAAAAATGAAGGATGGTGTTCATGGACAGTTATGGGAAGAATTAAGGGGAGATGGGGTTTCTGTGGTGTAATGGAAGAGATTTCAACATAGTTCGCTTGTTTAATGGAAGGAGAGGGGTGTCAAAGGGCAACACAAGAGTTCTTTGGAGGGCACAGAATCAAAGAATTTTTAAGGGAATGAGTGAATTTAAGGGATTTGGAAGGATGGTTCATGAATTCCTCATACTTTTCAATTGTTCAGCGTTACACTATCTCACGTAGATTCTTTAGGGTAATTTCATGCAAGATTCTTTGGGGTAATTTCATGTAGATTCTTTGGTGTAATTTCTAAGTGATATGTGGTTATCGTAATGAGTAAGGTGTGTGATAAGTTTGACTGGCAGTGGTGTTGAGTGTCTTCTTATTTTTATTTGTTGTTATGTACATCCTACACATCAAAAGAAAAAATAAAAAAGGAGTTTTAATGAAATTTACTAGTCAAAAAATAAAAGGAGTTTTTTAAATTAATTATTTAACTTTAACAAGAAAAAAGCAGTTTCAATGAAATTTACTTATTAAAAAAAAACATTAAAAGAAAATAAGAAGAATCAGAGAAAAGTGTTGCCCACGTCTATATGTCAGAGTGCCTAAGGTAGATATCTTTCAGTGTTGTTATAATCACCAAACACATAAAAAAACTGGGATGAAAAGAAACCCTAACCTTCACAGTGTTGTCCTCTCCACCAGATACGACCCAACGACCATCCGGCGTAAATCTGATTGCGTTGACTCCTCGAGTGTGGCCCTTGTAGGTGTGAATACATCCTTTCCGTCTTATATCCCATATCTTTAGATTCGTGTCCAGAGATCCAGATGCAAAGAACTCCCCAAAGGGATGGAAGTCCAAGGATATACAATTGGATCGGTGACCAGTAAGGGTGCGAACAACTACAGGAAGAAACCATATTCCAACAGAAAAATTTGAATATCAAATTGACAGCATAACATAGAGTATAATCCACGTATTCAATGGGGTATAAACATAGAGTATAATCCATGTATTCAATGGGGTATAACAGGCATACTCTTTGCCTCCTCTAAATCCCAAAGCTTGATTGTACCACTTGCTGCTCCTGCAGCTACCAAGACCTCTGAAGAATCAAAGCCGACAGAGTCAATTCCACTCGAATGACCAGAGAAACTCTGCACAAGGAGCCACCAGTATAAGATCAAAAGAAAAAGGTATGAAAGGAAGTAGCAGCAGAGTTAATCATATCCCAAATGAATCACGTGAAAATCAGCTGTGAAAGGCAGCAACGAAGATGCACTCATTCAAGGGCAACAAGAAAAGAAAGCTAGTGAACAATCAGTGGAGCTGGGAACTGACCAGTATGGCGTTGGGTTTGCCAATGGCCCACAGATTCACCTTGTGATCTTCTCCTCCAGTGACAAGAACCCTTGATGACTTCCTCCCAATCTTGAGGCAGTTGACACTGGAAGCATGAGCTACAAATTCCTCTATAGGATAAAGAGTCAAGGCAAATTGGAGTTTTTTTTTTTCTGAATCTGAATTGAAGAAAAAAAAAAAGAAGCATGGTAATGAAATTAGAAATGCAAAGATGCAAATGCAAGACATGTTTGAAATCACAACTGAAGAGATCTGCACAAAACTAAATCGTAGATTTCGGTAAAGGGAATGGTGAACGCGGCGGATCAAGACAGAAGCAGATTGCAATGGGTATTACATTGAGGATGAAAGCAGAGAAAATAAAAAAGAGAAGCTCCATCCGGCAATTAAAGAAAGAAAGAAAAAGGATACGTAGCTTATAAGCACGTTTGGTAGTCGTCATGAATTATCCTCTGGCAGACAGGAAGGAGAAGGAAAATTGTGGGCGAACACAACGAAACCCTAGCAGTGAAAGCGGCAGCGGCAGCGGCAGCAGCGAATCTCCATTTTTGTTTTTGTGGGTCCAAACCCTAAGTTGGAGACGCTCCAGATCTCGAAATCATGTGTCTCCCTTGGTTTCACTCAAGTCTGTTCTGAAGAAGAGGATTAAAACTTGTTTTATAAATTTCAGTTTAACAAAAATAAAAAAATATAAAAGATCGGCAGCAAGAACTAAGAAAGAATGTGAGAGAAACTAATAAATGGTACCGAGATTTCCTTTGAAATGAATGCAGTTGCAGTTGCAGTTGCTGTTGCAGTTGCTGTTGCTGCTGGTGGCTTCTTACCTTCAAATAACTCTACAATTCCAGCTATAGAAAGAACGTATTTGTTCACTCAAGTGGGATTAAATACAATGCCTTGTTTGCTACCAAAAACGCATTTCCATTTCCTACGAGGAGAGGACGAAGAGGGGCCGCCTTCAATTCAATATCCCTCGCACGCACATACGTATTCTGGACACTTTATACGTATTATATTAAATTTTTATTCACTTGAGCTTTTTTTTTTTTTTTGTGGAGAGTTTCAATAAAAATGAGGTTTACTTTTTTAAGTTTTAATTATTAATAATTGATGTAAAAAATATTTGAATATGTAAAAAAAATTTAAAAATAAAATATTTAAATTTTATTGTTAATTTACTTTTTTGTTCGATCACAATTTCAAACTGTATATTTTATCTTATACTAAACGTTAAAGATAAATAAACTTTGAAATTATAAATTAAATACTCCCAGCCAAACCATTTTTAGCTTCCCTCCTTCGGAACTCAAATCTCTCTCAACTTTTTCCTTTTTTATTTTATTAAGTAAGAGGAAAAGAAGTCAAATCAAAATCAAAAAGCGACATAATATACCCCACCACACCCACTCGAATTCGCGCAAGCCCCTTTCAGAAGCTAAGGCGAATGCAATTACTCTTTAACAAAATTTCTGAAGCTAAGGTGAATGTATTTTATACGATCCAGAATAAGCAGACTTATTGTTTACTATATTTAGCTGGGAATTTTAACATTAGCCATTGGTGATGCAATTACATGCATGTGTAATTGTAATTATCTCTTCTATTATCATTTACTAATGATAAGACTTCTTTATACCTTATTTTTATACTCACAAAGTGTGAGGTCAGGATGATCATTAGGTGAAATTTAGAGTGCGTATATGAAAAATGTGTAAGAAAGTATAGCATTACTCATTAACATCCCATTTTTGACAAAGACTAAAAGTGTAGTGACATGTATCTAACAATGTTTTAAAACTCGGACCGGACCGGCCGATTCAACCTGTTGAACCGTCGACCGGTTCATAAAAAGGTCTAGTTTAACCCATAAAACCGCTTATAGTTCAAAACCGTTCTAAAAATACAAAACGGTTAAAACCGATCGGTCGGACCGTCCAAAATTATTAAATTTATTTTGGATTGTATTTAAATTTTTAAATCCTTGAAGTTTGAAACTCCAATATTATATAATTGTATCATGTGGTATTTTAATTATTTTATTTTATTTTATGCATGATTATTAGTGTTTGTATCCTTTTTTTTCATGTAATTGAAGACTAAATTATTGAATTATGCTTGGATTGGATGTTAAAATGATTTTTGTTATGATCCTTGCGATTATGGAAGAATGGCAATGAAGTTTCAACTTTCAATATTGTAATAAGGTATGTCTACTATACTTTTTTCATTTTTTTCTTGAAGTTTTACATATTAAGAAAATTCATATTTTGTAAATTTTTTTATATAATTTTTAGTATTTTTTGTATAATTTTTTAAATTTAAAATATCAATAATATGTATTATTAAATTTATTAATTACATAATTATGACATCACGGTTTGATTCCGGTTAACCTGACGGTTGAACCAACAACCCGTAACCAGGACATTTTTCCGGTTCGATGAACGGGTTGGGTCTGAAAACATTGGTGTCTAATAAAATGATTAAAAGCATCTTCTTGTTTTCTGTATGCAACCACTTATCTCCTCCTATCAAGATTTATATAACTACAATATTGTTTTTGGCCTCACTTACTAGTGTGCGTGTAAATTTACGAAAATACTGTTATACAAAGTTTAAGTTAATTAAGTTGTTAGGAAACTTGAATTATAATAGTTGTAAAATGTTTCTCTAAAATTGTATATGTTGACAATTCATTCGAAAAACTTATATTTAGTCAATAATTGTTAGGTTAGATTAAATCTTGTTATAGCTTATAACATTAGTCAAATCATTCATTGAAGACTTGATCATACCAGACTCAAATTACAGCTTCGTATGACTGAAGATGAACCTCAAAGTACAACTATATTCGTCAGATTTGATATACCATATTTTGACCACAGTGCTCAGAACATGGCACTGTGTCCCAATGAGGTTCTTCAATGCGCAAATCTCAAAGAGTAGCTCCCCTCTAACCTACTAGCATACAGGACTTAAAGACAAATGGTTCCGAACTGATCATCGTCTTCTATAGACTATCAATCTCTGAATAAGGAAACAAAGTTCTATATAGAAACTACTATCTATAGATATCTTCAAATCCCTATTTTCATGACTCTTAATCCTACTCAACTTATGAAATCTATAACCTGTAAATAAGGCCTTAAGATACGCCTTCAAGACAAGTTCAATTCTTCTCTTAAATTATTGTCATTATTTCTTCACTAACTTTATCATTGAAACGGCTACCACTAGAGCCTTCCCAGTGACTCTCTAACATTGAGTTTTTGATAAGCAATTTCGAGAAGAAGCATTCAGACAAGAAATATGCAACATCAATTTTGGCGCTGTCTATGGGAAACAACTATTGTTTTCACTATTTTACATTAGAAACTAAGCTTGTTTTGTTGAAAAACTAATGGCTCCAAGCCTTCGTCCTAGAAGGAATCCTCAAGATCATCCCCCTACTAGAAGAAGAAGAGGGCAAACACCTACTCATCTACAACAGCAGCTTGATCAGATACAATGGCAGTCCGATCAGATATAAGAACAACTTACAGCCATGTCACAGGCCTTGGCCTCGTTAGCCCAAAACCATCAAAATAATCCTCCTCCTCCTCCTCCTCTAGTAAATCTTGTTCATGGAGGGAATCAATCTCCTACCACCACCACCACCAGGGGTAGAGGACCTTGTAACGAGGAACTACCCAACATACAACTGGTACACCCCCATGGTACCACTCAAACAAGGGTTGATCCATAAACTTCAGTGGCGTTGGGTAGAGGTATGTTGCCATTCCATCCTGTCGTGCACTATCCAAACAAGACAAGGATACCAATTTTGACCACATTTGAAGTCAATCAAACAACTCCAGAACTTCAGCCACCCAAAGTCCCACGCCCTACATTCTTAGAGGGACAACATCATTTTGATACTACAAGGCAGGATCCCCCTCATAATTCTCGAACCAAGGAATTTAGGGCAAGATCAGCAACAAGCACCAACAACTGGTACAACTTGTTAAGATCATGGGGTCCAATATTATAATTGACTAATCTAGTTAGACAAAACAGGGTTTTGTGTGTAATTCTTACATAAATCATACAAATGAGTACCTCAATGCTCGTTTTTCTCCAAGTTCGTCCAAGAGTCACCATGTATCACTATTGGTCAACTTGGTTCTCGAAAGGTATATTGAACTTTTGTATTTGATTTGGATCTCACACACTTACATCATACATGCATTGCATATAGTTTTTATCATAATATCATGTATGTGTGGTTGTGAATCAATTTTTCAAAAATGCAGTCTTTAAAATACTTAAAGAAAAATTTTAGTTCACAAGACAAGAAAGAATGAGCAACTCCATGTTGCTCATTCGAACGAAGCCTTGTCTCGTTAGAACGAACAATAGAGAAGTTCATTTTGATTCGTTCGAAGGTTCTGTATCAAATGAAAATTTGTAACCACAGAGTTGTGCTCATTTGATATTCATTCCTTGTTCGTTCGAACGAACTAGTACTCGTTCGAACGAATGATGGTTCGTTTGAACGAACCTTGTACAAAAAATAGATTTATATTCTAACTTCTATCTATTTGGGAATCAATCAAGCTCTTTGTGAAAATTGATGAAAATACGATTTAGAGCAGTCAAAAACAAAGTGAGAGAGTCTCAAATAGTGAGAACTAATTTGTTGATAGATCTTGAAATTCTTGTGAGAGATCATTCATATATGTCATTCACAACCATCTCTACTTTTTTTATTGATCGATTTAGATCATCCATACGATCCCAATAAGCTCTAAAGATCCTTGGTTCACGTCAAATGCACCATTGACGATAAATGGAGTTCAAGCTTGAGGATTCGGCGTTGAGCGATTGGTGGACATCGAGGTCGTGAGGATTCCCGATTGTTGAGCTACTTGATCAGGAGGAGTCCGAGACTGTAAAAGAGTCCGGTTGTTTAAAGATTCGGCTATGAGAAGCTTGAGGATTCAAGGGGAATTTAAAGACGTAATCGAGGAAAACAAAGCTTAAGGTACTTAGCTCGTTCATAGATTCATTGTATTTCACTTTCCATTATAGTGCATTCCTTTCATGAGCATTGACCCGACTCTAGAGTTTTACTACAAGGATTGTTGTGCTTAGTAGTTTTCTCCGTCATCAATCGGTTTGCAATCTCTCTCTTTCTCTCTCTCAATATCTTTCAATTTACTATGTTCTTTAATTGAATTCCTTCATATTAAATTTAGAAATTGAGTTTTCATGAAATTCATAATTATTCATTAATTTGATATATTGAAAACTTGATTGAGTAAATTGATTGAATTCATAAATTGATTGTTTAGTTGATTTTTCCTTCAATTGTTAGAATTGCATATAAAATCAAGCTAGTTTGATCAATTGGGTGAAGTTTGATTGGTTGTATATTTGGATGATTCTTGGTGAATTCATTGGTGGATAGGCATAAATGTTAGATTAATCACATTGAGTTATTTTGTTGATTGTGTCATCATTTGTTTTTAACCAAGAATAGAAATTAACTCAAAAGAAATTTTTAATTCAAGACCTTCCTATTCAACCCCCTTTCTAGGTATTATTCACGTTTTGGGACCTTAAGTAATTTCCTAGTGGTATCCCTCCGTATCAAAGTGGTATCATAGCCTTCTTTCTAAGGCATTTAATTCATATCCTAAGTAGTGAAATCCATAGAAGGGTTAAGAGAAGGAGTATAGTTTTCACGACCACCTCTATTTGACTACTCAAATTATGTCTAGTAATGATTCATATCAAAGACTTCTTTATAAGGCATTTGATTCATATCCTAAGTAGTGAAATCCATGAATGGGTTAAGAGATGGAGGATCGATCTCACAACCACCTTTATTTGACGGCTCAAATTATGCCTATTGGAAAGCTCGTATGATAGCATTCTTAAGAGCTGTGGATGAGCGAGTTTGGCTCATCATTCAAGAAGGTTAGACCCCTCTAGTCACAATCGCAACTATGAAATTCCCTCCGTAGTCAAACCTTCAAACACTTGGAATGAGTTAGAGTTAAGGATGAGTGGCTACAACACCAAGGAGTTGAACTGTCATCTTTAACGCAGTAACTCCTGATGAGTTTCGCTGCATCATAACTTGTGAGTCATCCAAGGAGGCTTAGGACATCTTTGAGACTACCCATGAGGGTACGTTAGTGGTAAAAAGGTCAAAATTACAAATGTTGACTTCTAGGTTTAAAGCCTTAAGAATGGAAAAACTGAAAACCTTTTTCAAGGTCTATGCAAAATTGAGTGACATTATTAACTCATCATTTAACCTAGGAGAAAAACTAGAAAGAACCAAGATTGTAAGGAAAATATTAAAATCTCTTCCCAAGAGATTTCAACCTAAGATAACTGCTATTGAGGAGAGCAAGGACTTGGACTCTCTCGTTGTTGATGAGTTAGTTGGATCACTTCAAATTTTTGAACTTACTCTTAGGCAAACAAAGAAGACTAAAATTCTTGCTTTGAAATCAACTCAAGGAAAAAGTGAATGGGATATTGAAATTGATCCCGAGTCCATGAATGATGAGGATTTGGCTTTTTTTGTGAAGAGGTTTAACAAATATCTCAAAGGTAGAATGTAACAACCCTGGCCTAATTTTCTAGTAATTAGTGTCAACTAAAAGTTATTAATGTTATTAGTGTATAATTACACCATATTAGAAACTAAGGAACAATACTTCCTAAAATGTCAATAAATAACACAAGTTATGATAAGAAGACAAAATTAAGAAGACTAGTACTAGAGACAAAAATAATGCAAGCAATTAGTGAACAAAAAATTAAATAAATGACTGAGAAAACTTAATGCATGACAAATAAAAGAAAAGAGGAAAATGGGGCCAAATAAAAGTTGGCCAAAACTTGAACCTTGCACCTTGTGCAAGCAAATGATAAATCCTCAAAAAGAAAGCCCACTAAGCTATCAACACTTTTGTGCTAGAATAACCCCAAGAAAAATACATAAAGTAAAAGAATGTAAGGAAAATTGTGAAAAAAGGGATGTGTCATCACCTCATTGCACTTACTTCTCACCCAATAGAAATTCATACACCAAATCCCTCATGATATGTGATCAGATCTTAAGTGTGTATGGATAGATTTCAGACATTGCGTATTGTGAAGTTGTGTATGTCAAACAAGACCATTTCAGGGTAAAAGAGAGAGAGAGAGAGAGAGAGAGAGAGAGAGAGAGAGAGAGAGAGAGAATGAAGAAAAAGAAGGAAGGAAGTTGAGAGCAATAAATAGGGATCCATCTGGATTCTTCATGCATGCAAAAAATGAGGAGAAATAGAAGATGAGAAGAAAAATGGAACTGAAGGAAGAGGCGAACGATGGGAAAAGAAAATGGATAAAGAGAAATAAAGTTAGAGGAAGCTCTCAAATGAGGTTAATATCGTATCCTTATACATTAGTTTGATTTTTAGGAGTAGTATGGACATGAAGTACCTGAAGTCAGAGGGTATGTTCTACATGTCTTTTGACAAAGCATTTAAAACCCTAACATTTGTACCTACTTCCAACAAGACTTGGAAGAAGTGCTACTTCTTTGTCAAATGAGGGTGGGAATATGAGGACTTTCAGAATAGGGAAACCATATTTCCTTGGTATATAGGTATCAAGGGTGAGGCTACCAACCTTAGGGCATTTTATTATTAGTCATTTATATATTTTCCTTCAGTCCTCCTCCAAATGTTGCTTTGCTCTGAACTTTCTATACAGATAGAAGAGCTTGGAAGAGGTCCATATTCATTCAAGATCTTCAAGACTAATACAAGTTGCTGCTCCGAATGAATAACTGATCTCACGAAGCTATCTTAAGCCTAAAGAACTTGATGAATATTGGTTTGGTAAAAGAGGGAGGGGGAGAGAGATAGATAGATAAAGGTCTGAAGAAGTCCCTATTCTCAGCTTGGAAACCGAGCCAAAATAAGAAAGCTGGAGAGAGTTTTGCCCCTACTGAGCTTGCCCCTTAGAAGAAGATGAGCCTTCTCACTGACTCCCTTGAGTGAATGGTCATAGAGGAGTTAACTCTTACTCCAACATGGGAAATTGTCCCCCCTCTAGCACCTGTGGTGAAGAGGACCCACAAAAGAAAAGGCAAGACTGGGACTCTCTTCCCTTTGGCTAAAGAGGATAGGGCTAGTGCCATCAAGAAGGCCTACAAAGACTCATAGGCGGTTGGCCCCAACAAATTCAAAGGCCAAAAGTCCAAAAATATGGCCAAAGACCTGTTGGCTCTTCATATGAGGGTAAGGGTTTTGTCCCTCTAGCACTTTTATATATTTTGTTACCTCTATTGAGAGTAATTGATCTATTTGGATTTTATAGGTTATCCATGGGCTGGCAATAATTATAGATAGCCCCGAGGATTTTGAGCAAATAGACACCCTCCAAGCTGAGCTAGATGAAGTTAGGATTCAACTAGGCTCAACTTAGTCTGTCGTTATTACTTCGGAGGAGAAGCTGAGAGAAGCAACTAATGCCTTCGCTATCTTGGAGTTAGAGAAAAATGCTTTGACTTCGAATCTAGAGAATTCGAAGAAGGAGTTGGCTGATTCTAAGGTGGCTGTTGCGTAGAGGCAATGTTTTTAGACCCAGCCCGTTCATCGAACCGAAAAATTATCCGGGTTATCGGTTACCGATTCAACCGTCGAGTCAACCGGAATCAAACCGTGATGTCATAATTATGTAATTAATAAATTTAATAATACATATTATTAATATTTTAAATTTAAAAAATTATACAAAAATTACTAAAAATTATATAAAACCCAACTCTTTCTTTCTCTCATATACACACTTTTACCGGTTACATCCACGGCATTTCTCTCATGGTCATGGGTCTGTAAGCAACCAAATCTCTCTACAGCTGGGCAAATCTCTCTCCATATCTCTATCTACCTACGTAATTCCATTTTTGTTATCTCTCTATATTTCTCTCTCTAAAAGAAACATGGATTTCAGAAACAGTGGGAGTATACAGTCGTCTAGTGGTGGTGATGAAGAGTATGATTCACGTGCCGAATCGATCTCAGCCTTCTTGAACCCAACGGGCCATATCGGTCCCATGTCTAACCAACCACAATAGCCACCATCGTCTCACCTCCACCATGCCTCCACCACTCCTATGTTTGACCCACTATCAAACTTTTACGACCCCATTTCACGGCCACCACCACTTTCAAATCCCAACTCTCTTCTCAATCTTGATATGGTCTGGTCCAAAACTGCAAGATTTGAGCCCAATTGCACCGAGATCAACACCGAGATGAAGATGAAGGAGGAAGGACGAACGACACCGACGAGTCGACGGTCACTGTCGTCGTGCGGTGTGAGTCGCCGTCTCACTGAGTTTTGAATCAACCGATCAAGTGATGAAGTAAGAAATAGAGAAAGAGAAATGACTGAGTGAGTAGAGAACTGAGGGAGGGTTTACCAATTTACGTTGGTTTTTTATATATAGCGGTGAACCGGTATGAACCGGTGACCCAGTGACGGGTCGAACGGTTCACCGGTCGAACCACCCAGTTCTGCCGGTTTGCCATTTTTAGCACGGTTTTGAGTTTCGAATGGGTTCGTGGGTTCAACCGGACCATTCCTTGGACCGGTCGACGGTTCAACCAGTTGAACCGTCCGGTCCGGTCCGGTTTTGAAAACATTGCCTAGAGGCTGTCTAAAAGTGTCGAAGCAGCAAGGAAAAAGACGAAAAAGGCTCTAAGGAAAGAGGTTCAGAGGTTGGGTGGTGAGTTCATTAACTATGGATACAAAATGTACAAAAAGAAACTCATTAATCTCCACCTAACTCTTGACCTTTTTCAACTGGATGATATCCTAGTATCTGATGCTGAGATGATAGAGGATGATGAAGAGAATGTTGGTGCTGTAGAGCCTACTACGGATGCTACTCTATCGAACAGCCAGGGGCTACTGAACAAGACAAGAAGGATGTTCCTATAGAGTAATAATTTTTTAGGATATTTTTGTATCTTCTCTTACTCTCAGTTCCTCTCTTTGTAATCTTCCTAGTATTTAATGAAATTATCATCCCTTTTGGCAACAAGTCTCTGATTCTGTTTGAATATCGACTTTACTAATTTTTCATAACAAGTTCCCAAAGTATTAGATCTCTGGATTTAAGAATTTTTTTCAAAATATTCGAGAAGATATTCAAACTTGCAATCCTTTAATAACATGATATTTATTAATTGATCTGAACATAATGGGAACTCCGCAATAGTAAATGGTTTAGACCTGTAACACTTTTAATAAATATAAGATTTTTAAGGGTCTGAATGGATGGCAACGCCGCAATAATGAAAAGGTTCAGACTTGTAACACTTATAATGGATACAAGGTTTTTAGGGGTCTGAATAGGGTGGCATTGCCATAATAATAAATAGGCTTAGACCTGTAACACTTGTAATAGATACAAGGTTTTTAGGGGTCTGAACATGGTGGCAATGCTGCAACAATAAATGGTTTAGACTTATAACACTTGTAATGGATATAAGGTTTTCAGGGATCTAAATGGATGGCAACGTTGCATTAAAAAAAAGGGTTCAGACCTATAACACTTGTAATGGATACAAGGTTTTTAGGGGTTTGATCATGGTGGCAATGCCGCAACAATAAATGGTTCAGTCGTGAGATTATTCACATTTTTCTTCAAAGAGATCAAGATTTTCTGCAAGCTTTTGGTTGTTGTCCCCTTGGTCAAAGAGGTCTGTCCTTAGGGTTGGCATACCGATCTCGACTAGAATGACTCCCTCGGTTCTATATGTGAGTGAGAAAGGTGTTTTAGCAATTAGAATCCTTTGCGTAGTTCGGTAGGCCCAAAGGACTCCTACGAGCTCTTTGACCCATCTTCTATTGGCCTTTTCTAGCCTTTTCTTTATGGCTTCCAAGATGGTCATATTAGTGAAATCGGCCTGCCCATTGGCCTGCGGGTGTCTTGGAGAGGAGAAATGGTGGCTAATGTGGAAATTTTTACAGAACTTCCCGAACACCTTTCTTGTGAACCGTGTCCCGTTATCAGAGATAATTACTCTAAGGATGCCGAACTTACATATTATGTTTTTCCAAGTGAAATTATTTACTTCCACTTTGGTGATGTTGGTCAATGGTTTAGCCTCTATTCATTTTGAGAAGCAGTCAATGGTGACCAATAGGAATTTCTTGTTCTGAGGGGCTTTCGACAATGGCCCCACAATGTCCATCCCCTACTAGACAAAAAGCCATAGATTGGTTATGGGAACGAGCTCGTGTTAAGGTCGGCGTTGGTAAGAGGTGAAGCACTGACATTTGTCATACTTCCGAACGTAATCCTTATCTTGTTTTAGCATACTAGGCCAATAGTATCGATGGGTTAGTACTCGATGGGAAATAGTCCTTCCGCCATTATGGTTATCATATATTCCCTAATGTATTCCAGTTAAGACATACTGAGCCTCTTTCGGAGCCAAGCATAATAGGAGGTACTGTGTGTAAGACTTTCGATAGAGCTTATGTCACGACCCGAAACCCATCCTGTGTGGATCCCGAATAGCGACCGCCACTCTTCGGCCTGAGGGCCGTCGGGTGGACTCACATAAGCAGCGGTGCTAGACGGCGGTGCGGCCTGTGTTTGCGAAAGAGTGAAAAACTTTTTCTTTTCTTCTTTTAAATTTCCTGCACATCCGCCCGGTATTGTCGTTCTTCAGAACGGTGCACATAATTATACATTTAGAGCATAATAAAAAAATTTAAGACTTTATTGATAATACATGTTCGGTTGTCCCGTGGGACTTAAATACAATACTGTTTAAAAACTACTTATAACAAAAGTGACCAACATATGGTCCTACTACATCCATGCTAATCCTGTAGGGAGCTGCCTACGCCTTCCTATCAAAATGGCCAGACTCCTAATCATCTTCATTACCTGAAAGAGTTATGGGTAACAAATTTATGTGAGCCTTATGAAAAGTTCGTAAGTAATTCCAGTATTTGTCATGGGTTTTTAATTGGCAGTGGTTAGTATATAAGAGTTTATAAAACATTCACTACCAATTGCTCGCTTACTTTAAGTACAGAATGTATGCATTCTTTAAAATAGATAGCTTCGAAACATTTAAAGTATTCAAGCTAAACATATAGTTCTTCAAATATACCATAAAAGAAAATTCAAAACATGTAGATACGTTTAGTAAAATGGAGGTAAAACTTACTACCATTTTTGAACATAACATCTTATCACTTTCATTAGTAGAATCCGTTTCGAATCGGACTCTAGTATTAGTTCATGTTGAGAATCTCATGCCTAGGGGATTAGATCCTGCTACCTGGCATTCTTTATGTCAATTGAGTTCCGAAGAACCCAATATCAGTCGTAGTGCTTATGCACGATTTATCTTGCATTACCAGTGGCAACAGGAGGCATATAAAACAATTTCAAATAGATGCTATTCAAAACATTAAAACATGACTTCCCTATAGTTGCATTTAAATACGTTTAACACATGACTTCTTCAAATAGATGCTTTTATGAGCATTCAAAGTATGATGTTCATGACTTCATAATAAAGTCTTCAAATACTTGGAATATGAAAATTTAGAATATTTAATAAAATTTGGCATTTTAAACTTAAGACATGCTGAAACATATTTTAAGGAGAAACTGTAGTAGAAACCATTCATTGAGCATGTCACAATAAAGTTTTATAAAGAACAGAATACTTTAAATAGGAATCATGTAAATACTGAATTTGAAATTCAAATGCTTCAGATATTTTGAGCTTTAAACTTCTTCAAATCCGTGGAGTTAAATCTCCACTTCGAATACAAGATTACTCACCATAAACTTCGGGGTTGGCGCTATTGATGTGCCTTTCCCTTTCATTTGATAAGCCTAAACCAATTAATGAAAATTTCATAAATTGCACATGTACTTCAATTATCATCAATTTGTGATCTTAACCTATTCTTAGACTATGTAAAGCCGAAATCCTATGATCGGTTTTATTCTTCTTAAATCAGACTACTCGTAACAATTTATATGTTGCATTCACATATCTATTTACTTTTTTGTACTTTAATTGACAAAATAGATATTACCTTCGTTCCTTATCCTTGAGTGACTCAAACTCCTCAAAGTTATCACCCACACCTTCTGTTCTTTTGGCCAGCTCCTTTGCGGCCTTTTCTTTCATCGGTCGTCCTATCGGGATGATAGGAGTCCGAATAATGAACGGCTCCCAACAGAGTATTTCCACCTTCTTGGCGATGTTTATTTTTCTTTTGGTTATCTTCTGCTTCCAGGTTGAATCATCCATGTTGGTTTAATTCAATCTCAACCTACGACATAATTTAAGGTATCATGTAGTTAATTACTATTTCTAATTATATTCTTCGGTAGCTTCATTAATTTTTTTTAAGTTTGTTTTTATAATGTCACATATTTTTCTGTACTCGTTTTCATAATATGGACCTCATCATTGAGTCCAGAACATTAGAGAAAGTCAACTTAGACCCTCTCGGACTTCCATTTGGCTTCGGGGGTACTAGGGGCAAAATGGTCATTTTACACTTTTACGTGTCCTTATTTTTTGGAGTCTCATCTTGTAACACGGACCCTTTCATTGGTTTTAGAATGCACAAAACATAAAGAAAACACTATTTACCTGACCAAATTGGACATCGATAAATATCTCAATTGATCACTAATTTAATTAAATTAATTAAACTAATTAATATTATATATTAATTTGGTGAGAACTTGACCACATGTGCCTCAGTGGCACGGTGGTTCTCTTGGTTGGCTTAAGTCTTTTATCCCCGCACGTCAGGGGTTCAAATCCCCCTGACCGCAGTCCTCTCCTTTCCTTTTTTTTTTTTTTCTAAGGTTTCTTAAAGCAAACAATGGATAAGCTCTTTAAATCAAGGATAGGTTACCCATGTTCCTCCTCGATTTATTAAATCCAGATCTTACAATCCCGTAACCAAACACTCCCTATCTACATAAATTAAAATAGGATTAACTAAATGACGTAGTATTGAAATAACTCAATACCGCAGATGCTGTTCCTTGGTATTGTTTATCGTCTTCTCTGACGACACTCCGGTGCCTTTTCCGGCATCTGTCACTTTTTTCGGTCAGTTTTCTGGCCCAACTCAAATGCAATTCTCTTCACATTTTCATGGGCTTTTCATATCTACACTTAGTTTTTGAATTAGATCATTAGATCCTCACGAATAGAGAGGAATCGGTAACTCTGGCCAACTGGTTTCTCTCTATTTCATGCCCCTTTTCCCACTATTTTAAGCCAAAATAACTTCCACATGCTTTTTGCACCTCACACCAACAATTTCCTACCATTTAAATCAAGCTTAATACCCAAAAACCCTACAACCAAATTATCCTAAAAAACCTGCAACTGCTTTGTTCTTCCTTATTTCTAAACCTTTTTAATTGATTCTTTTTACAAAATGATCCCACTTTCATGCTTGTTTGGACCCTATACTCAAAATTAAACGAATATGCTTTAACATTAAAAACTGAAATGAGATTTTCACTTACCGGTATGAGCTTTAGCTCGCAGTTTTCCTCTCATTTCTTCTCAGTTTCTTCCTTCTTTCTTCTTCTGAATCTCAAAATCATTCTCAGCTTCTTGGTTTTCCTCCTTGGGTTTCTGATTTTCTCTAAGCTAACCAATTGTATATATAGGCAAAAATCACCTACTTGCAGCCCACAATTCCTCTCTCTTCCTCCCATTTTTGTAGTTTTCTTTGACTGCCTTTCTCCTGAATTTTTCCTTGCTTGACCCTTATTAATTTCCTAATTCCCTTGATTCAAGATATTTTCATATATAATATATAATATACAATATACACACACTCACACATCTTTCTCACACACAGTAGTTGCCGACACTTCCCTCGCTCACTTCAATTGTGTATTCTGAACATACACACTGCAATATATATATACTTATATAGTTCTTCATACGTGTATATATATATATATATATTCTTACATACATAAACACATCCAACCGTACACACACATACACACTTAGTGTGTGTGTTATACATATATTTATATACATGCATATTTATATATATTACTATATACATGTGCACACGTAACGTACGTATGTATTCATAATTGTGTATTCTCGTATATTGCCCAACTATCGGTCTTTTCGCTCGGGTATTTTGGGTCGGGGTGTTATAGTTTATCTTTGAGGATTAGATATCGAGCTACCCTGATTTGGACCCTTCTAGCCTGATTTTTATTTTCACGAAACAGACCTCTTGACAAGAATCTGATAATGAGAGTCATCCAATTTAGGAAACTGTTTTGAAACTTGAAAGGCCTGCAATAGTTCAATGTTGGGACTTGATTGGTAAGCAATTTTCACCCTAGAATCCCTTTGTGGCCTCAGGCGGGAGGCCATGTTAGCCAATGTGTCAGCTCTGGAGTTCTGGCTTCTATCTACTTTCTGAATGGAGAATCCGAGAAAGGATTTTTTTAGTGAGTCTACTAACTCTGAATACTTTATCATTCTGTGAGCTTTAGCTGAATATTCACCCAGAACTTGATTGATTATGAGCTTGGAGTTGGAAAACACATTGAGATCTAAAGCTTCACATTCTAAAGCTAACTAAAATCCAAGGATAAGTGCTTCATATTCTGCCTCATTGTTAGAGGCTCTGAAACCTAGACTAACGGCCCTTTCAGTTATGACCCTATCAGGGAACTAAAGTATCAACCTAGATCTATAGCCCTTGTTTGTCGAAGACCCATTTGTATTAAGTAGCCATGCTAGAGTGTCTATAGAGGTTTGAGTTTCTGGGTGCCATCCTTCAGTGAATTCAGCTATGAAATCTGCCAAAGCTTGAAACTTGATTGCAGTTTGTGGAACATAATATATGTCAAATTCTCCCAACTTTACTAATCATTTAACCAATTGAACAAAGATTTCAAGTTTGTGAAGAACTGACTTTAGAGGATAAGATGTGGGGATCATGATTGGATGAGCTTGGAAATAGGGTCTGAGCTTCCAAGCTGACACCACCAATGCTAAGGCCAAATTATCAATTTTAGAGTACCTTGTTTCAGTCTTAAAGAGTGTTTTACTGACATAAAATATAGGTTTCTGAACCCTTTTTTCTTCCTTAATCAAGGGTAAGCTGACTGCACTTTCAGACACGGTCAAGTATAAGAGTAATTTTTTTTCTAGTACTAGTTTAGGAAGAAGGTTAGGGAGGCCAAGTACTTCTTCACTTGTTGGAAAGCTTCCTTGCATTCATAGGTCCATTCTAGGACCTTACTCTCCCTTAAAGCATTAAAGAACATAAGGCAACCATTTGTAGATTTAAAAATGAACCTATTCAGTACTGCTACTTTATTGTTTAGCCCTTGGATTAGTTTTTTAGTTTTGGGAGATTCCAGATCAATCAGAGCCTTAATTTGGGTAGGGTCTGCTCTAATCACCTTCTATGATAGCAAGAAACCCAAGAACTTTCTTTCTGTAACCCCAAATGTATATTTCTAGGGGTTGAGCCTCATTTTGTGCTCCTTCAGATTTTAAATGTTTGGGATAAGTCCTGAATGTGGTCGGACTTCTAAACACTTTTGACGAGCATATGGTTTATGTAAACCTTCATTGTATCTCCGATTTGAAAGCTGAACATCTTGTGAAGAAAAATTTGATAAGTAACTCGAACATTCTTCAATCCGAACAACATTACTATATAACAATAGAGTATTCATTCCGATATAAAGGTGGGTTTTTCCTGATCGAGAAAGTACATCTGGATCTAATTATACCCAGAGTAGGCATCCATGAAGCTTATAAGTTTGTGACCTATAGTGGCATCCACCAGTTGATCAATTATGGAGAAAGAAAAGCTATCCTCAGGGCAAGCTTTGTTGAGATCTGTATAATCAACACAGACTCTCTACTTGTCATTTTTATTTTTTTGCAAGGACGGTATTGTCAAGCCGATCAGGATAGAATACTTCTCTTATCATCCCAGCATCAAGCAACCTCTGAACCTCGTCGTTGATGATCTTATGGCATTCTAAGGCAAAGGTCCCCCTCTTTTGTCATACATGAGGGTGATCTAGGTTCGCCATCAACTTGTGAGAGATGAAGTTGGGATCTATACCTTCCATATTTCTGGTTTCCCATGCAAACAACGAGAGGTTTTGTTTTAAGAACTCGATCAGTTCTACCTGCTCTGAAAGGCATAAAGTTGACTTGATCTACATATATTTTCCTTCTGCCTCGGTACTAATGAGCACCTTTATAACTTCTTCGTTCAGATTAACTATGCTATCCCTTCCCTTAGGACTTAATGGCTCTTCAATCTTAGAGGGTCACTCCTATAGATTTTCAAGATACAGAGTAGAGAAGTCTTCTCCTCTGAAATGATACTATAATTGCTATTTTGAGGGTTTTTCTTTGAGTTCAATAGCATAGCACTCCCGAGCTATAGGTTGGCAACCCTTAATAGTCACCATTTTGTCCTAATGTATGAACTTGAGGCACTGATACAAGGTGGACGTGATTGCTCCCATCTGGTGGATCCAAGGTCTTCTAATTATTACATTATAAGGAGATTTGGCATCTAGAACCATGAATTTGGACATTAAGGTTTTCTGCTCATCAACTTCTCTAATAGTGGTTAATAGGTTAATTCTCCATAAAGGAAAACTAAGGTGTCTATTGAACCCTACCATTATTAGGACGATTGCTCTGAAATCATTCTAATCAAGCTTCATCTACTTGAAAGGCTCATAGAACAAAACATTGGTAGAGCTTCCAGCATCTACGAGAACCCTCTTGATCTTAAAATTGGCAATTTTGAGCAAGATAACCAAGGCATCACTATGGAGGCAATGTGCCCCAACAAGGTCCAGTTTAGAGAACTGTATCAGATGTGCTATCTTGGTCATTTTCTCGATGGATGAGATCTAGATAACTGTGAGGTTCTGCCCTTGCCTTCCGAGCATACCTTTTTCTAGCCTTATTAAACATCCTAGTCATTGCATTGTCAACATGCAATACGAAAATCATATGTTGATTGTTCGGTGGTTGCTGATCGTTTTGGCCTTTTTTTTGCTCAAGCCATTGATCTGGCCTCCTCTTTGCTCAGGCCATTGATCTAGCCTCCTCTGAGGGGGTCTTTCGTCTCTTTGGTTGGTCCTTCCAGCCTAGTAGATGAACTCCTTTAGTTGCCCACATATGATAAGATGTTCGATCTTCTACTTCAGAGCTCTACACTTCTTAGTGGTATGGCCTTGCTCTTTGTGAAAGTCATAGTACTTGTTTTTATTCCTAGTGTCTAGATAGTTTTTCAGCGGCTCTGGCTACTTCGGATTTTCACAAGTTTGGACCTGTTGGAAGATGTGAGTAAATGAGGCATTTAATGGGGTATAAGTCTCATACCTTCCAAAGCCAGAGTTGTTATGTGCTCTCGATAGTGATCCTTGGTCAAGACTTCAAGCTTTCTTCTTATTGTCTTTGTTGTCTCTTTTTTGAACTTGCTCATCTTTTTGAGTTTGTTTTTTAGCTTTCTGAAAATAAGTTTTAGTATCCTCAAGGTTGATATACTTTCGAGTTCTCTCTATAAGCGCTGCCATGTTAGTTGGGGGATTTTTAGTTAAAGAATCCTAAAAGCGTCCAGATCCTAGTCCTGAAGTGAGAGCAACCACCAAGAAACTTGAACTACAGTCGTTCATCTCTGTGAGCTCGGTATTGAAACGAGCAATATATTCCCTTAATGTCTCCCCTTTCGCTTGCTTAATGGTCAGCAAGAACTCTGGCCTTTTTCTCAATTTCCTGCTTGTCAAAAAGGGTCAAGAAATAGCCTGTTAAGTTCATAGAAGTTGTTGATTAAGTTTGAGCGGTACCCTTCAGACTAGTTGAAAACGTTCTGCACATGAAGGCATCAATAGCCTTGTGCAAAGCCATTGTGTGTTGATAGTGAGAGAGATGGTCACCAAGATCTTCAGACCTATTGTAGAGAGTAAATTTTAGGACAATAAACTTATTGGGTCGTTCTTCTGTCATTATAGTAGGAATAAATGGTGTAGAGAATCTACCTAAGTCGTTTGCCCAACTCATCCTATTTTAGAGGAACATGGAATTTTTTGGTCGAAATAGTCTGATCTTGAGAATCTGCTATCTCCTCAATCCTCTGAGGGATCCTAGGTTGGTTCAATTGTGATGTGGAGGGATACCACTAGGATATCACTCAAGGTCCCAAAGCGTGAATAATACCTAGAAGGGGGGTTGAATAGGTAGATTTTGAATTAAAAATTTCTTTCGAGTTAATTTCTATTCTTGCTTAAAAACAAATGACGACACAATAAAAAAAGATCATTCAACATGATTAATCTAACATTTATGCCCATCCACCAAAGAATTCTCCAAAAATTATCCAAATGTACCAACTTATCAAACTTCACCTAATTGATCAAACTAGCTTGATTTTATATGCAATTTTAAAAACTCAAGGAAAAATCAATTAAGCGATCAATTTATGAATTCAATCAACTTTTCAATATATCAAATTAATGAACAATTATGAATTTCATGAAAACTCAATTTCTAAATTTAAGCAAAAGCAATTCAATTAAAGCATATAGTAAATTGAAAGAGATGGAAAGCGAGAGATTGCAAACTGATTGATAACACAGAAAACGGCCAAGGACAATAATCTTTAGAGTAAAACTCCAGAGTCAGGCCAATACTCATAGAAGGAATGCACAATGATGGAAAGTAAAATACAATGAATCTACGAACGATCTAAGTACCTCAAGCTCCGTTCTCCCTAATTACGACTTCAAATTCTCATTGAATCCTCAAACTTCTCACAGTCGAACCTTCAAACAACTGGACTCCTCCACGATCTTGAACTCTTCTAATTAAGACGCTCGACAATTGCGAATCTTCACGACCTCGGTGTCCACCGATCGCTTAACACCGAATCCATAAACTTGAACTCTATCTATTATTAATAGTGAATTTGATGTGAACCAAGGCTCTTTAGATCTGATTTGGATAATGTAGATTATCTAAATCGATCAATGAAAAAGAGTAGAGATGATTGTGAATGACATGTATAAATGATCTCTCACAAGAGCTCTAAGATCTATCAACAAATTAGCTCTCATAATTTGAGACTCTCACATTCTGTTTTTGACTGCTCTAACTCGTATTTTCATCTATTTTTGCAAAGAGGTTGATTGATCCTCAAGTGGATAGAAGTTAGAATATAAATTTGTTTTCAGCCTAGGGTTCGTTTGAACAAACCATCATTCATTCGAACGAGCACTAGTTCGTTCGAACGAATATCAAACAAGCAAAACTCTGAGGCTGCAGCTCTTCACTTGATACCGAACCTTTTAACGAATGAAAATGAATGAGAACGAACTTATCTATTGTTCATTCAAATGAGCCAAGGCTTCATTCGAACAAGGAATCAGGAGTTACTCATTCTTGTTTCTCTTGTGAACTAAATTTTTTTCCATAAGTACTTTAAAGATGTATTTTGGAAAAATCGGTTCACAACCACAAGTCAATCACATACATGATGTTATAATAAAAACTATATGCAATGCATGTATGATGTGAGTGTATGAGATCCAAATCAAATAAAAAAGACCAATATACCTTTCGAGAACCAAGTTGACTGGTAGTGATACACCGTAATGTCTATTGGACGAACTTAGAAAAGAACGGGCATTGAGGTACTCACTCGTAGGACTTATGTAAGGATTACACATAAAGGGCGTTTTGTCTAACCGGATTAGCCAATTACAATATTGGACCTCATGATCATAACAAACTTCCCTTTTGGCAATCCATGACAAAACTGCAAAAAAAAAGTATAAGAATACAATACCAAAATCTATAATCCCCAAAGAGCCAAATAGAAGGAAATTATACATTTTGACTCATTATCCTATACTATTGAAATCACTTAATACTGCTCAACAAGAGGTAGACCTGTTTCCTACACAACAAACTAAACTATACCACGGGAAATCACATTAAAAAAATATATCAAATAAAATCAATGAGATCACATCAAAAGAGATATATCAAATAAAATCAATGAGATCACACAATAGATGAGTATTAGTATAAAACAAGGTACATTAAACATGGAAACCGAATGTAATTAAAACAAGACTTGAGCAATACAAAGTAACTTTAGGTTAACTTATACATATTTAAAAAAATATGTCTATATTACTGTCCCTTAGTATATGCTCAATACAATATCTAATCTCCCCCTATTTAACACCATAATTCTCCTTTTTTCACAATGACAAAGAAGGTTATAACGAAAGAAAGACCATAAGGAAGTAAAACATAACATGATAGGCATACATAGAGAGAAAACAAAGTGTTGATAGTAATGATCATAGACACATTAGAGAAATATCAAAGATATCATAGAAAACTAAGTCTATCATCAATCTAAAAAAAAATATACAAGAAATCATAGAGAGATACTGTCAAAAACAAAAGTGCATGTAGTTAATCAGTAGAAAAAATACAAGTAAAACCTTACTACAACAACACACAACACTCATATAACCAACTATAAACTACATCACTGATCATCTGCAGGCGGAGGAAGAGGAAAGACACGAGCTAGAGCCTCTGTCAATCCCTGAAGTGCCCCTCGAAATTAGGCAGTCTCTTCCATCATCGAGATGAAATAATTTTAGCGGATCCGAAGATAATGCTGCTCTAGCCTGTGATCAATATCAGGCAGTGATCTGATCATGATGAAGCTGTAATCGCTCATCTAGCTCATCTTTGGTATTCGGCTAACCGGTGAAAAATGAGGATGCTCCTGCTGACGTATGAAAGTCTCCACCCAATGGGGTACGAAACTACGGTGGAATCCTATCAATAAGGAAATCCTCAATATGTATCTACTATCAGGACTGTTGCTACTGAGACGACATAAATGGTTGTTGCTGTGGAGCCGATGCCGATGGCTACTGATGCTACTCTAGCAGCTGTGCCTCCTCATTTTCGTCAATAAGATCGTCCTCATCAGGAAGAACGATGACATGTCCTTATGACCTGGATAGAGTCTAACGTGTAAATGGACCAAGAGGGAGGACGAGCATGTCAGATGTGTAAAAAAAAACCTGCTGTGCAGTACAGATCCTAGTGATCAGGTTGCTGAATGCTAAAGACATAGTACGTTTTACACCAGTGGTGGAAGAATCGATGACTTGAAGAATGTACAATAGAACATCGATAGGAATAGTAGTACCGAGTGCATATAGAAGTGTGGCATGGGAGAGAGTCAGCGTGTTTGTGTGGCTAACTGGATGCAACATACTGCACACGATGAGGTTGAGGATACGATAACCCTCGTGTAGATATCCCTACTCTAATGTCGCACCCCTCGAGGTGAAGACGATCGAACTATTAACATGAAGGGTGGAAGCAATAAGATTGGCAGACGAAAGTGTAACACTTTGAGGGTATGGGAAGCCTGGCTACTTGACTCGAGGAAGACCAATAGTCTTAATTATCATCTTAGTGGTGAGAGAGAAAGGGACACCATAGATTTTCACAGGGTAGGCTCTCTAGGCATTACAAGAACCTGAGGTTTGAGTAAAACTCTCGAACTAGGGTCTCATTAGTCAGGACCCGTGACTGATAAAAGTGGTAGCTAACCACGTGAGTTAAATAGCCTGAAGGCTTAAAATCTCTTGGGTATCCTCAATGGTGCATACCCTCTCTGTTAGGATTGGATGGGACAGGACGGTCCCTACTTGAACCTAAGTGACCTGGGATAGAAAATGTATTATGCCTCTAGGTGATACTCCTAGGTGGATGACATAAGAGAAATGTCAACGCTTTATGGGCACAGTTTTGGTCATCATGACCACATAATATATATCAAAAGAAGAAATGTAGGATGACCCTTAGTACTACCTCAAATGTACTGAACTACAGTCCACACTAATCTGAAGTCTAAAAGAAAAATCAAATAAACCGAAAGAAAGTGAAAATGGACTTGAGGACTTACCGCAACAATGAACGGATGGAATCTCAAAACGATCAATGAAAGTGAAGCCCTTGATATGTAAAACACATTAACCGAAATGAAATCTAAGATTAACGAACTCCGGGATCAATATGACACAAGGAAATATGAGGATTTGAGAGAAAAATGGAGAAAACCAATGAAAATTATGAACAATTGGCAGTTTCTCAGTGAGTTTTAAACTGAGTAGTTGTGCGTTCGAACAAATAAGTGAACCTTTGTTCAAACGAGCATCAGAAGTTGCTTTTCTCTCATAAAAATAGAGCGTCCTGCTCTGTTAAAAAATCCCTGAACATTTTTCAACTGCAAAAATAAGGGAAAACTAGATTTTATTTCATGAAAAACACTATTTTTAGCTACAAACTCTAAGATAAAATCAATTAGTCTTCAAAGCTAAAAAATAATCCCAATGTTTTTTAGTTGAAATCTAAATCTAAAGAACATTTCGAGTGAGTTTGAGAGATATCAATGTGTTCTAAATAACATCAATACGTTCAAATGATCCTAGAACACTAATATACAAAAAGCTCACTTTCTTCTCACTCAATTATGACAGCTAGACATATGCATTAATTTCAACCATGAAATGTTCTTTGTGTCAAGGTTGACTTTCTATGGTGTTGAATGATTTTCACATCAATAAGAGCAAACAACCATAGTGAACCAACCAAGAGATTTTTGACCATTTCCAATCAAAACTCCCTCTCAACTTAAAAGCAAAAATTTGCAAATTGAATTTGCACTTGACTCACCTTTTACAAGGCGACTTTCACACAGTTGAATAGGCTACTTTTTTCAAAAGATTTACCAATGCTAGCAAATACACTATCTCAAGGGTAGCCATTTCCTTCCACTTTTAAATTTTTTGTATGTGTGCCATTTTCTTTTTAGGCTTTTACTTTTGGTCATTTGATGTTTTCAACCTAAGTCAATCTTTCTAGCCATGGACTTATTGAGATGAAAAACATAAAACTATTAAGCCCATCTTATATGCAAGACAATCTCATGCAAGACTAAAACCTATGAGATCACAAATAGATTGAAAGATTGTGTGCACCCAAGTGAAAAAGACTAAATGAAGAAATTGATAGTCTAAAGTTCACAAGTCAAGACTCAATCACTTTACATGCACTTAATACAATTCTCTTTTCAAAAAAATGGGATTACCATTAGCAAATTAAAACAAGAGAAAAATATTTTTGGATTATTGACTTCACAAAGGTGTGAAATGCAAATAACTGTGAGGGATAAAAAATCCACAAAAAATATCCAAAGACTTAGAATAGATAGACAACTTAAGAATCACCTAAACTATGGAAAGGAACACAACTTACTCAAGATGATTTTCAATAAGTGAAATGGAGTAAGATGTAATGAAGCAATTCATAGGGAGATTCTAAGATGAGAGTGAAGAGAGAAATCCCAAAATTGTTATAGAATCTCTTAGCCATCTAAGAGATAAATTTATTTTTTTTAAGGAAAAAGCAAATTGTGACGTGTGATTTATGGACTCCTTCTCAAGACCTTTTAGTTTATCCTCCCTTACCCAAACTTATCTTACAATACTTTTAGGAGTAGGGGGAACTTTTTGGGTCTTGACCTCACCTCTAACCTTGGAATGGGAAATTACTTTAGGCTTTTCAAGGTTCATAATATAAATGATCCTTTGAGCCACGGTCCTTGATTTTTGAATATGATTATTCATTTGTTGTTTCAAAGTAGCAATTTTTAATTTGTACTTTAAGGTCATAGAGTGAGATTTTGTTTGCCTTTTCTTGGCAAATCCTGTACTTCCTCCTAGAATGCCTTTCAACCATGCAATGAGAGTAATAAAATGATCTTGGTTGAGGTTTGGCTTGAAGTTTAGATTGAGGTAGTGGGCAAGAATGTGCTTGAGGCTTTGGTTGAGGTTGGGTTTGCCTCATAGGTTTAGGTAGCTTAACACCTTTAGATTTTGAGGACACAAACACAACCGACTTGAGAGCGGGAGATTGACTTGAAATGGATGTGGAAGGCTTGTTATTTTTCAGTGAACATGTCATAGCCCAAGCCACTTCTATCCTTCTTGATTTGAACGATATTAGGCATTTTAGAAAGCTTATTTGACCTAACCTTAAGCATTGACTTTGACATTCCTAGCTTGTGTGAGTTGTTCACTAAGAGAGTGAACTTTGGAATTCAATTCCTTCTTTTCAGTCTCACAAGCAATAAAGAAGTCGTAAGTCTTCCTATCTCAATAACAAATAAATTTCTTTCATTTTCTAAGGATACAACTTCCTTTTAGAGAGTCGATTTATCCTCATTTAGTTGATTCAATAAAGATTGATCAACTATTAAGGCACTCTTTTCCTTCTCACGAGACTTGAGCTTAGTGATAAGCTTCATGTTAGGCTTATTTAGAATTATAGATTCATTGAAAAGATTTTTAAAACAACCTCAATGCTGTCTTCATCATCGCTCTCATCATCACTAGACACAAAGTCTTTGATGTCCTCACGATCTTCATCGTCAATGGAATATGATCCTTCATAGACATTAGTGACACTCGTGAAAGCCAAGAATTGACTCTTATCACCTTCTTCTTTTTCTTCATCATCATTCTCTTTCCCCTTCTTCTTCGTCGGAAAGAGATGATTTCATTGTCTTCATATTTTGAGAATTTCCCTTTCTCTTATTAGGACAATCAGCCAATATATGCCTAAGTTTATGGCAATCATAGCATGCAATAGGCTTAGAGGTGGATTGTGATGAAGGTCTTCTTCTATCACCACTAGAAGAAGATTTTTGGACTTGGTCTCTTGAAGAGTTAGAATTTTCAAAGGATCTTTACTTGAACTTTGAGATCCCTTAGAGTTAGGCATTTTATGTCAATCCCGAAACCCACCCTATGCAGATTATGGGATGTGGGTGAAGTTCTTAGACAAAATCCATTCTAAGCATACATCACATCAAGTTTAATTATTGTAGCGAAAGAAATTTACACAAGTTACATATCTTTCTAGTTTATAAATAGGCTAGAATTTTTTTTGAAACATTACATTCATCAATAGTTCATCAACCGTGGGTCCCATACCCCACGTTCACATCTCATACATATTGAACTACATATTTACACAATTTATGAGTCCCATACCTCACGCATTCTTCTTAACTTCATATCTACTATGATTGTGAGTCTCATACCTCACACACACTTCTAAACTTCATACCTACTCTAATTGTGAGTCCCATACCTCACACACTTCTGAACTTGTACTTCACTATAGGTTGTAGGTCTCATACCCCACCTTCGTATCTGTACTTCATGGTTCGCTTTAGTTGTGAGTCTCCTACCTCACATTCATATCACCTGTACATATCATGGATAAATCCATGTGAGCTTTATATAAACCTCGTGAGTAATTCTAGTACCTTGTCATGGGTTTTCAACTGATAGTGGCCTAAGTATAAAAGAGTTTATAAAAGTGACTATTACCAATTATTTGCACAATTCAAAACACAGAATACTAAATCTTCAAAATAGAGAGCATTAAGCATTCAAGGTATTCAAACAAAGTATTTAATTTCTCAAATACAAAACAAGTGGATTCAAGTTTCATTAAAATTGGAAACATAAATCTTTGAATCATGAAATATGAGTAAATAAATCATCGTCAGAGTGATGGGGGATAAAGCCTTCTACCATCTTGTAATGTCATATCTTTTCACTTTCTAAGTGAGTCCGTATTGATCCGGCCTCGTAAGTTTTATCTCGTGGATCTATATTTTTATTTATAAACCAATTCTCGTGGGAGTCTCTATGCCTTCTAGCGAGCAAATTCTCGTGTGCGAGTCTCGTAGGATCTCACGAGCTCATGACGCTTATGCACAATTATCTTGTGTTACCAGTTCATAAACAAAGGCATTTAAAACCTAGTTTTTCAAATAGATGCTTTTTAAGAGAATATTTAACATATCTAGAATAAGAAACATTCATTTTTAGAGAATGTATGTAACACACTTTCACAATTAAAGATAGGCATGCTTGAAGTATTGGATAACCAATTGGCGTTTAAATAAACACATTTATAGAGTATGATAGTAGTTTGAAAACAGATCAAGTGACATGTTTAAAAATAGATCAAGTAGCATGTTTAAAACACAAGTCATGTAAATACATGAATTTGAATTTAAAACACTTTAGAAATCAAGGAGTTAAAACCTCCACTTCAAATTCCAGGATTACTCGCCTGTGGTCTAGAGTACATAGTCCTTCCTTTACTTGCTTATTTTATTTGCCTTGGCATACGTCTTATCCTTATCCCCTTGCCGGTGATCCTAGATCATATATTAAACTGAAACTCAATATGTGAATAAACATATGATTTTATTTAATTACTATCTCTTTGATGTTGTTAGCCTTAAGTGACTCCATTTTTGGATTCAGTGGCCCTCTAAACCTAAGGTAGGTCCCATACCCTCCCCTAGGTCCTATTTGAAGCTTATTCACCCATTAAGGGTATCTTAGTAATTTCTTATTTTATGTCTCATTTCATTTGGTTCATTGTTTGCCTATATAGACATCATTTTTGAGTCTAGGTGATCGTCAAAACATTATATGTCTTTTAATTTCATTTATACTCTTCTGGTAACTAAATTTCATCTTAAGGATGCATTCATCATTTTTCAGTTTGTTACAAGGTCATATTTTTCCCAAACAAACATCACTATCCGATCCGGTTTGTCGAACATAATTAGTTTAGGTTTTTCGGATCTTACTTTTCATATCTATAGCTTATATTAAGCCTAGGGGCATTTTCATAATTTTACATTTCACGTGTCATATTTTTTGGTGCTTTATTTGTTAAAATGGACTCTATCATTGAGTTTGGACTATCAAAGAAAGCCAAAATAGGTATTTTTTGACATTTAACTAGCTTTGATGTCACTAAGGGCATACTGATAATTATTACATCTCATGTATCTAAATTTTTGGGATTTTGTTTCATAAAATAGACCCTACTATTGGGTTTAGAATGTCCAAAAATGTTAAGGTAGGTATTTTTAAGGTTATCGGTGTTCAATTGATACCTTAATTAATTACTTAGGACACAATTAAAATTATTCCATTTGTCCGTTCCTATTTTTTGGGGTCTAATTTCGTAAATTGAGCTCCTCCATTGAGTCCGAAATGCCCAAAAACATTGGGTTAGGCTATTCGGGCATTTTAATTGGCCTTTATTTGGTCAATTTTTGGCTTAAGGGTATTTTGGTAATTTCTCTTATTAAATAGGATTTAGAATCAATTTTTAATTAATTTTTCTAGGCCATTTCGTAATTAACAGAAACATTTGGGGATTAAAATGAAATTTCAGAAAGTAAGGGGGTTCAAAATGGAATTTTAGAGAAAGGTTCAGAAAACTAACCGGTTTAAGGGTTTAAGGACTGAACCGGTTCAAAACTTCAAGAACCAACCGGTTCACATTGGTTCGTTGTGTCATGCTAGCATCATGATGATGTCAGTCATTTATTTAACCAAACTACACCGTCCTGTTTACCATTAGGATCTGTTTCAAGCGGTCAGGACCCAACCTGAATCCGGCCTAACCCGACCCGTCCAAGAATAGTCATTTTTCTCCTCATTTTTTTGGCGACGCAGCCGGTCACCATCTCCGGCATTGGTCACCAGATTCTAGAAAATTTTGAGTTTTTAAAACCCATTTTCATGCACTGTTTTGGCTATTTTTTGTTTCTAAACTCTTCCAGACATGTTTTAAGGTCTTTTAGAAGCATTTGTGCCCTTTGAATCTTGCTAAGGTGGCCGGAATAACCTTTACCTGATTTTTTGGTGATTGTTTCAGTCACTAGTTTCTCGATCATTTCTTCACCAAATTTTGTGGTTCTTGAACCTTTTTGTTCCTTGTTCAATTTCCTACAAATATATGGCCTCAAATCTAATCTTAACCATCATTTTGATAGATTGGCCGATTATTCTCCAACCTACAAGTGCTTATAAAATGCTCATCCTTGAGCCAAATAACTTGATTTTTGTTGCCTTATGTTTATTTTTCGGTCTAGTTTTGATCCCCGATCATAAAATAGAGTTTAGTTCAGGTCAAAAGCTTAACCCAGTTCAAGCTTTCATTAGTGACTGTCCATGTGTTATTTTATTGTTCGATGGTTTAAACCTATGTAAAACTGACCTATCACGCATAAGGCCTACCTCGAGCTCATTCAAATGACCTAGTACTATAAAGGCAATTAAGTGCCTCCAACTATTAATATTCAGGCTTGCAGGGCATATGTTAAACCACTGAAAAAACTCCCTAATGGTACGGTGAAATAGGAATCGTACCCCGATCTCAAACCACTCTAAATAGGCACAAATTCTCCATCACGGATACTTGAAAGGCGATTTAAGGAGACTAGAATCCTACGTCATACGTTGGAGGGGAAATCATAAGTGGTTCTTAGGGCATCTAACATGTCCTAGGTAATCGCACTTTCCCCATCTTCCCTTTTGTGGGGTTTGGACGAGGTTTCAACTTCTCTATTTCTGGGCTCTATGTAAGCCTTTATGATCAGAACCCCTGAACTGGAAGTGGGGAGTTCTGTGGGGTCCTTTACTACATTATTTATTGAGTTCGTAACTACAGCGAAAGTGATTTCAAAAATCTATTTAGATATTTTTCTTTACATGAATCATACAATCTTGAAAAGATGGGTTAGAATTACCTTGTTTTTGATAATCTTGATTGTTGAAGAGGCCTTCTTGAAGAGATGATGCAATCTTCATTCTCTTACTCCTCTAGGTCTTCTCTTTTTTTTTCCCTCTATATAAAGCCATACACCAGAGAGGAGAGTAAGCTTCTCTTTTACTTTCTTGCAGGAAAATAATATATTAGCTTGTCTACAACTATCCCCTTTATATCACATATTTATAGGGGTTTGCAAAATTAGAGTAAAAGGAGGGATCTAGGGTCTCACCAAATTAGCTCTAATTAGTTAATTAATTTCTAATTAACTCTTAATTAATTAATGACTAATTAATTCCACTAAATAATTAGACTTGTACTTTAATTTGGTGAAATAAAGAAAAACCCAACATCACTAAACATATATAGTGGGCCCTCTACTTAGATGTCAATAATTAGGATTTCAGCTTATATGCTATCAAACTAATTCTTAATTATTTTTACAACTTAATTCACTAATTATTAATTATTATAAAATTGTCAACATTTCAATAAATAATTTATTGAAATGACTAGATCCAGATTTCAGTGATTAATCAATTGAATTAATATATTAGTGATTTTTTCTCTCTAATTTAGAGAGTGTAGATTCCATCTTGAGAATATGTTTTCCCATAGTCTAAACAATGATTTCCCAAGATACGAAGGTGTTGATCTAAAAGACCTCACTCATTGGTAACTCAAAGTCATTGCCATTAAGAATTTGAGTCCACTATTCTCTTAGGATTAAGAGCTTATTGCGAATAATAAATATAAGAATCACATCAAAGATAACAGCTTTATATGACATGTTTCTTATAGTGATCCAGTTCAGTGTATTCCAAATACACCAATATAATAACCCATAGTCTACTACTCTAGTGGTTGAGATAAACCACCTTATCATATAGAGGTCAAATGTATTAAAATCATACAAATAAGCTGCTTAGTCACATTTATATGCCATTACATCAACACCCATCCTATCTACATAAAGCTCAAATGATTTATAGGGTAGAGCCTGAGTTAAAGAATAAGCTAGGTTGTTCGCAGATGCAATCTTGGTGACGATAACGTCTCTACGCTAAATGATATCTCTAATAAGGTGATACTTGCGCTCTATATGTTTCCAACCCTTGTGGTTCTTTGGCTCATTGGATTGAGCTACAACCCTACTATTATCACAACAAATAACTATAGGTGACTGTGTCTGTGGTACTACTCTTAGTTCTAGAAGGAACTTCTTGAGCCAAACTACTTCTTGATCTATTTCTGAAATGGTTACATACTTTGCTTCAGTGGTTGAGTCAGCAATACGTTGTTGCTTCACACTCCTCCAACTGATAGCTTTACCATCAAGAGTAAACACATATCCTGAAGTTGACTTTTTAGAGTCTTGATCTAACATAAAGTAAAAATTTGTGTATCCAATTGGAATGAACTCACCACCTCCATAAATCAATATACAATCTCTAGTCCTTTTCAAGTCATTTTGTTGCCCAGACAACATTATTGTTGAATATCTTATTTAAATGTCATTTAAGTAATTGATTTTATTTAATTTTCTTTTTATTTACTTAAGACATTATAATGTAAATAAGGAAGAACCCCCCATTTGGAATCAATAAAAATAGTCTCAATGCCTAATTCCTTTAGAATAAAAAGTTAACTCCCCCTTCTAAGAACAAAATTTTGAAAATGTTGCCTTGCACCATAGCTAGTTGGGTGGGTTACCCTATAGCTAAAATTTATTAAAAATCACTTTTAGACTATTGGATATCTAAGGAACAATTATCGGGAATTTTGCAAGGACATTTTTATGGATTTTAAATAGCTAATTTTATAGGCCTTAGCACGACATCACCTTAATCAAACCTAAGTGTTCGAGAGTCCGGTTGACTCCCATTGACCTAATCAGCTTGGGATATCATCTATTGATATTCCTAGGTAATTTTTTTTTATCACTTCTCGAGTCTTTGGAACTCGGGTCATGACAGAATGGTATCAGAGCTCTAGGTTTAGAATACCTAGGGAGGATGAGATGGAACTTAAAATTATTGGTCCGTTTAAGTCGTTCGATTAAGATGAGTTAAGTATTCTAAATATTAGTAGAATTGAAAATGATCATCGGAATGGAATTATAAAAAGTTGACATATGAGTCTTTGTTGTACCATAGCTTGTCTTGAGGGACAACCCCAGTTTGTCGATTGCCTAGTAAGTTCGATTATTATACTTGTTAAAGTAACCAAAGTAAGAAAAATTCATGCCATGCTTACTCATGCTTGTTAAATGAGTTATAGGGAGAATTGCTTGTATACCATATAGGAATTTTTCATGTTATATGAAGATATGTATATATTTAAATGATACTTATTGTGTCTTGTTATGGTATTATATGAGGCACTACGGATATAATGCAAAATATTATGAATTGCTTGAGATTAAATTTGTTGTATTGTTTATTTTGTGTTTGCATGTGTGATTTGATGCTTATTTGATAATAATATATGTTGTAGTTGTTTGATAATGATTTCTTTTTTGCATGTTTATGAACAAAAGGAAAAGAACAAAGAAGTGCATAATATACTCAAATTCTTTGGTTGCTTGTTAGATAATAATGTTAATTACAATTGTTTAACAATAATATTTCTAGTGTACCTATAAATAGAATGGATGTAGTATACCCTTAATACTTGAAACACTAGTATTGTGTATAAAAAGAAGGTAATACTAATAAAGCTGAAACACATTCTTACCAAACCTAGTGATAAATTCTTAAGAGTACATTATTGATATTATTCATGAATGGAGAAGGAGATAAATTTCTTGCCTAGGGCCAAGGACTAGAAATGAAATACATCTTAAGTTACATGATGAAGATACATTGAGATAATATGAATAATACTTGCTAGATAAAACTTGAAAACCTGGGATTAATTATTTGCATGGAAAGTAAACCACAAGTTAAAATTTGAATAGGGAGTTGTTATATCAAATGATATATAAGATGCAAATGAGAGTTGTTATACTTAATGATATGAGAGTTGAATTTCTATGTTTAGAATCATGATTCTTGAAAACCTGTAGCTTTTATAGTTCTAAGAGATTAAAAACGGTGGAAAGGAAAAACTATGAATCAAAGGTTAGACATGCAATGAATACATTGAATATGTTGAGTTAATATAAAGTTGTATAGTAAGCATATAAGTGACATTAAGCACATGAAACTTAAACGTTTGCCTAGAATGATTGTGAGAAACCTATTGAGTATTCTTCACCAATGCCCTTATTTCAATATAGGAAGATGCAGCTTCAAGACAACCAAAAGGGAGTTACTTCCTTATCTTATCGGCTAGTGAAAAGGTCCTAAATCCTCGAACACATGGCGAAGGCCATGGGACACCTAGCTAAAGTAGCACAATAAGAAGCCCAACAATACTTCGAAGGTACAAAACCTAGAACCTTAATGATCACGGAAGGAAAACAGAATTTTCCAAAAAGACATAGGATTGGACCTCAGATAGGGCCAGGGAAAAGGCCGAAAAAGAGACAAAGGGAGTCTATGAAAAACCTTCATTAGCAAACACCAATTAGCTTACCAGAACCAAGCCAACATAGGTGGAAGATTACGCAGGGACAACTCATATGCTATCATTGTCGTTAACTCGGACATCATATGATGGAATGTCCATCAAGGGTGTCAGCTTAGAGTAAGGTAGTGAAGATTGTAGAATGCTACAAATGTGGCCAGCTAGACTGTATCCAAAAATATTGTCCACAGGGAAATGGTGCTCCCGACGTTGTAGGACCACCCCAACTTGTATCACTAGCCCAAGTTCATAGACACATCTAAAAGGCTACCATTACTTTAGCAAATGATTCGTTGAAGGGTCATGGGAGAAACTATCAAGACTATGGTGGTAATAAGGATGCTAATCCCATCATCGTGAGAAGAGAACCATCGGGACCTTTTGACACTAAAGGTATATCTCTAATAATTAAATTTTCAATAAATTGCGTAACATTTGTTCTAGCTATCAGTATAAATATGAACCACATGTAAAATGAGAGCATAGATTTCACCATAATTGCATGGAATGAAAATTGTTAGAAGTTAAACCTAAGTAAATGTAATGAAATGGGAAAAATATAATATTTAAAGCTATTTAAGGAAACTCATGTCATATGTTGAAAACATAGGGAGTTAAAGAAATTGATCATGGTGATTGTAACGGTAAATTTATGTGAGTTTTATAACTTTGAAGGGATTTATAAGAAATAAATTTATATGTTGTGTTCCCATTGAACGGTAATCACCTTAATTCAATTATCTATAATTGATATGGTTCTTTGAAATTTTATAGAGGTATTAATTTGGGAGACAAATCGGGATATACATGATTATAATTGTAGAGTTATTGATGAAAATAATGAGGGATGGGATTCTCTCTCTCATCTTAAAGGGAGTAAGTGTAAACTAATGTAACGGAGATTCAGTAGACGAAATTCTTATAGTTAGAAATATGGTAGACTTAGTGACCACAACTAATTAATGTGCAAGACTTCAATTATTTTGGAGTTTTTCTTCAGGGAAATGGATGATCCATGAGAATTACACCTTGAATTCCATCAAGATGAAATTGTAAATACTATGAAAAAGTTGAGAACATCTAAATCACGACAAATTAATTTTGCAATACTGTGATTAAGAGTATTATTGTGAATAAAATTATATCATTGAGAATATGAACTTAATTGATATAGAGGCGATAGAGATAATGATTAAAAGTAATATGAATTAACAATGTGAAATATTTTCGCGGCAGAGGACATGGTTAATGTTTGATGGGTATCAGGTCCTGCTTTACAAATAATGGATGGGCCCTCCATCACCTAGTAACATAAGGAGTTGTGATCCTTAAGGATGCTACTGGTCACCATAAGTGGGGTTGTCTAGAATGAGAACATGAGAATTAGGCTCCGGTAACCTAGATGATAGTGGTGTAATAAGTTTGGGACTGAATATTGATTAAATATGAGGCCTATTTTAGGGACTATTGATCTTATACAGACACGAATGTTTAGAGACTTGATATGAATGTGAAAATGGCCAAGTTTTGAGAATTGCGAAGTTTAGATATTTATAATCAGATCGCATCTTGGACTTGGCCTTGAGACATTATACTTTGGGAAGCTATGATAGCTATACTGAAGTGCAGAGGCTATCATTGGATAGTAGTATAGAACATTTGGCTTACTTTTTAAGGACAGGGTGCAAGGCCTTATAATGCTTGGACAGGGAGCAAGCCCTTATAATACCTAGACATGGGGTAGGACCTTATAATACCTAGCCTTTTGTGTTCGGAATGGTATCTTCTTTCGGTTTCAAGCCGTAACCCCACACGGGAGGCAGGCCAAAACTTTGGGTCAGTTGCCCAAGAATGACAATGGGACCTTCGGATGTTTAGCCAATCCCAGGTGGGAATGATATCAGGTGTTAGCCGATCCCACATGTGACAGGGTATCAACCCTAGATACCCGAGATTATTGTGATTTGGAAAGGGTTTGGGCCTTTAAAACCCAGAATTTTGGATTCAGAGATGTGCACTTTAGTAGAAGGACGTGCCTTAATCCCAGTTTGCAGACGCGGTCTGGATTTAATTACGGACATGGTCTGGTATTGATGTATGGATCGAGAATCCAAAATGAGGGTTCGGGCCCCTAAAACCCGGAATGTGCTACGGACATGGTCTGGATGAGTGAGATAAAATTGTGAATAGTTACATTCTTCGGCACATGGGAAATGAGAAATGGATTTGTGACGGAATATGTGAAGGCCTGGGTGCCTATGATGTGAATTAAAAATTATGTATGTGTATTTGCATCTCTCCATTTATAAAGATGGATGATTTGAGATCATAAGATATTCTTTTGTAGGACAGTGTGCTTGTGATATGAATTAAAATATTAATTATGTTGATGTAATGCCACTTGAGAGAGTGATGGGACTAGTCTAATGGTAACTCATATTACTTCTTGCTTGTGGTTGTACAAGTATATGATTACATAATTGTCATATGATTTAAAGTTCTTAATGAATACATGATATAAATATGAGATTGTTGAGGATAATCCGTTAGTATTTTGTAAAGTCATATGATGATGGCTTTGGGGATTTTGTTGTGGACTAGGTGTGTTCATTAGATCATGATATGATATGATAGCAGTCAACCATTAGCAGTTATAGCCTTGCCTAGGAGTAAGTGATGTACCATAATGAGCCTTAGACGATTGTTATTCCAAAAATAAATATGTAATGGTCTTGACTAAAATTTAAAAGATTAGGCAAAATAGTAAGGATATGTAGAGATACATAAACAAGTCTTTGTTAAGAATACTTAGAGGTTCTAGGAGAAAGATATTAATGAATTCATTTTTCCACGAAAACTCAAATTGGGAAGCCTATAATATGGTTATGTTGATTATTGTGTAGAGGTTTTATTGATGGTATCGAATTACCTTGAGAATCCATAAAGAATGTCGTATGTTTGAAGTGATAAGTAATTGTGAAGTTATTAGTAACCTTACTAGTGATGTAATAGACATGTTCAAGATTGGATAAGATGTAACTGATGAGATGATTTATTCTTATTGGCAGATATGCCGGTAACCTTGTTTTTTGATACACTATGTAAGATGATGTAAGGTATATATATGTGTGTGGTTGTTTTTAGGAGATTGTGTTACACTTTGATATATCTGCTTACTTATAAAACCTAGACACCAAGAGACACCTACGGTACGGTGAGGTCTAGTGAGCTAATACTTTCTTATTCAGGTGATAACACGCATCCCAATACCTTATGGGCCAAAGGGTAGAGGTGTAAAAACACGTGGGGTAGACATTGAGTAAGTTAGCTCTTAGGGAATAAAATTGAGTGACATTGTGAACTAGCAATTAATTAATAAGACAAGTAAGCTTAAAAATAGTAATAACATTAAAGTTTAATGACTTAGACTAAACGACTGTAACAAGAGAAAGTGTATGTTTAAGATATTAAGATCTTCGTATCCTGAGGATAAATTATCTTACCCGGTTTGGGGCATGTATGTGAGTAAACTTTAAGAAGCCTATATTGCTTGGTGGCATGCGAACTCTTATGAACAATCAAACATGAATAGATGCAAACCAAATGGGTGAGGTTTCTAATAAGTATCTCTGATAGTAGGCGAAGGCATTCATGTGAGTGGCTTAACTAATGATGAGTGGGGATAAGATAAATGTTAGGTGAGAACATTGTAACACACGAGTATGTATTAAACTATCTTTACTCTAATTTACTAAAGTTGGGTTGTATCTGGGTACTTTAAAGGGGAAACCTCAATATTGATATGAACTGGTAAGGTGTGAAACTTCTTATGTTTGACAAACTAAATAAATGAGAAAATAGGACATCAATAAACGTAAAGATTTGTGATCAACTGTCACATCCCATAACCCATCTTATGCGGATAAAGGATAATGACTAGCTAGATAGGCACCTCGCCAATACACTAACCATTTTGTAGCGTATTGATGACATGTTTACCCGAAGGCCTCTTAACGTATCCAAATAGATTACATCATGTTATACAATTCGCGCAACAAAAATCTGTGTCTATAAAAATTTCTTGAATGTAATCATACTTGGCAGAGTAGAAGTAAAATTTACATTAGAGTTATATGACATGAGCCTATCAATTCATTACATAGAAACTCTAATTATTACAACTATGATAACATTATACATGTTCTATTCTTAGACTAAACTATTACACTATGGTGTTCATTACTTCAGGTTGATACCTTTCATGGTTGGGATACTAACCATGTTATAGCTAAAGTCTCTATGTTCATCCTGACTTATTTACATCTGCATCTGTAACCTCTTTGTCCTTCCTAAAAACTATATGATAAAACCCTGTAAGCTTATTGAAAAGCTCACGAGTAACTCTATTCCCCTGTTATGGGTTTCTGAAAACCCATTTACAAACCTTTTATAGCACAAAATGAAAGAATGGGGCATCTGGACCTAGCAAAACAGCTCGCTACAATTCTAATTTGTTCAAATCTGGGGAAGTAGCAAGCTTTTGGGGCAGTTACTCCCAATGCAAAATCAATAGTGGAAAAGGAGTAAACCTATCGGCGGAATACAATGATATGCTTAAGACTCCTCTCACCAATCTTGGTTGGAAAGGGATTTTAAAGGTACCAAATATTATTTATCCCAAGTTAGTTCACTGTTTCTATAATAATTTGGAATTAGTTTAGGTTGATAGAGACACTATGATTAAATCATTTGTCAAAAGAATTCACATTGGGATGGGACTTCAAGATTTAGCCCAAATTCTAAAGGTATCTAATAAAGGGGCACGAGTATTCTTTAGCCGAGACAAAATTGGTACCCTTGTAGAAAATAAAGTAGAAGTATATCAGAAAATTACCCCTTCAAGGAATGATTGATTCTATTTAAAGGTTGTTGAACTTAACCCAGATTTGTATCTCCTTAACAAATTTTTGAGTGTCAATGTGTTTCCCAAAAAGGAGCACTATGATGATGTCTCACCTTTATAATGTTATATTCTCTATTGTTTTGAGACAAATATTCCTTTAAACCTTCCATTTATCATGCTCCAAAACAAGAATGAGTCTTTGACCAAACTCTCTAGAGGTATATCCCTACCCTATGGAGCCTATCACACTAAGGTATTCAAACATTTTGGGGTTGACACTAGGGGAGAAAAGACTAAGAAAACACAAGGGGACATAACTAAGAGAAATTTGACCATAATGAAAGAAATGGCCAAAGGATATGTTCCAAGACAAGAGAAAGTTGAAGCCATGGATGTGGATGGAGAAGTGGGTGTTGAGGAGAAGGATCATACATCTAATGTTGATGGTATTCTTTGTTTGAATCAACTTGAGGACAAGGTGGACACTCTTTCTCAGCATATTGATAGGAAATTTCAAGTTGTGAATGAATCCCTTCAAGCTATCATGACCGACCTTAATATTTAGCCTTCATCCCCACCATAGTGTGTATGATGATGTCAAAGGGGGAGAGATTTTTGGCATCCTTTTTAAGACCCTTTCCCTTACACTACACTCTTTCTCTTTTGGTTATTGGTTATGAAACTTACTTAATCCTTCACTTTTTGATTCGGTAATGTGGGCCCCTTAACTTTACTTTTTGATTGGGAGTATGTGGACCTCACTTTTATGGTTTTTCGATTTAAACTTCTAGATAATATTTTTACTATGTTAAGTGTTTATGTTTTAGTATTTTATATAATTGATTAGTATGATCTGTGCTATAACATATGGGTGATAATCTATTGTTCATTGCCATGATTATTATGAGATGTTGAAAGGGTATTAAACTTAGTGGGAGCATTGAACTAAGGGGGAGTTAATAATTGAATTAAAATGCTTAAATGTTGCCATCATAAAAAACTGAGATAATGTTGAGGAGAGTTTTGATGGAGCATTCATTTTAGATTTTAATTAATTGTATTCTCCTAAATGTGTGTTAATTCTATTTGATCCTTAAGTTTTGATTAGCTAAATGTGTGTTATCTATCCTATGTTAATCATCTTTTTTGGAACAAAATATATTGGGACTTGACAGGGTATTGTTTCAAAGGCTTAAAAGGCAAGCTCAATGGAATCGGATGACTCATAGCAGTTATCTAGCTAATCAAGTAGGACTGCCTCATGCATTTCAAGTAACTAGAACCTATCAGCTAACCGAAAGACATTTTGGTTATGTCCAGTGAGTATCGGTTGACCAAAAACCCTTTGTGTCTAACCGGCAGACAGTAAAGATGAAGGGCAATCTAGATAGAAAATACTAGTTGACTAGGCTGTCTTCTACCGACTAATCGTAAGCTATTGCTCAAGGTGTGAAGTTATCTAGAGGATACCGGCTGACTGAAAGATCCTTTCCAGCTGACCAGGAGCCACTGTTCGAAGGTTTTTGGAAGAATTTTGAGAAGGAATCGGTTAACCAAGAAAACCTTTCTAGCTGACCAAAAATAGATCAAACTTGTTTATTTTGGCTATGCGTGAGGACACCGATTGATTAGAAGATCCTTTTCAACTAATCGGGGGTCATTGTTTGAAGCTTTTTGAAGAATTTATAGAAAAAACCAGCTGACCGGAAAGATGTCAAACTTGCTTCTTTTTGGCTATGCACGATTCCTTTTTTGACTTCAATCTAGTCATCCTATAATTATAAAGCATTAGAGGCTTCTAGGGTTATCAAGTACTACTACAAACATGAGAAGTATGATTTTTAGTGCATTCAATTTTTGATTTAAAAGCTTGTTAAGGGTGAAATTCTTTATTGATTCAAGACCTTTTTGTGAAAAAGAAGTTGACTCTCTCCTGTGTTCTTTGTTCTTGTTAGTGAGTGAAGAAAATTTTATTTTGCACTTTTGTTTGGCTCTTTAAGTGTTGAGTGATTTGTTGAGTGACAAACTAATAATCTTTAAAGAGTGTTGTACTGAAGAACAGTTGCAAAGTTGATTGACTATAATAAGGTGAAGTTATCACCCCAACAATAGCTTGAGTGGATTTCCAGCAAGAAGATCAAGGATCATTGCCGAAAAGTGGACATAGGCTAATTTCCTCAGTCGATCCACTATAAATTCTCTTCGCATTCTTTATCTTTATTTCTTCCATTTATTATTTTGATTGGTTTATGTTGCTAACATATTGAGGGGAAGAAGTTTTTCTTTGTTAGTCAAAAGAATTTAAAACAAACTATAGGTTTCCCTTTCAAGTTCCTTATTTATCAGTAAAATCCTCTCTATGTATGCAAGAACGGGATGTAGCCCTTTTATCTCTTTGCAACAAGATGTAAGTTATTTGAAATTGGATTCACGCATATATATAGCACAAGGTTCCCTTCACAGCCACTCCTTGCCTTTAACATGCTCTTTCTCTAACCCATTACCACCACAACGACTTCTCCACCATTGACCAAAGATCATAGAGCTAATTTCCGGCAATCCATCATCTTTCTCTTCTATCTACATCTAAAATACCAAGTCTGGAGTTTTGTTCGATGGAAACAACGAAGTGTATCATAGAGTTATTTATATATATACACACACACACACACACACACATATATGTATGTATGTTTCAAATTTAATGAGTATAACTTACCAAAAAAATAAAATTAATGAGTATATATATATATATATATAGTTGGAAGTCTAATAAGTATTTATATATAATTGTAAACCTTATTAGATTTACACCAAACCCACATGCATTACTAATCCCTTTATTTCTCTTCCTACAGGATCTACCTTCAAATACACTAATAATTATTTTTGAGATTTCGGTGTTTCGTGGAGGTGAAATGCTTGTATGGGTGTAAAATTTTCCACAAATGAGTGTCCTCTTACAAGGTAAGAGAAAGATAAGATTAGAGTCGGTCAGAGGGCACCGGTGTGGTACTGGCTAAGGGTTCTCTGACGATCAAGTTAACAAATTACTATTTGAGTGCTTGAAGAAAGTAGGAAGACTAATACCAAAGTTGGTGTACCTTGTGGATGAAAGGTTTGTTGTTTAAATAGTTGACGATTGTGTAAAGATAGCTCCCTTAATTTTGGTAGAATCCCTTGTTATGGGAGGATATTGTGCCACGAGTGGTGCCATGCATGGGGGTATTGTCCCCCTAATTTCTTAGGGATCAAAATCCCATTCCTTTTGAGTTATTTAAATATGATGGACTTAGTCAACTAGCATGCCCAGCTATCAATCTCGAGCGTGATAAGCTTGTAGACTAGATGTGTTGTGGTGTCCCCAAGGATGGGCAAACCAAAAAGCACTCCCATTATTCTCTACGGTTTACCTAGATGAATGTAGTGTGGTCAATTTACTCATATCTATGATTTGTGTCATAACTGGGTTTGTCAACTGAGTTTATGCCCATACAGATGCCCCTATCCTTGTCACCTTTGCTGAAAAGGTAGGGAGGATAACAACTTTATCAGAGTGAATGCCCTTTTAGGATGGTTCTGTTTCAGGATTTCTTCCTGGAGGCTTCGAGTTCGGATACTCTAAGCCTGGATTATTTGAGCTCAGAAGTTGCTCAACCTAGGTATTGGGGTGTTGAGGCTTGATTGGAGGCATCTATGTGCTACTTTGGGAGAACCGTTCTTGCCAGACACGACTCCATTAAATGAGGTGTGCTCTCTTGTTACCGCCTTTTCAATCACGTCTTATCACCTCTTCTGCATGTGGGGACGTTTCAAATTTCCCGCCCTAACATAGCCTATAAAACCTCATTATGAAGGTTTCCTTTGGCTTCTTAATGCACAAACCTTCTTTGCTTCAAGGCCTTCTATAACTCATCTTCTTTTCTTGTAATTTTTCTTCCCCATTTCTTTATCTTGAGAGATGTCAAGCGAGGAAGAGAGATCTTCACCCATCATAATCGATGATGGAGATAGTGAGGGAGGAGATAAAAAGTTTCTTTCCGACATAGTGGCCCCTAAAAGTGCACTAGGCACCTCTTCTCGTGAGCCCTCTCATTTCAATCCTCCATTTCCCAAAATCATGGATGACAATGACCTGGCGAGGTTCATTTCCAATTACCAGGATGCTTTTTCGGTGGACCTGATCATGGAAGTAGGTAAAGAAGACTTGTCTGGCAAGTCCGTGTCTACGGGAGGGGTTAATCAAATTCGACATTTTGGTAATTGCCTTGGGTTTCAAATTTCCCCGTTGCTAGCTTCTTCTGCCAATTCTTTGTTTTCTATTGTATTGGATTGAGCCAATTAACTCTTAGAGACTATACGATCCTCATGGGCTTTCTAGCCTTTGTGATGATCCATAACTTGTGCTTAGGGTTTGGTTAGTTAAGAGCTTCGTACATCATTAAGCAGATGAGTAACAGGTGTTACTACATTTCACCTCGTCAAGGCATTTTGATACAAAACCTTCCCCAAGGCAAGAAGGGTTGGGACATGTGTACTCTTGAGATCGAAGGGGCTTGGTAATTCTTGCTTGGAGAGTCCTTATATGTTGTCCCTGATACATGGTGTGGGGATCATAAGTATCCAGTCCTAATTGTGTCCTATTTTTCTTATATTTCATTGCCCTGCTCTAACATGTTACGTCTTGTGCAAGTGAGAATGTGAATCCACAACCGCACTCGAGTAAGTATAGAAAGGCTGAGCTAGCACAAGCTTATGATGTACAAAAGCGGGACTGGAGTCATCTTCTAGATCCGAGCAGGCAGAGGGATGAAGGACTCATGATTGAAGTTCTCAAGCCTAGGCTTCTTAGGATACCTGTTAGTATTCCCATTAATCGATGAGACTACAGCCCGGGCTATAGTCCAGACAAAAGTGACACTCCCTGAGTACCAGTTTATAGAAGAATTTTTGGTACGGATGGTAGAGATATTGAGGTAACCATCATGCTTCGTCCGGAAGAAGCCCCTTCAAGTTTGTAACACCCTTGACCTAATTACTAGATAAATAGGGTTAACTTAAAGATATTAATAATATTAGTGTATAATTACACTTAAACAAAGGTAATTGATAATAATTCTTAAACTATGATAAATTAATGAAGACTAATGCAAGACAATGAGGTCAAAAATTATACCAACTAGTAAACTAACATAAGAAATAAAAAATGGAATTAATTAGCTAACTTGCAAACAAATTAGAAGACAAATATAAGTAAATAAATAAATAAAAGGAAAAGAGGCCAAAAAGGGTTTGGTCAAGACTTGAACCCAACACCTTTGGAAAAATAGTGCTTTTACTAAAAAGATTTCACCCACTAGGCCATCAACCATTATGTTTATATTTATGGCAGAATATATATATATATATATATATATATATATATGTATGTATGTATAAGTACTTGGTAGTACTTGGTATGTAAGTATGCAAGTTAAGGTGTCAACTGTAGAAAGAGTAACACGTGAGGTGGTAAATGAAGAAAGGACCTAAGAGCCCTCCAATAAGAACACGTGTAGTTAATATATATATATATATATATATATATATATGTATGTATGCAAAATGTGTTGGTGTGAGGTGATTTGCTAGCTTCACTTGAAATTATAGAGAGAGAGCGAGAGAAAGAGTGAAGGAGAAGAGTGGGGGTTGCATGCAATTTGCATGGGAAAAGATTGAAAATGGTGGATGAAGTTCAATAGCTGATAAAGCTTAGAGAAGGGACATGTAAGGACCAAAGAGATTGAGAGAGAGAAAACAACCATGGAGATGGTAAGTTTCTCTCACTAAAAAAACTTTATGTTATACTTAGTTTCATTGAATATTAGTTACATGCATGTGAATATTGTTGCTAATGGAAGAAAATGAGACTGTTGGACTAAGAAAACATTATGGTTGAAAGTAGGTAAAACTGGGTTTTGAACCCAATAAAGACTAAGCTTGAAATTGAACATATGGCTTAAAATAGCAACTAAAATGCTAAATAATGCAACTTGAACCATTCAAAATGGTCCAAGGAACAAGGAGAAATAGTGATTTACAGTTGTAGAGAGAAAAGACTAAATGAATGACTTTGAGCTTGAAATTCTTTGTTTTATGAATGGGAAATTGTTCCTAAAGGTTCCACGAAGAAAATGGGACCAAAAAGAGCTAAAAGCCATTACTGAAACTCAACGAAATAGAGTTAGGAATTTCTTACCGGTAAAATGGGACTCGCTGGAGCTTCCCCTGTAAATCCTTTGTTCGACGGCCTAAAGTTGGTCAACATTCCGATTTGACACTGAAAAAGTGTTTCTAGGTAAAAATGGTTCAAAAATATACGAGCGAGTGACCGAGAAATGACCGTCACTAGAGAAAGAGACCAACGCCGATGAGAAACCCGTGTTGACCAGTCAACGGTCAACTAGCAACAAGTGTGCCGGGTCTTAAATGGGTTCAGGCCGACTCACGTAAAACCTGAATTTAAGGTTTATTGAAACGACATCGTTTTGATGATGCTATAATGATGCAATGATGATGTGTTAAACCGACTTAGACCAATTGGCTCTGGATGTTTTTAAACCGGTTCACTTATTGGATTGTTAGACCGATCGGCTCATAAAGCAATTTCATTGGTTCACTTATTTAAACACTGAACGAGTAGGTTCAACCCTAAGCTCTTGAATCAAAACTTTCTTTTTTTACAATTTGACACTAGATTTTAAAAAAATTATGTTTAGCCAGAAAATTAATTAAAAAGTGGCATTATTTACAATTAATCTTAATGCCTTTTAATATTTAGGAAAATATATTATTTTACCCTTGAACCTAAAAATAGTGCAACTAAAAGACAATTGAAATACATGAAGAGGCATTTCCAACATTTTTGGGCATTCCAAACTCAATGGTAGAGTTTGATTTGGGAAATTGAACACCAAAATAAATGAACAGACAAAATGGACCAATTTCAATTAAGTCCTAATGAGCTAATTAAGTTATTAGATAAACCCCAATGACCACAAGGGTACTTACCCTAACGTTTTTCGATGTTCCGGTCTCAACGATAGAGTCTGTTTCATTAAACAAGATACCAAAAATGCAGATACATAAAAATGGGTAATTCCCAAATTTTCCTTAATGATACCCGAAGCCAATTAAATGCTAAAGAGAGTTTATTTTGACTTTCCTCAACACTCTAGACTTAACGGTAGAGTCTATTTTAGTAAATTGAGTACCAAAAAATATGACGCATAAAAAGATAAAATTACTGAAATACCCTTAATAGGTAAATAAGCTATTAATTGACCTAGGAGGTATGGGACCTACCTTAGGGTTATGAGAGACACTAAATCCAAAGGTGGAGTTAGTTAAGATTGAAAATGTCAAAGAAACAATGATTAAATAAAATCATATAATTGTTAAGGTATTAAGCCTAATTTGACCTGTGAATCTAGGATCACCAGATGACAGGAGGACACGTGATAAGGAGATCACGTGATAAGGAGATCAATATGGGAAGTAAGATAAGAAACAAGAACTTAGGAACTGAGGTGAGTAATCATGTACTTTGAACATGGACTTTAATTCATTCGTTGATAAATATTTGGACTTAATTCCTTGTTTTGATAAATGTTTCAATTCAAAGTGCCAGTTGTTTACAACTTTTGTTCTTGATCATGCTTTGTGTCTTAAATTGAAATGTGCTATCTTGAATTATAAATTCTTATTTTAAATAATCATGATTGAGTGATTTGTGTGTAAAGCATGCTTATGATCTTGATTTGAAAACTCTATTTATGTTTGAAAAATGTGTTTTTTCAAAAGAAAGGATTTGCAAAAGTCCTTTGTTTTTTACAATGGTAATTACAAGGCTAATTAGTGCATAAGCACTTGATAGTGGAATCCATTGGACTAATTTTCGTTGGGCACAAAAGAAGGCCATAGATCTCTTTCGTTAAGTCATTGTGACCTCATGAAAACTCAGAGTCCAAGTCGACGCGAATTCTTTCGTAGAAGTGATAACATTAATGATAAGAAATGATTGAAGGTTTTCGAACCCCTATTCACTTGAAAATTGATTTTATCATCATATTGTATTTCCAACTCATTACCAAATGGAAACTTCGTCAAAGAATTTTATATTCCATTGCCACAATGGCAATTTCATCAAATGTGTCCAATGTTTCAAAATAGTTGATTTTCAACACCCTATTTCAATACAACTCATTGCTAAGGGAAATTTGGTCAAAGAGTTTTATATTCCATTTTCCAAAGGGTAATTTTGTCAATGTGCTTGTGATTCAAAATGATTACATTTGAATTATGTGATATATATATATATATATGTTTATGAAATGATCAATGTTGTTCATATGTTTTGTATCTTATACTTGAATTTGTGTAAAATCGATAGTGAATGATTATTATGATGGACCTTGCAAATTGAATCCAAGTCGGTACCCTTATTTGGATTTTCCTCAGGTAACCGAGGGTTATTATATTGCGCTAGTCACCTTGCAACTCTAGCCTTTCTGAATTCGTGGTCTGAGAGGCTAGATGGGATGCTCCACCTCGTCCTCGTCCTCGTCCTCGTCTTTGTTTGATATTATTACCTGCCATTTTGTTTAGCTTGTAACTGGCAATATTCGGATAATGAAATGGGAGTGGCTGTTTGAGTATGTGGCTGTTTGAGTATATGACTTCTCAAGCTCTCAACGAAAGCACCAATTTGTGGGAGTAGAAAATCTCTACAAATAAGTGTCCTCTTGCAAGATAAGAGAATATCAGAGTTAGTTAAAGGGCACCGATGTGGTACCGGCCAAGGGTTCTTCAAAAATCAAGTTAGCAAACTACTATTTATGTGCTTGAAAAAAGCAAAAAGACTATTACCAAAGTTGGAGTACCTTTTGGATGAAAGGTTTCTTGTTTAAATAGTTGACGATCATGCGGAGATGGCTCCCTTAATTTTGGTAGATTCCCTTATTATGGGAGGATATTGTGCCATGGGTGGCACCATGCATGGGAGTAACGTCCCCTGATTTCTTAGGGATCGAAATCCCTTCCCTTTCGGGTTATTTAAATTTGATGGACTTGGCCAACTAGGATGTCTAGCTATCAATCTCGAGCATGATGAGCCCGTAGAGTGGATGTGTTGTGGTGTCCCCAAGGATGGGCAATCCGAGAGGTCTGTCTAGGAGGCACTCCCGTTATTCTACGCAATTTACCTATACGAGGGTAGTTTGGTCAATTTACTCCTTTCTATGATAGGTGTCATAACTGGGTTTCTTCGAGTGATTTTATGCCCGTACAAACTTGCAAAGGTGAAAGTTAGGAATTATAAAAGGATCAACTAAAAGGATCATCCCTTCCATTTTTGTAAATTCTCTCTAAAAGATTCTTTATAATAGAACTCTCTCCCTCTATAAAATTTTCTCTCTCAATTTATGCACAATTAACAACCAATGCAATAAAGTCTAAGCCAGTCTTGATTAGAAAAAACTAATGTAATCAAAAGTTCTCTTTAAAACTTAGCCACAACTACTAGGGACTCAACCTCATACCTCAATATCTCCACCACCACAAGGTACCAACGCTAGTAGCCATGGCCACCTTTTCAACCCACTTTTCGTGTCTCACATAACCAAACACAGTGCCGTGCTTGTGAAACAAAAACAAACTCAACTAGAAGAAGCCGAACAAATCAATGGATTTGTAGAAACTCAAAGAATTGCAAAACAAACCAAAAAAATTCCCTCTGAAAACCAGAAGAAACCATGATGTCAACAAGAGAGTTATTTGGTTTGTATTAGATATATTTGGTTTGTGGGTGTGAATGATTTGAGAGAGAGTGAACACAGTCATCCCTTGGTTTATATATATATATATATACCCGTTCATGTTAGAAGCCAATTTGAATGTAGAGATGCAAGATATGGCAAAAATGTGTTGGTTTATTGCGCACGGGGAAATTCACTAGTTCAACTAACATCAAGGTATTCCAGTCATCTTGTATATATCTAATAGGGATATTTTTGTCATTTGGTAGTATATTTGTGAAAGAAAAACTACCTTTCCAACAATTAGAAAGGTAAAATAGGCATTTTAAAAAAGTTATATAACTGATGTCAGTAAATTCAGTCTATCATTAAGCAGTGTAATTTTAGATGCTAGAAGGGCAACTGTTGGAAACGGTAGGAAAAATAGTGTAATTTACCAATAAGAATGGATGTTATTTTCTGTAACAAATTTCTAGGTGACTTTAAACAGATGGAAGATTAAATAATGCATTTTACTTTAATTCACATTGCTTTGGGATAAATTATATTATAATCTGCTACATCGTATACAGAAATTTATCTCTTACAAGAATAAAAATTTCACATCAGTGCATATAGTTTACCCTAAAAGCAGTAACAAGAAATAGAAATTAAAAAATAAACAAATAAAAAAATTACAATAAATATATAATAACATGTATGGAAAATATTCACTGTGTTGAAATTTTTACGACCTCCTTATAACAGTAATCTAGAACAGCCAGTGTTTCTTCCTTGGCTTATACTGCTTTGGAGCATCTGCATAACAGAGTCATTTCTCAGTTTATCAAATTTGACCATCTTTAACACCTATTTTTTTAGAGGCCTACACTCGTAAAATAAAGTTTTACAGTAAAATGAACCTTGGATTTCATAAAGTGAATTGTAATGCACCTCAGACCAGAAACTTAACCACAGCTCTGCCCCATGAAAACAAAAACAAAAACAAAAACAGAACCATAAGGATATGAAGTTCATATGGATACAAATACTTGCCATCAAAATAAATAAATAAATGACAAACAATTATGTTGTCAGAAGTATATGCTAAACATTTTTGAACGTGGAGGCCAGTCCCACAACCCCAACCCCAAATTTTTATATTTCCCTAATCTCTTATCATTATTCTCCACATCTTGGAACAGCTGTGTGTTGATTTGAAACAACAAAAATAGTACATCTCATCTCAACTAACCAGCATACTGATTATCAACTCTTCACACAATGATAACTCACATAATGATATGTTCTCGATTTCAATAGTTTTCAAAGCTTAGTAGGTTTGTGTAGCTCACCATGTCTAGAAAGCAGAGGATTAATGCTTAAAACATTGTGTAGCAATATGTAAATTTCAAAACCTTCACCCCTGGGGGGCGGTGGGAGTGTGTGTGTGTGTGTGTTTTTTTTTTTGATCTCTGGACTTGCTATGGTGAATAGTAATGAATGTTCACATTCTACCTCTTTCAGGTGCCTGATATTGCGGAATAATTTCAATAAAACAAGTATCTCTGAATGAAGTCAAAAGACATATCTTTGCTGCAAACTGCACATAAACAACTAGGATAAATTGTGTTCTTAAGTCATAGAACAAATGATATTCAAAAGACATATCTTGCTGCAAAATTCACATAGACAACCAGCATTATATTAGTTTTTTAAAAAAGATAACCAGCATTGAATTATTTGCTGATAATGAAGTATAAGAATGTACTCCAGATCAGCACAAGGACAAAATGTGCAGTTTGGGGCAACACAAGCATTTCAGCTTTGATATTAAAGATAAAAAAGTGTTGTGGCAGAAGAATGGCATTTTGATTGCAGAAATCAAATACCAACTTAACCAACTTCTTGCTTCAGGTAAATCATAGGAAACTAACGTATCTTGAGCAAGAAGAAACCAAGGATTGCCTTGATTCAGTTTTCAGTAATTTCAGTTCAGCTATTTGGATCCAGAATTAAAAGACTAAACACGATAAGCAAATCTAGGTTAGAGGTTCATTATACCAAAACCCACCCGAAAACCAAACGCATAAAATATGCCATCCCACAGAGTTTTACAAAATCATTTGCTGCAACTTTTTTTTATAGTATGAACCTTGACATATAAGATAACAATAAAAATATAATGTTGGGGCCTGTTTGGCCACTCTGAATTTGAGTGGTGTCCATTCACATTTCACATAACATTTCAGTTTAGAATTTATCATTCTAAATGAAGCCATTTACAAAGATGTGGGGTTTTAAGTATATTTATTCTGACATTATCATTTTTAGGTTTTCACAAAAATAACAAGATTCAAGATTTGAAACATCATTTTTAAGACGACTGCCATGTTCTAATGACTGTATTCAAGATGATAAATTTCTACATTAAAATGCTAAATCAAAAAATAAATCGGGTAGTTCAAACTTAAGAGCATGTCCAAGGAGGCCCTTATTGTATGATTCTGTGCATGGTACTACACCCCATTTTGCGAAAATAAAAAATATATAAAAGCCATTCAATCTGATTGATCTTTGTTTAAGATCCCAATACATGAAAATCTCAATGTCAATTTCAAAATATAAAAACTTCAAAGATGCATGTTCTAATCCTTAAAATGTTACTGTAAAGTTCATGAATTGAATTTGAAAAAAAAAAAATGCAGGCAAAAGATAGATTTTTGGACCATCACTCTGAAAGAACTTTTTCATGGAAGAAAATGTGCATTCAAGAATTGCTAAAAGACAATTGCACTTTGTCTATAGCCGTTACATATCAAATGCAACAACTATTTCTAAAGAAGAGATTTATGCAAGTGATATAAGAAAAAATTAACATAATTGTTTGGACAAAGAATACTGGACCTTATCAGCTGCTGCTTGTAATGTAACGTGGTCCCCCCATTCACCAGATCTGCATTATGTAGGAATTAGAAATCTTCCTCAGAAGCAGATAAATAAAGTAATTGCTGGGAGGAAGTAATGACTCTCAAGGACTCTACTTAGCCATTTTCTTGTAATAGTGTTTGTACTTCATCGGGACATAGCCTTCATACAAAGAATGGTTGTCTTTAAGCTGGAAAAAAAGGACAAGAAAAAAAAAAAGTTAAACAAAATGAGCAAACGCAAATTAGTCTTTCCACTGAAGAAAAAGAGGTGTGCCTGTCCCATGTACTGCATCATTAAAAGTGGACAGTTGACAAGAATGCAGTCAAATGTGGGGTTGGGGGCCGGGGGGGGGGGGGGGGAGGGGAGAGAGAGAGATTCATTGGATAATAACAGTTTTGGATCATGTACAAAGCACCTCCAATAACAGTAGAAATCTAACTCCATACCAGCAAACTAACATTCATTAAATCATCTTCAGGTGACCTTTTCAGCAATTGATTTTTGGAAGTATTGTCATTTCAGTGCATATGATGGTGGTGCAAATAACAGGTTGGTGAGGTAAAAGTAGCACTACGGTGTTAAATGAGGTAGAGTAGGTGGCATCCTACCAGAAACCATTGATGTGTAATGGTTGGGTGGTGGCTACACTAACTGAAAGAGGAAGTGGTAACCACTATAAATCTTCAATGGTATAATTGGCGAAGGTTTGGTAGTGGTGACAATTATGAGATGCTGAAGGGGAGGTGCTGGCTGTGGTAGTGAAAAACCATTAGTAGTGGTGGCAACAGTGAAAAGTTGACAGATGTGGTGGTGGTGATGTTTTAAAATGCGGAAAGTACGTCAGAGCAAAAGATTCAAGGTGTTGAGGCATAAGTTTTTTGGGAGTTAAATTTCTTTAAAAATATTTGTGAAGGGATATTTTTAGTATTTTGAACTTGAGCCATCATTATAATTCTAAAATTGTTAGGGAATGTTATGTATTTAACTAATTTTTCTCTTAAAAATATTAATTTGAAAGTCTTTTATATCCAAAAATTCATTGTACAACAGTTTGTCCACCTCACAATTTTCCTCCTCCTCTTCTCCCTCCTCTCTCTCTCTCTCTCTCTCTCTCTCTCTCTCTCTCTCTCTTGTTAGGGAAAAAAAATCTAAAATCATATAGAACTCATATGGAGAGCATAACTTTTCTGTCTAAAAGTTCATTTCTAATAATGTGTTATGGTTTCAATGAAAGTGGTCAAGGATTATTATTGATTATATATTACTCTCAATCAAAGGGTTCCATTAATCTGAAAAAAGGGGTTATGATTTCTTCATTATTTTGTATCAATCCTTACAGTGAGGAATTATATTTTATTAAAAAAAAATTGTAACTCTCAAACTTGTAGAATTATTTTGGACACACAAAGTGTTCAAAGAATTCCTTTTGGATGCCTTTGAGTTTGAAGTGTATGCTCCTCAGGACCATTGTCTTTTTTCCTTTTTTCTTTTTTTGAAAGCTTCAAGGCATTTCCAGGATTTAAACTTTTTTGTAACCCTCACAGTTATAGAATTATTTTGGACACACAAAGTGTTCAAAGAATTCCTTTTGAATGCCTTAGAGTTTGAAGTGTATGCTCCCCAGGACCATTGCCTTTTTTTTCCAAAGCTTAAAGGCATTTTGGAAATGCCTTGGCAAGCCTTGACAAAGCGTTTTAAAACACTGCATGGTGGTATAATGCTAGTTGGCTGCAGGTGATGCTATGCTGTTCGTCATGGCTATAGGCTACCAAGGGTCATGGTGTTGAAGGTTGGAATGTTGGCAGCATTGAACAAGAGTCACCGGACACTGAAAGTGACAATGGTGATTGTGTGAGTAATGACACATGGAAATATGTTCACAGATAAGGAAGAGGTGGTGGTGGGGGTGACAATGGTGGGTGCTTCTTGTGCACCAAAATACTGGCCCTAAATTTGGGGGTAATTTCAGTACCACTCAGGACTGCACATAAAAACTATATTGCCATTGAAGGGCTCAAATCCAATTCTGCCCCCAACTCCCCAAACCACTTTGCACCATATGACAAGTTCTTTGGTCAATTAAAAGCTACCCTTATTAACAACCTGTTTCACAACCTCTTTCCGAACATGCTTGTGATACTCAGGCGACTTGTACATCTGGTCTGAAAGTGCACGAAACTGCAAAAAGAAAAAAAAATTAATAAATTTCGAAAGAATATATTCCATATTACGCTGAAATTGCACAAACCTGACAATTGCCATCCCCAGAGACCTTCACTTCATATAACCCATAAACGTTTAGCCTGAGAGGAAGTGACAAATGAAAACCACTCATTAGCTTACCCAACATGAAGAGCTTATAAAATAATAATGATAAGCAAGGCCCTCTCTATGAACAGATTCTACCATTGGGCGTAAAAAGCATTTAAAAAATGAGAAGATGACCATGCATATAACTATAGAGATAATTTATGTATTAACACACACATGTTTGTATGAACATATGTAATACGTTGGTGTGTGAATGGTTATATATATATATATATATATATATATACACATCCATACTGTCAGAGGTCCAAGGGGTCCATAGAATAAAAAGATTCTTCTTTTTCTTTTTATAATAAAGAGCCTACGTCTCCCAATATCCCCCCCCCCCCCCCCCCCTTCCCCCTCCCCCCACACACACAACAACAATTCGACTCTGGTGATTTGTGTTTAACCATCCAAGGTAACACCAAATCCAAATCTTTATCATTTTTTTTTAACTTTTATTCATAGTCTTCCATTGATGTCTTAGATTCATACTGTTTAAGCTACACGCATATATGTTGTGGGGTTCAAGGTTCTCTTCCTGGCAAAATGTGGAGATGACTATCTGGCTATGGGTGTCAGAAAAGAACTTAATGATTAGTTTTATGTTTTATTTATTTTGAGCCAATAAGATATTTTTTATGAGCGCAAGAAAAACATAGAATTAGAAATGCTGATTCCAAGATGCCTGCGGATAATGAGAGCTCAGGCTAGGTATTGTTAATGGGGAGGGAAGACATTCAAGGTGAAATTAGGGATCCAAAATGAGATCTTCCAGATTACTGAAAGAGGGCAGGGGATTACCAGACTCCTTAGGGTGGATAGAGAAGGCCTGTGATAGATCTGCGAGTAACTTCAGGAGATGGGCAGAAGAAGAGAGGGTCGAAACTCTCAGAGAGTTTTACATGGTCGTGAGAGAAGCATGAGAACCATGCGGAGGTTGAATGATGGAGGAAGTTTTGTGAGATTCGATGAATCAAAAGAGGGAAGGATTTTCAGCCTATACAAAACGGAATATGATAAAGGTGGTGGCTGGAAAAGGGCAGCGGTGGTGTTGAAGGATCTAGCTTATGCTGTCAGAGGGGAGGTACAGAACATGCAAAGATCATATAGGGAAGTAGCTACAGTGAAAAGGGGGCCGGAGGGAAAAGTGAAACTTAAAGGGGGATGGGGCGGATCGTGTCGTAGTGGGGAGGTGGAGCTCAATTCATGCATGGAGAATCTGGAATATTGCAAAAAATGTTTGGTGGGGAGGTTAGGAGCTCCGGGTGGTACTTAAGCCCGGGAGATATTGAGTTCAGAGATGGGTGGATAGATTATGGGGAGTGCCAACGGGTGTTACAGTAAAGGAGCTACATGGTGATTGGTTTTCGTTCGTGTTTCCATCTGTACAGGAGGAAACTCAAATCTGGAGAAATAGAGAATAGGTGCTGGATGGCCAACTAATGTTGCTTCATTGGTGGTACATGGCAGGATGTTGTTTCGAAGGAGGGTATGAAAAAACATGTAGTAGGGTTAAGGTTGATAGGAGTGCCAATTTTTTTCTGTAGAGAGGTGTTCATAGCGATTGGGAATGTTTGTGGTCGATTTATCAAAATAGATGAAGATACAGAGGTAATGAATCATTTGTGATGGGCTAGATTGCTGGTGGATGTCTCAGGGAAATCTTTACTGGCATCGATCACTGTGAAGGGCAGGGAGTGGTGCTATGAAATACCCATATGGGTAGAAAGAGGGCCTTGCTTTCCTGTGGAATATGGAGTACAGAGATGGACGGGGACGATTGGCATCAGAGAAGAAGGGGAAGCAGGCAGGATAGGTGTTCGCGCACACACAACGCTTGAGGAAAGGAATCTGCCGAGGGACAAGGGGAAATCTACAGCATGAATGGGAGTAAGCCACGTGGTTGAAAGGGCAGAGGATAAGGCTGAGAGAAATTTGAACTTGAAACAGCCCGTGCTGGACTCAGTTGGGAGGCGAGATGCTGTTCAAGAAGATAGGGGGACCAGTGGTTTTAACGAGGGGGATTGGGCCCAACCCAACAAACCGACGAGTGGGCTTCAACGAAGAGGCTCGTCAAGTAAGGAATGGGTAGTCTGAAATCAATTTGACAGTCTGGCTCAAGGACAAGAAGAAGATTGGGCCGACCCAAGAAGGGTGGGTAGGGCCAATGGAAGAAGACTGCATGGAGAGGATGAAAGAGGCCCATTCGAGAAAGGAGATCAAGTCTCAAAAGACCACAACAACAGGCCCACATGGTACTGCAGATGAGAAGAACAGATTGAATAAGGGGATGCAATCCTCTTTAAACTGTCAGCAGTGCATCCATGGCAGTAGAGGAGAATGGGGGGCAGAATCTAGCAAGGCGGGACCTAGTTGGGGTTAAGCCTGGGCAGATTGGGACAGAGGTCAGTTCAGATGGTGGCACACTGGTGGCTGACACAGACAGGGAGGAAGATGAGTCTGCAATGAAAGATTACTCAGGGGGAGTTTAAGAAGGTACAGTGGTAATGGAGAACAGTGGTTCAGGAGACTCCGGCTGGGGAAGATGGAGAAAACAGGGGACCTTTGAGGGAGATTTCTTCAAACACTCTTGTCTTGAGAGAGGAAGCAGAACATGTGGTCAGCATAGAGAGAAGAATCAGGGATTGTATTGGAATGGAGGAGACGTTGATGGATTGTGAGCCCTTCGCAATGATAAATCCTGGGAGTAATCAGATTTCTAAATCAGCTAGAAACAAAAGGTTTGAAGTGTCCAGATGGGTTATTCTGAGGGTTTAAGGGATGAGTAAGTGTGTCATGACATAGCTTTGAAGAGAGACTGATAAACCTAATTTTGGAGATAGAACAGATTAACAGAGTGGAAAATCAAAGTTCCATTAAATAAGTTATTGAAGAAGGAAAAGTCACCCAAAAAGCTTCGTAGGGTTATGAAGAATCTAAAATCTGCAGTTAATTATGACAATGGAAAGGGGGAGGAGGAAACAGAGGCAGGTGAGAAGGAAGGATCAGAGGAAGTTTTCTTCTGAACTGGAAATTTTTATCATGGAATGTTAGGGGTCTAAATGACCCAGACAAAAGGGCAGTTATTAAGGGATTGTTAAAAGGCTGGAAGCCTGCACTGGTTTATTTTCAGGAGACAAAGATGCAAGAAGTATCAGAGAGCACTGTTTGAAGTTTGTGAAGTGCGAGATGGGTGGAATGGGATTATTTGGCAGCAAGGATGGCAGGAGGCATTCTGGTTACTAGATTGTTGGGGGAGCTGGATCAGTCGGATGGGAAATTCTTTATTTCCTGCAGATTTAGATGGCTGACTGAAGACAATGATTGGGTATTCACAGGGGTTTATGGTCCTAATCTTGATGTGGAGAAGGGGCCTTTTGGGAGGAAATTGACATGCATGCGAGCAGAGGGGTGGACTGTGGGTGATTGGGGGGTGATTTCAATATCATCAGATATCCACTGGAGAAGAAGGGGGTGGAAGGTTGACTACAAACATGATGAAATTTTCAGAAATCATTGACAGGAGTAGATTGGTGGAACTTCCTTTAGAGGGGGGAATTCACTTGGATGAGTGAGAGAGAGGGATCCAGCAATGCCAAGGTTGGACAGATTCCTTATTTCAATGGATTGGGAGAGCTTAGCCCAGATTTGCTTTCCCAAACCGATTTCAGATCATAACCCAATCTTGTTGGGTAGTGGAGGGATGAGATGGGGAAAGGCTCTGTTTCAGTTCAAAAATACATGGCTGCAAGACCCAGGCTTTAGGGACAGCATGGTGGCAGGGGTATGATATTAGGGGTGAGTTAGAGTTATGTGATGGCTAAGAAGCTAAAACTTTTGAAGGCAGATTTGAAGAAACGGAATGAATCAAGAGTTTGAAAATGTGCATGCAAAGAAGGAAAGGTTATTGATGCAGATTCATTAGCTGGATAAGAAAGTGCAGGAAAGTCCCTTAACAGAGGAGGAGCGATGTGCAAGCAATGAAGCACGGACAGCTCTACTTTGCCTCACATGTCCATGTCGGACATGTGTCAGACGCCGACACTTTCGGACACTTCCCGGACGTGTCCAAGTTTTTTTATGTTTTCTAAATTTAAGACACATTATGGATACGTTTTGCTATTGTTTCTTCTTTTTATTGGATTTTTTCTCTTTCTCTTTTTCTCCTCTTCTCCTTAGTTCTTTTTTAGTTATACACACACCCACCCACTCACCCACACATAAAGACATACATATATATTCTATGTAATAGTTAGTAAATTTGTCTTGGAACTTGAATTGTGGATGTTGATGATTAAATGTAGAAGTTTTTGAATTTTTATTTAATGGCTTTGTTATATTAATAATACTTTTGTGATTTGTGTATTTTTATGTCAATTTTAATTGAAATAACGTTAGTTTTTTATTATATGATCATATAAAAAATAGGAAAAAAAAAACTAAAAAGTCCATAAAATAAATTTTTTAATCCAAAAAGTCCATGATATATCTTTTCTATCTAAAAAATTCCAAAAAATAAAATTTTAATACAAAAAAGTCCAATTGCTAACTTCCATCTTAACACCGTTAATAAACATTACTGATTATACTAAAATGACCTTCAAGTTACATTTTAGAAAAAAATACTAAAAAATATATAAAATAAATTTTTCAATCCCAAAAATTCATAACATTTTATAAAGTAAAAATTTATTTTTTAAGCATTCTAGATAAATAAAAAATGTTATGTTTCTTTTTTGGATTGAAGAATTTGTTATATCTATTATTTAATATTTTTTAAAATGTATTTTGAAGGCTATTTTGGTCTAATTAATAATATTTTTTAATGGTGTTAAGATGGAAGTTAATAATTAGATTTTTTTGTATTAAAAATTATTTTTTAGATCTTTTAGATAGAAAAAATATATCATGGACTTTTTAGATTGAAAAAACTATTTTAAGGACTTTTTAGTATTTTTTTTCTAAAAAATATAAAAAAATATTATATATTCAGCGTGTCCGAGTCCTTTTTTTTTTTAGTTGACGTGTCTGCGTGTCTGTGTCGTATCTGTGTCCCGTATCCGTATCCGTGCTTCTTAGTGTGCAAGGGATGGTATGAAAGGGGAGCTAGGGAGAACATTGAAGATGGAGGAAATTTCATGGAGACAAAAATCTCGTGCCTTGTGGTTGAAAGAAGTGACAGGAATACTATTTTTTTTTTCAGAGGGTGGCCAGCTATAATAAAAGGAGAAATAGCATTCGTGTAGTGACAATTGGTGATAGGAGGACGCCAAGCGGTGGAGGAAGTGAAGGATGGGATAGTAGGCTTCTATCAATCATTGTATTTGGAAGCTTGTGAGTGGAGAGCTGATCTAGAAGGAATCGAGTTTGATACCAATATGGCAGACCAAGGGGATACTTTGGAGAGACCTTTGAAGAGGAGGAAGTTCTCTTTGCCCTGAAGACTTGTGATGTGGATAAGGCCTTGGGACTGGATGGATTCACGATGGCTTTCTATAAGCATTATTGGAGGATTATCCAAGGTGATATCATGAGGGTTTTTAGCTAGTTTCACCAATCATCTTCCTTTGAAAGGAGTGTAAACACTTCCTTTATTGCCTTAATCTCGAAGAAAGAAGGTGCGGAAAACATGAAGGACTGTAGGCCAATTAGTCTTGTGGGGAGCATGTACAAACTTTTGGCCAAGGCATTGAGAATGAAAGGAGTTATGAGGGGAATAATTTTACCAAGCTAGAATACTTTTGTGGGAGGAAGGTAGATTCTCGATGCAGTTGTAATTGCGAACAAATGTGTTGATGCAAGGAGGAAAAGGAAAGAAAATGGATTGGTATGTAAGCTGGACATTGAAAAGGCATATGATCGTGTGAACTAGAATAAAGTTGTGTTCCTATTAGCCAAGATGGGTTTCGAGGAGAGACGAAGGAGATGGATTCAGGCATGCATTTCTATAGTATCTTATTCAGTGTTGGTGAATGGCTCTCCTGTAGGTTTTTTTTAGGTCCTCAAGGGTTTGAGACAATGCGATCCTTCATCCATATTCCTTTTTGTTGTGGTCATAGAGGTGCTCAGTAAGACGATGGATAGAGCAAGAAATGGGTGTTTGCTTCGTGGCTGTGATTGAAGATGGTGAAGGGAGAAGAGAAGAGATTTTACATCTAATGTTTGCAAATGACACCATTGTTGGTAGCGAGGCATAGGAGTTGAAGCTACGTGTTTTGAGATGCATATTGTTATGTTTTGAGGCAATTTTGAGGTTGAAGGTCAATCTTAAGAAGACGGAGATCATCCTGGTTGGTGAGGTTGCAGAGGTGGAGGAAATGGCAGGGGGCATGGGTTCTGAGGTGGGGAGCCTTCCATCAAAATATCTTGGGCTTCCGTTGGGTGCTTCTTCGAGATCAGCAAGGGTTTGGGATGAAGTGATTGAGAGATTTCAAAAGAGATTCATAGACTGGAAGAAGCAGTACCTCTCAAGGGGGGGGGGGGGGGGGGGGAATCACACTTATCAAAAGCACATTGGAAAATCTTCCCACTTACTATATGTCACAATTTTTTATGCCAACTTCAGTTAAAAGGAAACTTGAGATAATTCGGCATACTTCTTATGGGATGGCAAGAAGGGAGAGAAGAAAATCCATTTAGTTAGCTGGGACAAAGTGAAAGCTCCAATGACCGAAGGGGACTTGGGATTAAAGATTTGTCATTGTTCAATCAAGCTTTGTTTGGCAAGTGGATTTGGAGGTTTGCAATGGAAGATCAAGTACTACGAAGAAGGATGGCAGTGAGGAAGGAGAGTGGTTCTCTAGGGAGGCATTGGGGGGTTATAGTTGTGGGGTGTGGAAGGCTATTCGGAGGGGGAAAGATATCTTCTCTAAATGGATTAAGTATGAGGTGGGTGATGGGTCGAGGGTGAAGTTTTGGGGGAATCCTCATAGTGGGGAGGGGTGTTGAAGGATATGTTTCCCAATCTTCACAATTTAGCTAGGGAAAAGGAAGGGATGGTGGTGGGGAGCTTAGAGGTGGTTGGTGAAAAGAGAGTTTGGAGCGAAAAATTTAGAAGGAATTTCTTTGATTGGGAATTAGGGGAGGTAGAGGAGTTGATAGCGCTTTTGAGTAACGTGGACTTGGTGGAGGGTAGGCCGGATGACCTCAAATGGAAGGGGAATCCTGATGGCTCATATACGGTTCGTTCTTTTCATAGGAAGTTTGTGGTGGGGAAGGATAATTGCTTCCATGGAAGTTGATTTTGAAGTCTAGAGTGCCTTTAAAAGCCACTTTTTTTCTTGGGAGGCGACATGGGGTCCTATACCTACGACGGACAATCTTCAAAGGAAAGGTTATCATCTTCCAAGTTGTTGCCCATTATGCAAGGAGGAGGAAAAAAACATCGGATCATCTCCTTTTACATTGCAAAGTAACATGGGATGTTTGGAATATGATATTTTCCATCTTTGGGTGCAATTGGGTTATGTCGGCCAAGGTCAAACAACTATTTTGGGATGAAAATGTAAAAGAATTAGAAAGGAATTGAGAATAGAGTGGAGAATGACTCCTACTTGCCTAATTTGGTGTATTTGGTGGGAAAGGAATAAGAGAGTCTTTGATGGTGAGGAGTCTCTATTGTGGAAGTTGAAAGACATTTTTTTTTAAGACATTTTTTCTTTTGGATAAAGGAAGAATACCCTGTGTATTTAGATAGGCTTATTAATTTTTTAGGGAATCTTAAGCTTTAATTATTGTAGCTGGCTAAGAAGCACGGATATGGATACAAAACGACACGGACATGTAGACACAGAATTTCTCAAAAAAATAGGACATGAATACGTCAATCACACGTTAAATATATTATATATTTTTATTTTTTATATAACCATATAATAAAAACATAACATTATTTCAATTAAAATTGGCATAAAAACACTACAAATTACTAAAAATATAATTTCATTTAATCATCAATCTATGATTTAAGTTCCAAAATAAATTTATTAATTACTACATAAAACATATATATGTATATATATAACCAAAAAAAAATAGAAGAGAATAGGAGAACAAGAGGGAAAATATCCAAAAACAAAACGAAAACAAAAAATGCATTCAAAACGTGTCCCAAACATATCCAAAATGTGTTAGGATGTGTCCCTAACATGTTCATAACGTGTCCGAAATTCTAAAAAAAAAAAAAAATTGGAAACTTTTTCAGTGTGCCTAACATGTGTTCGGGAATGTTGGTGTCCGATAAGGACAAGTGAGCCAAAATAGAGTGTATGTGCTTCATAGGTAGCCTGGTCCCTTCTTTTTTGTACATTGGGTTAACCCTTTTTGGGCTCCTTGTTTATAATACATTTTTACTTTTACTGATCATAAAAAAAAAAGATTAAATTAAATTGTTACTTGTTTGTAGAAAAGAGAAAGAGTAGATATACAGGGTACACTCTCTAGAAGATTTGCTCAGGGTTGTTCATGCCTGGTGTGTGTGTGTGTGTGTAGAGAGAGAGAGGGGCAAACTAGACCTAACATGATATAGTGTTTGTTGGGTGTTGATATATTTATGGAAAGTGCTTCTTGATAATTAAGTATGAAAAAGAGTGATTTTGATCATAATCAGTTTAGTATTTGAATGATGCGGTTCAAAAGTGATTATGCTGTTAAAAGTAATTATCGGTATCTTTAGCTATCATATATGTAAAAGTGATAATAAAACTTGAATTACCAATTTAACCCCTCACCCAGACCCTAATTTCAACCCATCAGCAATTAATTTAATAAACAAGGTAAAAATGACATACTTATTTCTTTCTTTTTTTGAATGATATTTCTAGAAACTTTTATTTTTATAATTTTTTAAAGAAATGATGTATAATATTTCTAGTAGTTTTATGAAAAGTTCAGGTAAACTGTGTGAGCAATAGATACCTCGTTTCATAAAAATTTTCATTATTTTTACTAATAACTAATAAGACTATTACTAAAAATGATGTACATACTATTTATTTATGTTATAAAAAGTTTATATATGCAATACAATCAACATGTAAAAAAAATTGCTATGATTTTTTTGCTACCATCAACATATATATTTTTTTTGATCAGTAAATGTAAACTTGTATTAAGAACAAGGGGCCCGAGGAGGGCAACCCATACAAAACATGAAGGGACCGGCTACATAATTAAAGCCTAAGATCCCCCAAAAAATCCATAAGCCTATTTAGATACAAAGGGTATTCTTCTTTGATCGAAAAGAAAAAAGTCTTCAAAAGCATGTCTTTCAATTTCCAAAGATGGGATTCCACTCCATAAAAAATTCCTTCTATTTCTCTCACGCCAAAGACACCAAATAAGGCAGATATAAAAGATAACACATTAACAATAATATTAATATTTGGACATTAAAGTGAACAAAACTATATTCATAATCAGAATAGTCATTAGTTTCAAAGTTTTGGTTGATATTGTAAATTAGGCATACAACATATCCGGTATTTTATGATTTTATTGTGTACGTTTTCATGGAAAAGATGGATATGTAGAATTTTCAACACTGACCAAGGGGACTATGGATAAAGAGGGGGGAAGGGGCACACAACAAAACCATATTTGGCCAAAATTAGCAATTTTTTTTGGGCCAAACACAGTTTTTAATGCAGTTGGAGCGCAAATGCATGAGGTGGGAGGAGCCAAATGACTGCTGGGATATGTTCGGAGCTCAAACACATGTTTGGCCCACTGCAAACAGCCCAGTACCAGCCAATGCATGTTTGGCTCTTGCCCATTTAGGTAATAGTGTGTCATACTACTTCCAGTTCAACATCTTGGGTCATTGAATATGGTGCATCTGCTCATTTGACTGTTCAATCATCCTTATTTTTTAAATTCCAAAACTACTACCACTAAAATCCTTTGTTACTCTTACTAAAGATAGTAGTCCTGCAGCTGGTCATGGTATTCTTTCCCTTCCTCTTCATTATCTGTCTTCCGTTGAATATGTTCCACAATTTCCTTCTAATTTTCTTTTTATCAATAAGTTAGCTAGAGGTTAACCTATTCAAAAACATTTTAGACTCCATCATTTGATTTCCAGGACCTCAAAAACAAATATCATTGACAAAGGTCATGACTCGTGAGTGAGGTGGATTCCATTACTTGGATAGTAGGCCTTAGATTGGTGCTACTACTCTTCATGCTAGTGTTTTTTTATCATCAATGACATTGCCAATTGGTCATCTGTCTTTGCGATTTCTGAAGTACTTGGTTCCTTCATCGCAGCCAGTCTAGGTTAGAGTGTGAGCTTGGCTTGCCAATTGGAAAATTGCAATTGGCATGATATAAGAGTGTCCTAGGGCTTTTATTATTTTATTATTTTTGTGGATTATTATTCTCATATGACTTGTTTATTTCTAATAGAGATCAACCCGAGATTTCTTTAGTCTTCCAATTGTGCAAAAGAAAATTGCAAATCAATTTGATTGTTCTATTCATACTTTATGTTCTAATAATGCACTAGAATATGTTAAAGGGCCTCTTCATTCGTGTTGTGCATCAAACTTTTGGCTGGTATACATTGACAAAATGGGGCTGCTGAAAGAAAATATAGAAATTTGCTAGAAGTTGCTAGGACTATAATGTTGCAAATTTAAGTTCGAAAAGAATTTTGGGCTGATTTAGTTTTAACTGCTTGTTATCTCATTAATCAAATACCATCCTCTATTCTTGGAGGTCCAGTTCACTTTTCCATATTGTATCTGAATTTGCCTTTGCATGAACTGTCACCTCGAATTTGTGGATGTCTCCTATACTCTTTAGTCATAATAAAATAGATGCTCGGTGTCACGGGCTTAATATTCTAAGCACACATTCGGCACTTAGCAACTAACAGTTGGGCTCGTAGTGCTAAGTCAGCCTACCTAACTAGAACACTTAGTCTTTGTGGCTAGAGAAGATGATGATTAGGGAACAAGAGAGCTAGAGAGTTTGAGTGAAAGGAACTTGTATTGCTCAAGAGAAGATTGTTTACCCTTGGTTGGGTGGCAAATGAGACCCCACCCACTTTTATAAGCTCTTGGCTTTACAATGGACGGTTAGGATCATTTTGATCTAAGGACTATAAGGGTATGCCTAGAATGTTCCCACTTCCTTAAGGGATCATTCTAGAATCAAGTATCTATAACATTCTAAAATACTCTATACAAGTCTAGAAGTATGTACAAAGTTCTACACAAGTCTAGGACTCTTTACACACTTCCAAGAATGTTCTAGAGAATCCATGCAGGCCTGCTATGTAGACAAAAGGGATAGTCTAGTAAGCACTCATGTGGTGTCTGCGTGGTGACCATATGGCGTAACCTTCCAACAATCAACCTAACACCATCTCCCCCACCTTCAACAATACATAGCCCCCATCTACACTAATAGCCACCATAGAAACCCGCAAAGCACCATCAAAAAGCACCCATCCCAACCACCCACGGTGGCACCCTCCGATCTACAGCTACTAACTTGTCATCTACATAGCATAGCGGCAGCCACCGTCGCCAATCCACCACCAGTCCATTAGCCACACGCCATCACTGTCAATGCCAATCATCGTTTGCAATTGAATCTCCTCCACAAGCTCCACTCTCAACCCAACACCACCATCACAGATGGACCTTCCATAGCTCTCCGGTCAACGGGGCAAAGTAGTAGTGACCGATGATGGGAAAGAGGGGATTGTCGTTGCCGATGGTGGGGAAGAGAAACATTGATCATGGCCTTTATGGATGGTGGTCTTTTCTTGGGTTTGCTAAATGTGATAGGGTTTGTTTATGTGTGTGTGCGCGCGAGTACATGCGCTCGCGCGTGTGTATAATTTCTAATTTAGAGAGAATGGAGAAATTGGCCTTGCTACAACTCCACCATTGCTGCAACTCGGAAGAGATTGTTGTAACTCCCAAGCATGATATATTTATACACATCTTTCATAGCTCCATTAATAACTCTCTCACTCTCTCTCTCTAATACTCCCCCCTCTCTCTAAACCCAAATCCTTCTCCATAACTCTTTCTCTTCTCTCTCAAACAAACCCAAAAGACGCTTTGTTACTCCTCTCTCACTCTAACAATTTGTATTAGATTGAGTGTTACAAACAATTGGGGGGTTTCAGCTGTACAAGTAGGAGATCAAATCGATTCTCGGCGAGTTGCTAAGTACAAGTTACATCGCAAGTGTCCATGTTTTGTTGTTGGTTTGAGATGATAAGACTTCTCACAAAAAAATCTTAATAGTATGAATATGATTCTTGATTGTATTTGTCAATCATGTGTGCATGAGTGTGTATACATGATTTCCATTGTTCTCTTGGTCTATGTTGATGTAGTGGGTCCTTTTGTAAAGTAGGAGGATTTGCTACAGAGAGCCTTGTTTTTTTTACTTTCTTAGAGAGAGAAGAGGAGTTAACTCTTCTGGATTGTTAGAGATAGAGAGAGAGGGGATATTTTTTTGACTGAAAATACTTGTTGTATTTTATTAGTTCTAAGGGTATTTTGGGTATTTAATAACAAATTTCTGCTTACACATCAAGTCTCACCCCATCAGTAACGGCAACTGACAGCAAAGGAGGAATCTGTAACTTAAACTCAAAGCAAAAAATGGGCAGTATAAGTTTACAAACCAAAGGGGAGGTATCTGCAATTGTCAAAAACCAAAGGGGAGGTGGTAAGTGTAACTAAACCTACAATTAATTAAATTCTACAAATTCTGACTAGCAACAATTTTAGGATTTTGAGTGTCAAATAATAAGCTAAAACAATAGAAGAAAGTATTACGTATAGAATTAGGTGTTTATCAAAGCAAAAAGTATAGAATTAGATTTTAGGATGAAAAGAGAATTTAAATGCTAGTTGCAACTGGAAAAGCAACATTGATTGCGGAAAAAAAGAGAGGAAGTAGAAGAAGAAAGAGGAAAAGAATGCAAAATCTTCTTCCAATCTTAGCTAGAACCCTAAAGCTAGAGTTGCATCACTACATTGAATTAAAAGATTACATAACTATGTATAAATTGTTGGACTTCTCTTGCTTCTATTAGGACTAGAAAGATCAAAAAGAAATTTGTGCTAGTTAGACCATTTAGACCAACTAAAAATGACATCTAAAAGACCCAATAACATGTTTAACCCAAAATAAGACTCATAGACTAAAGGTACAACACTGATCCAATGAATCGAGAATTCAACTCAACTCAACAAGACTTAATCTAAAATCTCAAGTACTTGGGATCAACATTGATCCATCATCTCCAATCAGTTCTTTACTTCTTTATAAAGCAGTATCCTCAACTAAATCCAAGGCAGATGTCCTATCTCGCGACTTCAGGCCATGTTCCTTTTGGTCTTCCTCTCATCCTTTTAGCACCTTCAACTTTGGGTCAAATCACTCTTTATGTCAGTGCATTAGGTGATCTACGTTGCATGTGGCCAAACTATTTTAGACGCTTTTCTCTCATTTCATCTTCAATTGGTAAATTTCTAATTTCTCATGAATGGTTTCATTCTTTATTTTAACTTTTGTTGTAACGCCACTCATAAATTTCAACATCTCATTTCATCTATACCCATTTTCTAACTATGTTTCTTACCTGCCCAACATTCTGCACCCCAAAGCATAGCTAGCCTTCTAACTATCTTATAGAACTTCTCCTTCAGCTTGGCTGAAATTCAAAGTGATTGCCAGCATACTGACTTGAAATTAACAAAAAATAGCATTTAATATAAACTAAAAGCTGATTAGACAAGGTCCCAGTCATGCTCCATATAAAATTCCCAATCCAACCTTTCTCTATTTTCTTTTTCTTTTTATAAGTAATCCGACCTTTTTCTTGTTAGCATGTTGTGCATCAATAATGTCATATAGAACTTTTCCTTTAAGTGGAATTCTATGATAAGTAATCCAACTCTATGAAAGAACTTCTATACTTCATCCATCCAACCCTTAACATTTTGATTGATGTCCTTCTCAACCTCCCCATCCACAAGGATAATCAATCCAAGATATTGGTAATTGTCACTTCTTCATGTCTCATGGCCATCAAATTTTTTTATAGCATCATTTGTGTTTCTAGTTTTTACTAAAATATTAAACTCCATATATTTTGCGCCATTCCTTATTCTACAACCATTAAATTCTAGAGTATCTCTTAATATTTATAACCCCTACTCTAGTTTTCGTCAACTGAAGTCATGTAGTCAACAAATGGCATATACCATAGCACATCCTCTTGAAGATGCATAGCAATTTCAATATCCTAATGTTTCTCAACTTATCAAATATACTGCACATCTTTTTCCTTTTCTTTTTCCACACTTTCAAAGACAAGAAAAAGAAATAACAATTTTTATAATAAATTCTTAAAATATTCCTTTACCAATAAAAGATGAAGAGCACTATGACTACCAAGTACCAACAAAGAGACTTACCTCTCAAGCAGCCTTTGGTGATCTAAACTGGCATCACTCAAGTTGGGAATGTATGAATTTATTCGAGGGATATGCTGAAATTTCAAAAAAGATGATGCTTCAAAAAAATCATAAAAGTTCATTTCAAAATTGAAACATGGGCACCTTAAAACAATGAAGCTACAACAAATCAGAGAACAACAGTATTCTTTCATGCAATAATTATATAAATCAATCACAAAATAAATTTATCCAGAAAACTATCTTGAGATGAAATTTTTTCCATCATCTCATCATTCAAAGGGTTTAGAGAATGACAGCATCCTCTATCTAAATTGCTATTTAGTCTGTAAAAGAAAATTTTCCACAAGGGAAAAATGCTTGATTTCAGATCATGAAGAATAAAAGAGCAAAAGAGCCAACTGTTCTTCATAATACAACAGCTCTTAATTTATTAGCAACCAATCACAAATTACATAAACTTTGTGATTACTTAGACAAGTATGCAGCTCAATAACACAATCAGTAACTCCCTAACAATGATGTTCATTTTGTCAAACAGTAGCATTCAGATGTGGCACTCATGATTTCCAAAGCAAAACATGGACTAGGGGTGGAAGCCATGGAATATGATGGTATTTATTTATAAAAGGTAAAAGATCTTCAGGCCCGTGTTGGGGGAGGGGAAAGGGAGGGAGAGAGAGAGAGAGAGAGAGAAGATGTACATACAAAAGTTAAGAATATGGAGTCAGATTTCCAAGCTCAAGTTTCAAAACTTGAAATTAAAAAAAAGTTATCAAGAAGTACATGACAAGTACAAGGATGACATACCACAAAATTCGTTCACATTTTGCAGAACTCATATAAGAATGATGCTTTTGATTCTCATAGAATTAAAGCAGAATGGGTTAAGTGGAGAGTGCTTCAGATGTATTGTGTAATCGAAGAATACGCATAAAAATTTAAAAAAAAAAAAAAATTATAAAACAACTATAGACCAGCTATGCTCTATGGGACATAATGTTGGACTAATAAGAAACAACATTTTCATAGAATGAGTGTTATTGAAATGAGGATGTTGAGATAGATTTGTGGAAAGACAATAATGGATAAAATTATGAATAAACACATTCATAAGATAGTGGAGAGAGCTCTTGGAGATAATGTAGAGAAAATTGCCTGAGATGATTTGGCCATTTACAACAGTGACCTATACTGCTCCGATGAGAAAGAGTGATGTGATACATATTGAGGGTAATACTAGGCAAAGGGGAAAACCAAAATTAACATTCGGTAAAGTAATAAGGAAAGATAAAATTCACATACACAGTGATATACAGTGATATATGATCTACCCTATAGGATCAGAAAACTAGGTTTCCATGCTGCAGATTTGTGATGATTCATAAATCATAAGAGAAGCTAGTTGACCACCTAGGCACTAAAGACAAACCGATCATTAAGTGAACCATGAAAAAACAGAATCCTACAAAAACCACCTAGTTGTTCATTTTCATTAGAGTTTTCCTTTCAATCCACCACTCCGCAAACAAAATAATGAACAATATCAACATTTTTTTTGACAAGTAATGAACAATGTCAACACCATCTATATCTATATCTATATCTATACTATATATAAAAGTATGGATGTTTTTTGTTTTACACTTTTTATTTTGACAAAAATACTCTTAAAAATATCCTCCGTTTATTTTATTTTTGTTATCCTTAAAAATACCCGATACCCTCCATTTTTTTGTTAACCTTAAAAATACCCGTCAATTTTTATCGGGGTCATCTACACAAAGCCACAGTTTACCCTAGGGTTTCTTCGGCCAGTCTCTAAAGATCGTAGGAGGCACTCTTTGAAAGCAAAAAAAAGCAAGTTGGGTACCAAAAGGAGCATGTGCATCTTACGAATATTGTTGAAGCAAGCTGAAAAATAGGAATCAGGTGTTAATTTTTGTTATTCTACTCTATGCATTTTTTTTGTTCTTAACTTATGAATCTTTATGCTTCTGCATGTTCTTTCACACCATCCATCTTTGCTTTAGCATACTTGGGACACTAGGCTCTGGAGGAATATTGCTAGGTACCAAAAGGGGGCCAACAAAACAGTCTTGGGCTGTATTTCTTGCAGTTCCATATTTAAAGTCTATCAGTTAGAAGTAGAACCTGCTTTTTTTATATATAACGATTTATTCTTCCGCCAGTCTCTGACTGTCCGCAGAACATAAGAGCCAAAGCAAAAACTAACTTAATTCCTGACAATTTGATTCAGGAACAATGATCGCAACCAAGAAAATAGATGTGTATCTTAAACACCCAAACATGACCTTAATTAAAATTAACATTCTAGAATTGCTCATACGTGTTCAGGAGGCATAGACAGTAACACCAGCTACCAGTGGCCCAAGCAAAACCAGATGATTTCAAATTTTGAAACTTTTCCGTTAACATTAAAAAATTAGTAAGATGCACAGCACTTAAGCCCTACTCCCCTCTCTTTTTTTCTCTCTCTTCATCGCCGCAAAGCAGAGAAGCCAACTGATTTTTGGTTTTGTTGACTGAATTTTGGGTTGTTTGTTCTTCTTCTTTAACTGAAGTTTCAGCTATAGATAAACATCAAAACCATACTGTAATGAGAATTCCCTGAATCGAAATATGATATTGTGGCATTCCTAAGTCCTAACTATTCAGATGATCTTTTTTTTTTTTTTCTTGCTAAGGAACTATTCTGATGATCCAGTTTTGTTCATTGACTACCCTTTTTATAAGTTTAACAGAAATTAGGTTTTTATTGGAGTGGCTTGATCATTAGTCAAGGTTCAATGGCAAATATCCAAAGTTCAGGGGCTATACAATAAAGGAGGATAATTTGATGGTAACTGATTGCTTTTATTGCATTATATAACTATGTTAGTTTTTGAAGAATATGCATTTAGAAAAGCTTGAACATCATATTCTTCGAGGAGATTTCCCTAAACTCTCTGATCCTAGAGCTGGGACAGGATAATAATGTATCACCCATATAAATAAATGCTGACATAAGAAGGAAAAAAAACTGAAAACTGAATAATTTCTAGGGGAAAGTTACTAAAGCTTGATTATCCGAACGAAGGTTTCTGAAACCTGCCATCATGTTAAAAAGTTAATGTTCATTAATACTAAAAAATCCAAGCATGTGGAGAGCAACTGCTAAGTCAAAAAAAATCCCTAAATTGGTTAAGACTATATAAATGATTATCAAAACTATGGGTATTTTGGAATGAACAGTTTGGCTGACTTGAGAAGTCCTATTCTTCTCTTCATGAACAATAAGAATGATAAAATACAAATAATCAAGTAATTGAAAGTTTCAGATACCATTGGGGGTGTGGTGTTTATTGATTGACTGCGAAGCATTGTAACCTTACTGATATATTGTTGTTTGTCTAGCTCTTTATTTGCTCCAATGTAAGTTGATTTTTTAGATTGTAACATTTTATCCTGTTATTGGTTATCTTAGTGTACTAGAAACAAAGTTTTTGCATATGACAACCTTTTTTGGTTTTGTTTCGTTATTGCATATGTATTGTACTGGCTAATAAGGGAGCGTTGTTACCTTTTGGCAATAGTCATTTAGTGGTTATTCATTAGGCTTTGTGCGTGCATACAAAATAGTTAAATGCAATTTTTCCTTTAGGCTGTGTTTGTGCGCTTATGGAGTCTTATTTCAAATTATTTTATATGTTAGTGGTACGCACTCATTTCTACATGTGTAGGATTTTATTTCTTGTTATGATGCAGTCTTTCGTCCCTATCCTCAAATTTACATAGTTTTATGGCTTGTTCATAAAGAATGATTTCATTGTTCATTGAAGCGCCTAATTAACGGAATTCGTAGTATAAATTCACAGTAAGTATTGCTTTATTATTGTAGATTGGAAATGGTCTTCGACTAATAGATGGTGCTGCGCAGCTTATACTATATGCATGATACTACGGGATGACTCCAAAGAGTGATGATATGAAGCCATCTGAAGTGCAGCTCCCCCATAGATTGTCTGCTTGATTACTCCACTGCAATTTAGAATTGCACTAGATTTTCTTTTCTTTATTCTTCATTTCCTTTTTATTTGGGATGACAAGTTTAGTAACCTGAGTTTTTTCATTGCTTGATGTTGGATATTGGTACAAGTTTAACCGTTTTCTTTAAGATCCGCATTTCGTAAATATGACATTACGTACCTTTAGATGGGGATTTTTTTTTGAACAGGAAGGCAACAAATAAGCTGGGAGAAGGGAAGCGAGGGAGGAGACACAGTGATCTGCTTGAAGAAAGGGGTGCTTTTCATTGGTTCTGTCTACAAAATGCAGTTACCCCTTTAAGCTTGAACTTACAAAATAAGTGATTAATCTAAAGCTTCTCACTTACTTAGAAGTTAAAGTGAAGTTTGACTGCACGATTTGTTTAGGTTCTTAATTTTAGCATAACTAGAAAAAGGTTTTCAATGCATGCAACAACTTGGCATATAGAGTCCTTTATTATTAGGGCCTTACTAGCTAAGCTAGCCCTTGGGGTTCAATAAAGTGCATATATTTATTGGTACTATAAAAGATATAGAACAAAGACATATAGAAGACTAACGCTTTTCTAAGGATATAGTTTATATCTTGTTGATTATTTCGTGTATTATTATTCTAGAGACAGACTTTGCTTAGTGTATTATTCTTTTCTATGTACCAGGTTAAGGATTATTTGCATACGTGCCTCTAAGGATTATTCTGTTTTGATATAACTTTAGTTGTGTTATTATTCTCTGTTATTAGTTCAATTATTTATTTTGTGCAATTATATGACAATTGACAACCCTACAAAATTTAATCGATTTGCTGGATGGTATTCTTATTGCATGTAAAAGATCCTGGACGAATTGGAATCACCACTAGCTTAGGAATATGTAAATATATTAAGTTGGCATTCTGAGTTCCAAGAACAATAAATAAAAAAGCAAAAAACAAAATGAACACATTCTAATTCAAGAGGACAACATTCTGAGGTCCAAGAAGAAGAAACAAGATAACGGGAACCACAACGAATCCATTCTAACTCAAGAGGACAACATTCTGAGATTCAAAAAGAAGAAACAAGAAAGCAAGAAAGATGATGAATTGATAAAAAATTTCATCAAAAAGAAAATAAAAACTCAGAAAAACAATAGATTTTTAGACTACAATTTCAGTTTACTTAAGTATTTTTATGAGTTTTAATTATTATTTTAGACTTTGATACAAGTTACCTTTTCTTAGTTTATTAGGAATATGTTTACAACAATTATACAATTAAGGAACACTAATAGCATATCTATTTGCAAGTTCTTCCCGATAAATAATTTCTCTACTAGCAATGCATTTTTTTATTGCTTTTGGAATTGAGTTGTGTTATTATATCTTGTGATATGAGAATTAGTCAAATAATCGCACATGGTCTCTTACTTTATATTTTAATCTTTTTAGGAAAAATTAATATATCCATGAAAGCCCATGTAACACAATAAAAATGTTTGAAAATATCACAAATATCAATGCACCTAATATCATAAATTTGGAATTTTACCTTGCACATGCAATGCACAAGAATCTAAACTAGTACAAATAAATACATAAAACCCTCTCGGACCACAATCTACTTTTGCCTCATTGTGAGTTGTGCCAATGGACAATGCTCTTTTGATTCCTATAATTCTACTCTTTAATGTCAGTTAGCATAGTGAAGTGCCAATTTTTTGAGGAATCGATGTCACAACTAGCGAGTTCTATGATTTTTCTGACAAAAGAATGCCAATCTCCATTCTGAACCTCAAATCAAACTTGTCCAAAACACACTCAAGATGAAGTAAATGTTTCTCTATATTCCATGGATACTTAAAACAATGTGAAGTACCCATTTCAGAAATGGCAAGACATGAGTACAAAACCGGAAAATATGTAAACCCAGAACTATGTCAGAAACACTTGTTGTTGGACTCATACCCAGCATTCCAAGGTAATGGGGTATCCACGACAAACGTTCTACCTATAGTCACTTCATACTAAACAAAGAAAATGTGGATCCTCCAAAAATTCAGCAGTGTCCCTGGAGGTTAGACAAGCTGTAGAAAACCAAATCCCATGCAAGGATTCAAAAATGACTAAACCTCCTATTCATATTTAGTTATATACTATAATAATGTAAATATTATATATTTACTTTCATAAATATCTAAATGGTAGACAGTGGAGCGAACAAGTCTTAACTTAACACAAAAATGAGCTCTGATTAAAAAACAAAAGGGCGTGAATAAAAAATTAAAAAAAAAAACTGATTAGAATACACCATCCATAAAAGAAGCATCATAAGTCAAGACATTAAGAATGATCAGGTATCTTACAGGAACTGGTGCAAGGTTGGCAAGTCGTCGACCAACTGCACCATCCAACTTAGCATACTCCTCTGATAGTACAACAGCAATCATCCTATCATCGTCAACATCCTGCTGACTGCTTAATGAAGTTGAGCTTGAACATTCACCAGCACCATAAGTTCCATTCCTCATAATGTAGCAGGGCTACAGCTTACAGCTTCTTCACGTGATCAACAGCCCCACAGATGAGTTTCTGCTGCAAGTTTTATAAATAATACTAAATTAAAAAGAAAAAGAAAAAAGAGCTTAACCGACTCATTAACATTCCACACAACTAGAGTCCTTGATTTAGTAATCAAGACAATAACATATCTCAAAGTCTCTGTCATTTTATAGCATTAAACCATGACATAATTTTAGGAGAAAAAGGAGAGAACCTTCATATAGTACATAAATGCTAATCAAATCTGAATGAAGTTATGAACAGAAAATGTAAAGGACATCAATAATTCTTTGAAGATCAAGACCATCTTATTGTATGAACATCTTCCTATTCATGTTTGCATCATCAAATAGCATGCATGTGGTGTGGAGATATCCTAGGGTCAAAACATGAAAACACTGGCCTTCTTCCCCGCGACAACCCCTGGCAAAAGGCATCATCCATAAAATTTATCCTCTGCAGATATATCAATTGAAAATAACATTTGATAGCATAACCATTCCAAGAAAAGCAAAAGTGGGCGGAGATAATATCGGGTGTTGAACACAATCATTTTGATTGGCACATGACATCTGACAAACCCTACGAAGGAGAGATCTCACAAAATAGCCGGTCAAACCTATTTGAAGAATTTTTTTTTCCTTTAATTTTTTTTTTTTTGATTGATCAGTTAGGAGGTATTCTACCTAATTACATGCAAATGCAATCTATTTGAATCAGAAACAATGATCAGCGGAAGAATAACAAACCAAAAATGCAGAAAACAACACTCTGATTGAATCTAAAAATGTAAAAAGAGCAGAAAGAAAAAGACCTGACCACCTGGATATCAAAATTCCCAAAGTCGAATATGAAGGTTTAATTACCTTGAGATCGCTAATCTTTATGCAGATAGTGGATGGTGAGGTGGACAAAAAAATAAAATCAAGGATACATTTTGAAAGAGATCCAATACTTACGTGCGATTCCGTATGTATGTAAAATTTTGCGGTTAATGGTTGTTCAATGACTTTGGCGATGGCTGGTAGTGGTTGGTGGTGGTATTATATCAAACATATTTGGGCCTGGGCCGGGGACGGGAACGGACCCTTCTCTTTTCCTGAGTGCGAATGGCGGGGTGGGTTTTCAGATCTCTGAAACAATCAGGCGGGGGTGAGCAACGGTCCGGGCCCGAAAGTTTTTTTTTTTTTTTTTTTTCAGTTAATTATACTTCAATCCGACTTTTTTTTGGAGTGTGAATCTATGCTCGCACACTTTAACATTTTAAGTCCATGTTTACTTAATTAATTTTAACATTAAGGATGCACTTGTTGATTTGTCATTCATCTCTTAGGCCATGTTTATTTGACAGAATACGAGGATATGATATGATAGAATAAGTGATATCTTATTCTATGTTTAGATATTTATTTAGAATAAAATTAGTTATAATTATATTTTACCGGTGTAGGATAGAAATAATCCTATCGACTTGGTGGGATTATTTTTATTCCATGCTTAATGGGATAAGAAGTAAAATAAAAATTTTTAATCACTCTTTTATAAAAAATACAAATTTAATATCACATAAAATTTCATTTTGAAAAAATTTTATTATTTTTTATTAATAATTGTATCGATCTAAATATAGAATTAAAATAGAATAACATATATGAGCTTTTTATCCAGGCATGTTTCAACCACTAAAATGGGATATTTAATATCTCATTGAATTTTATTTCTTATCCGATCCAAACATATTCTATCCGATCCGACATTTTTATCCTATCGTCCAAACAAAACCTTATGACACGTTCGGATTCCAAGCAGAATTAGTCAGGTTAATTAATATTCAAATTAAATAGTGAGAGAAGGAAGAATATGATTAATTAGTGTGGTACTAAAAATTTAAGTTGGTGTTTGGAATGAGTAGGACTAAACTTATTAGTGGGGGTTATAATAACATCCAATGTTTGGGATTAGTTGTGGAATAAAAACAAAATGGCCCAATTACCCTTAACAAGTTATTTTAATATTTTCACATCCTTAACTAAAGTGTTGTTTACAACCTGCTTTGGCATGCACTGTTATTAAACAAAAATTGTACCTGAATCATGACTTTCCACAGTTTCACTATTTTTTCACAATGTTTTATAATTTCTGGAATTAAAAAAAAAAATAGTAATAAAAAATGAAGGCCTTATGAATAGTACAAATGGGGGTTATTACTACCAATGTAGTTGGCACAACCTGTTACAATGGGACTACTACAACCAGATACAACATTATTAAGTAAGCACTCTTGTTGGCACTATCCAGAACTAAAAATCTCAAAGAAAGTACTCTTCTTGGCTCTTTCCACAGTTCCTCAAAGTGCACTCTGTCAAGGAGCCACCAACCCACTATTTTACATCAACAAATACAAGTAACAAAGTATGAGATACACACCTACATTAATCATTCATGCACAAAAACTCACTGTCACAACAGATACAAGCATATCATCAAAAGTGCTTTAGCTTCATTTTAACCCCATATGACCAACCTGAGATTGGTTCAAATGCCAACATCATACATACAGGTATGCTTTGATATACATACAACAAGGATAATTTGTAGTTCACTTCCAACCTGTGTATTTACAAATACAAGCAAAATACCCAGTCGGTGTTGTTGGTTGTAACCTAGGTGACCCACCCAAAGCATTTCCCAACTGCTTTGGTACTACAAAAAAACAAACTATAGTCACCTATTTTCATACATATATACATAAACATTCATAGTATTTTGTTTTATAGCAAAAAACATTAACTCAGATTATAGCCATTTGAAGAATAGCATGGCTGCAATGGTGCATATTACCCCTAGCAAGAAGAAAGCTAAAGGGGTGTCGACATTGGCTGGTCGAGGTAGAACTGGTGCAATAGTTGCTAGAGGCAGAGGAGCTGCTATAGGCACAATTGGTGCAGTAAAATCCTGGATTATGTGGAGAGAGGGCAAGTGGTGGTGGTGGATGGGGTAATGGTGGTGCAGCTATTGGGGGAGATGTTGGGACTAGTGGAGGTACAACTGTTGCTCTTGCTGATACTGCTCGTGCAATAGCAGCACCAATCTCCGCTTCTAACTCTGTTGTCGTAGTCATATTTGTTGAAGATGTTAAATTAAATTGAACTACTGTATTCAAGAATTTTAAGTGAAAAAATTATAATGGAATAAAATTACAAAATAACTTAAATTTATGCATATAAAATAAAATAAAATAAATTAACATGCGTAAATGACAGAAAAAATAAGTTTGGAGTGAGCTAGCCTGTGAGGCGTGTAATCACTGCCCTAAAGCTGTTGTGCCTCCTTACGTGAAAGTTTCAATAGTCACGAACAACTCCAAGATATAACCCAGATTTTGCTTATAGTTAATTTTCTCAAAGTTCACGTCCACTGGAAAAAGGATGAACCGTCTAAAATCAAAGTTGCTCACACAAAGATGATATGAAAATACAGAGAGGTTGGATAGAAGAAATTAAGAAATATTGTTGTGTGTTGTGAAAGAATATATAAGCCTCTATTTCTAGGCATTCTCTATATCTTCTACCAACAAATATATCTTAAGAAATCATCCACAAGTGACAGAAAATCAACAACAAAATTATCAAAAAATCAACAACCAAATATCACAAAATTAGGAAGAGATTAAAAACTAATTTTGAAACTTTCAAAGATATCAAAAATACAACAGAAGATTGACCTTCTCCATGGATAATAGTTGCAGACCCATGAAGCGCAGCTAATTGCATTGCAGATGTTGGAACAACATAGAAAGATTGACCCTGTCACTCACGCTCGAACCTACGCCAGGCCTCTTCTGCAAGGGAAAATGTGGAGTATGACCTGTACCTACATCCTGAGAAGCCATGTACTTGCGCGTGGCAAGTTTCCCAATTCTTATATATTCCAGGCCTCCGGCCAATAAAAACCACGTACCATTTATTTTTATTCCCCATTGCTATTTTTTTCACAATAGACACAATTGCAGGTCTCATTACATAGTAATAAAAAAAATTCATCGTGTGAAACACACAACAAAAACGGATAATTGCATTGAAAAACTGAATTAACATATAGTTCGTATTACATCAACATACCTGGTAGGTAAAAGTTAGAGAACTGTAATTAACAAAAAGTGAAATAAACATGGGCACATCTTGCCTAATTGTTAGAAAACTTAGTTCATCTCAAAAAGTGATCCCCCACCCCCATTCATGCATCATTTTTCAATGCACAAAAAATAAGTTACCCTACTAATTGATTTTAAAACCCTCCCCCCCCCCCCCCCCCCCCCCCCCCAAAAAAAAAAAAAATTTTTTTTACAACCCAAACTTCTCTAAAACTTTTATGGAGACTTAATTAAGAAGAGGTCAGATTTTGCAGTGTCATTCACAAGCATTGATGCAGCCCTCATTATGTCATCAGTGGTCAAATTTGGCAGCTTAGACAGCTCACCAAAGATCGTGCAGCGTGAAGCTGATACATCAACTTCATGGCCGATCCTTGAAGCCATATGTGACATAGCAAACTTTGCCTCTTCTGCAAAACCTTTAAAAGCCTCAACCATCTCGGAGACACTATTGGCCAAGAAATCACCATTCCTTGATCGTTTCCTTAACCTTACACCATTATTTTTGCTCGTCCCACCTATATCAGTAATAAGGGATTGACTCACTTGAACAGAAGGTTCTGTGCCATCTACATATGTATCGCCATCTTCCTCACCATCATCTTCTTCTTGCTCTATCTCTTCCACAGCATTGGCTGGGCCCTCGGCCAGCTAGCCAGTTGCTCTATCTTTGCCAAAACTTTTGCACCACTGGTCGTAATATGGAAATGTTTTGTGCTTAAGCTTGGCGGTAGTTGGATCCTTTTACGAAATTAGCTGCATGATTAGGTTTCAATCAAAAATAGGTAAAAAACCCTATTTCTATAAATTTATATGTATATATATTTTTTGCAGTATATGAATGTAATATTTTTACGTTATGGTAATTCTCCCATACACACTAATCAAGTATTTCAATTGACTTGTGGGCATAATTCCATCCACAACCACTACTATCAAGTGCCGAATAGAGGGAGTTGTAAGTCTTTTTCCAAGTTTTCAATTTAGACTCGATGTGCGGGGAGCCCCTAATGTCAGTAGTTGGTAACTCCTAATGTCAGTAGTTGGTAACTCCCTGAGTAGGAATTTCTCCAAAACCTGAACATAACCTGTAACACCCCGATCCCGTGAAATTAATAATTAATTAATAATTATTAATTAATACTGACTTACAGAATGATTTAGGGAATTAATCATAATCCTGGCAGTCGCCATAGACCGACTAAATAATTAAATATGTCCGGAGGGAAGGGTACCTTACCCGAATCCAAATTATTGATTAATTCGATGAAATAACGCCGTTTTAATACTAACGGAACCCGAATTAGCTAACCTGGGAAATCCTGAATGATTAATAAATGACACGGAACCTCTGACCCTGAAGATAACTGAAATAGAAACTGACCGGAAGAAACCGCGTCGAAAAAGGAGCTACGGAATGAAAGTTATGTAGCAAACACTGAAACTGAATTAATGCGCAGCCAAACAGGGCCTTAACCAAAAATGTGGAAAAAGGGCCAAATGGGAGGCCAAGGGAATTGAACCCTTGACCTTTGAGTGGAAAGAAATTTTACCCAAAAACTTACCAATTGGGCTACCCACACCTTTGTGCATATATATACAACTTAATTGTATATATCTCTGTATTGACCCAACTTGCCACCCAAATCAACCAATGACAACCCATGCAAACCCCACATGATTACTCCACTCAGCCCACCTCAGCTCACCTGACTCTCTGATTTTCAATCACCTCAACCCTGCACATACATATAGAGATATATATAAGTATAAGTGTATATATATTACACATAATATTGTGATTCATTTTGGTCACAAATAGATTCTGTGTATAAACCAGAATAGAGGAAGTGAGGCCTTACGTGCGAGTGAAACTGATTGGTTAGAGGGAGAGGGCTGCATGTGTGTCCATGGCTTGGGGGTATGCAAGCTTGTGCTTGCCTACGGTATCCATGGAATGAAATGCACAAGGGAAGGAAAGGAACTGAAGATGCACGACTGACTGAGGCACACCTGGAGTGCCAAAAATCAGGAACCGAGCCATAGAGGAGAACAACCACTGTTTGAAAGGTAAAACACCAAAATTTTTTCGAATTTTCCTTTCAAGCATGCCTACTGTTTTCAGTGTATTTAATCTATATAAACTGTATACCTAGGCTCCTGTGAGACCTTAGAATTGTCATGAACAACTGAGGAGGTTGGATAAGGGTAGAAAACACAAAACCGTGTATCAACCTCCATTAACGGACCATGGAAACTGGGTCTGATTCGACCTCCCTAAAACCAAGTTTTGATGGTCTAGAAATGATCTAGACACTGACAGGGTCCCAAATACACCAACCTGCGACCCTAGAACACTGATTTGGACCCTCAAAACCGAACTTGTGAGTCTCGGCCATGGAACCCAAAACCTGAAATGAACACTTAAACTGAAATTTGTAAATGGGATGTTGACCCCCATGGAAGTACGGTCACAACAAGCCAAACCTCGTGCGATTTGGTGGAGAAACGGGGTCGTACGACCGAACTGAAACTTTGCACGATAATCGGCCAAACAGCACCCCATGCATGGCTTCGACCCATAAAATCGATGCCCAACCATTGGCATGACATCCATACGATGTTTGAAACCAAAACAGGTCGAAAGCCGTGCTTGAAATGGCACGAAAATGGTGAAAAACCGAACCTGCACTTAGGGCAACAGTGCCCTGCGCGTTGGAGAAGATAGAGTTGACTCGCCAACTCGTTTGAGTTGGGCCGAGTCGACTCACACACGTGGCAACGCAAGACTATGCCACCGAATTAATGAAACTACACCGTTTTGGGCCTAACTGATTTAATTCAAATTGAATTATGCCTGTTTGGTTACGGTGATAACAAATTAAAATTCAGAATTGGGCTAATCCTGAACATGGATAAGGGCCAATTAAGGGATAACAGGAATATTTAATTCCAGTTTTCTGAGGGTCACAGACCGGTTGGTTCACAATGTATTTGGACCGGTTCAGTTCTTGAACCTAAAACCCAAGGGGTTTGAACCCCTAATTTATGTAATTATGTTTTAACCCCCAAATGATTTCTGAAAATTACGAATTTGCCCCAACAGTTCTGAAAATTATACTGTAGCCCAAATTTTGGAAAAATTATACAATTAAGCCCCTGAAGAATTAATTAAATAATTATTTAATTATTTTATTAAATAGGTAAAATTACGATTTTACCCCTAGACATTAAATATGTCAAACGGAGTCCAAATAAATTAAATAAATAGTGTATTTTCACTATTTCAAACATTCTGGACTCAATGGTATAGTCCGATTTTGGGAAATACAGTGCCGAAAAATACAGATCTGTAAGTGATAAATTACTGTACTGCCCCTGATGGCACCAGACCCAAATAAAAATAAAAGACAGTCTATTCTGACTATGTCGGGCGTTCTGAACTCAACGGTGAGGTCCGTTTAACGAACTGAAGTCCCGAAAAATATAGACACATAAAGTATAAATGACCATACTGCCCCTGATGCTTCCCAGGGTCAATTAAACATAATAGATAGGCCAACTTAATTATGTCGGACACTCTGGACCCAACGGTGAGGTCCATTTTATGAACTGACGTGCCGAAAAAAAAAAATATGACACGTAAAATTATCAAATTACCCCTGATACTGTACGAAGCCCAAATGAAGTCCGATTGGGACGAAACTGATACCGATAGAAACCCGAACACTGGTGAAACTGTATACCCGAATAAATGACGAACCGGGGTCAGAATCTTACGAAACGTAAAATGACCAAAATACCCCTGAGCACTGTAAGTGAAAGATAAAGGTCAATCTGATCTGATAAATTATCGTAAGTATAATTATGAACACTGAAGGGCTAAGTAAGACTCCGGAACTGTCAACGCGTAAAACGAGAAATGACCGATGTGTCCCGATGATCTAAAGCACATACCAAACGAAGTCCAAAGGACTTGAAAATTCACATATAAGATATAAGGGACATTCTGAGGACCACGATAGGGTCCGGGACAGCAATGGTGAAATTACCATTTTTGCCCCTAAGGCCAAATAAGTGCTTAACTGATAACGATTGAAGTCCAAATGACTTAAATCATAATCCTGATGACTGCTAAGCCTAATTAAAGAATGAAATAGCCTCGGGTGAGACCCAGTGAAAGGGCGATAGGCTACTAGGCTATCTTAGGTGATCCGATAGATACCTAAGATGACAAATGAGACCTGAATGGATGAGTTCTGATCTGTATATGATTGATGATTATTGTTCAGGATATACATGGAGATGCCTGACGTATCTAGAGGTTATCGGATTGTTGTGCAAGGAGATAACTGTAACAGTTTGTGAGTAACCCTGACTCCTGAACTGGTGCATAAGTTCTATCTAGATACTGTATTTTGAAGCTCTGTACTGTTTTGAATGTTATACTGTTTAAAAAGCATATATTTAATGTACGATATGCCTTGTCCTGATTGATATATTGTTCCGCTTTGTTCCGACATGTTCAGTTCTGATATGTCTTGTTCTGATTAATGTATTGTTCTGCTTTGTTCCGACATGTTCAGCTACGATATGCCTTGTCCTGATTGATATATTGTTCCGCTTTGTTCCGACTTGTTCAGTTCCGATATGACTTGTCCTGATTGATATTGTACCGTTTTGTTCCGTCATGTTCAGTTCCGATATGTCTTGTTCTAATAGATGTATTGTTCTGTTTTGTTCCGACTTGTTCAGTTCCGATATGTCTTGATCTGATTGATATTGTACCATTTTGTTCCGTCATGTTCAGTTCCGATATGACTTGATCTAATTGATATTGTACCGTTTTGTTCCGTCATGTTCAGTTCCGATATGACTTGATCTAATTGATATTGTACCGTTTGTTCCGTCATGTTCAATTTCGATATGACTTGTTCTGATTGATATTGTTCCGTTTTGTTCCGTCCGTTATGATCTATCCGTTTCATGGTCTGTCCGTTACTGATATGTCCTTGTTTTGACTGACGTATTGATCTGCTTGGTTCTGTTATATCCCGATCGTTAATGATCTGTCTGTCTTGATTGTTTACCTGTGACTTGAAGTGGTGTTTTGTTCCGTCTGATTCCGTTATGTTCCGTCCGTTAATGGTCTGTCTGTCTTGAGTGATATATGGTCCAGTTCCGTTATGATCTGTCTGAATTCTTGACTTGGTATATAAGTTACTGCATAGATACTGTATTTTGATGCACTGTACGGTTTTAAAAGTTATACTGTCTGAATGCATGTTTTTAAATGCAAACTTTTATACTGTATTGTACGCGGCATGATTTTGTCCCGTCCTACTATTGTTTTGTTCGGTCTGTCTTGTTCTATTTTATGGTCTGTCTGATTTTGTTCTGCTATGATATGTCTGACTCTGGGTACCATTCTGATTATGAGCGGTCTGGCATAAGTAGGCTTGATTACGCGCCTAACTGATATATTATTGTTATGCCCTGTTATGTTCCGCCCAGTACTGATCTGTTCTAATATTTGAATTAATTGCTTATACTCTCGTTGATATATTGGCATCATGCACTGTTCCGTCTGTTCTGATTTGTTGTTCCGTTTAGTTCAGTCCCGTTTTATTCTACTTAAACTGTATTCAAGTAGATCTATAAAACTGTTATTCTAAAGCGATTGAACTATCCTTGTGATTCATAAACAAGACCGGGTTTGAAACCCATGACAGGGAACCTGTGTTACTCACTAGGCTTTTCGAAGCTCACCCCATTCCCTAACATTTTTCAGGGATTATCTTTGATGGATTAGAAGACACCATGATATGACATGGTAGGCCGAGTGGCACTTCAAGTAAAGGATCTGACGGCACTGATCTGTAGAGACTGGATTCTTGTGGACTGATTCTGTTATTCAGGTGAGTGATATGATACGGCTAACCTGATTTACATGTACTGGATAGATAATTATGGCTCATGGAAATAAACGGTACTCTAAAGATATTAGATCTGCTCTGTACTATATGCCTGATTTTAGATATGCTCTGAACTTAGAACTGTTAACTGTTTTGGATTTAGACTTGCTCTATGGTACATACCTTTATGGTGGATAAGTGAGTTGCATTCCCGTGACACAAAGAAAAAGTTTTAAATTCCGCTGCATCTGACCCTACAGTTGGAGTGCAATTCGTCGGAAAGTTCAGAATTTGCCTTTGGTTGGTCGGGTCGCGACCGACTGGCAGTCACGTCCTCGACATCCGCGTAGGGTGGGGTTCGGGATGTGACATAACCAGACCTAGATGTCCCCTTCTCCACCTTCCAACCAGACCCACACAAATCATTCAAGGCTGCTAGTAAAATTTCCTCCTCTTCCCTTGTCCATATACGGCGACATTGTTTTGGCTTGGTGGCTCACTTGCGGAGGGAACTACTACCACTTTCCATAACCAAATGATAGAATATGGTTAATATATGCAAAAATGTTACATTAATAAATGTATGATATGTTTACATTCACATAAATGAAGATAACCAATCCATACCCAAAATGACATCAAAATAATGAATGTCTAGGGGTATCAAATCGGCAGACAATGTAATATTACCCACTAAGACATCACAAGCCTTATAGACTATAGTACCATTCATGGAATTTCCCAAAGGAATAGATATAGATAATATGTAATCTAAAGGCTCTGGAGATTTATGCAACTTTGTAGCAAAGTCGTATGATATGAAAAAATGAGTGGATCTAGAATCAATAAGAATATGGGCAGGACAAGTACAAATGGAGAGAGTACCTGACACTACATTATCAGTGGCATGTGTATCTTCAGGAACTATGGCAAAGACTCTACCTTGTCTTATTTGATCTTTCTTTTCCCCTTCACATTTTGGTGGTATATGTAGTACATGTTTTTGAACAGATGTAGAAGTACTTGGTGTAGAACTACCAATAATTCTATTTGGCATAATACAATCCTTAATAAAATGACCAGGTTGTCCACATCTATAACAACCACCACTAGTTCGACGACAAGGACTCGGATGAAATTTCTAGCAAATAAGACAAACTAGATAGTTACCACTCCCTTGATTTACTCTACTTTTCTAAGAAGTAAAACCTACACTCAATGCTCTTGTATTTTTCATTTTAAAGGTGTTAAAACTCTACCCCTCATTTTGAAATCTACCTTGTCTCTTCCTTTGTTTATCATGGCTCTTTTAAAACTCTTCACCACTCTTTTCTATTATGAGTGCCTTGTTCATCACTTCTGTATAAGTTTGTAACTCAAATGGACTCAACCTGTTCTTAATACACCACCGTAGGCCATCCTCAAATTTCTTAGCTTACCTGAATTCCGTGCGTACCATGAACGGTGCAAATCTGGATAGTTCTTTTAATATAGCCGCATACTGTACCAATCATACCTCCTTGTGCTAGATTAATGAAGTCTTTAATCTTTTGCTCCTTGATTGACCTGCAAAAATGTGCATCGTAGAATACCTTTAAAAATATTCTCCGACCCATGTGTTGTTCCTTTTCCTCAATTGTAAGCCACCATTTATAAGCTTTACCTCTGTGCACGAACATAGCAAAGTTCATTTTTTCTTCTTCAATATAAGGAAATAATTTAAAAATCCTTTCCATTTCTAACACCCACGACTCAACAACCTTTGAGTCAACAATATTCTCAAATAGAGGTGGTTTGAACTTCTTAAATCGCTCAAAAGTAGCATTTCTTGGTTACACCACTAGAGGTTCAAGTTGAGGATTCTGATTATTCTATTGGAGGTTATTTTGTTGCACCAGTTGAGCTAAACCCTCGATGGTTTTTTCTAGTTTTTTTACCTTTTCCTCTAAAGTAGCATGTGAAGGCCCAACTTTACTCATTTTTGGTAAGTTCCCAACTTTACTATTTCTCTTCACCATCTTTAGCTAAGCATACAATAAACAAGTTTAAGCATATAAAAATTCAAACATTCATGTCAAATTAGACATAATTTCTTATATGCATATTCTAACCCAAAATTTTATATATACCTTTATATGTAATACACATTGAATAGGTAACATTTTCATGTCAATTTCTATAATTCTAAACCTTGCTACCCAAGGTAACCCCAATCCTAAGGTCTCATAACCTATTACTCTGATACCACTCTGTCACAACCCACAACCCACCCTAAGGTCTCATAACCTATTACTCTGATACCACTTAGTCATACCCCACACCCCACATAGGATGGAATTATGGTCCATGACTGACCACCGAGACCACATACAGAATCGAATGGGCTGCATAATGGATAATTTATTAATATAGCGGAAGCATAATATTTTTAACCTATCAGGTTCACATCAAAGTCATGCCAACCATATTAGATCAGAACAAAATCTAAGTTTAATATCAAACTCACACTTGCAAAATTTATTACAAGTCATTTACATCTATAATTGGACAACACAAAAAATGGCCATTGTATTTATACAGAAGCCTACATAGGCTCAAAAGAGATATTTGCAAGTCTCGCTATACAATTTTACAAACTCTTCTTCCTTAAGTTCCCTCCCCATTTTAAACTTCATTACCTAAAAAATTGGTTGGAAAATAGGGTGAGCTAACAAAGCTCAATGAATAATACCAATTAATGCCCTGTCATGGATTTTTATAGCAAAATAACTTTAAATAAAATCATGGATATCAAACATTACTGAAACATTTCAAATGTATTTTCATAAATGAAATTTCCATTTAAGCATTTGAATAGCAATAAGTAGACCAATAAATCTCATAACAGATATCAAATATCATTTAACATGCCTATTACAACGGTTGGAACAGAAGAATCTACGTCGACTCTGATTTTGAACGAAATGTCATATATAATGACAGTCACTTATAGTGACACTGGAGAGATCTCTGGCCTACTTACGGACCATCAGCTTTTGGTCCCCTGGTAAGGACATAATAAAAGGGCCCATGTTATGGCATCTACAAAAACACATTCTAAATTATGTGATTATCTATGAATTTGCAAATCTATTTTTCAAACATACTTATAAAATGTACTTCAATTTCATAAATAGAAAATATAGCATAATGCTTTACTTGTTAAAACACAGAATAATATGTTTGACAATTTTGCATTCAATTCACCATTTTAAGGAACCGAATTACTCAACTTGTGCTCTTAAAACACTCATTGGTTCTCTTTCTCTCCTAAAAACCCTACATACATATATTTTATATTAGAACCATATTTGAGTACAATGTAACATTATTTAGTTACGCTTGTCCCATTATAGTTCAAACAACATAATATGGGATTTTGATAAAATCCCTCATATTCTAATTCCATTGGAACTTCCTTTAACTCTTGTTAGAATTCATTTACATCAAATATAAAGTTTTTAAACAATTGAGACAACAGCTACACCATTCCCATTTATTCTCAATATAAGCTTTGTTTTTAACTTTCAAGTGTTGGTTGTTTCAACATTAATATCTAACATCTTGAATCATCATTTAGACTAATTATTTAACTTTAATTAAGGTATTTTTCTTTAATTTTTAGCAGCATTTTTCTTTACCATTTCTCACATTTAGAGTTCCTTTGATAATCTAATCATGCTAATTATAACCTAGGTAGCGCTAGGGTTGTTTTAACACCATTAATCATTAACCAATTAGTTTAATCAACACTCATTAATCATGATGCATCCTTCTAGATCATATATGTTGCTTTTGTATGCATGTAATTACAATTCCATGCAAAACTTATTAGGACTTCAAGACAAGTTTAGAAATTCATTCAATTCTTAATTGAATTTGAGTTCTTAGTCATTTTTAAATGTTTCTTTTCTGATTAAATGAAAGAATAAGAGATTAGAACCAGAATTCATACTTTGATTGTTCAAGAATTCAACCTCTAGGTTAGTCCTCCTTAAACTTCTTTCTTTCTCCTTCTTATTCTCTTGTTTTCCCTATTTTCTTACTTGCTCTATTATTTTGTCCAACACATTTTAAAGAGTTTCTTACTTGCATCTATAATTTATTTTGTAAGGCATAATAGGTACAAACATATATCTATATGTGGACTAGATGTCACTTTGTGAATTCTCACATATTTGAAGTGTCTTGCTCTTATTAGCTCTATATTTCTTCTCTCTTATTAATCTGATTTTTATACCTTTTAAGTGTATATATATATATATATCATATGTATAATACATACATATATATATATAGACAAATCTTTAGATAAGCTCATCAAGAATACTCAACAATGGTGAGCTAGATATTCCAAATTGTGGGTCCATTGTCCATGTAAACAATTGTCTTTCTTACCTTTCTTTAATCAAAATTAATTTGGATAATTATAAGGTTTAGGTTATAACTTAGGATTAGTACAAGTCTACTTCACTTAAACACCCTAATTAACCCAATTGAGATTAACTTAATTCACTACTTATGTATTAAGGTTACTAATTAAACATAATTAGTTTAGATATAACAATTTTAATAACCTTCCAATAACCTATCACAAACTAGGTTAAGTTAGGTAAGTATGCTTTAATTATGCTTAACCTTAGAACAAAGATTAAAAGCCTACTAGAAATATCGTTTTGTTCCTAATTTCTCCTACTAAGATTTTAATTATTATCTTACTATCCATACTAGTAAACTCATCATTTTGAATCACATAATTATGCTTAAGGCTTACTTTAATCCACACTTTATCATTCTTTGAAGTGGATTCACATATAGAAATAAAGTATAATGAAAGTAACAAGGTCTAGGATATTACAAATAGCCTTTTAGGAGTTTGAGTGACCAACAATGAGAGTTAGTTCACCATATGAAGGGAAAAAATCAAGTAGGCTTGAACCTGTTTATGATCAACCATAAGATATACAGAGCTAAAAAATAGTAAAATATTTTGTCCTATTGTCGACCAGGCTATGCCGTGTTTGACCACAACAAATTCATTGAAGCACAGTGGTCAACCAAGCTTTAATAGGATTCAAATTTTTTACCGTTAACTAGTGGCTGTTGAGGTTTGGTTATAAATAGGAAAAGGGCCTGACATGAAGAGGATGATGAGAGTTATCTAGACTCATAGGAACACTTGGACACGCATATCAAGGATTTACAAGTGAGATTAAAGAGTTTGTGTGCATTCACTCTCTTTGTCAAGATCAAATATCTAAGGGGAAGCTTCTTTGAACATCAACTCCACAAGCCTTGAATTAGTGCTAAAGCTACTTCTTCCTACACTTGCTAGCACCTGTGCATATGTTGAAGATAGGTTTTTAGTGAGCCCATTGTCAGTAGATATCTGGGAAAATCTTAGTGTTTAGATATTCGGTAGGTTTAAAGTCAACCTTTGGAAAACTTGGTTGTAAGGGTTATTTCTACGCACTAGTAAAACATTGTAAAAATTGTGCTATTCAAGTTTATGACTAATACATCAATTTTAAAATAAATGATTAGTTTTTGTTTAATGACTTTGTTATTTTATTATCTTAATAAATAATAATATTTTTTGTAATTTGTATATGGTAATTTTAATTGAAATTATGTTGCAGTTTTATTATATAGTTATATAAGAAATATAAATATAAATATAAACATACACACACACGTACACACACACATACACATATATATATATATTTAACGTGTCCTTAATTTATCCATGTCCTGATTTTTTTAAAAATGCCATATCTACGTATCTATGTTGTGTCGTATCCGTGTCTATGTCTGTGTACATGCTTCTTAGGTATATGTAATTGAAAGGTGTATTAAATAGATCAATTGAAAAGGCCATCCATCCATGTATGTAATATTGAGTTCATTTAGGTTTGTTCAATGTGTACAAGTGCGTGAGTAATTTATGAAATTGAATATGAATGATTTTTTCATGCTCATCACTCTTTGTTGAGCGCGCGCGCGCACACACACATAGAGCATTATAGAAAAAACTTGTTATTATCATTTGAACAAAAAATATGTCAAATTCTCTTCTTGTTGACTCTAGGATAGTTAATTGATAAATTGATTACTAAAGTAATATCATTCTAAGTAATCATAAGTAAATGAATTATAAAAGAACATTAAATGATAGGTGGAAACAATGTTTTTTTAATAAATAAATATAAATAATTCTATAGAAAGGCACCGAAGTGGTGCACCCATATATATCCAAACAAATATAGCTATATTTACGTAGAGTCCAAAAAGAAAAAACTATTTCCATACATGTTCGAGTCCCTCGACAACCAAAAATGAAGGGTGCTCAACAAACTAGCCTATACATTCCATAAAGGAGATTTTACACTTTCAAAAACTCCTCGATTTCTCCCCATCCAAATAATCCACCATAAACATAAATGAATCATTTTCCATGCCACTCTCGCCCTCGAACTCACCTAGGTTCGTCTCCACAAAGCTAACACTTCCATCTAAGCCTATAAACAAATCAAATTAGGGGTGCTTTGAATCTTATCCATTAAGAAAATTATCAGATCAGATCTGATCCAAAAATTAGACGAAACTAGGGATTCCTAAATCAAATTTGAGTTTGTTTATTATCATATCCACTCGGATAAATTTTAACATATAAAGTATTATGTTATAATACATTTATGATGCATGTCGACTTTAAAAATATAAAATTTTAATATATCATTAATGGATTAGATTAGTTTAATCCATATTTGATTCATTTAACTAAAAGAGTTATCAAAATTTGGGTTAAATCAAATCAATAAATCAAATACTTTGTATCATATCCGGATAAACAAATTAGATTTGGATCAATTTGAATCAATGTTTGATTAATTGACAACTCTTCGAAAATCGTTGAATGAGGCATAACCCAACTAACACCAAAAGCCCAACTAATAATGCCCAAACTCTTAATGTGAGCGAACAATGGATTAAAAGATGGTTAACTATTTTTTCATTTAACCTGCACAAGCAACCCTAATTAACGACAATCTGACGCCTTCTTCACGATTATCAAAAGTTAGAATTCTCTCCAAAGCTACACACCATCCAAATAAGTAAACTTTAGGAGGTACCTTGGATATATGAATAGCTTTCCATGGAAATTATTAACCCCCCTTCTTCCTTCCACTTGCGGTAGAAGGACTTCACTCCAAATTCCCCATTCTTACAATGTTTTAAAAATTGGACAGGACCAGATCGGCCGGTTTGACCGATTGGATTGTGAACCGGTTCTTTTCCAGTTTGGTTTGACCTCCTAAATATTGTTTCAAAGCAAAAAGTAGTCATTTTATCAAAATTAAAAAAATTGCCCGGTTGAACTGCTAAACCAAAAAATTGCTCATGGGTTTACTGAACCGACTGGTTTGATAAAGGTTATATAAGTTACATTTCTAGGTCTAGTCAAGAAACTAAAACATAAACCCTCTTTCCTTTCTCCATCCGCGCAACAACTATGGCACCCCTTCCAACCAGGCCTATCGACGATGAAATTTTAGGGCTTGCTTCGTATTCTGAATTTTAATCTCTCTAAGACGATGATAGCTTCATTTCCAACCCTTTATTGTCGGTTGGTCCCGTGGTGTGAATATTGTTAGGATGTATGCTCTCACATCCAAGACATTTTGTTATTATTTAATAAATTTGATTCATTATTATTAAGTTTTATATTATTGTACATGTGGATGTTGTTATTTTATACCATGAGATAGTTAGTCCTTGAATTGTTATTGAAAATAGTTTAGGTATATAAATGAGATTTATGTACAAGAGATATGAACTTATGATCAAGAAATTTTAAAATTATTCATAGTCATTGATAAGACTAGGTATTTTGTCTGTAAGACTGTAATACACTTGACCTCTATGTGATAGTGTGGTTTATCTCAACCACTAGAGTAATAGACTCTGGGTTATTGTATTAGTATATTTGAAATACACTAAACCGGATCACTATAAAAAATGCATCATATAAAGCTGTCATATTTGACGTGATTCTTATATTCACTATTCATAGTAAACTCGTAATCCTGAGAGAATAGTGGCCTTAAGTTCTTAATGGTGCTGACTTTGAGTTACCAATGAGTCAGGTCTCTTAAATCAACACTTCGGTATCTTAGGAAATCATTGTTTAAACTATGGGAACACATATTCTCAAGATGGAATCTATACTTTCTAAATTAGAGAGAAGGATATCACTAATGTATTAATTCAATTGATTAATCACTGAAATCTGGATCCAGTCTTTTCAATAAATTGTTTATTGAGATGCTAACCATTTTATAGTAATTAATAGTTTGTGAATTAAGTTGTAAAAATAATTAAGAATTGGTTTGATGGTGTATAAGCCCAAATCCTAATTATTGATATTCAGGTAGAGGGGGCCCACTGTATATGTTTAGTGATTATAGGTTTTTCTCTATTTCACCAAATTAGAGTGCAATTCTAATTACTTAGTGGAATTATGTAACAACCTGAAATTTTTTTTTTAAAATAAATAAAATTTTCAAGTTATTATTATTATTTTTATTATGATTATTATTATTAAATTTTAATGTGTGTGGGGTGCAATATGTGAAGTGTATGTGTATAACTATGTGTATGGTGTATGTGCATGTATGTATAATATATATATAATTAAAAATCTGATTTAGAGAATATGTGTATATTTATATATATATATATATATATATATACAAAACAGTGCACAGTGCACTGTGTGTGCCGTGTGTGTGTGAGTGTGTATTGAGTGTTACACACTCAAAAAGGGCATGGTTTGAGTTGGTGTGTGTAAGTGGAATTCAGGATGTGGCAGGTGCAGGCCAGAACAGTGGGGTTAGGTCTGGCCTTAGAGAGAGAGAGAGAGAGAGAGAGAGAGAGGATGTGTGTGTATGTGTGTGTAATATATTCATTTGTGTGCACGGCTGAGTGGGAAATGAGAGTAAAGAGAGGAAGAAAAGAAGGAGAGAGTGAGAGACAGAAGGGGAACAAGGAGCTTGAACCAGAGGTGAAGTAGGAGAGAGAAAGGGAGGTCGGCTAGAGAGAGAAACCAAAACCAAGGTGAGCCACCTTCTGTTCTGAATTCTTTTTAGCATGATTAAATTATTTTACGTATAGGGTTAGAAAGAGTATGAAATATGGAGAATTTAGGGACAAGAATCAACCAAAATGGTTGAGAAATGAGAGAGGAAAAGGGAGTTGCAGGTCGGGCAGGATAATCGGGTTGGTGCATTTTTCTTGCCTCAAAACTTAATCTAATGGCCTAGATCTAACTCTCATAGATACAGGAAATATTTGGAGTCGAAATGGGGCAAGGGCAGTGACTAAAAGTCACAAACATGAGTGTTTACCAGTTGGCCGGAAAACTGGTAACAAGAAATAATGGGACCATTCCTTCGGTTTGGAAGGTCCAAAACAGTGTTGGAGTGTTCTGAAATTACCTTAGGTCCATCTAGGATCAAAAACCACCCTAAAAAGGCCAAGAAAATCAAGTTGGAAAAATCGAATTTTGCAGTTTCCGGCGATCGTCGCCGGAGAAGGCGACCGGAGGTTCGCCGGAAAAACGAGGGACGAAGGGGGACTGTTCCGGGTCGGGTTCGAGTCTCGGGTCGGGTCTGGGCTCGGGTCGGGCCAAGGCCGACCCGCCCCTGCCACGTGTCGGCCTACTGTTTTAAATTAAAATTTGAATTGGGGTGTTTGGTTACGGGCATAAGAAATGGAAATGGGAATTGAAATCAGAACAGGGATATCCTATCCCTGTTCCGTCACTATTCACTGTTTGGTTATCCGAATATAGAATAGGGATTTCACAATTACGAAATTGCCCCTGAACTTTCTGAAAATTATCATTCTGTCCTGAACTTTCAGAAATTACCTTTTAACCCCCAAACTTTAGAGAAATTACAATTAGACCCACCAGATTTAAATATTAATAAAATAATAATTAAATTAATTAATAAATTAATTAATTTAATTAATTAAATATTCTAAAATAATCCGGAGTCCAAATGGGACAAGTCATTAGTGTATTTTGACTATCTCGGCCATTCTGAGGCCAATGGCGAGGTCCGTTTTACGAGACGGGGTCCCGAAAAATAAAAGACCTGTAGTAACCTTTAAAATTACCAAAATGCCTCTAGGTTGAAACGCTATCAAACAAACTCCAAATTTAGTAAACGAATAGTGAAACTTTATTATCTCGAGCATTCCGGATTCAACCGTGGGGTCCGATTTGTGAAAAGAGGTCACGAAATGTAGGGACCCATGTAAGGTGCAAAATGACTGTTTTGCCCTTTTGAACCCAGGTATCCAAATTGAATTCTACAAAAGCCTAAGCTTATTTTCTTCGACGTTCCGGACTCAATGGTAGAGTCTAATTTAGCAAAATAGAAACTTATGAATTAAAGACATAAAATTTGATGAATAGCATAATTCAAATGACAATGAACTGAATCTCATGTTATGATTTTAGGAACACGAGAGGGCAGGGAGAAGGTGATCTGACCTTCGGCATTCTCACTATGATTCTACCATACTTCGAGTACACCTTCTTGAGTTAAGATCGATTATCAGGTACGATATATTGTGCTAAGTAAGAAATAGAATTGAGATTAGGAATACTTGCTTTGCTGCCTTGATTGTTCACATGTTGCTTGAGTGTTCACATGCTTATGTGCTACATGCTATATTGTTAAGTTGGATGATGATTATGTGTATATCGCATGTGTTAGTGTAATGTGTGAATCATATGCTTTGAAGAACTGTTGATATTATGAATTGTGTACTTGAAGGCATGCTTTATGTATGAATGAGATGCATCATTGAGATTACATTATGACATGATGAAATCAGAGCATATTGGCATAGTGTGATTCTTTGGACATGGCGTGGGTAAGCACTTGGTGCTTTGCATTATGAGGGTGCAGATCCTGTGGTGAAAAACCCAAAATCGGCCAATAGGTACTTGCCTGCCTGACGGATTCCGGACCGTGAAGCGAGACATACGCGGCGGTACTCATGCCAGCGGAGAATGACCGTATCATGAGACATGGGTGGCATAGAGTTGCATGGGTGTGTCACGCATACTGCTCATATACTGCATATTGTTTATATGCTGCCATCTTAATATCGAATGCCATATAGAAATAACTGTACACTTGCACATGCCACGACCTTAGTTCTGTTTCTTGCATTAGCATTATATTGTACCAGCATGTTGAGCTGACCCCTTTAGTGGGGCAAACATTTCAGATGATGTCCCAGCTGTACGAGACGTGGAGATGATCTGATTAGGGACTATGTTGGGCCCAAGGGGCGTTTTTTGATATTGTGTAAGGGCATAAGCCCGCGACTGTATTTTATTTTGTATGTGGTGAAGAAATGGACCAGACCTTATGTATTTATCAGAACAGTGCGTAGAATGTAGGTGATCGTCCTTAATTATCTTTTCTTCCTTTATTATTTTATTTTCTTTTGTCTCGTTACTCGCGCCTCGGGTTCGCTGGAATTCGGGGCGTGACAAATTAATTTGTCACGTCCCAAATTTTCACAAACTCGGGGAGTGAGTGAAATGAAATGAAAGGTCATAAGATAGATTTAATTGATTATTCATTCATTTCCCCATGTTTCCCCAAAATTAAAAATGAAGAATTTCTATTTGACTTAACCAAAATGGTCTCCTAATGTCACTTAAACATCCATCACAATCAATAGTCAAAATAGTCTAAGTCATGTTCCAAAATGGCTTCCAAAATAGCCCAAAAACATCTCTAAAAATGTCCTAGAATAATGGTCCAAATGGGCCTCAAATGCCCTAAGACATGGGCTAAGAATAGGTCAAAAAGGTCTACCAAAATTGGTCTAAGAAAGTGGCTAAACATGGCCCTAAAAGGGTGACCAAAAAGGGCCCAAAAGGGTGGCCAAATATGGCCTAAGAATTGGCTAAACATGGTCCAATGGGGTGCCCGAACATGGCCCAAAAATGTGCCCAAACATGGTTCAAAAAGGTGTCCAAACATGGTTCAAAAAGGTGGCCAAAGGTGACCGTCAGGAGGGTTGTCAGGCTAGTGTGCATGGGGGGCAAGGCAGCAGGATGCACGCATGGCATGTGGCAAGGCGTGCAACATGCATGCGTGGGAGCGTGGCATGCACGCGTAGGTGGGCGCAGGGATGCGCGGGGCAATGGGCTGGCGCACGGTTGGGGGTTGGGGCATGTCTTGGGTCTTGCTGCAGTAGTGCACTGTAGCAACAGTGTTTTTGCTACAACTGAATTTCTCTGTCCAACAGCTAAATTTCTCTGCTTTCCAAAGTTTTGAAGGCCACTTTTTTCCCATTTTAGCCCACTTCTTCAAGGTTTTTAACACCCCCTTTTGACACATTTCCCACCTATTTAAAGGGTGTTTTACACACCTAACAAATCTTTTAATTTTCTAAAATTTTAACATAACCCCTTTTGTTTTCTAAGTCTTTTTCCCAACTAATATTCATGATACATCATACAATTAAGGGTTTGCACATTCCATCCTCACTCGATGGCCACAATTTCATAGAAATTAAACATACATCATTTAAATATACAATCCACCATATATACTCATATACTTAAAATTTAAATGTTACAGACTTCATGTTCATTACGAATGTAAGGTTTTACCCATTGTTTTCATAATATACAAAATTTCTACAAGTTTATTTCATATGGCTTAGGGCTTATGCCCTTATACAACACAAAATATGCCCCAAGGGCCAAATATCCTCCGTGGTCCATTTCTCCTCCGCGCTTCAAGACTTCATCAAGTCTCAAGTACCGGAAGCCTTATCTGTAATATGATATCCCACGAGGGGTCAGCTCAACTGCTTGTATGACATAATGCTAATGTAAGGAACAAAATTAAGATGTGGCATGTGCAAGTGTACATTTAAAAGTTATAACCCTCCAATCCCTCAATACTATGCAATGTCAATATGCATGACATACATATGCAACTCTGTATCACACCCATGTCTCGCTTCACGGTCCTTCCCCGTCAACTCGCGAACACTGTTGTATTTCTCGCTTCACGGTCCGTCCCCGTCAGCTCGCGAGTACTGATGGCCAATTTTGAGTTTTTTACCACAGGATCTACACCCTTATAATGCATAGTACCAAAGTGCTTAACCCACACCATGTTTTCAAAGAATCACAATATGCCAATATGCCTCAATTTCTTTATGCAACTTCAATGAGACAATTCATTAAATACATGGTATTCACCTTAATTCATGCATCATACCCAAAGTAAATCAATCATAACTTCCAAACCCCAAAACTCCTTCTACATAAACAAACGCTATATACCATCCATTTCAACATATGCTCAAGTCACATATTCACCATCTTACCAATTCACAAAGAACACATAATTTTACAAAGCATCAATGCATCAAATAATCATATCTTCTAAAACAAAAGATTTATCTACATAAATATAAGCCACAAGGTGACAATTTAAACATATATTCAAGTTACATCCACATCATTTTAACAAATTCTCAAATAACTCAAAGGACACACAAATACACAAGCAACCAACTCTAGGTTTTTCAAAGCATCCTCATCCTAAGTGACTTTCTAATAGCAACTAAACATACAACTCATTCAAATAACTCATAAAAGGCAAGAAAACTTAAATCTATTCCTAACTTAGTAAGATATCATACATAAAAAGATTTTTCTATATCCTAGGGAGTTGTGTTCATTGTGTAGCCGAACCAATTGGTGAGAATGTAGTCCTTGACGTGGGGAACAACTTCTTAGAAGGAAGTCTTGTGAGAATCCTAGCCTAGGGATGTGTTTTGGTGGCTTGAAACTTGAAAAACCCTAGGTTTTTTTTCACTTTTCTCCCATGCACGACCTCTGCTATATTCTCAGACCAAATTTTGATAAAAAAACACACTGAGGGGTTGTATTTATAGTAAAGGGGCAAAAAGACCCTTTTGGCCTTAATGAGTCCTGACCCCGTTACACTACAACCCGTTCCGAAACGCCTCAATTTGACATTTTGCTTTAACCAAAGTTCTTAAAATTATTTTAAATAAAGATTTTTTAAAAAATTTATTTTCGCCTGCGGGCGTGTAATACCCCGACCCGAGTTAGCCAGAACCCGGGTTGGATCGGGCCATGAAATGTAACCCCGAACTGTAAGCCAATATATGACATAAATAAAATCGGACGTACGTTAGACTATTATGTTTAGTTACGACGCATGTGTGCGAGTGATAGGCAGTCCCAAGTACCTCGGGTACCGTCGCATAGGAAGCCCTATTTTTACGGGAAAAGCATGCACAATAGCAGTGTATATATATATATATGTAGTTAACTGTACATATATATATATATATATAATTACATAAATGAAATTATAATGTATATACATATATACGGTGTATAGTATTATAGATCCAAATATATAAAGTAATATAAAAAGAAAAGAAATAAAAAGAAATCAAGAAGATATTAGAAAGAAATGGAAGCAAGTGGAAGAATTGAGAAAGGTGTAGAGTGTTGTAGAAGGCTGTAGAAAAAATGAGAAGTTGTGATGTGAATTATGCATGTCATGTGGGCATGCAACATGAAACAGGTGGCAATGCCACCGACCCAAGGTCGGTCAAGTGGGTAAGATGATTTAGAGAGGCAGTGGCTGTATGCAGCCATGTGCATGTGTGCGTGTGTGGGTATTCCTATAAAGACTGGAAATTTTTTTTTTTTTAAATGAATTCTCCTTTTCTTTTATTCACATTAATTATTATGACTATTATTATTATTATTATTAATATCATTACTATTATTATTATTATTAGTATTATTATTATGCAGGTATAGATAAAGGTATGTATGTATATATATGTATGTGGATAATTAAATGTGTGTATATATATATATATATATACACCTGCATTTCAAGATTGTGTACGGTTGGGTGGGTGTGTGCATGCCAGCCGTTGTATGTGAAGTGTGGCTGATGTATATATATATATTACAAGTCAACTTTGCATTTAATGCAAAGTTGCTTGTGGTGGAGAATAGGGTGGCTTGGACAGGAGAAGTCAGAAAAAGAAAAAGAAATAGTGGGCTGGCAGTAGGGGTTGAGTGTGCAAAGAGATTTCAGAGTGTGGATGGGTTTGATTTAGAGAGAGAGAGAGAGATACAGAGAGAGAAAGTGAAGGGAAAGAGAGTTGATAGAGTGAATGTGTGTGTGTGTGCTCGTGAGAATTGTGAAAGAAAGACAGAAAGAGAAGGGAGTGGTTCGGGCTAACCTGGAACAGAAGGGAGGAGGAGGTCGGCTTCAAATAGGTTGGTCTCCATGCTTCTGTTTTAATATTTTTTTTTTCCTTAGCATCACATTTGGATTTGATCTTAGGACCATGTAGCTTTGTAATGACATGGAAATTTTTTTTTTTTCCTTGTTTTTATTTTTATTGTTATTATTATTATTATTATTAATATTAAAATGCATGTTATGATTATAAAAATACATGATGTATGTATATGTAGCATGTATATGTGTGTGGAAGGTGATATGTATGTGTACATGTATGAAGTGGTGTATGTACAAGTGTATATAGATATGTATATGTATGAATATATATATATGGCAGTGGGTGTGGGTGCATCAGACCGTGAGAGAGTGTGTGTGAGGTGTCGGCTGAGTGTGTGTGTTTAGTGTGTGTCTAGTGTGTGATGAGTGATATATATATATATATAGGCTAGTGTAGGGCAGCTTTGCATTAAATGCAAAGCTGCATGAGGGGAAGGAATGCAGGGTGGCTGAGCAGGGGATAGAGGTCAGGAAAAGGGGCTATGGTGTGAGAGACGTGTGAGAGTTGGTGAGTGGTGTATAAGGGTTGGTCTCGGTTGGGAAGAAAAGAGAAGGAAAGAAAAACCGAGAGTAAAGGAGAGAGAAAGTTCTGAAGGGCAGAAGTGAATCAAGAGGAACAGAAGTGAGAGGAGAAACCTGCACAAGGGGAGAAACATAAATTTTAGGTAAGTGGAATTGTTTCTGTTTTTAAGATTTAAAGCATGGTGATTGACTTTATGCATATGATCTTGTAGAGCATGTTGTAGGATTTATTTTGCAAAAAGAATGAGATAAAATGGTTGAAAGATGAGGGAGAAATAGGGAGTTGCAGGTATCGGCCATGGAGGTTGGACCTTGTCATTTTATGTGTAGAACTCCATTTAAATGATAGGGAAATAACCCCCTCAAGTGCAGAAAACTAAATGAAAAAGAACGGATGAAAAACAGTAGGAAAATAAGCATAAAATCAACAATTTACAGTTGGCCGGAGATTCGGCCATGGGCCTTTGAGCTCTATTTCGAGGAGATTGGGAAGGTTTTGAGGGAAATGGAGGATGGATGTGAGGTCTACGTGAAAAATCGAAGAGAATGGCATTTTTAAAACTTGAAAATCTCACCGGAGATTGGTCGCCGGCGTCGGAGAAGGCGCCGGAACCCTACTGCTACGTCGCCAGAAAGTCGGGGAAGAAGGGGGGTGACCGGGTCGGGTTTCGGGTCCGGGTTGGGCGGGGCTGAACCGCCCCTGCCACGTGTCACTCCCCTGTTTTAAATTAAAAACCCAATTGAGGCTGTTTGGTTGTAGGTTTAGGAAATTAAGAAATTGAAATTGAATTGAAACAGGGATATCCTATCCCTGTTCTCGGAATTGGCTCCTGTTTGGTTAACCTTATTGAGAATAGTAAATTTAATTAATTACAATTTGACCTTGAACCTTTTGAAAATTGAACCTTGACCCAGAACTTTCAGAAATTACAAACTAACCCCCAACTGTTGGTAATTACACTTTGACCCACCTGATTAAATTATTAATAAAATATTAATTAAATTATTTAATTAATTATTTAATTTAATTAATTAAATATTCAAAAATATCCTGAAGTCCAAATGGGACAAGTCATTAGTGTATTTTGACTATCTCGACCATTTTGAAACCAATGGTGAGGTCCATTTTACTAGACGGGGTCCCAAAAAATAAAAGACCCGTAGTAACCTTTAAAATTACCAAAATGCCCCTGAATTGAAGTACAGTCAAACGAACTCCGAATTAGGTAAACAAATAGTGAAACTTCATTATCTTGAACATTCCGGACTCAACCGTGGAGTCCGATTTATGAAAAGAGGTCACAAAATGTAAGGACCCGTGTAAAGTGCAAAATGACTGTTTTGCCCTTTTGAACCCAGATGTCCGAATTGAGTTCTACGAGAACCTAAACTTATTTTCTTCAACGTCCTAGACTCAATGGCAGAGTTTAATTTAGCAGAATAGAGACCTATGAGTTAAAAGCCATAAAATTTGATGAATAGCATAAATTCGAATGACCTATGAACGATGTATTTTATCTTATGTATTGATGGGAATGGACTCATGTTTAGTGGATTTATTTACCTTGTCCTTTTTTCTATTTTATTTTCTGTCTCGTCAGTCGCATCCCCGGGTTCGTCGGGAATTCGGGGCGTGACAAGCTCATTCAAAGGGAAAATGGATGAAAGGAAAATCAGGTGAAATGGGTGAGAGGTGAGGGAATGAGACCCAGTTACAGGTCACGGTTTTGGGAAGGGGAGTTGATATTTTATGTGTAAAACTTAGTTTAAAAGGTGGGAAATTCATGGGGTGAGGTGCAAAAACGTTTAGGAAGAAAAATTACAACAAAACAACCGAGAGAAATGGGGTTTTGGAATTGGCCGGAGGTTCGGCCATGGCTCATTGAACCCCTGTTCGTGAAGATCCAATGGATCAAATTGAAAAATAATGTTAGGAATGAAATCCCTCTTGAAAAATGGAAAAGAATAGCATTTAAAACGGGTTGAAAAATGGCCGAAAAAATCTTCGCCAGTCGCCGGAGATGGCGACGGAAAATCGAGGGCCCCCTGGCCGAAAGATTGGGGAAGACGATAGGGGAGGGGGTTGGGCCTGCTGATTTGCTTTGGGCCTATCTTATTTTTTTAAAAGGTTGGGCCATTTTAGATTTTTAAGGATTTTGGGCTTGGGTGGTTTTAAAAAAGATAAAGGGCTTTTGAGATTGGGCTGGGTAAGATGGGTTATTGGGTTCGGTTCTTGAGAATAGGCTGAACCGGTCGGTTCAGCGGCTTTGGAAGCCAGTTTAGGGTTTTGGTTTAAAAACCTTCTGGTTCAAACCAAAATTTTGGGTATTTATGTTTTGACCTCCAGAGCTTTAAAATAATTATGTTTTGAACCCCAAAACTTTTGAATAATTGTGATCTGACCCCACCAGAAATAAAATATTTATAAAATATTAATTAAGTTAATTAATTAATTAAATTAAGTTAATTATTTAAATATCATAAAATAATCTGGAGTCCAAATGAGACAAGTCATTAGTGTATTTTGACTATCTCGACCATTCCTAGATCAATGGTGAGGTCCGTTTTATGAAACGAGGTCCCGAAAAGTAAAAGACCCGTAATAACATTTAAAATTACCAAAATACCCCTGAATTGAAACGCAGTCAAACGAACTCCAAATTAAGTAAAACAAATAGTGAAACTTTATTATTTCGACCATTCTGGACTCAACTGTGGTGTCCAATTTATGAAAAGAGGTCTCGAAATGTAAGAACCCGTAAAAGTGCAAAATGATCATTTTGCCCTTTTTAGTTCGAATGTCCGAATTGAATTCCACGAAAGCCTAAACCCACTTTCTTCAACGTTCTGGACTCAACAGTAGAGTTTAATTTGGCAAAATAGAAACTTATAAAATGAAGACATGAAATTTGATGAATAGCATAATTCAATTAAGTAATTGAACTGAGTCGTATTTCATGATTTTAGGAACACGGAAAGGCAAGGAGAAGGTGGTCTGACCTTCTGTATTTTCACTGTAGTTCTGCTATACTATGAGTACATCTTCCTGAGTTGAGACTGACCCATCAGGTACGATATATTGTGCTAAGTAAGAAATATAATTAAGTTTAGGAATAACTGCCATGTTGACTTGATGATTCACATGTTTGTTTTATTACTTATATGCTTATGTGTTTTCTGTTACCTTTTTGAAAGTTGGTGATGAGTGTGAATCATGACTATGTGTACATCGCACAGGTTAGCATAGTGTGTGGATTATGTCTTTTTGAGAATTGTTGGGATTATAAAATAGGTGATTTAAAGCATGTGTTAAATGGACTATGCATGACATGTGACCTTAATGAAAGGATCTTCTGATTTGAATGTTATTGTGTGATACATCATTTAAAGCATGTTGCATGTGTGGGTATGATGCTTTATTGAGATTACGTTATGGTGTGGTGGAATCAAAGCATATTGGCATGGTATGATTCCTTGGACATGACACGACATGATATTGCACTTGGTACCCGAACCAGCGGGAGCGATCCGCGAAGGGACATGATATTGCATTTGGTACTAGAACCAGTGGGAGCGATCCGCGAAGGGACATGATGTTGCATTTGGTGCCCGAACCAGCGGGAGCGATCCGCGAAGGGACATGATGTTGTGTTTGGTACCCGAACCAACGGGAGCGATCCGTGAAGGGACATTACATTACATTACATGAGTTGACATGGACATGGCATAGATTTGACATGGTTGTGGCATAGAGTGGTGTGGGTGTTTCATGGGCATTGTCATTACATTGCATGGATAATATGGATGGCATGTGGATTATTGCTATTACACGACATGGACAATTTGGGAAGCATGTGGATTATTGTTACTACATTGCATGGATAATATGGATGGCATGTGGATTATTACTATTATGTGGCATGGACGATTTGGAAAGCATGTGGATTATTGTTATTACATTGTATGGATGATTTAGAATGCATGTAGAGATGAATGTACACTTGCACATGCCATGCCTTAGATTATGTTAATGAGTTGGATGACATGTAGATTATTGCTAGTATATTGTATACATGATGTTGAATGCCATGTAGATATAACTGTACACTTGCACATGCCACGCCTTAGATTATGTTAATGAGTTGGATGACATGTAGATTATTGCTAGTATATTGTATGCATGATGTTGAATGCCATGTAGATATAACTATACATTTGCACATGCCATGCCCTTAATTTTGTTTCTTGCATTAGCATTATATTGTACCAGTAGTTGAGCTGACCCATTCGTGGGACAAACATTTCAGATGACGCTCTCGACACTTGAGACTTGAGGAAGTCTTACAGAGTGGAGGAGATCTGAGCGTAGGAGGATATTTGGCCCATGAGTGCATATTTTGTGATGTAGGGCTTAAGCCCAAGTGACATGTTGAATGTTTTTATTGACTGTGCCTTACATGGATGTACATTGAAGGAAATAAATGTAAGTTTGGGTTGAATCCGTTAGATTGTCCTTTATTTCTATATTTATTTTATTTTCTTTCAGCTTCGTTATTCATGCCTCGGGTTCGCGGGAATTCGGGGCGTGACAATTCCAAACATAAAGGAACCAGAACCAAAGCAGAAAAATTTACCAATAGAAATAGAAACTAAGAGGAAGAGAGAAAGTGAGAGATAAACCAAAAGAAGTAAAGGCGCAAAAGAAAAGGAAAAATTCTGCAAGAAGCTGGGAAAAAAAAAATGACTTAGAACAGGTATCAATTTTAATTTAATTAATTGCATGTGTATTGGAAGATTTTGTAGATGCATGTTAAGAATTAATTAAGCCAAAATCATGGAAGAAAACCCAAAAACCTGAAATCGTGTCTCTTGGCCAAATATGGAAAATCTTTATGTGTTAAACCAACTTAAATTTGTACGATTGGAAATGGGTAGGTAAGCCTATTAGGAGTTTAACATAATTTGAACCGGTGAAGTTTGGGGCCAAAACTAGGTTTTAAATCATTCCTTAAAGTCCCATAATTAATTTGGTATAAAAATTGGGGAAAAATGGACGTAAAAAATCATGGGAAACAATGGAGAAAAGTGGCGGTTCCGGCTACAGCACCGAAGTGATGACCGGAGTAGTGGCCGAAAAATCGAGGGCTCTTTAATTCGATTCACCTGGACCGGTTGGTTCAGTGAAGTGTGGAATCGGTTTAGGGTTTTAGTTTAAAAACCCACTGGTTCAGACCAGGTCTTTGAGAAATTATAAACTGACCCCAGAATTTATGAATAATCCCTAATAAGGCCCAAACATAAAAATTAATAAAATATTATTTTAAGAAAATTATGAAAATAACCCTAAATCAAAAATGAGTCAAACAAATTCCAAACGAGGCAAGTAAATAGTCAATTTTTATTATCTCAGACATTCTAAATCCAACGGTGATATCAAAATTATGAAAAGAGGTCCTGGGAATAAAAGACACGTAAAAGTGTAAAATGACAATTTTGCACTTTTCAATCTAGAAGTCCAAATTGAGTTCCGCAAAAACGTAAACCAACTTTCTTTGACATTCTAGACTTAATAGTAGAGTTTATTTTAGTAAAAGAGAAACTTATAACATAGAGACATAAAATTTGATGAATAGCATAATTCAAGTAACGATAGACTAAGACGTGTTTCATGATTTTAGGAACACGGAAGGGCAAAGAGAAGGCAAGTCTAAATCCTTCTATTTTGTAGATAGTAAGAAGTAAGTAAAATTCAATCTCTGCATGTGTTACATTCCAAGCCATGTCATAGTTCTTGTATATATATTGCCTATTGTACTCTTTACACATATACCAGTATTTATTGAGCCACATTGATATTGCCCTATCATGTGGGAGACATTTTGATTTCCATATATATCTCGATCATGAATTGTACATTTGTGCATAGAGTTCTTGTTGTACACTTGTACCTAGGGCTGTGAGGGCCAGACAGTTTTATTCGAAGTAGTCTAGTAACCGTAGTTTAGCTAACTATCGTTACGCCAGATTGCCTAGAATCAATTATGATTCCACTATACTTTTCGTGGAAGATTAGCATGATCCTAATATATTATTAGTGCCGGATTTGTGCTCAATCACATCTCCATCTGATGCTATTTATGACCTTCGAGTCCAAGTTCTGAGTGGAACATTTATATACACAGTGTACACAGAGCAATATTATTCAACGAGTCCTATGGAACTGAATACGAGCTCAGAGCAATATTATTCAGCGAGTCCCATGGAACTGAATATGAGCCTAGAGGGTTGCCGGGCCCCACGAGAGCATCTCAGTTTTGATATCACTATCCTTTATTGTTGATATTCATAGCTTGATCATGTTATATTGTTATTGAATGATCATGAGATTTTGCAGCTTTCAGTACTGTGCTTACATTTCATACTTGATATAGATCATGACTTGTAGCAGTATGACATTGTTAGCATAGCAGATTCATTTCCTTATCATTTAACTCCTATAATTTGATATTGAGTATACATATTCATTGACTGGTTAGCCTTCTTTTATACCCTTGTGGACATGGCAGAGTAAAGGACTACTTACTGAGTTTTCATAACTCATCAGATATGTAAAGACTTGAAAATTTAGGGTGAATTTTTTTTAATAAGGTACTAGCTGTAACACTCTGACCAAAGGACTCTGTGACATAAATGATCCCAACAGTAAGCCATAACGGGATTATTTTTCGAAGAAATAAATTAAATCCAGAACACAAATGATAAATGTTCAGAAAATAATTAACGCGGTCAACCGAGTGTCGGGACAAATAAATGGGACTGATACGAATCATAGTTACAAGAATAAAAATAAAAATGACATAAGACGTGAACGGACACCTAGAGACGGTAAAACAAATAATACTGATATTGAGCTGGCTTTATGCCAACTTTATTGACATTCATAATTAATATATGAAAATTAAAATAAATTAAAATAAAATAAAAATATGTATAATAGTATATATGAAAAAAAAATGTAAAGTATGGTATATATATATATGTGTGTGTGTGTGTGTATGTATATATATATATGTGGTAGAAAATGAATAAAAGAAAAGAAAAGTGAGGGAAGGGGGGCGGTGCAAGTTGCGAGTGAGGGAGAGCGGCAGAACAGGGGAGAAGGAAAGGGAGAAGAAAAGAGAGAAAGAAAAAGGAAGGAAAAGAGAAAAAGAGAGAGAGGGAGAGGGAAGGGAAGAAGCAGAAGCGGCGGTAGGTCGCGAGGGGGATCGAGGCAAGGGGGCGACGGAGTGGCAATGGGTTTTGGATTTCCTAGGGCAATTGGGGCTGTGTGTTGCGGATTGGAGGAACACGAAGCAGCAGCGATGGGTTTGGATGGATCTGTCGGGGAGTCATCGCTGAAGTTGATCTTTCAACTCTGTACCGAAGATAGCAAGGAGGGAAGCAACAATTGGCAAAATCCCTTGTTCTGATCAAGGTAGATGGGTTTCGCGATGGTCGACAAAGGATGATGGCACGGTTGTATTGGCATGGATGGAGCTGAACTTGAGATTGAATTTGAGCAGTAATCAGAGCTGTTGATTTGGGAAAACGTTGCACCGTAATCTGATTCGAACAGGGGGTATGTGAATGTATACGCGTGTGTACGTGTTGGTGTAGCAGTGTAGCGGTGCAGGAACAGAAGAATGGGTTACGATGGCTGTCATGGATGTTGAGGGTTCGTATTGGTAGATGTTGCGGCTGTTGGGTGGTGATTGAATTTGTGGATGTATTGATGGCAGTGTAAGAAAGGTTACGACAACTTGGATTGGGGAATAGAATTGATGTTTTGTAATTGTGAATGTCTTGGTTGATGTGTGTGTGTGGCTGTTTGGGTTTGAAGCAGAGGAGGAGATTGAGCAGGTTAGATGTTATGGTTATAGCTCGGAATCGTGAATGGCTACGGCTAGGGGAGTTATGGTACAGGGTGGTGTTTATATGTATGTATGTATGTAGCGATTGAACTTGTGGAATGGTTCAGGTGTAGATCAGAGATTGAGAATCAAATTGGAGTTATGTTAGAGGCAGAATCACATTGGGTCAAGAGGTGTTATTTTTGTATAGCTTGTTGGTTTGTGACTGCTGTGATGAATTGAAGGGTTTAAGTGTGAGTGATGCTTGGTGTTGGATGGTTTGAGCTCCAATTTCAAATAGTTGGTGAATGTGAGTATTGCAGGAGTGCGGCAGCACCTGCTGTTCAAGATGGACTGAGTTTAGTGAGAAATTTAAATATTGGTCTTGTTGATGTAATTTTGGAGTGGATTTGTTGATCAGGTTCTGCGGCTGGTGTTCATGGGTTGAAACGGTGGCTTGGAAAGGACGGATTGTGATTAGAATTGGATGGATGATTGAGGGGACTGATTCACATAAGGAAGTTGCTGGTATTGCAACCTGGTTGGAAAAGTTACAGTTGGAAGATGGCTCACTCAATTTCAAGCAGAGAAGCTATTGTCCGTTCATCTAAAGGGTTGACTAAGCCTGGAACTTTATTCAAAAACTTAATGGCCCTCCTTCGGGATGATGTAATTTGTTATGACGGCACAATGAGGAATGTATGTGGTAATTCGATTATCCAATTTGAGCATAGGGTCAAGGTTGGTACAAAGCCCTAGAGTTTCTTCGCTGCTAGCGAACCTGTTGGTGTGTTGGCTGCAATTGCCATGTCGAAGCCTGCATATAAGTCATTTCTTGATTCTTCTCCAAGTAGCAATTCGACATGGGAGAATCCCTAAACAATATTACAGTAGCATCAGGATGATGAGTAACTAACGACATATCTGGAGGATATCTATGAATGGAGATAAGCATAAGCTTGATATGATTCCATTAGAGGACTAAGTTACTTACTGGTTGATTGGATTGCATAGTAGACACAGCTTAGTAGGGTTGTGACCAACCCTATCAGGTATGATATTTTACTAATGTGAGAAATAAGGTTAAGCTTAGGAATATTTGGTAAGATGATTGAATGTTATCTGTGCTTAAGTGCTATTAGGAAATCACTTAGCATTTGATTGTCTTGATAGCTCTAGATTGATTGTTTGTGCACTTATGTATTCCTTTGAATTGTTAGGAAATTTATTTGAATGAGAAGTACGGTATTTTGCTAAGTAAGAAATAAAATTGAGTTTAGGGGTAACTGCTACATTGTCTGATTGGTTCTATGCCTATGTGTTTCTTATTATTTTCCTGAATATTTGATTGAATGATAGACGTGGGCCATGACTATATATGTATTCCATGTGTTATCATTGTGTGTGATTTATGGAATTGTTAAGATGATGAATGTGAAGACCAAGCACGTGATCAAATGGATTGTTCATGATATGTAGACTTGTGGATTGAGTTGTGTGATTTGATTATTGCTTTAAGTAGAATATGCATAACTTGAAGCATGTTTCATGTATCGATAAATTGTTTCGTTAAGATCACATCATTACATGGTGGAATCAGGGCATATTGGCATAATGTGATTCCTTGAAAGCATAGTGTGAGTTGAGCACGAGGTGCTATGCATTATGAGGGTGTAGATCTTGTGGTGAAAAACCCAAAATCGGCCATGGTACTCATACCAGCGGGGACGGACCGTAAAGTGAGAACAAGGTTACTCAGGCCTTCGGGGAAGGACCGTAAAGTGAGAACAAGGTTACTCAGGCCTTCGGGGAGGGACCATAAAGTGAGAACAAGGTTACTCAGGCCTTCGAGGAAGGACCGTAAAGTGAGACATGGGTGTGACATAGAGTTTGCATGGGTGCGTCATGCTTAATGATCATGCATTGCATGGATGACACTACATAATAGGTAGAGATAAATGTACACTTGCACATGTCATGCCTTAATTTTGTTTCCTGCATTAGTATTATATCATACCAGCATGTTGGCGCTGACCCATTCATGGGCACAGGTTTCAGATAAAGCTCCTGGTACGTGGGACTTGAAGAGGTCTTGGAGAAAGGAGAGGAAATGAAATTTGGAAAAGTATTTAGCACTTGGGGTATACTTTTGTAATATAGGGGCTTAAGCCCAAACAGTATGTAAGAGATAACTGTTGAGTGTATCTTATATGCATATATGTTAAAGGAAAAGAATGCGTGTTTAATTTTCATGAATTGTGGCCATCGAGTGAGGATGGATTGTGATGTGTTTGAATATATATGATGTATTGTGATTATCACGGGAAAAAAGGCTCGAAAAACAGAGGAAGTTATGTCAAAATTGTCTGAAAAATTAAAGGATTGTTAAGTGTGTAAAACACCCTGGTTATTATGAAAACAAGAGGCAAGGCCCTATGGATTGTACAGAACAGGGAATTTGGTTAGTGTTGGGAATGTCTTTGATTGTACTTTATTTTGTTATTATTTTATTTTCTTTTGTCTCGTTACTTATGCCTCAGGTTCGTTGGAATTCGAGGCGTGACAAGATACTACACAACATTTTGCAGGCACAGATATCGAGGACAAACAATAGGGCCTGATAGCTAGGAGGTGGACATTTACTTTTGAAGTTATAGTGTAATACTTAGTACAAACAGTCTTATAGCTCTCCCATGTTATCCACGTCTTGGGATGAATAGTTGTATTAAGAAATTTTATATTTTTCATTTTGTAAACGTTATATATATATATATATATATATCACATGCAACTTTTATCTATTATTCTGCTTTTTTAGTAGTTGCATGCTAGTAGCACTGATTGTGTAGCAAGTTAAGACCCTTGGTTTGACAAACAGCATCGGATCAAGGTGTGCAACACGAGATCCACATAGTGTGGGTCTCGGGTCGTGACAGGGCGGGTTTGGCCGGTTCCACTTGGGATGCCATTTTGGTCTAATTTTTCAAACTATTTCCAATTAGGCTCAAGTTCGCATAGAAGGTGTATTTTAACATTATAAACATATTTTTCTTCTATGACATACTCAAATTATGCTCTTAAACATGACTTGTGCCTAAATGATGCATGTAGAACGCCCTACCAGCAAACAGTACATGAATAGTGTCCTACCGACAAAAATGAAAAATTTACCATGAATTTTCAGATCTCTACATAATTAGAATTAATTATTCAATAATTAATTAAGAGTTAATTAAAAATTAATTAACTACTTAGAGCTAATTTGGTAGGACCCTAGATCCCTTTTTATGCTCTAATTTTGAAAACCCCTATAAATATGTGATTTAAAGGGGATAACCAGACAACAAGCTAATATATTATTTTCCTACGAGAAAGTAAAAGAGGAGTCTACTCTTTCCTCTAGTATACGACTTACATAGAGAGAAAAAATGAGAAGACCTAAAGGAGTAAAAGAAGGAATACTGCATCAATCTCTTCAAGAGGGCTTCTTTAACAATCAAGATTATCAAGAACAAGGAAGATTGCATCAACCTCTTCAGGAAGACTTCTTTGGCAATCAATATTAAGGTGATTCTAACCCTCTTTTCAAGATTGTATGATTCATGTAAAGAAAAATATCCAAATAGATTTTTGAAATTGCTTCCGTTGTGGTTACGAACGCAACAATTGGTATCAGAGTAATTTTATATGAATCCATCAATTTTGAAGGTTATATTTACTTGTTCTAAACCTATTCATAGATCCCAATTAAACAATATTTGTTTTGGATATATTAGAATGTGATTTTGTAGTACAATCTATTGATGCATAAATTCAATTCTTATTTGGAACCCTAAATAATTGGATGTAATTGTTGAAATCTGATGGATATAGGATACCATCAAGATAAAAAAAAAAAAAAAATTTATAACTTGTTGAAGTTGTATGAGATGCGGCTACTGCCTTGAGTCTATAGTACGGCGTGGCAACAAAGCTAGTGCAGTTGATGTTCATAAAAAAGAAAAAATTATGCCATTCTCGTGCGGCGCTGTATATCCAGCATCTACTAAATAATAGTAACCCGTATTGTTATGTGTAAGGATAGGTAAGAAAATTTTGGGTAAATAGGTACTATTTATAAGCAACAGTAAATATGTAGTACCTATAAACACAACTAAAATTGTCCACTTACCAATAGGTACAAATAATCCATTTATCTTATTAATTGCATCTCGAAGAACCCTAGAATTGGCAATCGACCCTTCTCACCCCGGTAATACATAGGTGAATTTTATATTTGGAGCACATACACCCAAAACATTCATAGCTATCTCACATTTCCTTAACCTATATTTGGGTTTATCAATTTCTGGAACATTTACCCTAATGTATGTGCCATCTAATGCCCCAAGAAAATTCTACCAATGCTAATAGTAGTTAGATGTATGTCATATAATCTCCTGTTAAATACTAACAATAATACTTTAAATTAAGACCAACCTTAAACCATTTCCACCTATCATTGGTATAATTATCCATGACAGGCTCAAGTGTCAATAAAAGTCCATGTAACCTCAAAACAACATTAAGTACTTTATTAAAATGCCTGCTCACGATCTTCCCAAACCTTATAAATCAAAATTTAATCACTCTATTCTTAACATGATGTACTAGCACATACAAAAACATTGCACCTTGCTCTTGAACTATAACGTTCCTAGAATCTATTAACCTACAAACAGTCTAAAGAAGGGTACAAAGGACCCTAAAAGTGTGGCTATTCATACGTAATTGTTCAATGCAAACTAAGTCCCCCCTCCCATTTATTAGCCAATCTAAATATTCATTTTGTGACTCAACCCTAATGTAAGTTGGGTCCCTTACATCATGTGTTATAGTTCACCTCTCAATAGCCACACGTATCATCAACATAAAAGTGAAATAAAAGATGAAAACATTGGTCAGTATCTCCTCTAATATGAGGTATGCCTCGATACTTTGATTTATCATTTCCTTTGTCAAATGCAAAAAATTAAAGGAGTAGATATTAATTGTAATAAAGCAGTGAGAATAATAATGCATAAAATAACAAGCTAAATAATATTTTTTTGGGTACAAAAAATCTATTATAGTCACAAATTAAATTATGCCTCGATAACATTGTAATCATATACATACAACATAGTATGAATGCAAAATTGTAACATAGTATTGCCTTAATCTCATAATAAAATATTAAATCATACAAAATTACCCAAATTTTATCTCACATTACAGGGGTTCATCATTAAAAAAATTATGAACTAAAGATAATTATATATATATATATATAGGTTAATGGTTTCATTATACAAAAAATAGAAGATGAAGCAGTTACACATGAGCATAAACAGAAGATGAAGCAACGATTAATAGGTTTCATTATAGAAAAAAAATTGTAAAGAAGATTACATTGTGAGATATTCAACGGATTTATGCAAAAATTGGAAAATTAGAAGAAAAAACCACTAAATCTTCCAAAAAAATGAAAATGCAGCTACTGAAAATCTACTAAAAATCTTCCAAAAAAAGGGATAGGGAGACATATAACATAGTGGAATGAAGATTGACTAAAGATATATATATATATATATATATGTATATATATTCAAGAATGGCATGAATGACCGAATGAAAATGCAGAAGAAATTTCGAACACACCGTGATTTGATCGTGTCACATCCCAAAACCCATCCTATGCAGATTAAGGATATGCGACCGGCCAGTTAGGTACCCAACTGTATTTTGTACTTAAAATACTGATAGTAATCCTAACCCCAGGCCATTCATTTGTAACTTCCAAGTATGATGCATTCATTATACAAAAGTTAAGCAACAGAAATTAAATAAAACAATGCATACTAACGTAGCATAGCAACTAACTATGATCAGAGTTGATTTATACAAAGGTTAACTACAAAAGTTACATCATTGTACGTATCATTATACAAAATATCCAAAAATGAAGTAGGATACAAAAATGAATTGTCTTTATCAAGACTTCCTAACTAAATTCTGAGGATCTTAGCTCTTTTACTCCTTGCCACTAACATTTTCACCTGAAAAATGTTAGGATAATAAAGTGAGCTTTAACAAGCCCAGTGAGTAACCTAGGTTCCCTGCTATGGGTTTCAAAACCAGTTTTGTTTGTATACAAAGCACATGAATAATCGTTTTAAAGTAATAAGTCCGAATAAAATGCATGATTAAATGTAGTTCAAGTAGAACAAAATAGGTCAGAACAAAATAGAATAGAACAGATCAAAACAAAACAACACAAAAATGAGCGGAATAGAACAAAATAGAGCAGAATGCCCATATAGCCATCAGGCATATCAGTAAATATGTTTGAGCCTTTTCCAGCTACCCATAAGTGGACACTCGTGGGCCATCTACCCTCTGGGTTTGCTTCTAGCCTACTCATGCCACATCGCTCAATTTCTGTAATGGGCCGAGGAATCAGTACATAATAAAACAGAATAGAATCAAAATAACATATAACAGAACATAACTAAATCATGCCAAGTTGTATGCAATACAAAGTGTATGCATGTAAATAGTTAAGTATATGAAGATGCTATAATAGTCAAAATAACACCAAGTGAGAAGTTTCAAGTTACTCACAAAATGTATGCATCTAAATAGTACACCAAATCAAAGGTTCCGAGTTACTTATAGTTCATTAAGATTAGCTCAAGATATCCAGTCGTGGCTTAGATAAACTCCAGGAGTCCTATAGTAATGAGTAAATACTCATCAGTAATCAACAATGGTGTGTTTTGCCTACCTTACTAGTTTAGGGGTCACTTTTGAGAAAACTGACTCCACCTTTAGATTTGGAATGCCAAAAAACGTTAAGGTAGGATTTTTCGGATCTCAATTTGGCTTTCATTTAGTTTCTGGCGTGACTAGGGGTAAAACAGTAATTTTACTTTTTACACGTCTTAATTTTTTAGAATTTTGTCTCGTAAAACAGACCCAGCCATTGAGTCCAGAATGCCCAAAATAGTTAAAATACCCTACTTGTTTAATTTATTTGGGTAACGGGATAATTTATAATAGTTTAATTTAAATAATTTAATGATTTCTTTTTATGTTATATATATATATATATTTATTATGTCAGTATTTTATTACATGTGCCATGGTGGCACAATGGTCAACTAACGTGGGTTTAGGTGTTCCACTCCCACGGTGTCGCGGGTTCGAACCGTTGGAGCCATTGCTCCTTGTATATATATATATATATATATATATATATATATATATATATATATATATATATATATATATTTTCTGAATTTCTTTAAACCAAACAGCGTATAGTGCCTTAACCACGGATAAGATATCCGATATACCAAAAAGGGTTAATTAAGAAATTTCTTATCCATGCATCCAAACACCCTAATTGGAATTAAAATCAAATTCCAAACTGTGTCATTTTGATTTAAAAGACCAAATCCGTTTTTATTTCAGTCGGGGCCTGACCCAAGTTCACCCCAAATGGGCTTCTTATCCGGCACTGGTGAACTATTTTCAGTGAGATTCCGCCCCTTTTTCAATAGGGTTCGAAGCCAATTTTTATGAAGATTCTACATATTATGTCCAATTTGGGGTTCAACGATTACTTCCGCTCGAAATAGAGGTTCACAGGTCGGGCTCCGGCGATCCACGACTTTCCGGCAAAGTAATATTTTTCTTATTTTGTGGCTTCCTGCCACTTGGTTTTTGCCCTAAATTGCATTGCAAGTTTTTGCACCACTCGAGAACATTTTCCCGATTCTAAAATTAGTTAAATCCCTCAAAAAGCATCACCGCCTAAAACCTGCAACTAGCCATATCTCCTTCATTTCTTCACCAATTTACCCTCGGTTTCTTCTTAAATTCATCATTTTTCCTATACTTTTGAACCCTATAATTTTTTAGGTGTTTTACTTAAAGTTTTGAAAAAACCAGTGCATAACAGTGCAATAGTATAAAGTTCATACCTACTCTGGCTTCCTCATCTACTTCTCTTCTTTCTCCTTCTACTTTCTTCTTCTTCTTCTTCTTCTTATTTCTGTTACAGTAGATGTCTCACCCACGACCCTCTCTTGTTTTTGTGTTTTTGTTTGCTTAGAAGTTAGTTACTGTTTAGAATAATTTCCCTAAGTTTGTTGCCTATATGCGCGCGCGCGCACACACACACACATACACACACACACACATATATATATATATAGAGAGAGAGAGAAAGAGAGCTATCAAAACAGTCGAGAATCCCCAATTTTTTTTCCATGTTTGGTTGCCACTAGAAGGTTCCTCAAATTGCTTTAGCTAGAAGCTTCATGATTTTTCTTATATTTATATATATGTTATATATCTTGTATATATATATTCGGCTGCCTTATTAGTTTGCAACCCCTTTATTTTTTTATTTTTGTTTCTAGAAGCTGCCATCGCCATATAGAGATATACATCACACATATTATATATATATATATATATATACACACACACTACCATATGTATTCATTACACAAATCACTATTGTACACATGCATATATTTTTTTTTTGTATATGACTTCACAATTGTATTTTTTGGCATCCATTATAAACTTTGTTCTTACTCATACATCAATCGAATTAGATACACTAACAGTTTAAAAAAATGTCATTTAAATGTTAAATTTTAAGTTGTGCCATTTTGGGTCATCGTAATTCGTGTCTACTGCATTATATAAGTCAAAAGATTGGAACATTTTATTTATTTCAAATTTTTGGGGTATTACAAATCAAAAACGTGGTCGACAGTCACTATGATTTGATTAGAATGATCTATACAAATCTTCCAAAAAGATGAAAACATTAGCTTTCTATAATGTGAAACAGCAACAACCCATAACGAATTTGTAAATAATAGAGCAAAAACTTCAATCGGTGTGAGAAATGGCATCGAAGCTCACCATTTTCCGTTGAGTTGGTCGATTGCACAATCACCTCCATAGCACAACAGACGACAGCTCAGTAAGGTTAGGTTTATGTTAGAGAAAGAGGCTCCTTGTCATGACCCGAGACCCCACCCTATGCGGATCTCGTGTTGTGCACCCGATCCAACGTTGCTTGTAGAACCAAGGGTCTCAACTTACAACACAATCAGTGCCACTAACATGCAACAACTAAAATGCGGAAGAAAATAAATAAAAGTTACATGTGATATATATAATATTTACAAAATGCGGAATATAAAATTTCTTAATACAATTGTTTATCCCCAAGACGTGGATAACATGGGAGAGCTATAAGATTGTCTGTACTAAATATTACACTTACAACTTCAAAAGTAATGTCCATTGCTATCTAGCTGACTGCTACTGCTATAGCTATTGCTCTTCTATAGCTTCCTTTCCTGAAAGGGTTGGTAAGTTTGAGGTGAGCTAACTAAAGCTCAATAAGTAATTCTCCTTTACTCTGCCATGTGTACAAGAATATAAAAAGCATTATCCATAAAAGAACTAGGATAAATGCAGATGTACTAGCTAGTCAATGAATATAGAACTCAATATCAAATGATAAGAACTAAAATGATAAAGCAATGAAATCTGTCTGATAATATAATCATACTGCTACAGTCATGAACTGTCTCAAGTATAGTCATATGCACTCAAATGAAAGCTGTGAAATCTCATGATCATTTAAAATGATATAATATGATCAAGCTATGATAATCAATAAATGATAGTGATATCAAAATTGGTTGATGCACTCGGCTGGGGCCCAGCTACCCCCTGAGTTCGTATTCAGATCCGCTATGGGCTGTTTGAATACGACTCTGAGCTCGTATTCAGATCCGCTACGGGCTGTTTGAATACGACTCTGTGTACACTATATAATAATAATCTGTTCGAAATCTGGACCTGAAGGTCATAAATAGCATCAGATGGAGATGTGACTGAGCACAAATTTGGTACTAATAATATATCATGATCATGCTACCTCCACGAAGAGTATAAATGTGGAACATAACTATTCCAGCCAATCTAACATAACGATAGTTATCTGAACTATGGTTACTAGACATGCTTCGAATATACTGTCTGGCCCTCACGGCCCTGGGTACAAGTGTACAAAAAGGAATGCATGCACAAGTGTACAATCATGATCGAGATATAAATAAAAATCAATAAATGCTTCCACATGATAGGGCAATATCAATGTGGCTCAATAAACACTGGTATATATGGAATACAACAAGTGATATATGAAAAACTGTTGACATGGCTTGGAATGTAACACATGCAGAGATCAAAGATTACTTACTTCTTAAACCGTTTCCGTCCTTTCATAATGAAATCAAGTCACTGTTCCCTCCTCTTTGAAATCCCTATTTATCAATAGATAGTATATCTCAGTTTACTTTTTATCATTTATGCTATTCATCAAATTTTATGCCTCTTTACTATTGGTTTTTATTTTAGTTAAATAGACTCTACTATTGAATCCGGAATGTCGTACAAAGTCGATTTAGGCTTTTGCGGAATTCAATTCGGACTTCTATACTAAAAAGGGCAAAATGGTCATTTTGTACTTTTACGGGTCTTTTTTTCTTTTTTGGGACCTCGTCTTGCTAAACGGACCTCACCATTGGTCTTAGAATGTTTGAGATAGTTAAAATACACTATTTATTTGCCTCGTTTGGACTTCGTTTGACCCATTTTTTATTTAGGGGTATTTTTATAAAAATAATATTTTATTATTTTTTTCTGTTTAGGCCTTAATATAATTTTCCAAAACTTTTAGGGTCAAAGTGGAATTTCCCTAAGTCTCGGTCTGAACCAGTGGGTTCACAGTTAGAAACCCTAAATTGGTCCGATCTTTCACTGAACCAACCGGTTCAGTTTAATTCAAGGAACCGGAATAAGATATCCACTTTGTCTACCTTATCCACAGTTCAGTTAAACCCAAACCCAATTTCAAATTTCCTATCTCTATAGCTAAACAACCCAATTCCATTTTAAATCCAACCCCTAAACGACGCCGCATCAGTTGCCCCATCTACTTCCGGTAGGGTCCCGACCCAAACCCGGTTCTGTCTTAACCCGATATGCCCCTCGATATTCCGGTCGTCTTCTCCGATTGTCTTTCCGGCCACAGTCGCCGGAATAGTAAACCCTAGCCACTAATTTTACTAATTTCACATCCATTTTTGCTGATTTTTGGATCTTTTCATGCCAAATTGATCCCATAGTTTTAAATCTTCCATTTGGATAGTTTTAAACCTAAGAAACTACAGTTTCCATCATCTCTCTTTCCCAGTTTCTGGCAACCGAACTTCTCAAATTTTCATGCATATTTCATGACTGTTTTAACTTTGATTTCTTTCCAATCCTTTTCTGTATCATATATAAATATTTTCCTATCATACAAAACCATTTTTGAAGCATAGAATTATAGAAACCTGAATTATCATAAGACCTGCAACTCAATTTTTTTACCTGGTTTCTCAACCATTTTAAGTGATTCTTTTTGCATTTGATTCCTTATTTCATGCTTCATACAGCCCTATAGTTTAAACACTACGAATCATGCTAGAAATTTTAAAACAGAATATAGTTACTCACCTAAAATTTTTGATTTTCTTGATATAGTGCACTGTTTCTACTTCTGTATTCCCTTGGCTCACTTCTGATCCTTCCCAACAATTTTTCCAACCTTTAGACAGTGCTTACAGCCTCTGAATCTTTCTATTTTTCTCATCCCACGCACCATATATATATATATATATATATACATATATATGTAATATACACACATACACTCCACCGCCCCTGTCACTTCTCTCTCAACCTTACGCCCCTCAAGCCCTTATTCTTAACTTTAATTTCTGATCTCTTTTACCCAAATGCAGCCTTTATTTGTGTGTGTGTGTGTGTATATATATATATATATATATATATATATATTATCTCACACCTACCAACACACACACTAAAGCCAACTGACACACACACACTGCACCAACATGCTGCTGCTTGGCAGCTTCCTTTCCCTTCTTTCTTTTCTTTTCTTTTACATTGTAAACACACACACACACACACACATATATATAAATATACATTTCACAATTACATATGCAATATCTTATACATGAATATGTATTTATATATGTATAGTTATACCTAATTTATATATCCATATACATTCATATATATACATATATTTCGCATTCTAATGGCGTTTACATACACTTATTTTAGGTATACTACATGTTCATGAAATATGGTCGTGCATGGAAATATGTGTAGGCACGCATTACGATACTGTGTCCTAAGGTACTCGGGTACGGCCTGACACTATCTATATAACTAACACTGTTCACATTCTAAAATCGTGCAGGACATTTGGTATAAGGATATAGAGTTTTAAACAGTTCGATTTACAATTAATAGTACACTGCCTGACTCGGTATACCTCGGTATACGTGCTAACTCGGGTCAGGATATTACACTCCTCATCCTTATATAAACGAAGGCATAATGGTCTTTTTACATACATGTCCAAACAATGATTAATCTTGGACTAATAATATCATAGATCAAATAGGATTCAATAGTCCCTTATTTTTAGGACTATTTCATCCCCAAAACAACTACTCCCCCAACTTTTGACATCCCAAACACCGGATAATCCACTTAAGTGGGACTAAATTAGTCTAAGCCCCATTTGTCCCTGTTCCAAACGTGCCCTTAATTCATTAAGACAACTTTACTCTAGCATTGTAATATGAGATTGTTATACACATGGGTTCAAAATTTTTTTTCCATATTTCAAATTTTAATTACTTACAATATTTAAATTCATTTTTTTATAAAATTAGTATTTTTGAACTCCAAATATCGAAATTTATCAAACATGATCCACCTTACAATGAATTTCAGTAAAAAAATTCATTTTTAGATAGTGGGATTTCACTCTTGATGCCTAAAGCAAAAATATTGAAGTTGAATCAATATAGCTCATTGCTCTATTTCACCCAAAATAACAATTGAAAGTATAGCGATGTGTTGTAGTATTGGAATAATTGTTCTTGTACAACTTATATTAACTTAAATACTAATGGAAGAAAAAAGTTAATTGTTATAGAGAGGGGATTTTATCGAAATAAACTAATATAGAAAAACATGATAATTTTTGATGATTTAATATAGTTAAATGAGACCTTTATAATTTTTTTGAAACTGGACTGAATTGATATTGGTTTGATTAAAACAGTAAAATTTCACTACTTTCTTAAATGTGGAACTAAATTGAAAATATTTTGATTAAAATAGTGAAATTTTATAGTCCTTTTGAAACAAGAATTGAATTGATACTAGGTTGAATAAAATAGTAAAATTTCACGCTTTTCTTAAATGTGGAACTAAATTCAAACTATTTTGATTATAACAATGAAAGTTCATTGTGCCTTTGAATTGGAACTAAATTGAAGATGGTTTCATTTCCAACTGAAATTGAAGTGAAACGAGTTTGATTAAAATAGTAAAATTTCACTATTGAAAACTTAATTGAAACTAGTTTTGATGGAAATGATGAAATTTCATTCTCTCGAACTAAATTGAAATTGGTTTCATAAGAATAGTGAAATTTGACTATATGATAAAAATAATAAAATCTCACTATTTGAAACTAATTGGAAGTGGTTTCAATAAAAATAATGAAATTTCATTGTCAAGAAAAGAATTGAAATTGGTTTGATTAAAAATAGTGAACTTTCATTGTTTCACTCTTTCTTTGAAACTTAAGCTAGATGCAAAAAGGTTGATTCAAATAGTGGAATTTCATAGTTTGGAAATAAATTGAAACTAGTTTAATTAGAAATAGTAACATTTTCACTGTCTGATTAAAAAATAAAATTTCACTTTCTAGAACTTAATTAAAGTCAATTTCGAGAGGGAAAAAAACAATGAAAACTCACTATCTACAAAGAGAATTGAAACTGATTTGATTGAAAACTGTGAAGTTTTACTATTTCTTCAAAACTGAAAATGACTTGAAACTGCGTTGATAAAAGTTGTGAAATTGCACTATTTGGAAATGAATTGAAACTTGTTTTTATTAGAAAGAGAAATTTTAATGTTTCTTTAAAAATTATTTGAGTAGAAATTAGTTTAATTAAAGTGGTGAAATTTCACAATTTTTTAAAGTAACATAATTAATCAAAACAAGTTCCAATTTCACTAGGTGATTAAAAATAGTGAAATTTTACTATTTCTTTAAAAATAATATGAGTACAATTTAGTTTAATTAAAACAACGAAATTTCACTATTTTTTTTAAATTAGCATAAGTGAAACCAGTTTTAATTAAAATAGTGAAAATTAAATTTCACTATTTCTTTCAAAAGGAATTGAACTTAAACTAGTTTTAATAAAAGCAATGAAATTTTACATTTTTGAAAAATTAGAACTGAAATGAAATATATTTAATTCAAACATTGAAGCTTCACTATTTTTTGAAAATAAACTAGACTAAACTAGTTTTAATTAACAGAACTAAAACTATTTTGATTAAAATAGTAAAATTTCACTACTTCCTTGAAAATAAATCTAAATTGAAACAAATTCAATTCAAATAGTGAAATTCAATGTTTCTTTAAAAAATAACTAAACAGAAACTAGTTTGATTAAAAGTAGTGAGATTTCACAATCTAAAGTAGATTTATAATTGTTTTATTAAAATAACAAAATTTAACTATTTTCTTAAATTTGGAACTAAACTAAAACATGTTTGATTCATAAGAGTAAATTTTCAATATTTCTTTGAAAGTGGAGCTCAATTGAAATTGGTTTGATTCCAATAATGAAATTTCACTATTTTTATTAAAAAAGGAACAAAATTTAAACTATTTTGATTCTAGTAGTAAAATTGCACTATTTTCTCTAAAAGTGAAAATGAATTAAAACTAGTTGATTTTAATAGAAAATTTTCATTATTTCTTTATAGGTGAAACTGAATTAAAATTGGTTAGCTTAAAATAATGAAATTTCACTATTTTTTAAGGTGGAACTTAATTGAAAGTATTTTTGGTTAAAATACTGAAATTTCTTTATCTTTCATTTAGAACTAAGTTTTCAAATGATTTGATCAAAGAAGTTTTTATAATTATTTTTGGTAAAAAAACTTTCTACTTATTTAATAGTGTCCTTGTTTCATATAAAAGCTAAAGTTGTACAATGAACATTCATCAAGAAGTGTTTTTTCCACGTTCATATGATGAAATAGATAAATGAGTAAATTATAGTACTTAAATTAGGAGAAACAAAACATATCTCATGCATAAAAATTCCAAATTGCTATAACTTTGTGCTCGGTTGTTCATTTTTCACAAATAATATATGTATTTTTTTTAGATCTAGCCAAGCTAAATAGTCATCGTTGGGGTTGATGTTTTAACAGATTTTCATATGAAATATAGATATTGTCTAAATTTTAGAGCCCAAATATATAAATTTTATTGAAAACAGATTTATATATTATGAGTTATTGAATTTTAAAATTTTCAAAAACTTCTTGAAGCCTGTGCGCCACTCACATGCAATTCTATTAGGAAATTCTAAAGTGAAACATTGATTATTAATGTAAGGGTATATTTGTTATAAAAGGGTTGATGAACTTTAGGGGTTAAAAAGAATAGGCTTGGATCCAACCCTTGTTAACAACATATTTCAAAACTGTTGACCGAAGAGCCCTAAATCTTAAGAATTTTTTTAAAACAATATTAACCCTTATAAAGAAAAAATTTACACCGCTAATAGCATAGTGACAAATGCGGAGTTCATATTTTATTTGATATTAAAATTACTATGTTTCTAGAGTTATTAAAAAAATTATCACTAATAATTAAAAAAAATCTAAGATAAATTTTGAGTGAAGAATAGATATAAATATATATATATATATATTACAAAAAATTTTAAAATTTTAAAAATTTGAACTTTTCATTTATAATTATGTGGATTATTTTTTAAAATTTGGAAAATGGGAATGTTAGGACCTTGAGTTTATTATTGTATTGACGAATCAGTATTAACAAAACTGCTTTGATTATAATTGTAACTTAGTTTTAGGATTGAGTATCTCTCAAGCCTTGGGACTCTATAAAGAGGATTCAAGCATCAATGCAGTTTTTGGCATCATCGGCCTTCTTGGTATTCTTGAGGTATATAGGACTGAGTTTGTGGTTTTGATCTATTATACACTCACATCATGCATTATCATGTTTATATCTTCTTCACATGTGTGTGCTATGTGTTTTGTGAATTATATTAGCCCTTGGTTTTTTTAGCAAATCCCATATTCAGTTTAAAGTGGGCTTTTATTCTTCAACATAACAAAACACTCATTCGCATTGGTGCTCATCCAAACAAATGGTCCTTCGTTCGAACGAGTACCAGTGTTCACACGCTCGATAGTCATTTGATTTCTAATCAAGCTTTGTTTGAACGATAATTCAGTGCATGTTCGTTCGATACTTGTTCGATTAGGTTCTATTAGCTAGTTCGCATTGCATATTGAAAAAAAAAAACACTTTATCGGATTTGAACCGATGACTTAAGCCTATTTCTTAGGGCGTTTAAAGAGCGTGACTCTTTTTTTTGAAGCGCTGAGTTACTTAAGACTCTCATCTAAGAGAAAGAGTGTCCCAAAGGGCTATCTTGTTATGAACGATTTAGAGAAGGGATTTCATCGAACTCCTAAGACGAGAATTATCACGTCCCGAATTTTCATAAACCCAGGGAGGCCAAACATAGCCCAATAGGGCGGCCAAACATGGCCCAAAAAGGGTGACCAAAAATAGTCCAAAAGGGTGGTCAAACATGGCCCAAGGACTGGCCAAACATGGCCCAATAGGGTGCCCAAATATGGCCCAAAGGGGTGCCCAAACATGGCCCAAAAAGATGGCCATGGGCTGGTGTCAGGCTAGCGCGCATGGGGCAAGGCAGCTGGGCGAGCGGGCAAGGTGCAGCATGGTATGGCGTGGGCGCAGGGGCGCCCGCGTGGGGCTGGCAGTAGGGGGCTGGGCTGGCTGGAGCTGTTTTTCCTACAGTTCATTGTAGCTACAATGTAAATGCTACAGCTGAATTTCTCTGTCCAGCAACTGATTTTCTCTATTTTTCCAAAGTGTTGCAAGCTACTTTTTTTTTTTTTTCTTTTTTAGCCTATTTCCTCAAGGTTTTTAACTCCCCCCTTTTGACACTTTTTCCACCTATATATAGGGTGTTTTACACACCTAATTACTCTTTTAATTTCACAAAATTTTAGCATGGTTTCCTCTATTTTCTAAGCCCTTTTCCACCTAATTTTTTTCACAACATGATCCACCACCATGAAGCTAACTACAAGAATATCTCCCCTTACTCAACAAAGCATTCATACATCATTTTAAACATACAATCCATCATATATACACATGTACTTGAATTTCAAAACATCACAATCTCATGCTCATTACAATATATAGGGCCTTGCCCATAGCTTCCATAATATACAAGATTTTTACAAGTAATTACACATTTCTTAGGGCTTATGCCCTTATACATACAAAAATATGCCCCAATGGCCAAATGTCTTTCATAGTCCACTTCCCCTCTATCCTTCAAGACTTCATCAAGTCTCAAGTACCAGGAGCCTAATCTGTAATATGATTTCCCATAAAGGGCCAGCATGACTGTTGGTATGACATAGTGCTAATGCAAGGAACAAAGTTAAGACGTGACATGTGCAAGTGTACATTTATAATCTATAACCCTCTAATCCCTCAACGCTATGTAATAGCAATATGCATGACACACACATGCAACTCCATGCCACACCCATGTCTCGCTTCACGGCCGTTCCCCGTTGGAACGCGAGTACTAATCGTATGTCTCACTTCACGGTCCGTCCCCGTTGGATCGCGAGTACCAATGGCCAATTTTAGGTTTTTCACTACAGGATTTACACCCTCATAATGCATAGCACCAATGTGCACAACCCACACTATGTTTCCAAAGATTCACACCATGCCAATATGCCTTGATTTTTCTATGCAATCTCAATGAGGCATTTTATCAAATACTTGGTATACACCTTAAATCATGCATCATACATAAAGTAAATTATAACTTTCAAGCCACAAAACTTCTTCCACATGAACATATGCTATATACAATCAATTTAAACACATGCTCATGTTACATGTTCACTATCTTAATAATTCTCAAAGAACACATAATTACACCAAGCATCAATGCATTAAACAAATCACATCTTCCAAAACACAAGACCTATCTATATAAACATAAGCCACAATGCAATAATTTAAACATATAGTTAAGTTAAATCTTCATCATTTTGACAAATTCTCAAAGAACTCAAAGAACACACAAGTACACAAACTACTAACTCTAGGTTTTCAAAGAAATTACATCCTAAGTGGCTTTCTAACATCAAGCAAACATATAAATCATTCAATTAGCTCATAAAAATGCAAAGAAACCTAACTATATTCCTTACTTAGTAGAATATCATACCTAAAAGGGTTTTTCTCAACCCTAGGGAGTTGTGTCCACTGTGTAGCATAACCAATTGATGAGAATGTAACCCTTGACATAGGGAACAACTTCCTAGAAGGAAGCCTTGTGAGAATCCTAGCCTAGAGATGAGTTTTGGAGGTTTGAAACTTGGAAAACCCTAAGTTTTCTTCACTTTTTTCTCCATGCACGAGTTGTTGTTTCTTCTCAAACCAAATTCTGAGATTTTTATCTCTAAAGGGCTGTATTTATACTAAAGGGGCTAAGGGGTAAAAAGACCCTTTTGCCCTTAATGAGTTCGAGACCCCGTTACACTACAACCCCTCTCGAAATGCCTCAATTCGACATTTTTCTTCATCCAAAGTTATTAAAATTATTTTAAATGAAAATGTTTCAAAAAATTTATTTTCGCCTGTTGGCGGTTTCAACCGGACCCACCTGGGCCACCCGGGATGCCCTTTATGGTCCATTTTTCAAACTATCTCTGATTAGACTCAAATTCTCACAAGAGGTTTATTTTAACATTCTAAGCATGTTTCTCTTCTATGGAATACTCAAATTATGCTCCTAAACATGACTTATTCCTAAATGATGCATGTATAATGCCCTACCAGCAAATAATGCATGAATAGTGCCCTAGTAGCAAAAATGAAAAATTTATCCTAATTTTTCAGATCTTTACATCCTTCCCCCCCTTAAATAAATTTCATTCCAAAATTTATAAATGTACCTCTATAAATAAACAACTCTGGATACCTAATGCGAACCTCAACCTTGCGCTCCCAAGTGGCCTCCTCGACCCTGTGATGCCTCCAAAGAAAACCTCTTTTCTCGATTCTAATCTCAGCCTTAAACATCGTATCGGTCATTTAGCAGCCTTTAAATGGACTATCCGTTGCCTTTTGACTTAGAGCCTTATCAAATCTATTTTTCTACGCGTCCTAACTCTCATAAACTTAGATTCCCTGCCCCGCTTGGATGAATTTACATTCTGACTTCTTATAGTCCAAGTAAAGGATAAGGGGTGCCCTAAATGTGTGCGGTTGCACTCTTTATTTCTAAAAAATATGAGTAGATGAAAAGAGGCACAAACTTGTAATCTTAGATTTTTTGCTTTTTAAAATAAACTTTTGCTCTTGTTTGATGTGACATAGAAAAACTATTTGCCTAAGGTTTCTCTAACTGAAAAGGGGGCAATCCAGTAAATCAATGCAGTCAAGCCAATAAGTAGGGAGGTCCAGCTTTGCAGTCTAGCGAGTCAAGGGATGAGAGCGAAGAAAGTGGTTGGGACCTATAAAAATTTAGAATAAAACTAATTGATATAAGGCGACACCAAAAAAGACTAAAATGTAAAATAAAGTAGAAGTGGTAAAAGTGAAGAACAAAGTAAAAGTAGAAAACAAAATGACGATACTAAGGAAAACCAAAATAGAAGGCCAAACCTTTTACTTATCTTAGTCATGCAGAAAGAAAAGGCGAGATAATACCACAACTCATAATAGAAAGAATCAGAACAGGCTTTGATTGTATATCCATAATTGTTTCTAAAGAGAAACATACTAAATGAGGATATCACTACCATGTAGGAAACAAAGAAACCCATTGTTCCATCAGACAACTTACCCAGGAGTCCCAAAAGGTAACCTAAAAGTATACTTTTAGCCATTATGAGTCTAAACTATGAATGAAAAAACAACATCAAAAAGCCTTTTTTTCCTCATAAGTCAGGAGTAGATTCAAAATTTGTCCTATTTAAGATGAAAGAGTAAATTAACCATGTCCTTCTAGGTGTAAGCAAATAACTCTGAAGCAAGAGTGTAAAAGGCAAAATCAAACCATGGAATTCATGCATATGTAAGAGTTCCAAACCAATAAATCAAACCAATTTTATAGGTATGTCCAATCCAACTATGAGCATAAAAAAAGTCAAATCAAAACTATAAAGATGTCTAAGGATCATAAGCAGACAAAGCAAGAAAGGTCAAAGCCTAACTGTCTCAACAGACTTTTGTAGCCCTAGAATCTTCTCCCTATAAACAAAAAGGAAGAAATAGCTGATGCACGTACATACTCATACTCAGCAAGAACGGCCCTCATCAACAAGCTTTCTATGTCCTATATAACAAATTCCATCTGCAACTCTAGCTCGGACTCTTTGTCATTACACTTCTCCAGCTTTTCCATAAGAGATGAAGCTTAGTTCTGCAAACTTGATAGATTCCTTTCCAACTCAATGATCTGCTTTTGCAAAGATGAGTATGCGATCTTCAAATCCTTGCATACGGTATGGCATGCATCAAACAAGTTCCTCTTTTCCTCCAAGGTGTAAAGACCAAATTTTTTTTCTAAATTACAAATTATAAAATAATAATAATGAAAATAATAGTGTAAGATTTTATTAAGAAATTACAAAGTTAAATGAAAAGACTAAAAATGACTTGGAAATAAAAAGGAGAAAAAGAAATAAGGGAGGGCATTAGGGGAATTTAACCCCTTATCTTGCTTCTGACTTATTAAAACCAAATCGTTACACACATAAAACACACACTAGACACACACACATACATCCATTTACGTAAAAGAGAGAAAATGCGAGAAAGAGAAAAAGAGAAAAGATGAAGAAAAATTGGGGCTTTTGGAGATTCTTGAAGGATCATCAAGAATTGAAGCTCTCTTTTGGAAGATTAAAGGAAGAACAAGCTTCACTCCACCTACAAACACTATTAGAGTTGGAGATTTTAGAGATTCTAGCCAAAATCAACAAGAACAAAATTATGGTTTCTACCACTACTTGAAGGATTGAGGTAGGGGATTTCTAAACCTAGGTACAGGATTTGTGTAGATAGGCTCATCATGCCATGAATTTATCTTTTGCTTTAGAATTATTCATTTTTGCATATTAGGGCATATCTTGTATGTGTGTTGGAAATTCATGTATTGGTTGTATTCCTAACATTAAATGACTTGATTTTATCTGGTATTTCTATTGAATGTACTCCTGATTGAATGCAAAAAGGTTTGATTGGTGAAATCATGAAATAAGTTTACCTGTACTATGCTTGATAATTGAAATTGTACACTAAGTGTTTGTGAAAATACCTCAATGCATGCTTGATGTAGATTTATGATAATTGAGCGAAGTTACTTGAATGTATAACCTTATTGATGAACATATGATGAATTGTGAATATAAATGTGAATGATAAGCCTTTGGAAATATGAGAATGAAAACTTGGAAAGTAATGAACATAGGCCAGAATTGGGACAAGTCAATTCTATGATTTTAAGTATAGTGAGATTGCGCTTACCTAGGATTTTGATTAGTGTTCGGGATAGTGTCTCCCTTCGGCTTACGAGCAGTAAACCCGTGCGAGTGGTCGTATGTCTCTATCGGGTTTGTAGCCCATAAAGCACACAAGGCTTACCAAGGCCGACTAGGAATATAGTTTTGGGATTGAGACTTAAGAGAATGATATGGAGATTTTGATAAGTTGAATGAAATCGAACGAATTAAATCCTCAATTTTTAGTTCATGTATATAGTTCCACTTAGAAAATGTTTCTCTTTGATGATTATATGCGTTAACATGTGAAAAACTTGGTTATCTATTGAATTCTTGCCTTATTGATATGCATGTTTGATGAATACTTGATTGTCACTACACGTGCACAAACATACACGTGCCACCACACATTCTTACCTATGTTTAGATTTCTTTTACTGGGGTTATTGTACTGACCTCTACTAAAAGTAGGAGTGGGCAAGGAGACGGCCTCGAATTGAAGAACCATCTTGAAGTCATTTTTGGAAGACTACTTTTAGAGTATTTTTGGACACACTCCTACTTGTGCAATTGTGTTAATTTCTTTTCTCTTGGAGAATCTTATTTTGTATCTAAATATTTTGTAGGTAAACTATACTTCTTGTAAGTTAACTTGCATAGAAATGGAATGAAGATGGTAATGTAAAATTGATGAAACTAACTAGTACCTTTAGAAACTTGTGAAATTTAAATATTGAAACTAGAATGTTAACCAAGCCTCTTGATATATTTATGTGATGTTGGAGTTGAGAAATTAAACATGGAGGGTGAATGGTGATTGTAACACCCCGACTTTGCGTAATTAATAATTAGTTATTAATTATTAATTAATACCGGCTTATAGAATGATCTAGGGAATTAATCATAATCCCGGCGGTCATGATAGACCGATAAAATAATTAAATATGTCTGGAGGAAAAGGGTAAAATACCCGAACCCAATTACTGATTAATTCGGCGAAATAACACCGCTTTAACACTAACGAAATCCGAATTAGCTAACCCGAAAAATCCCGAATGTTTAATAAATGACACGGAACCTCTGACACTGAAGATGATTGAAATATGAAACTCCCGGAACAAACTGTGTCGAAAAAGGAGTTACAGAATGAAAGTTATGAAGGAAATATTGAAACTGAATTTCTGTGCAACCAAACGTGGCCTTAACCGAAAATATGAGAAAAATGGCCAAATGGGAGGCCAAGGGAATTGAACCCTTGACCTTTGAGTGAAAAGAAACCTCATCCAAAAATTACCAACTGGGCTACTATTATCTTTGTGTCCATATATACAACAGAAATGTATATAACATTGAATTATCCTAATCTGCCACCAAAAGTGACCAATGAACAAGCATGCAACACATCAGCATGCATCACCCTATGCCCCCTAGGCTATCATGCCTACACACCACATGATGACCTCTCCTCCAACCAAAATACATGCAAATTAATCATGAGGTTGAGAGGTGTATTGAACAAGGAAAATCTGATTTTATTTTTGATAATCTCCATATATGCATGGAGGGAAATCAGAACTGTAGATGCCTTGTATACTGACTCTTAGAGAGAGAGACTCTTAGAAAGAGAGTGACATATACACAAAGTGAGTGTGTTGTGTGTAACCATTGAAGGAGCTTAGAAGGAAGCTAAGGACTGAGAACTGAAGGGCTGGACTGGACCTGCTCCATTGGGAGGCTTCTGCTTGAATACGAACCCTAGGAGAGACCACTGTTCGAAGGTAAGCAAGCCAAAATTTTAAATTTTCTCTTTGGATTTTTGGCTACTGTTTTATTTCCTTTAGGACTGTAAATGCATGTATAAGGGTTAGACATTGAAACCTGAAGTGTTTGTGCATACTTGGACCCATAAAACTGCCCCAAAAACTCAAACCCATAGCAAACCGCCATGGATGGAGCTCCCTGTAGCAGGTCTGAAATGACCTCAACCGAACTGAGTTTTGATGGTCTAGAACTGATCTAGACACTGATAGGGTTTCAAATATCACCAACCGCGACCCCAACACTTGGGTATAAGCCCTCAAAACCGAAGCTATTGCTTTCGGCCATGGAACCCAAACTCGAAAATAGGCTCCTAAACTGAAATTTCTAAACGGTATATTGATCCCCATGAATATACGGTCACAACAAGACAAGAATTGTGCGATTTGGTTGAGAAATAAGGCCCCACGACCGAACTAAAAACCTGCATGATAATCGGTTATACAGAGCTCAATCCTTGGATTCGAAGCTCAAAATTGATGCCAAGTTGTTGCTTTAGCCTCTAGGAACAGTTTGGAACCAAAATCAGTTGAAAACAGCCTTCGAAACTCCACGAAAATGGAGGAAACCGAAGCTGTCAATTAGGGCAACACAGGGGCAGTCGACGGGGAAGATAGAGTTGACTCGCTAACTCATTCGAGTTGGGCCGAGTCCACTCGGACACGTGTTGGTCTACGAGCGTGCCACTGATTTAAATAGAACGGCACCGTTTTACGCATTACTGTTTTGTTTTAAATTGAATTCCGGCTGTTTGGTTACGGTGATAACAAATTAAAATTCGGAATTGGGCTAATCCTGAACATGGACAAGGGCCAATTAGGGGATAACAGGAATATTTAATTCCGGTTTTCTGAGAGCCAGTGAACCGGTTGGTTCACTGGAGTTCTGGACCGGTTCAGTCCACTGAACCCTTGAACCCTCTGGTCTGAACCCTAATTTTCTGGATTTATATTTAACCCCCCAAATGTTTCTGAAAATTTCGGATTAACCCCACTAATTTGGGAAATTGTACTGTGGCCCAGAACATTGAGAAATTATTCATTTAAGCCCCTGGAAAATTAATTAAATAATAAAATAATTATTTAATTAATTTATTAAATTGGTAAAATTACGATTTTACCCTTGGACATTAAATATGTCAAACGGAGTCCAAATAAATTAAATAAATAGTGTATTTTCACTATTTCAAACATTCCGGACTCAATGGTACAGTCCGATTTTGGAAATACAGTACCGAAAAATACAGACCTGTAAGTGATAAATTACTGTACTGCCCCTGATGGCACCAGACCCAAATAAAAATAAAAGACAGTCTATTTTGACTATGTCGGGCGTTCTGAACTCAATGGTGAGGTCCATTTTATGAACTGACGTGCCGAAAAATACGACACATGAAATTACCAAATTACCCCTAATACTGTACAAAGCCCAAATAAAGTCCGATTGGGACGAAACTGATACCGATAGAAGCCCAGATACTGGCGAAACTGTAAACATTATTAAATGATGATTCGGAGTCAGAATCTTACAAAACGTAAAATGACCAAAATACCCCTGAGCACAGTAAGTGCAAAGTAGAGGTCAAATAAATGTCAAACTGATCTGATAAATTATCATAGGGATAATTATGAACACTGAAGGGCTAAATAAGACTCCGAGACAGTCAATGCGTAAAACGAGAAATAACCGACGTGTCCCGATGATCAAAAGCAGATACCAAACGAAGTCCAAAGGACTTAAGAATTTACATATGAGATATATGGGACATTCTGAGGACCACGACAGGGTCCGGGGTAAGAATGGCAAAATTACCATTTTGCCCCTAAGGCTAAATAAGCACCTAACTGATAGCAATTTAAGTCTAAAAGACTTAGAACTTCATATATAGGATATATGGGATATCCCGAGGACCACAACTGGGTCCGGGACAAGAATGGCAAAATTACTATTTTGCCCCTATCGCTAAAATAAGAACCTAACTGATACTGACTGGAGTCCAAAAGACATATAACTTTATATTTAAGATATAAAGACCATTCTGAGGACCTTGACAGGGGTCCGGGGCAAAAGTGACAAATGACCGTTTTGCCCCTAAGACTGAATAAGTAATCGACTGATAACGATTGAAGTCTAATGACTTAGGTTATAATCCTGATGACTGCTAAGCCTAATTTAAGAATAAAATAGCCCCGGATGAAACCCGATGAGAGGGCGATAGGCTACTAGGTTATCTTAGGTAATCCGATAGACACCTAAGATGACGAATAAGACCTGAATGGATAAATTCTGATCTGTCTGTAATTGATGATGATTGTTCAGGATATACATGGTGATGCCTGACGTACTTGGAGGTTATCAGATTGTTTATGCAAGGAGATGACTGTAACAGTTGTGAGTAACCTAGAACTTCTGACTTGGTGTATAAGTACACCGTCTAGTTACTGTATTTTAAATATTGTACTGCACTGTTTTATCTGATACACTGATTTCATGCCCTTACTCAAATGCATGATTTTTACTCTGTCTGATTCCTCTGTTCTGCACTGAAATAAACCTATCACTGTTTTTACTGAAAGAACAACTGATTCTTGGTACCACCTCAGTCTTGAGCACTATATGAGCATACTGCACTATTTAATCTGTGCATACTGTACTGTTTATTCTGTTATATTGTTCTGCTCTGCTCATAACTGATCTGTTCTGTTACTCTGATGTTTTAACTGATCTGTTCTGTTACTCTGATGTTTTAACTGTACTCCTGTTTTTAAATACCGTTTCAAATGAACGTGTTTAACTAACTGTTATGTCTAATCTGTTCTGATCTGTTCTGTTGATTTGTCTGACCCGTTCTGTCTGATCTGTCCTGACCTGTTCTGTTGATCTGTCTGACCTGTTCTGTTTGATCTGTCCTGACCTGTTCTGTTTGATCCGTCTGACCGGTTGTGTTTGATCTGTCTGACCTGTTGTGTTTGATCTGTCTGACCTGTTCTGTTTGATCTGTCCTAACCTGTTCTGTTTGATCTGTCTGACCTGTTCTGTTTGATCTGTCCTGACCTGTTCCGTTTGATCTGTCTAATCTGTTCCGTCCTGATCCGTCCTGATTTGTTATATCTGATCTGTTCCGTCCTAATCCGTCCTGATTTGTTATGTCTGATCTGTTCCGTCCTAATCCGTTCTGTTTTGTTATGTTTGATCTGTTCCGTCCTGATCCGTCCTGATTTGTTATATCTGATCTGTTCCGTCCTGATCCGTCCTGATTTGTTATGTCTGATCTGTTCCGTCCTGATTTGATCTGTCTGATCTGTTCCGTCCTGATTTGTTATGTCTGATCTGTTCCGTCCTGATCCGTCCTGATTTGTTATGTCTGATCTGTTCCGTCCTGATCCGTCCTGATTGATATTGTACCAGTTTGTTCCGTCCTGTTCAATTCCGATATGTCTTGTTCTGATAGATGTATTGTTCCGTTTTGTTCCGACATGTTCAGTTTCGATATGTCTTAATCTGATTGATGTATTGTTTCGTTTGTTTCCGTCATGTTCAGTTCCGATATGACTTGTCCTGATTGATATTGTTTCATTTTGTTCCGTCATGTTCAGTTCCGATATGACTCGTCCTGATTGATATTGATTTGTTTCGTTCCGTTGATGATATACTTGTATCCTTGATTGATATACTGTTTCCACTCAGTTTTGTCTTGTTTCCGTTTTGTTGATGATATACCTGTATCTGTGGTTGACATATTGTTTCCGCTCCGTTCTGTTATGTTCCGTTCTGTTTTATTCTGATTTGTCAAGTCTTATTCCGTTCTGTTCGGTTATGACTTGTTATGTTTTGTTCTGTTCCGTTCTATTATGTTTTATTGTGATCCGTTCTGACCTGTTCTATTTCGACCCGTTTTATTCTAACCCGTTCCATTCTGACCTGCTTTGTTCTGATTTGTTGTGCTTTGCTTCATCATGTTCTGATTTGTTATGTCTTGCTCTGCTCGGATCTACTCCGTTCTAACCTGTTGTGTTCTGTTCTGTACGGTTATACTTGATATAGTCTGTCATGTTCTGTCTGTCCTGATCTGTTGTTTTATTTTGTGCAGTCCTGCTTTATTCTACTAGAACTGCATTTAAAGTAGATTTATAAAACTGCTATTTCAGAAACAACTGAACTACCCTTGTGCTTTGTAAACAAGAAATGGTTTTGAAACCCATGACAGGGAACCTGTGTTACTCATTGGGCTTTTCGAAGCTCACCCCATTCCCTAACATTTTTCAGGAACGATATCTATTGGATCTGATGGCACTGATCTGTGGAGACTGGATTATTGAGGATTGAATCTATTTAATCAGGTGAGTGATGTACTTGACTGATATGTATTGAATATAGATATGGCTCATGGATTTAAATGGTACTCTAGAGATTATAGTTCTGCTCTGTTGTTATATGTCGAATTATAGATATGCTCTGAGGTTGAGTTGTTAGTTGTTGGATTTTAGACTTGCTCTGTGTGATACATATCCTACGGTGGATACATGAGTTGCATTCCCGTGATAAAAAGAAAAAAAAAGAAAAGTTTTAAATTCCGCTGCATCTGACCCTACAGTCGGAGTGCAATTCACTAGAAAGTTCAGAAATTGCCTTCGGTTGGTCGCGTGGCGGCTAACTGGCATCACATCCTCGACATCCGCGTAGGGTGGGGTTCGGGATGTGACAGTGATGTTGAACTCATTGATAAAAATATTTGAGTGATGAATATAGTGAAAAAAACTCTTATACTTGGGAGACATAGTATACTTGTTGTTTTTAATACATGAAACCTCGTGATAATTGATGCAAAAAATATGAAAAAATATTTAATAAATACTTAAAGACCATTAACTTGAAAAGGGAACCAAAATAGCTTGAAAAAGTCATAAGAAAATAAGTAATAGGTCAGCCAGATAGATTGACCGATACTATTCACCGGTTGACCGGTTATTTTGCACTTGCAGCATTTTAATTTTTGAGTAGATCGGTTGACTGGTACTATTCACTGGTTGATCAGTCAGGCCATATTTTTCTTTGTTTTCTTCTTTCTTTTAAAGCTTCATTTAGGGTTGTTTTAAGGGAATTTTAGGGCATTCTTTTGGGACTTTAAAATATGATATTGGGAGACTACAATATCATTAAAAAAATGAAGTTTTCACTAGAGTGTGACCATTAAAACACTTAATATAAAGAACAAGAATCTTGGGTCATAATCGGGTTTTAGAAACCAGGTCATGACACAAGGTCTTCTCAAGTTTTTTAGCTTGAGTTAGTACCTCTACCACAATGACATTCTTCTTTTCCAAGATCACATCCGGATCAAACTTCTTCCGTTTTCCCTTAAACTCAACACTTACAATGAACAAAGCACGACTCTACTTAGAGAATGGCAACGGATCAAAGCCTAGTGACTCAATCTTTAAAAAGACCTCATTGGAAACTGTAGACATATCCGAAAGTTCTACTAGAGCACACTCTCGGAGGCTACTAATCAATTAATTACCTACCTCATTCACAAATCTCTAAAAACTAGAGCCAAGCATCTAACCTAGCATTATAGATTTGCTAGCCATGATATCACCGGTCAAAGAACCTTGATTGCCTTATTCAAGTATTAAGGGAAAATCAAACCAAAGATCAAGTAAACAAATCTTGTCTTAGGGATTTGGAGGTTATTGGATATAGACATCTCTACGTCATTCTTGGAAGTATGAAGAAGAACTACGTCTGAAGAAGTGGTCGGTGGTACTGGATCTAATCTTGTCACTAGAAAAGAACTATTCTTCCTCCCATAAGTGTTAAGAAGCAACTTTCTGGCAGATGGTCTCAGCGCTAAGATAAAAGAGCCAACTGACACTCTTTCATCTAAATCTAGATTTCCTTCTTGTTCGAAGATAAAAAAAGGAATTCGGTAATCCTAAATGAGGAGGAGAAATCATCAGCGTTAAGATCTAACTAAATTCCTACCTCGCTTGAGCTTTAAACCTTGGCAGCGCCAGTTTTTTTAACTAGGTTCACAGGGATTAAAGTCTGTAGACTATCAAGGGCAAGACCAAACAAATCACCGTCGTCTAAAACGGCATCGTCCTGAGCAATATCTTCACTTAGATTTCCCAACATATTGGCAATCTTGTCATAACTTGAAAGAAGTGTGGAGATAATTAAAAGCAGCCCAGTATAAAGACAAAGGAAAATGAAAAAAGATATTCTCTAAACTTTAGCCTTACAACAAGCTGGCACAACTGAACTACCGAAAACAACTTGATTTATATGAGTCTACTACCGAAACAGAAGGAGGTTACTACGGTGATCAAGTTATGACTGCTACACATACACGCAACAAAAAAAGATTCTATAGATTAGTGAGCCTAACTGCCCTTTCCGTAACTACCGAAAGTACTTGTCTAGCGTACGTAAAAGAAAGAATTCTCTAATCTACCTACCTTACTTGGCTAGCAACAGAAGGAATTTTCATTAATAAACTGCCTGAAATCTATACAACCTAACTTCCAAGGATCTTTGATAAATTTCCCTACCATCCCCACTTCTACTTCCCCTCTGCAGTTGGTGAGTGCGCAAAAGTGCACTTTAAATACCTTATTATTAGATTAAATTACTAGACTGTGAATAGAAATGCTGGGATATAATGAATTTTATTAAATTTAATTTATATTCACAGTGAGATGAATTTGAGCATTATTTAATATTTTGAATATCAAATATAACACTATTTGCTGGTGGAAGATAATTTGTGATTGTGTTGCATACTTGACATTTTTGAAGCATTACTGTTCGAATTTTTTATGTTTAATTTATTTTAAACTTGCCAGCAAAAGCTCACCAAGAAACAAAAGAAACATAGAAAAGTCAAAGGAAGATGTGGGGTGTGGGACCAAGCGTGGGATTTTTGAAGAAAAAGTGAATCAGGCTGCATGTGGGCGTGCTGTTGGAGCAGTCCGTGCGGCTGGCTTGGTACAGGCTGATGCAGCTAGCTTGGGACTTGGCGGCACAGCGCCTGCTTGGGGCATGCAACGTGAGGCGGTTTGGTATTGTTGTGGGCCCGGCTGGAGTGAACTGAAGTGGGCTGAAGGCTGACCAAGGGGCGCTGAAGCAGGCTGCATTGTAAGGGCTTGTGACATGAGGCTGAGGCGCGGTTGCTGGTCCAATGCAAGAGGAAAAGAAATGGGCTTTGAGTGAGTGAGGGCTGAATTGAAGAATGTGGGGCCCTGCGTTGGTGAAGCCAGGAATGGAAAAGGTTCGGAGGTCTTTAGGCTGCGCAGGAACAGGAAACAAAGGAATAAATGGGAGCAGGTGGGGTCCGTGAGGTTTGAAAAGTCAAGGCCCAAGTGCATGCAGCTGTTGAGGCGTTGTGCTGGCTGGGGCGCCCAAGGGCTGTGGCTGGCTTTGTGCGGATTCAGGCTTTTTGAGGGGGAAGGCCCAGGCGCCTAGCACTAAATAAAGGAGACCTGCAGCTGATATATAAAGGAAGAAAAAATAGAGATACGGAGGGCTGCTGCGGCAGAAAGAGAACAGTGAACAGAGAGAGAGATTTGGCAACGGCGCCAAAATTTAATCGACGCCCCAAAACTACACTACAACTACCGCGTTATTCTTTGGACGTAATCAGCACTTATCCCTAAAGCCTGGTCCGTCTAACGAAATGAATTCTGGTCTTTGCTTTGAATATTTTGAAGTTGAGGATCGAGCTTTCGTGTGTCACTAATTTAGGGTTACTTTTTTGTCTGTAGGAGCGTAGTTGGATTATACTCGTTCGTGGGGGTCTTCCTTTCTGGATGGGAGGTCTAGCCTTAATCCTCGGTCCAGGTGTGCTATTGAGGGTAACGAAAAGATAAACTCTAGGTTGGTTGGTGATAGGTATAAAGCTCCTATTTTTCTTTTTCTCTTACCACTATTCCTCCTATCTTTCAATGTTTTCCACCTAGTACTTATAAGAAGTGCCCACCTTATCATGACCCGAAATCCGCCCTGTGCGGATCAAAGGATACGATAGGGGGCGCGACTTGCGAGTTGTCCCCCGCTATCAAATACTGATTAAAGACCATTAATACATGCCATCACATTAGTTAATTAAGTACCATCATAATAATATGATTATAGAAACCATGATAAAAGTAAATATTTAATTATAGATCCTTAAGCAAAAAAGCCATACCCAAGATGTGGACTCATGGGAGAGAAACAACTACATCACACTTGGTCTAATTACAAATACATCAAAAAGTCCACCATTACTTGCAAAAGATGGGTCTGTGAGCAAAATATGGCGCCTACTTGCAATGAATGCCCTACAGTCCTTTTGCAGTGTCCTTTCTTGAAAAAAAATGATATATTTCTAGAGTGAGCTAACTTAGCTCAGTAAGTAAATTCTCTCGCTCTGCCATGGGTTAGGATTAGTTTAAATAAAAGAATACAAACAATGGGAAACAAAGGATATAACAAATAACCAGTCACCAAAAGAGTGAATCACTAGAAATGACCTGTGAGTCCAAAAGACACATCCCAAGCAGTTTGAAAAATGCGATGTAAATAGTTTAGCAATTCAATAATAAGAATTTAGCCTATACAACAATCAACTGCCAAAAATCACAAAATATCAAATCGAATCCAAAGATAGGTTTGAAAAGCGTATCCACAATCAAAGAGTGCATCATCAGATTATGATAAAAAACAAGATATATGATACTAAAAAAATAGATGCTAACAACAAATAAGGCTCTGTTACCCCCAAAAGCACTCATTCAGGTTTACCCCTTATATGGGTTCCTAAATAACACTCAGAGTTTTTATCAAATATCATGTCTTCCAGTGGACTAAGTGTTGAGTATCATTCGTAATCACCGACCCATAGGTCCAAATCAGCATCTATAGAATCAGGATAGGCATTGTGGCAGACATAACTCTCGGCACTCATAATAATATCATGATCAGCGAAATTCCATAAGGAATGTACATATACATGGAATATCAAATTCTAAGCTAATGAGAAACACAACAATTTTCCAATATTCAAATCAAGGTTATAGAAATGTGCAAGCAATCACATCAAGAGATTGGCAAATGAAAACTCAACATATCCACAAGAAAGTACAAGTATTCAAATTATGGAATCAAATAACTGTCAGGTGTGTATAAGAGTACAAATTAGCAGCATCGAGAAAACATAACTGTGACATGGCTAAGGAATACCAGATATTACAATTCAGGTTTACTTACCTCAAAAATGGTTCTTCCTCCTTTCAAGAGGAATCAGACCTCCTTCTCCTTTCCCTTTGATGATTCTATAAATCAGGAAACATTATTTAGTTTAATATTGATCATGAACTTAGTCTAATTTTATTAATGGATTTATGGTCTATTAGTCTTATGGGTCGTGTTTTAAGTTTATGAACTTATGTGATTTAGGTTGTAATCTAATTAACTTTTTTACCCTATCTTGATAGCTTGTTGTACCTTTAAAGTGTCCTAAAAATAGCCAATTTCATATATCAGTATTATAAGTATCTTATTTGGTAAAACGGGATCCACTGTTAAGTCTGGAACGTCAAAAAACCTTAGGGTAGATACTCTCATAATTTTTGGAGGATCATTTGGTAGCTTCATTTAGCTTTTAGGATATTTTTAAGATTAGTCCAGTTTATCTGTTCACATTTTTGAGATTTAATTTCACAAATTGAACTCTGCCGTTGAGTTCGGAATTCCAAAAATGTCAGGTTACACTATCTTTTTATTTTATTTAGGCATCAGAAACATTTTACCAAATTAAATTAAATTTATTTATTTATTTTATATTATATATATATATATATGTATATATATTCAGTTACTATTTTGACAAAGTGACACAGTGGCATAAGTGGCACACGCTTGGGGTTTAAACCCTTATGTGTGTGAGGTCTCTATTTCGAGTCTAGAGAGCTGCGGCTCTCCTTTATTTTTCAAATTTTCAATTGCCCAAACAGCGAACAAGGCAGGTAATCCAGGGATAGAATATCCTTATTCTGACCACGACTATTAAATCAAGGATTCTTGTCTTCGTTGCCAAACAGGCCTAATGTCATTTAATTTTAAAACTAAATGCCCAAAACGACATCGTCTCACTTAAATCGAAACCCATTTAATAATTCGGTGGGGGCCTGACCCAAATTCGACCCGAGACCTGACCCACATAGTACTGTTTTCCCCAAGTCTTCGACGACAGTTTTGGTCACCCTTTCTGGCACCGGCAACTGTCAGCAACCATTTTTGGGGACCTTTCTAGTGAGGTTCGACCCCTTTTTCGATGAGGATTCCAATTCTATAATTGGCTTCTTGATTTGGCGGATCTACCATCACGAAATAGGGGGTTATAGTCGAGCTCCGGCGACGGCCCGACTTTCTAGGAGAGGCATTTTTTTTCTATTTCGACAAGTTTTGGCTACTGTTTTGACTATGGTTTCTTTCTATAGGTTTCTGAGGTACTGGGGAATGTTTTTGAGTTCTTAAAACTAAAAAAAATAGATTAAAATCCACCCATCACGAAATAGGGGGTTACAGTTTGGCTCCAGCAATGGCCCAACTTTCTGGCGAGGTATTTTTTTTCTATTTCAACAAGTTTTGGCTACTGTTTTGACTTATGGTTTCTTTCTATGGGTTTCTGAGGTGTTGGGGAATGTTTTTGAGTTCTTAAAACTAAACAAAATAGATTAAAATCCATGTTTTCAATTTTATTTCCCTTCACTGTAACCTACTGTATTTCTATGGGTTTTTAACCATTTTAAGTGGTTCAAGTTGCTAAACACTTTAAATTTCATGCCCTTTTTAGCCATGAAATTTGTTTTAAGTTTAATCAAGTTTTCTTCATGACCCAATTTCCTCCTAGGTTTCGACCATGGCGGCTCTTAGGGTTTCTCAAGCCTAAACTGTCCAATTTCATCCTCATTTTCTCCTACTACACATTATGTTTACATGTATGTACATTAGCTTCATTAAATCACTCTAAATAGTGTTGTACTCTTTTTCTTTTTTCCTTAGAGAGAAAAATTGAGTTTATGAAGATTTTACCTCCTAACAGTAGCTTTTCTCTCTTTAGGCTTGGTTGAGCTTCTGAGCTAGTCTAGAATCCACACTACCTCCTCACCATCCTTTAAGATATACTCCGCAATCGTCACATTCCTAATAATAGCCAAACTATACAAATGTTGAAACCTCTCCTTTCAACACCCTTTCACAACACCAAAGATCCTCCTAAAACTTCACCCTAGCTCCCTACTCGACCCTGAAATCTCAAATTGCAAGGGACCTAGATGAAGCCCCTAATACCAAACCTAAATAATGGAAGGCAATGCACCAACTCTATAGTCTACACCCTAAAGTCCCTGCTAGCTGCTCAACTTCAGTGACCTCTCCCACTTAAAATAATCTCACTTTTCCCCAAATTAACTCGGAGCACAAAAACTGCCTAAAAGCATAGAAAATGTAGCTAATGAACTATAATTGTCTCTCTTTTGCTTCATAAAAAATGATGGTATCATCTACAAACAAAATATGTGTGACCTCCACCTTAAAGCCTCTCAACAACCCCTCCTCCCCCTCTACTACCCTACTCATCATAGCATTAAATACCTCCTATAACAAACACAAACAAAAATAAGGACAAAGGATCCCTTGTCTCAGCCCTCTAGAAGACTAAAGAGAGAGAGAGAGGAAGTGCAACAAGAGAACCATTTACCAACATTGAGAGTGATATTGGCTGAGATATAAGCTCAAAAAGACCCCTTCCACTTCTCACCAAATCCTATCTTCCTCAACATAGAAAGTAGAAAGTCTCAATTTATATGGTCATAGGCCTTCTCAATGTCCGTTTAACATAACAAACCCTTCTCCCTCCTCTTCCTTCTATCATCAATACACTCATTAGCAATGACACTGGTCCATAATCTTCTTACCATACACAAAAGCAATATAGCTCCTAGAGATCACACTTCCCACCACCTCCCTCAATCTCATAGAAAAGACCTTGGCTAACAACTTATATACACTTCCCTCCAAGTAATAGGCCTATAATCCCCTAATAGCCTTTGCCCTTTCCTTCTTTGGGATCAAGGGAATAAATGAGGCATTTAAGCTTTTCTCAAAAGAGCCATGATTGTGGGAATGCACAAAAACCACCATGAACATCTACTTTAATAATCTCCTAATAATGTTTAAAAAATTCCATTATAAAGTCGTTCGGTCCTAGGGATTTATCCCTCTCACAGGAGCACAAAACTGCCACTATTTCCTCCTCCTCAAATGGACTCTCTAACTCAGTTGTTGCCTCCCTTTCTAAAATCTTCAAAATCAAGTTCTCAACCCCTGTCTCCAGCTACAAGACTCTTGGAATAGCCCTTTGTAAAACACTGTTATCCCTTCTCACACATTAAGATCCTCGCTTAAAGCTTGCCCATTGATTTTAATAGTCAAAATTTTATTCCTCCTATAATGAACACTTGCAACCTTATGGAAAAATTTGGTATTTCTGTCCCCTTCCTTCAACCACAACACCATAGATTTCTACCTCCAAGATCTCCTTCACCTTGAAAAACATACCCACCTCCCCATTCAATTCTTCACATCTCGTCTTCCCTACTTCTGAAATTCCATTAACCTACTCCTTTAACCCAATCTCATGAAGTTCCTGTGCAGATTTGCAGTTGTACATTACCAAAAACCTCCTTATTCCATCTTTTCAAGTCCAGTTTGAGTGACTTTAACTTTCTTATCAGTATAAAGCTTGGAGTTTCCCCTTCGGCAATTTTTTTTTTTTTTTAGTATCACTAGACAATGATCCAAGATAGGTCTCAGAAGGCATGACTGAGATACACTCGAGAATAACTCTTCCCAAGAAGATAAGATCAGAATTTCATCCAGCCTAGATTTAGACTAGCCATCCTCCTCTCCCCCTCCCTCTTAAAAACAAATATAAACACCTTCCTTTCATAGGAAAGTCCATGAAAACACAAGAATTGATGAAGTCTATCATTCTAATCTCTTAATAATGTTTTTGTGATTTATGTATTTTTATGCCAATTTTGATTGAGATAATATTAGGTTTCTATTATATGATTATATAAAAAATAAGGGCAATTAAAACTCAGTCAAAATTTTGGCTTATATTTAGGATTCAGTCATGTTCAAAGTCCAATTTGAAAAGAAAAAAAATCATATTTTGTACCTAAATTAGAAAAATATCATAAATATTACAAATACATCAACTCTTTCTATTTGACATTTTATAAGACAAAAATACCCTTTCACGACTCTGCCTTTATTTTACCTAAGTGATTCCCCTAACCCTAACCGTCGCATCATCCAATTAAACAACCAAAGTCGTTGTCGTTGCCACACCGTCGTCATCGTAGTCACTTCGCCGTTGCCGTCATTATCACCGTCGCCGTTGCCGTCATTATCACCGTCGCCTTACCCTTGTCATCGCCGTCGTTGTTGCCTTGTTGTCACCGTCGATCTCGTTTCCAACAGGTAAGTCGTTTTCTCCCTTTCTCTTGCCATTGGCTTCTACCCCCTCTCTTATTCACTCACATACATGAAAACTTGTGTATTTTCAATGTTATTTCTTTGACCTTCCATGAAAAAAAAAGTGAAGTTGTGAAAAAAGAAAAAGAAAGAACCTTTAATTCTTGTGGCTACCTTGTGTTATTTGTGTTTTGTGTTATTTGTGCTTTTTAATATTATTGGTGTTTATAACATGCAACATATAGGCAGTTTATATGTAAATAGTCATTAAAAGTCATACCATGAGTGCAACCCTCATAATGTTCAAGAGCAACCCAGTAATGCTAAGGTGCAACCTACACAACTTAAGGTGTAACTCACGTAACACTGCATCAGGTTGGTACTAGATGATTTTTTAAATGATACTTGCATTGCTCTTGGCATTGATCCAGTAGGGAAGATATTCACTATAGTAGTAAGAATGAGCTTGCAAAGTTAGTTCGATTGCATGATGATTGCGGGTTACATTTGATGTGTCGTTTCAATAATGATAAAGTTGATGTTTAATTTACTGATGGTACACATACTACTACACCACGTGTAAGCACAAGGGTAGTCATTGTCATAATTGATTTTTGTTTGATTCAATTAGAATGTGGTACTGTACTATAACGATCTCGATATTTCAAAATTTTCAAATGTGCAGGGATGTTATTCAGTACAACAGCAACTATTGGAATGTTATCCCAGTCTACTACATTTGAGGTGACACTGCTATTGTCGAGAACTAAAAGACTCCCTAGGTAGACAAAAAAAACGCATTGAGTCCCAGTACCAAGACAAGAGGGCTATTCATTGTTCTCATTATCACAAGGCCAGCCAGCCACAATCGAAAGATTTGCAAGGAACCTATCCCGAAATAAAAACTTTGTTGTTCTTCCCATTTTTTAACACTACTTTTATAATTTATCGTGTAGCTCGCAAGGATTGTTTTAACTTAACTATGTTATGTAATGAATTTTGTTACATTGTGAACATTTCAATGTATCCACTTTTAATGACTTACGAGCATAATGTAGTTTTTAATTATTTATATTAGTTTGTGTATGTTGCATTTAGAATTTGTAAATATGCATCTTCTATTAATATGAGTTGCTTGATATAGAATGTTGCAGTGTTAAAGGGTTGCATATTAGGTTATGACAGTTGCACCTAAGGTTTTACATAGTTGCACCTCATGGTTGTAAGGGTTACACCCGGTTCAAACCACTGAAATACAAGTTGGTGCACAATGATATGGAGTTGCACCTTAGGTTAATACAGTTGCACCTCATGTTTTACCCTAGTTGCCCCCCTGGTTGTGAGGGTTGCACCTGATTTAGAACATAAAATACAAGTTGGTTCACAGCGTTATGGGGTTGCACCTTAGGTTAATATAGTTGCACCCCATATTTTACCTAGTTGCTTCCCCTAGTTGTAAAGGTTGCGCCTGATTCAGACCATGAAATGAAAGTTGGTTCACAATGTTATTGGGTTGCACCTTAGGTTAATACAAATGCACCTTAGGTTTTCCTAATTTCTCCCCCTGGTTGTGAGAATTGCACCTGATTCAACAACATCAAAATTACAAAACCTGATTTTTAGACTTGTTTCACAATTACAAAACATTCACATTATTGGACTATTTTAACCATACATTCACAATATTTTAAATAAATTAAGCATACACAAAATAAAAAGTTTGCATTGACATCCTTTTCCCAATGAATTACACATTCACAAGTGTCCACACCATGTCCAAATTACACAAACCCAAAAATATCTTGACAAACTCATCCCTTCACATATCGTCTTGCCTAATGGCACGACCCAAAACTTGATCTCTAATTCTGTCCAAAGGATGCATTACCCAATCCACCATATAAAGTTTGTGGATATATTGGATTTGTTCTTACATAAAAAAGCATAATTTAAATAAATAGCCAAGATTGGTTCAAATATATATATATATATATATACAAACACACAGAAGATATGTTGAAATGAGTGTCACGGCCAATAAGGAAATTAATTTTCCATCCCAACATTCTAAAAATTTGAGCATGAAAATCCTACAAGAGCTACTACAAATGTCAATATTCATTTTTGAATATTAAAAATGAGTAGTATAAGTACGTTAAAAATTTATGAAAACCAAAGTATTCATATGTGTCATTCAATTGTTGTGGTACATGTTGATGCACAACTGGGAACGTTTTAACCTTCTTTTTCAACCCACGGTTTTTAAGCACTTCGTGCATAGCATGAACCTAAAATTAAAAATATTTTGTGTAAGTTTATAATACATAAATAAAAGCATGTAATATACTATATTAGTTGAATTAGGAGAAGTTAGGACCATCAAATTCACGAAAGCTATTTTATACTCGTTTGTGGCATGTGATAGGGAATCAAGTACGTTGACCCTATTGTCCCACATGTTAATACCAATACAACATTAATGCACATTCCGCACAATTGGTATAAACACCTGCAAGTGTTTGCAACTCTTGTAACTTTAGGTACAACTATTTCAAATGTAATGTGTAATTTCCACACCGTTGGGTGCAACTCTTATAACATTAAATAATTAACTTACACGAACAAAGCAAAACAAAGATATGATGAACTCATTCTTACTTTCTTTCGGTGTTATATGAATTGCATCTTAGGTTAGGTGGCTTGCACCTTAGCATTACCATATTGCACCTTAAAGTTTTGAGCGTTGCACATGGGTGTAAATGATCATATAGTACCAACCTGATGCCATGTTACGTGAATTGCATCTTAGGTTGTGTGGGTTGCACCTTAACATTACTGGGTTGCTCTTGAAAGTTGTGAAGGTTGCACTCATTGTGTGACTTTTAATGACCATTTATATATAAACTGCCTATATATTGCATGTTACAAACACCTGCAATATTAAAAAGCACAAATAACACAAGGTAGCCACAAGAATCACAAATAACTACACAAAAATACAAATAACATAAAGTAACCATAAGAATCAAAGGTTCTTTCTTTTTTCTTTTTTTTTATAACTTCACTTTCTTTTTTATGGAAGGTCAAAGAAATAATACAGAAAATACACAAGTCTTCATGCCACGACTCGAAACCCACCCTGTACAGATCTCGAATCGCGACCTGCCGCCTTCAGGCCCGGAGGCCTTAGGGCGAGGCGAACATAAGCGACAGTATCAGACGGTGGTGTGGTCTGTGTTTGCGGAAGCGTGAAAAACTTTTTCTTTTCTTTTCTTATTTTAAATTTACGCACATCCGTGCGATACTGCCGCTCTTCAGAACGGTACACATGATTATACATTCAAAGCATAATAAAAACTTAAAGATTTTATAATTAATACATGTTCAACTGCCCCGTGAGGCTTAATACTATAACAGTTTTTCTAACTTCTAATACAAAACGTGACTACTAAAAGTTATAGTGCTTTCCAAAAGACTGTTAGTCCTGTATTAGCTGCTTCCACCGTTCCTTAAAATGGGCGAAGCTTAAATCATCATCATTAAGTCAAGACTGCTATCAGTCACCTGAAAGGGGGTCGGATAAAAATTTGGGTAAGCTGAATCTAAGCTTGTGAGTAATTCCAGCATTTGTCATGGGTTTTCAATTGGCAGTGGTTAGTATAAGAGATTTTATAAAACAATCACTACCAATTGCTCGTATACTTCAAATACAGAATATATGCATTCTTTAAAACAGGTAGCTTTGAAACATTTAAAGTATTCAAGCTAAACATGTACTTCTTCAAATAGAGTATATGAACTTCAAAACATGTAGATATGCATAGTAAAATGAGAGTAAAACCTGTTTTCATTTTCACACATATCATCTTATCACTTTCATTAGTAGAATCTGTTTCGAACTGGACTCTAGTTTTACATCTACAATGGAGAATCTCTTGCCTGGGGGATTAGATCCTGCTACTTGGCATACATCATGTCAACTGAGTTCCGAAGAACCCAAAATCATTTTCAAGGGATTAGATCCTGCTACCAGGCATACATTATGTCAACTGAGTTCCAAAGAAACCCAAAATCATTTTCATCATGAAAATTGAGTTCCGAAGAAACCTAAAATCATTTTTAGTGCTTATGTACGCTTCATCTTGCTTTACCAGTGGCAACAGGAGGTATAAAACACTTACAAATAGATGCTATTTAAAAGCATTTAAAACATGACCTCCCTTTTAGTTGCATTTTAAAACATATAACATATAACTTCTTCAATAGGGCTTCAAATACTTGGAATATGCAAATTCAGAATATTTAAAGAGATTTGGCATTTTAAACTTAGACATGCTGAAATATATTTTAAGAAAAATTGTAGTAGAAACCATTCACTGAGCATGTCACAATAAAGTTTATAAGAACAGGAATATTTTAAAACAGGATTCATGTAAATACTGAATTTGACATTCAAATGCTTCAGATATTTTGAACTTAAAACTTCTTCAAATACATGGAGTTAAATCTTCAAGTTCAAATACAGGGTTACTCACCTCTGTCCTTAGGGTTAGTGCTAATAATGCGCTTTCCTCACTTCCTCTGTAGTTCCTAAGAACAATTCATAAGTAGTCTCATTAACCTCATATTCAATGCAATATCACCTATTGTTACTTCTTAACTTATGCTAAGATCGTATTAAATTTTAATTTTAATCTTAGGCGTTATACTCTTAAAGTATACTCTTCTGGTAGCTCCATTATTTTTAAGTTTGATTTTTATTACTTCACATGTTTACGTGTCGTGTCTTTCCGTACCTTATTTCAAAATGCGGACCCCTCTATTGAGCCCACAACGTCAGAAATCGTTTCAGTCTATAGTTACATGAATTTATGTTATTCATCAAATTTTATATCTCTTTATTTTAAGCATATCTTTTGATCAAATAGACTCTACCATTGAGTCCGGAACGCCGAAGAAAGTCAACTTAGACCTTCTCGAACTTCTATTTGGCTTTAGGGGTACTAGGGGTAATTTGGTCAGTTTACCTTTTTACGTGTCTTTATCTTTCGGGGTCTCGTCTCACAAAACGGAGCTCACCATTGGTTTCAGAATGCCCAAAATAGTTAAAATACACTATTCATATATTTAATTTGGACATCGGGTCATTTTACCATTATTTAATTAATTAAATTAATTAATTATTACATTTACAATATATATATATATATATATATATATATATATATATATATATATATTATATGCCCAAAAACCTCACAGGCTTGCCTGTCCAATTGATAAGAATGTGGGGTTTGGTTTGAGAGGTTTCGCGTTCGAGTCACAGGGGCTACGCCCTTTTTTATTTTTCTTAATTTTTACTTTTATATTATATATATATATATATATATATATATTTTGCCACTAAATATATCACAGGCTTGCCTGTCCAAGGGGTAAGAATGAGAGTTTGGGTTTAAAGGGTTGGGCTGTTCGAACCCCAGGGGTATGGCCCCTTTTATTTTTCTGATTTTTATCAAGCCAAACAACGGATAGGCCCAATTTCAGGGATAAGATATCCCAATCAGCGTTTCAATTAATTTCTAATTTCATATGCTTATAACCAAACAGGCCCAATTTAGGATTTAAATTTAAACAGTTTAGCTAAACGGTGTAGTATTGGCCTTATTCAACACCAAACGACATCGCAACCAAGACTACTGTTCATCATCACCCTCGACTTTCAGGCGAGGGTCCGGTAGGGTTCTGTCGCCTTCTCCGGCGACGGCGACCATTTTCCAACCATTTTTCAACTTATTTTCAATGTAGTTTCCTTCCATTTTTCACAAGGATTACATATCTAACCTTTGTTTTTCATTTAGGCCTATTAAATCTTTACGAATCAAGCCAAAACAAGTGGCTCCAGCCAACTGTTCCTTTTGTAATTTTGTGCCTATCTACTCACTGTTTTCACTTCTTTTCTTTACAAATCTTCTTTTGCACTATAGAGGATTAGTTCCTCATTATAAAATCAAAGTTTTAATCATAAATTTTCAAAAATCCGATTATCACCTTTAACATGCAACTGCTTTGCTCTAATTCGTTTCTATCCATTTTTTCTTGGTTCTTTTTGCAATGTTTTTCATTTTTCAGGCTCTTATATGCACACTAATTAAATCTAACATTTGTGCTAAAAATTCCATAAAACAGAATGTAAATTTTACTAACCTGCTTGAAACAAATCCTTGGTTTCTCTTCTGTTCTTACTTCCTCTACTTCTGAATCCTTCCTTTTCTCCCTTCTAACTTCTTGCTTTTTTTTCCTTCTTATTTCCTTCAAGCATGCTTGTGCATGCACTTGCTTTTAAGCAAGCTCCACCGATTCCTCTCTCTCTTCTCATTTCTCTCTCTCTATCCCCTCACAGCCCCTTTCATTGACCTTTTTGCTATTTTAATTACTTCTCCTTTTTCTTCTTTTCAGAATGCAACCTTGCATTAATGGTGGGTTGATATTTGTAAATTTATATGGATATTATATAGTTACACATACTAGTACACATGTAAACACACACACACACACTCAACTGACACTCTTCACATACTCTTTCACAATTCTGCGCACACAACACATTTTGTACTTATGATTGTATGTGTATATGTATATGTATATATATATATATATAATTGTTCATGTGTATATTCATATATGTATATATATCTATATACATAGATTCGGCTATATACACACACAATACACACTTCATGTGTATTTGCACGTGTAAATGTACATATATAATTTTATGTATATTATTTATATACTTGTGTCACATAACATAATCATGTAATTAGAATTATACATATTTGTATAATTCTCGACTCTCGGCCTTCTCATAGTTAATTTTAGACTACTGTTTAAAATCTTGAAATGCATGTCATATTACTCGATATTTCGGGTCAGGATGTTACACTTTATGTGTGTGAGTGAGTAAGAGAGGAGGTAGAAGCCAATGGCAAGAGAGGGGGGAGAGAACGATTTAATCGTTGAAGGCAAGATCGACAGCAACAGCGACGATGACAACGACAACTTTGATTGGTTAATGGGATGGTACGATAACTAAGGTTAAGAGAATCACTTAGATAAAATAAGGACAGAGTTTTAGAAGGATATTTTTATATTATAAAATGTCAAATAGAACGAGTTGGAGTATTTATAATATTTATGATCTTTTTCTAATTTATGTACAAAACATGACTTTTTTTTCAAATTAGATTCTAAATATAACTGAATCCTAAATATAAATAAAAATTTTGACTGAATTTTAATTGCCCCTAAATAATATTGAACATCTCCACGACGTACATGCATCCTACTTTTTGGAGAAATTATGTATCTGCATTTCCATATATTGTGTCGTAACCGTATCTGTACTTCTTACAGCAACATCCTACCCTGTATTTCACCATTCCATTACATGGAGGACGCCGTATTCTGTTTTACCAGCTACCATCCAACCCCCCACTCCCTCGTCTTCTCTACGTGACCTTAGAAATAACAATAATAAAAAGGTGCACATTTTTTTACATGTCCAAAATTATTCTGCGTACATAAGGCTCTAAATCATTCATGGAGCCACTGAAAAAATAACATACATTTTAACCCCCATCTCCTGAACAAAGTTTTTTCCCAAGTTAACCAGAAATGACACTTGGCATGGAAACTTTTGAGGAAATGACTACCAAAAGGAAATCAAGGTTTCAAAAGATGTCCATCAGCATCAAAACTTTACAACCTGATGTTCAACACCAAGATATCATTTATAGCTCTCCACAGATTGATTACAAGCTTTTGCTTCTCAGCAACACAAAAATCTGCCAATACCTTTGGACCTTGTTCAGATCGAGTAAACAGTCACAGAATCCTACCACGACAATGTAGAGAGAAGTCAGCATTCAACAAAACAATTAAATAGAGAAGCATTCCAATCTGCCTATTTTCATCCTGACAAAGATTGGCAGTGTTCAGAATTCTTCCCTAATTTTGAATGCAGTACTAGCTGAATTTTGCATGAAGTACATACTCATTTCAAGGTTGACAAACTCTGGTTCGGACTAATTTCCATATCCATCATGTGAATGCAGGAACCTATTATGGTAAATGCAAGTCTAGCATGTAAGATTCAAATTACAATTATATACAAAAGATTTAAATTATAATTATATAGAACAGGAAACCAGTATACATCATGAACTCTAATTGTAATAATTTTTAAGAGTTATCACATGTTAAGTAAAGGCTCTTTTGTAACTTTCTCTTTATTAACATATAAAGGGCCGTCTCTTCATTCAATGTGAGAATTGAGAAACCACTTTCTTTCCCTAAATTTCTCTCCTCTCTACAACTCAACATGGTAACAAAGCAACAAAGACAGGTTTTTTAGCTCCATTCTTCATTGTTCCTACTTTTTCTTCATTATATATATTTTTTCATCTAAATCAGCAAATAGGACCGGGTCTTCAACGAACAAAGTCAGGAATAGAAGAGGGAAATCAAGCTCGTTGGCATCATGCTGATTTCACACTAATGTCATCACTAGAGGACGGAAATTACACCATACAATTCGTCTCCTTTTCCAGGAATTATGGTAACTTTTGAAGCAAATTGACAGGGTTTTTTTATTTTTCGAATCTTTTCAGATCAAAGGAGTGCACTTTTGCGATCTGTTGTTTCGGGCTCTTTGATCGGCTTAATTGATTCTACTCCAATCATAGGGGTGTGACTAGACCTCTAAATACAGCTTGTGGAGTTTCGGTTTAAGTTCAATTGGTTTTTTGAATTGTTTTGCTTAAATCCAGCCATCAGTCTCCCATTGTGAGTATTTTGAACATTTTTTTTTTGTGATTTTGGTGCATCACGTGTAGTTTCTGGCTGGGTCATTTGATTAATTGTTGAATATGCATGTTTTGGGCAAAAATCTTTGGTAATTAGTACTTGGATTACTCTTGTTAGTCAGTTATTTGGAGGCTTTTTTAGTTTCCTCTCTTTGGGGCTTGTTTTCTTTGGCGATTGCCATGGCAGTGTCTAGTTTAGTGAAGCTAAGGTTTGTTCCATCACCAGCTAGTGTCGATACGCAAATTACTATTACTAAGTTTAATGGGTCTACCTATTTTTTGTGGGCACAAGCAATGAAAGTAGTTGTGGATGTTCAAAAAACTTCGAAGTATTTATTGTATGATCCTCTATTTCAAGTTGTTTGGGAGTCCAAAATTATGTTGTCATCTTCAAGGATCGATTAGATGAGTTATAGAAATATCACCCACTAACTAAAGATATTGAGCTTCTTAAAAAGTAATGAGAATACTTTTATGTGTCTAAGTTTCTTTCTAGCCTTCATCCAAATCTTCAGACTGTTAAAGCTCATATCTGCTAAGCAACCAATTGCTCTAAAAGCTTAAACTTTAAGAGAATGGACAAACAAATGTTATATCAAACTCTCAACACTCCCCTCAAGTGAAACCCTGGACTAGCATGTTGACAGGCAAAGAAATACAGCCAAATGCGAAACAAAAGAGAGTGCAATGCAAACGGAGAATAAATACAAATGAAGGGACTTGAATTTAAGATCTCTCGTAACTAAGGCTCTGATACCATGTTAAACAACCAAATGCTACAAAGCTTAAACTGTTAAAGAATGGACCAACAATGTATATCAAGCTCTCAACATCTTAGCTAGGGATGATAGTATTCCTTCGTTAAGTAATGTCTATGCTAGAGTGCTTCAAGTCACTACAAATCAATCTTCTTGTGCTTGTACACCTCAACAGAATGATGTAGCTAAATGTAAAAACAAGTAACCTCTTGAGGTTGCTAGAAACTTTTATGATTCAAGTGAATGTTTTTGAACACTTCTAGGATGATGATGTTATTATTGGTTGTTATCTCATTAATTGTATGCCCTCCTCTGTTGTTTAAGGTGGTATTCCTTATTCTATATTGTATCATGATCGTTGTTTATTTCCTTTACCTACTTATATTTTTCCATGTGTATGCTTTGTTCATGTTTGCACTCCACGAAATGATAAATTGAATCCTCAAGCAATTAAATGTATCTTTGTTGGTTATTACAAGACTCGGAAAGGATATAGATGTTGTAATCATCAATCTCATTGTTATTCATCAGTGTTGATGTTATATTTTTTGAAGGCATATCCTTCTTCTCTACCTTTAGTACATCTCTAGATACTAGGGTTCTTGAGTCTTCCTCCATTAAGAGTTCAACATGTTCCAGCTGGCAACCCCTATCTCTTCCACAATAGTCCAAAGCAATTATAGGTGTATCACCAATGTGCATCCACTGACAAGCAATAACATTTTTCCTACTCCACCTCTATCCACCGGAGGATTTAAGGGGGGTGTGCCACATTTTTGCAAATTTCAAAATTTTCTAATTTTTTATTTAAAGAAATAGGAATCTCCCAAAAAAAGATATGTTGAATTTTCATAAGAATCCTTCCCAAAAATTTAGCAAATACACTCCCCCCTCCCAAAAAGATAAACACACTTTCTAAATCTGCCACTCCCACTATCCTCTTCATATGCTTCTCATAAGGTTCCTATTTTGTTTGTTATTCCTTCTTCTGATCTTATTATTGCTCTTAGGGCTACTCATTTTTTTTACTCAATATCCTATTCATAAAGTTGTTTCTTTATCTATAGTGTTGTCTCAATTTCCTTATTTCTCTAATATTTTGTCTTCTATTTCTATTCCTCGTTATCATTCTCAAGCATTTGAATCTTCTGGTGGGAAGAGTTTTATAGATGAAGAGATGTCAATTTTATATAAAAATGACGCATGGAATTGGATGATTCGCCTCCACGAAAACATGCAATGGGGTGTCACTGGGTATATGCAGTAAAGTAAAATCTTGTTGGTTGCTAAAGTTTATACTCAAATCTTTGGTGTGGATTATTTGGAGACATTATCTCATGTTGCTCGTCTCACCTTTGTTCAGGGTTTTGATATTAGTGGTAGTTGTTAACAGTTGGCCACTTTATCAACTTGACATTAAATATGCCTTTCCTCGTGATGATCTTCAAAAAGAGGTGTCTATTCACAACCTGAGTTTTCAAAACCTGTGTGTGAATGCCCAAATCATCATATGCCATCTATTAATCCTCATTTATTCATAATTTGGGCCCCAAACACCCCAAGTATAGCCTCATCATTTGACTGTCTTCAAGTCCAAGTGAATTCATTTAACAACTTGATTCAAGTTTAGTGTGTCAAGATTAAAAGTAAATAATTTTCATTACATGTGTTAGGAGTATAACTTTGGAAACTCCCCTTCAACTCTAGAACCTTGTCAACCACATAATCATTTCATGTTGGCACTTAAGTCTTCTTTCAAGCATACAAACACCATGATTTTTTGTTTTCTTTGTGTTCAAGTATCATTCCAAATTCATTACCCTTAATTCCTTCACTTAGGTCCAAACCACAATAGCTAAAATTCAGTTTTCCAGAATTTCCTGAACAGCGCCCCTGTATTCAAATTCAGTTTTCTCCCAATTCCCAACTTGAAACTTAATGAAACTTTCCGGAAACCGTCCTTATTGAGTCTAGTTTCTATGGGCTTTGAAATCACTCAAGAATACCGGTAGCTCAAGATATAAGTCAAACAGTCCCTAAAGGTCAGAATCTGCACACTTTTGGTAAAAATGCTATATCTAATTCAGTTCTCATCCAATCAAGACAATTCGTATCTCATTTGGAAGCTAAGATAAAGGGTTTTAATTCTATATTAGGCTCATAAATTAACTCCCTGGGTGTAGGGAGATACAGCCCGTCAAAGTGGGCTGTTGTGCCAGGAGATTTCACCTAGAAAATGTCATCAATTGCTAAATTTATCCTTATGTCATGCAAACCAAATAAAATGTATTCCCAGATATTTTCACACATAAAACAATATATTTTCAGATATCATAACTTTCAGGCATTCATGTTCAAGTAGTAAAAACACACTCCCATTCTAGTTTTTAATTTACTCATAGACATAAACATGTTTCGAAGCATAGTGTCCAAGGTTGATTACATTGTTCCAAAAGAGGCATATTCCTAAGTCGAATGGTTACACTCCTTTTGACATAGGGTGTAATCACTAAACTTAACTTCAAAAGATTACATACATACATAGTGCTTAACACATTACAAAATCCTTCAAGTTTACAAAACAAGACACTAATTACATCAAAAGTTTTCCAAAAGGTTGCAAAGCAAGACCCTCAATCACCATCAAGATTTAGCCAACAAAAAAATCAAAAGACGCTCCATTTCTCGAGCATTAATTTTCTTCATCTCCTTTGGTGGGGGGGGGGGGGGAGGGGGGAATAGTGTCCGTGAACACAACGGCCTGTGGAAACTTATCTAGAGTAATGAAGTTAACATGGTGCTAGTGTGAATGCTTGCAAGAATACACATAAGCATGCCATAATTGCAACTCTCCAAGTAGTCAATTTTTCTGATGCCATAAAAAGTTCTCTAGTGCACTATTGATTTGGAAAGCATCTTGTTATGCAAACATGGGATATCATGCACACAAGCCATACCATGACTCACACACCCAGCCACACATTCACACATTCAGTATATTAACACCTCCACACATACCACATCCCACACCAATGCCATGCACACCAACCTTCTATGCCAAGTGTGACACACATTTCTCATATTTTCATCGATGTTTTAAGTTTTGTTTTCCCGCATTAAACATCCTTAAATTCCCGGGACATCACTTAGATGCATGCCTTTAACCACTTGCACAAGTTGGACACGAGGTCCTAGGGCTCCACCCCTATGCATAATAAGTTTAATCCCTGTGACACCACCGTAGCGTGTGCCAGTCAACTCATGCTTATACTCATTTATTAGGGCATCCCTTCACCACACCCACCTCAACCATATTCACACTACACACCATGCATCGTGCATGAGAATGCTCAAGCAAAAGTGCCAATTTTCAAATAAAAATTCTTTTTCATGCATTTAGTCAAACATATAGCATGCATTCTGTGTTCACCTATTTCTCCCATTAAATGGGTCACCACAACTTCCATTCAAAATCCCCGTTTCCATCACAATTCTCATAAACATACCACATCAATTCCCTATCCAAGTACATGGTTCGCCTCATTTAAAACATTCAATGTGCACAAGTGTTCAATATTCATTTTCAAGGTCTCTAATTCAATCAAAACAAATACTACATATTATCAAACATTCAAAACTCTAATATACAACATATTCTAAGCAAATTTGTAAAGTAATAAGGGCATATTACATAGCAAAACCACTAACATGCATTTTATCAAACATTTGATATGCATACTTTGGAAAACAATGAATTTCATGGATTCTCTTCAACTATAAATATTAAATCTCATCAAAACTCAATGGAAAAAGATTACAAACACACAAAATTCATTCTAGAATCTTTTCCATATCAAGGTTTGTCATTTAATCAAACTAAAACTAGAGTTTTCATCAAATACCCATACAAATATGTATTTTCATGCCATAAATGCTAACTACCCACCCTTAAAGTCATTAAAACACTACCTCCACATTAAATATACCATTAGGCATCATCAAGACTAACATTTAATGCCATTTAATACATTGGTTTTAAGAATTTTTCATGCCATATAAGTAACATGCAAAATACGTACACTTTCTTTAAAAATATCATGTTTAAAATGCTTATCAAGAGAGAAACCCCACCTTAAGTGCTTGTAGCTTGAAACCCTGACTTCAAATCCTCCACCAAATCGAATATTGTTCGGTAGAAAGATGGACAACGTCGCCCTGAGCAACTTTAATGGACAAACTTTTTCCAATGGAGGTGATATAGTGTGAGTTCTTGAGGAAAGAAAGAAGAAAAATGAAGAGAAGAGAGAAAAGGGCTGCTCACTGCTGGGAGTGGGAAAGAAAAGAGAGAAAATATGATTTTTGCATATTTTTACAATACATTTATAGTGGTCTTCTTTCCCAAAACTCCATCTATGTCCTGAAAGTCTTTAAAATTCGATTTTCGACCCCGTAACTTTCTAATTTTGTGTTTTAATTTCTCCACAATCATTGTTATCACAAAATAGATATTTTTCAAAAAAAAAAATTATTCAGGGTGTTGCCAAGCTTACGGGTCCCACTTAACCTGGTTTTTAAGTGTATTGAAGCGACTTAATCCTTACTAATTTAATTTCTTATGTTACTAAAATATCTTTCAAATGTCTTTTAATTTATTTTGGTCACATTTTCCGGGTTCCTCCAACAAGTGGTTCGGTGTTGTCGGTAATTTTATCGAAATACCCCTTACCTCGAGATTTAACATCCAAATTAAATAAAACATGATTAATTGGCTTCGAAGCTAATTAATCTTTAATCATTATCTTAATTATCAATTAATTATTTAATTTAAAATAAACATTTGCAGTCATTACATATATTAAGCAACCTCCCTGGGAATGTTGCTCATGAGAAATCATAGTGTGTGTAGAATGAAGAAAGAAATTTATCAGCCCAAGCAATCTAAGAGCTTGGCTTGATAAATTCAGTCAGATAGCTAATACATGAACGACATCTAATCATTCTGTGTTTATGAGTAGGGAGATTTATGTAGATGATAGAGAAATTACGGGTGATGATGCCGAAAGTATACATCATTTTCTATGAAAGACTTGCGGCAATTCTGATATTTTTTTGAGCATTGAAATAGCCAAGTCTAAGGAAGGGATAACGTTGTCCCAAAGGAAGTATGTTCTTGATCTTCTTGATGAGATTGGTGTGATGGGAGTTAAACAAATAGACACTCTAATGGATCCAAATAAAAACTTAGTAGAGGTAAAAGGAAATTCTTTTGATGATCTAGGGAGATAGAGCAGACTTATAAAAAACCCATTTATCTGATTGCTGTGAGAGTGGTTAGTCAATATATGCAAAGTCCTGAACAATTTGTATTCTAAGATACTTGAAAGGTACTACTGGCAATGGTTTAGTTTTGAAACCTTCTAACATTTAGAGGTGATTGGTTTTTAGATACAGATTTAGCAGGTGATCATCCAGACAGAAGGTCTGTGTCAGGATTTGTACTTGTGTGGGTGAAAATCTTGTCACTTGGAGGAGTAAGAAACAATATGTGATTATTAGATCTAGTGTAGAGGTTGAGTATAAAGCTATGGCTCACATGGTTATGAGCTGTGGGCAAAATTACTTTAGCAGGAGATGGGCCTTACAAGAAGTGAAGACGATGTGTTGTGATAATCAAGCTATCTTGTACATTTCCACCAATCTTGCGTTTCATGAGAGCACTAAGCAAATTGAAATTTATTGCTATTCTGTTAGGGATATGGTGATGAAGAAACAAATTGTTACCTAATTTTGCGAGATATGTTTACTAAAGCTATGAGTATGGGACTTTATTATGACCTTTGTAACAAGTCGAGCATGATAGATATATATATATGCTCCAACTTAAGGAAGAGTGTTAGAGTTATCATATGTTCTAAGTAGGGGCGCTTTTTGTAACTCTCTCTTTATTAATATATAAAGGGTTGTCTCACCATTCTATGTGAGAAGCCAGTTTCTATCCCTAATTTCCTCTCTTCTCTCAGCAACTCAACAATAAGGACCTATTGACGTCCAACGTGAATGTACATAAAGAAGACCAGATCTCATCATTGGTACATTTTATTAGTCGAGAAAACTTTGAAAATTTTTCTCTCAAGAAAATAACAACTCCGCTCCATAAGCCTTATCCCAACTGTTTCTAATCACCTAAATCCTTTTTCCCAAGCTTGTATCACTATGTTATGATAGTTCCATAGAAAGGGTAAATTACAAGTACACCCCTCAAGTTTCTGAAACTTGGTAGATACCCCCTGTGACCTTTCTGAAACTCATTTAGGCCACACCACCTTTAGTGGAAACATCTACTTCAATATCAATTGATCTTACAAACTGTATATATAACATTTTCAACCTTATGCAATTAATAAGCCTTTCACTAGAAATCACAAACTCTGGGTGGAATCTAATGGAGCAGTAATAGTCATTATACCTATGTATTAAGTATGAAATTGATTTCCCTACCTCCTACTGTGGGAGCTTGCAGGATCAAACCCTCTAGTAGTTCTCTTTTTGGACACAGTAAAGCAAAGTATGCATGAAAGAATTGATTGAGTACAAGCTGAAACTTAAGTTGTTCTATGCATTCTATATTGTCTTCTAACCCTTCTGTCTTGGCCTTTGAACCTCAGGGAACTATTATTTAAGCATTTTTTCTTCTTGTTCAATTCTTGAGTTCTGACCATTTTAGGTCAAGAAGGTAACATAAGCAAGCAGCAATATGGATTGTCAAAAGGAATTGCTAAAGAAGAAAGATGGGGATTCAAGTTTGAACAACCAAAAGATATCAAAATTGAAGGGAAGAGGACAGATTCAATTTCAGCAGCTGACGATAAAGTGCCTTATTTCTAAAGCTTTTCAATTTTTTTCACTGGCAATGCTAAATCCAAACAGCCCCTTGTAGACCTTTTAATAGGACTCTTGTTTTCTACAGACATGAAACTGTTTGTTTTTTTGGAAGTTATTTGTATGCATGACTATCTTAGTAAGTGCCTCAACTTTTCAAGTTCCTCTAGCCAGCGATTACAAGCTCTCAACATCCAGTTACCAGGTATGCACCATGTAGTCAAATTTTCTTTGCACGTATTTAAGCATTTATTTTATTTGCACGTCAGTACTGCAACATGCATATAGAATTTTCTAACTAATCAATTCAATTCTTTCTATGAGCCTTTATGCAGAGATTTTTGTATGTCAAAATAGATTTGCATGTATTATTAATTGGTATAGAGATCTGCACGAGACCACTCATTCTTAGGATTTAATAATGTCAATGTCTGTAGATGCATCATCATAAATAGTTGTCAGGTTACAGCTAATGGATTGAAAAAAAAAATGTACTAAACAAAGAATACCTCCAATATTGCTTTAGCTTCATTATTAAACGCTTTACAAAGAATTTCATAACTCTTCTTGAGTCCTATCTGCAAACAAAATGGTAACAACTAAGATCAAAAACATTGTACAGTAAATGAAAGAAGAAGTTATTGTAGTAGTAATGGAAATAATCCATACCAATGGATCAACTCTTGATGGTGAAGTACTCGATATCGCATACCTGCACAAAATAAATATTCAAGCATGGGTTACGCAATATATATAGCAATGGATTTTAATGGAGAAACAAATAAAAGTAATTTTCCTTAGCAATTGTGGTAACTACATTTTGGGGGGGAAAGATAAGGTTAATAATGCCTTGAAAAATTAAATTACCTATATAAAAAAAAAAAAAAAGATGTTGGCAAAAACCAAGTTGGAGAAGGATCATGATCATGGCTATTTTTGACGCACTATCCAGGTGCATGCGTACATATCTCACAGACATGTCCATAACAACACTCTCCAAGACAGTGCTCAGATTGTTATGCCTTTCACAAGTGTCAGAACATAATGCAACAAAGATTTTTTTTGCTATCTTAGGACCATTATAGTCATGGTCATCATTCATTGCAGCTTCAGTCGGCGGCTCCCCTATCATCCGGTCACCTACTTCATTGACCTGCTTATATTGTTGTATAAATGGTTTTTTGTCGATTTAAATGTGGCTTAGTCAACCTCTACTGCATGTATCAATTTTTTCCTTACAACAGTTCGTCTTCTATGCATATCAACAAAAACCCAAAGCCTTAATTGTCTAACACCACTTTTTACATGGAAGAACATGCCATCTATGTGAAGTTGCATGAAAGATTATTAGTTCTGGGAACATTATTAGGTTATTTCTTTATTCTTCATTATTCTATGTTGCACATATCAATGCATAATGATACCCATTCTATTGATCATGTTATTTGACAATAGAAGACAAACTCATGCAAGACACATTCACAAAATCATAGGCATCACCGACCATAAGGGCTTGCAATGACCAACACCTCATAACATATCTAAGTGCCATGCATAAGTCTTTATCCACAAATTGTAAGTCATTTATTCCTCAAGATCTCAAATTGTTTGGACTCAACCATGCAAGAATGAGGAGACGGGTCATATATAAAGAGGAAACCTCAAGTATTACAGGGTGGAGGAGGCGGGGGTGTTTTTTTGTGGGGCTAGAGGAATGGAGTGGCAAGAGGACATCCAATAAGATACCTTCAGTCCTGAGGAGATCGTGGTGACATAACTATCACTAACACATAAGGATCAAGGAACAGTATTTTTTTTTTTTTTTTTGGAATTATATACAACTATATATATTCAAATCATAACTTCACTAAATGATATATACAAGTACTGCTTCTAATTAAGTCAAAGGTTTACCTCAGTTTACTCATATAGAAATTCATAGCCAACAAATTTGCTTTTTGAACAGTCAGGACCATAGCACCCATGTGGTTCTACAAAAGATGTAAATGTTAAATGAGTTCCAAAATCCATGCAGACAGAGCTTCTTTAAAGTAAATCTTAGAATTTTTTTCACAGCATAAAAAGTTAAGCAAACAACACTAAACGTGAAAATGTGCTTAGAATGCCAAAATAATGATATGGAAGAATTTAAGAAAAACACACTAATGAGTGTATAAAAAAGTGTAACAAAATCTAGCACAAAACTTTCTCAAGAATATATAAAAAATAAACTTGAGAAATTTGTCAAGGGGTGTCAACATAAATTTTTAAACAAGACCCTCCTGCATACATTTTTCACAGTATATTTCTATCAATTATCAGCATAGATAGGATTCATAAAACAAAATCATCACCTTGCGAGCAATAAGCTCAAGTAGTTGCATTAAAAACTTCCCTAATCCTTTTCCTTGAACATGAGGCTCGAGCTGTAATTCATACACATAAAGAACAGGTATTTCTTCCTCGATAGTAAAACGGTAGTGTACAAATCCAACAATGGGGCCCCTATCATCTACACAATTAGTAAAAATCCTTTCCCTTTCTACCATTGGGGACATCTGAACATTATTAGCATAGGAAGCCTCATGTACAAATATATAACAAGCTTCTGGAGCAACCATTTCCCGGCGCTTCACCTTCTCTTCTGCAGGCCACTCAGACCCATACAAGTCCTCCATATTAGCCTGTGAAAAGATGTACTCTATCATTTTATGATTAGGAAATTTCTGAGTAATGAAATCATCAACTTCTACTACCTTTAGCAGATTCTGAATGTATTGCTTTAAAGGAGAAGAGAGCTTATCCCCATGTCCCGATTCTAAGTATACAGACAGCCCTGGCAATCAAATTAACATCATATCACAAGAAAACCTTTCCTGATATTCTTAAGTTGGAAACAATATGGTATAGTTTATAAAACGAAAACGACAAGAGATAATATAAAAATACAGAGCACCACATCAGTTCATGACTTAAAAAGTGAAAAAAAAAAAAAAAAAACTCCATCGAATTCTAGGAAGAGCTAACTTCCAAAATCAGAAAGAATATAGACTCATTTAACTGATAGTCTTAGTCACTTGATAAACATCGGATTCTAAAGAAAAATTTAACAAAAACTATATTAGTCTTGACCTGGAAATTAAACTTTACGTTTTCATTTTTCTGAAAAAAAATATATGCTAATAAAGAAAAAATAAAAAAACAGTATTAAGAAAGGCCATCAGGCCCATCAGCAATGTTGGTCTGCCAATGCAAGGTGTTGGGGAGGGGTAGACTAGGTATTGAGCTAATCTCCTGCATTATTTGCATGCAATGGCTGCCCTCAGACTCAAATGTGTTCTCATGCTTGACAGCCAAGCTTTTACCATTGCACCAAGCATTGACTTCTACCAAAGAGCATCACATGAATCTAAATGGATAACCTGGGTGTTATAAGGTTGCAAAGTCTACAATGTAAAATGGAAGGACGAAGAAAAAGCAAAGAAACATGGAAGCATCTCAAAAATATATATTTGGGGGGAAAAAGTTTACAATTCATTTTAGCCAAATAATCAGGTTGGACTAGTTGAGTGTAGTTTTTTTATTCATTTTTATTACCAGAGTTCTAAGTAATGGGAAAAATAATATAATAAATATGTGAAATTTACTTTTTTTCTGCTCTCCTACATTTTCTCAGCAATCAAACACGAGTTCAAGGAATAATCACAAATAATCCAACAGAGAGTTTGCTCATTGTTGATGTGAACAAGTTCTATTCTTTTCTCTCTCTTTTTTCCCCAGAAGAGACAATGGTCCACATAACAAGAGGTTAGCCCTCCCCCATACCATAACCTCCTTCCCCACCCCTGATCCGGAGTAAGGGTCCAAAGTCTCTGATCAAAGTAGACGTTAAATCAGAAGGCTAGCTCGCAACAAGTTGTTTTTTTAATTAGTCAGAAGTTTAACATTCGGATAAACTGAAATGTTTACATTGACGGTAGAGCCACCCCCATTAACAAAGTTAAGCACCGTTTGAAGAAAGCACTCAAAGGGCGGCATGTATTGTATTCAATATTTAGAGTAAAAGACGGTCCAAAACGTGACATACAAATGTGTTGTATATGTCTGTGTGTGTGTGTATATTATACCATCTCTGTTGTAGTGGCGAAAAGGAGGGAAAGAAGCGAGACGGTCTTTGTCAGAAGAAGAAGCTGCTTTGATAATCCCTTCGATTGCTTTCTTCTTTTCCAGTATCTGCAAATTATCAATTTATGGTTAAAAAAAAAGTTTGATAATGTTTTCTTCAGAGTAATGAGCTAAAAGTAACTATTTTTTGGTTTTTATTTCTTTGGGTTAATTCTGTTTACCGCTTTTCTTTTCGTTTTCTTTTCTCTGTTGATGCTGTTATTTCCGGTGTTAAGGAGTCCCATCGCCTCCATTGCTATCTTCTTTGAAGGGCACTCATATACTGTCTCGGATTGAGGAATTTGGGGAAAAAGTATTGGAGAGAAAAGAAGGGAAACTTACGCAACGAAATGAGGAGAAAATTCTAACCCCAAAATAAAGAGAGAGAGGAGAATATGAAAGGAAATCGAGGGAATCGAGAGGTTCTTACGTTTAAACCCCCGAGGACGCATTTGGATTCTTCCCGAGTATGATAGTCCGGAAAATAGGGGATTATTGAATCCCGGAAAATGGTATTAGTGATCTCTTTTGCTTATTTTTTTTGAATACAAATATGTGAGGTTGTTGAATCCAACTCACCTTAAATACATGAGTTGACATTTGTAACACTTCAATATAACAGTTATTCTCTTAAATTTTCCTCTCTTCCCAACCAAATTGAGAGAAAAAAACATTGGTGATTATATATTCTGCTTTTATTTTTATGACATTCTTTATATTATTTTCTCTTTGTCTTTTTCAAGGAACATTATTGTCAAATGTAATTAACTTAGGTGTCATTGGAGATGCTTGGTGGTATCTTGCACAAAGGCATGGTCCAAGCTAAGAAAGCAAGGTGGGTTGCAGACCTTGTGCAAGAGATTATATTTACTTCTATCAGACTAGAGATATGTGGTTCAGTACACTTAGGGGTGGATAGGCTCATCCGCTGAGTTGTGTCACTTCTTGCCAAAGTAAGGATTTGTACTTTGACGTATAAAGGGGAGGGCCTCCTCCCCACCACCCGAAGGCATGGTCACGACAAGCCTTGGCATAGCCCTCAAGACTTGTTGGTGTGGCTACTTGGTTAGTTGCAAGAATTAAGGTGAAGCATAGTGTTGACTTAGTGGCATTGTGGCTGAACTTGGTATGACTTGATGACTGACTGGCTATGTTAATGTGGGGTTGACTACGATAGTTCAAGGTTAACTAAAGTGAGTGTCATGACATATGCATGCACATGACTTAACAACATGACATGAGTGCATCCTAGCATGCAAGTAGTTTGACTACATGGCATGGGTGCAGCTCAATATGCACATAGGTGGCTTGTACTGATCGCGGGACTTGGACACGTGGAACTCTATGGCTACAAGTATGTGATTTAGAATATGGGCATATGGCATGTGTTAGTAGGCACATGCTAGTAAGGGTAGATGTGGGCGATTTTGTTAAGGTGTCCCTTATGCAAGCAATATTATGGCTACAAACTCAATTGCCACTCTAATATGGCGTATACAAGTAGTGACAACAAGGCATAACAGTTAGTTGATAACTGTTATACCCTTATGTGGCATGATCTTATGGTTCCAGCTAACCCTAGGGTCATTAGGGTGTCAATCGCCATCTTTTCCATAGTATATTCATATACACTAAGGCACTACATGTATCACAGAAAGCCCTTGGTCGAATTTGTATTCTTTTGTAATCTATTGAGACTGTTATAAAGGTTGATGAGTGTTTTTTTGTAAAACGGGTGCCTTTTATGTGTATTGTGTTTACTGTGTGTGCTACTTTGTGTGTTTGAAGGTTGGTTGTAGAGTACAACGCCATTATTGGGTGTACTTGTGTCGACACAAAAAATTACCCTATGATAGTTGGTATCAAAACTCAGTTTTGATGAGAAAACCATAGTTGGTAGTGGTAACATTAAGTTAAAGGAGCGGGTGACAAAGTGAAAGGACAATGTCGATGCTCCACCAGATGATGCGATGTCCCTTTTTTATTTGTAGAGTGACAGGTTGTCCCAAAGGCTATAAAACGTCCAAAGAACACAAGAGAAACTCTAACAACCCAAAGATGAGCATTATCTTGAGTCAAATAACAAGATTAATTTCTACTCAAGGATGCCAGTTTTCTAGCAAACGCATTAAAGGAGATAATTCATACTCTAGAGGAAGAGGTGTCTTTTATAAAGCGAGCGTTTGTGTCACGCCCCGAATTTCCACAAACCCGAGGTGAGTGTAACAAAACTAAAAGAAAATAAAATAAAGGACAATCTAAACGGATTTAACTAAACATACATTCCTTTTCATCAATATATAAAAGCATAAAGTACATCCCATAAATATATCGTTCACATGTCATTTGGGCTTAAGCCCTTACATCTCAAAACGTGCCCCAAAGGCCAAATATGCTTCTAAATCCTTTTCCTTTCTTTTTGTCAAGATCTCATCAAATCTTATGTAGCAGGGGCGTCATCTGTAATATGTTATCCCACGAATGGGTCAGCTCAACTGCTGGTATAATATAATGCTAATGCAAGGAACATAATTAAGGTGTGGCATGTGCAAGTGTACATTTATATCTACATGTCATTCAATATCATCATACAATGCACTGACAAGATTCAGAACACATTCCTACAAACTCTATACTACCTCATTGAATTCATTTATGCGATGTTATGCAAATATACATGACACACCCATGCCACTCTATGCCACGCCTATGTCTCATATTTGGAACACATCCGATGGAACCTGAGTACTAATGCCCGTTTACGAAACACATCCGATAGGATTCTGGGCACCAATGCAATGCCTCGTTTTCGGAACACATCCGATGGAACTTGAGTTCCAATACAATGTCTCATTTTCGGAACACATCCGATGGAACCTGAGTACCAATACAATGTCTCATTTTCGGAACACATCCGATGGAACCTGAGCACCAATACAATGTCCAATTTTGGGTCTTTCACCACAAGATCTACACCCTCATAATGCATAGCACCACGTGCTCAACCCACACTATGCTTTCAATGAATCACACCATGCCAATATGCCTTGATTCCACCATGCAATAATACAATCTCAGATAAATAATTTACCAACACATGGAGCATGTTTTTTAAACAATGTATTCCACTTAAATCAATCACAACATCTGAATTATAAAACCTCTTCCACATGAAAGTATACAATACATGATCAACGTAAATACAAACTCAAGTCATGTGTTCACAATCTTAACAACTCTCCAAAAACATAAATCACATACAACACCAACACATAGAACAAATCATATCTCCATGGAGCAGCAAGAAAAACATAAGCAACAAATCAATCAACTCAAGGTTTTGTTTCAAAGCAAACATTCCCTATATGATCTTCTAATATCAAATAAACACATGATTCATTCAATCAACATGGAAATCATCCCTAAACTTAATCTTATTCCTTACTTAGCAAAACATCATACCTGATGGGTTTGTCTCAACCCTAGGAAGTCGTGCTCGCTGTGTAACTGAACTAATAGTAAGAATGTAGAAGGTCAGACCGCCTTCTCTTGTCTTTCAGTGTCCCTAAAGTCATGAAACATAGCTCAGTCTATTGTTACTTGAATTATGCTATTCATCAAATTTTATGCTTTTATTTCATGAGTTTCTATTCTAGTAAAATAGACTCTACCATTGAGTCCGGAACATCGAAGAAAATCGGTTTAGGCTTTCGCGGAATTCAATTTGGACTTATGTACTAAAAAGGGCGAAACAATCATTTTGTACTTTTACGGGTTTTTACATCTCGAGACCTCATTTTTTAAATCAAACTCCACGGTTTAGTTCTGAATGGTCGGAATAATAAAAATCCACTATTTGTTTACTTTAATCAGAGTTCGTTTGACTATTTTTTAACTCAGGGGCATTTTGGTAATTTTTAATGTTCCCACGCGTCTTTTATTTTTTCGGGACCTCGTCTCATGTCATGGACCTCACCGTCAGATTCAGAATGATCGAGATAGTCAAAATACACCTATGACTTGTCTAATTTGGGCTCCGGGCTATTTTGGCATATTTAATTTAATTAAAACAATTTAATTAAATTAAATTATTAGGTATAATATATATATATATATATATATTTGGTGGGCTAAGTTGGCATGGGATTGTCCTGTCCAATTGTTAAGGCATAAGGGTTTCAACTAAGGGGTCCTGCGTTCGAGTCTTGGGGTGCGCAGCCCCTTTTTGTTTTTAAATTTAATTATTTCCTTTATACAATATATATATATATATATATATATATATATTTCGAATGATGGTTGAACTATAAGGCGTACATGGCTCAGTGGGTTTGGGAGGGGGGTTTTAAGTTCTCAGTTTTGGCTCAGGTTGGGGGTTCGAGTAGGCGGGGTCACAGTTCCTACCCTTTTTCCCTTTTCTTTTCAATTAAACCCCTTCTTTCATTTCCCTTGTGTGGCCCAAACTATGAGGCCCAATCCAACCCCCTTGACCTAACCCTGGACTAACCCAACACTTAAAAGCCCAATGACTTAAAAGAGCCCAAACCAGTAGCCCGAGGATTTAAAAAAAGAAAGGCCCAACCCTCAACGCCCTCACCCCCACGACTATCCGGCCAACCTGCAGTCATCGTCTCTGGCCACGTCGCCGGAGACTGCAGATCTTTCCTCTCGTTTTTCTCCCCATTTTCACGTCAATCTTTCACTATTTTTTTTTTATCAAATCTCTTATAAAAACCTCAAGGATTTATTTAACGCGGTTTTAGACGCCAAAAACTATGGATTCCGACACCTAAGTTAGCCCTTCCGGCCGCTTGGAAGGCCACTGCATTCTCTTATTTCTCAATCAAAACAGAAACGGTTTGGACCAATGTAACCCCCATGAAGTCTAGGTTTGATCTCCGATCCCCAAATCTATTTTCATTTAACTTTATTTCTAGTCAACTTGAAGCTCCATTAATGGCAACCTCGGTGTGTGGTGATTTCCAAGCCCCCAAGCTCCTCTACTTGGCTTCTAGTATATTTATATCATCCTAATAGGGTCATGCATGCATCAAAAAGGCTTAATAGTTTACACGCATGTATAAATTCTTAGAGAGAGAAACAAAATGGGTTTGGTAATTTTTACCTCAACAATGGCACCTCCCCTTTCTGCTTCAACCACTTGAACCTCTTAATCTCCTCACTACTCTCAGGTTCCACCTCTTCTTCTTACTGACTTCTTTTCTCTCTAACCCAACGGATACCTATGTATATACATATCTCATGACTCTCTCTCTCACTAGACCTGCACACCCTCTTACACACACAACGAGTCGCCCCTTTTTTCTGACTTTCTTCACTACTTCTTTCTCTCTTTGCATTTAATGTTGCTTGTGTGTATGGTTTTTCATATATATATATATATATATATATTTCACATCACACACACACACACATACACCACTTGCACACACAGCTGTCATGCACACCATATGTATACATTTATATATATATATATATATATTTAATTTCATGTATTTATATATATATATAGTACATAATACTTCATGCATACACATGCATACCATACATTATATATATATATATATCTATATACACATATACTTATATACATAGATATTGCACATTTCACACATACCTGCATATGTTAAAAAAAAAAAGATATAATATTTATTCCAAAAAAAAAAAAATTTTCGAGTCTTTACAGTTTGCATCATTCGGGTTCGATGGTCCATGAAAATTCCCAGAAAGCTAAGGTCCTTGATCCTAAGCCATTTTCTAATGCACACAATGCCAAAAAACTAGAGAAATTCTTGTGGGATAAAAGTCACTACTTCAAGCCGGTTTGAACTTTAGCTACGGAAAAGTTGAACTCACAAGAATGTATCTCACTAAAGATGCAAAGTTATGGTGGTGCACATGGTCTTAGGTGAGGTGGTTCTGGGTCGCAACTAATTAACTAAGTTAATTATGTAATTAATTAATTGTCCCATAGAGTTGTGCAAATAGCCCCAAATTTAATTTTTCTAATTAACCTAACTAATTGGGCAGGAATCGTTGAACTAAATGGTAAATTGATTATTTTATTAGATATAAACTTATAATAATAGATTCCGCACAATATATGGCCAAGTGTTTAATAACATATATTAATCAATAATAATAACAAACACAGTCAACTAAGAGAGAGCGAGAAATATAACATTGAGTCTTACGTAAGAAACCTTCATCGGGAAGAAAACCCACACCGGCAAAAAAATCTACTTTGAATCCAACCCAATACAAAAATACACAAGACCTTGTGTAATGATTCAGAAAATCATAAATGAAAGTTTGGTTAATTGCCAGCATAAACTGAGGCCAGATAAGTAATTAATCAACAATGTGTCAAAAATATTGTGTAATAAGTTGACAAGTCACCAATATGACATAGGCACTAAATTGAATTTGGGGACTAGTGTGAGTCACAGGATTACATAGTCATTTATGGGACGTAGATAAGTATGGAAATTCAAACAACTGAATTTAGAAAAACATATAGCATATTTGAAATGGGTGCATGTGTGCGCACATTTAGCCAATTGGCCACGTGACACATTGAAAAATGTGCAAGGCTTCCTCAAGAAGCTTGGTTGGGTTTTCAAGAATAAAACAAGTGTCCTATTTTGATTGGTTGCAAAGCGATCTTATGTTGGTGTGTTAGTGTGTAAATGATATACACAATAAGGGAACCAAAAAGCGGGTGAGTACACATAGATGAGACTAAAAGCCCTTTTTATCTCTCTTACTTTTCCTCCTTTCCCTCCTTTGGGCAGACCAACCTCTCCACTCTCTCACGCAAGCTCACTCTTTCTATCTCTCTCGGACACATAAAATAATGCGTGTTTGTGTGTGCAGGATTGTGTATGTATATATATATATATATATATAGACATGTGCAAAGGCGTGTGTGTGAGAAACTAAGATATAGTGTGAGTGTTGTGTGTCTGTTGTGGAGAAACAAACAATGTGTGCATGAGAGGATAGTGCAGAATAGTAGGTGTGTATACATGTGTGCATGTTAAACACACACAACAGACAACTGAAGAAAAAAAAGAAGGAAGAAATGAAAAGAGAGGAAGAAGAGAAAAGTAGGTGTCACATCCTATAACCCACCTTATGCGGATTAAAGATAATGATTGGCTAGTTAGGCACTTTTCCAATACACTAGTTTTGTTTAGCATATCGGTGATGTGTCCAACCAAAGGCCTCTCATCTGGTACATGCATTCAAAATTATACACAACAACGAAAAATAAAGCATGGAAGAGCATAATTAAGTACTTGAACGTTGAATATAATAAGTCTGAGAATTACAGCCCCAAAATTTCTTTAACGACAATGACAAATGGTAATCAAATAGTCAAAGATCGTCGTCCAACCCAAAGGTGGCTGTACTCTAATCTTTCCTTCTAAACTGTGTTATCATGACTTTCACCTAAAATAGGTAGAATAAAATCCCTATGAGCTTTATTGAAAAGCTTGTAAATAACACCGGTCCCTTGTCATGGGTTTTCGAAAAAACCCATTTTTGTAAACTTTCATGGATAACAATAGAAAATGTCGGTATTGAAAGCTACTGACATTCTTAAAACATGAACATATAACTGGGAGTTGCAACATATATATTAGAAATCATGCAAGAGTTTATGCTAGATAATTTTAAAAGTTAAACATGATATTGTAAAATCTGATACAGGTGAGCAAATAAAACATGCCACATTCTTAAAAACTATTGTCCTTTAGAGCTTTGGATTATCACATGGTGACTTGTAGACTAAAGCTGTGAAAAAAATATTTTGTGTCATACATCTCATAAGCTCAGTCCTTAGGGACTTTAAATGTCACATTGGCAACCTTTATGTAATTTAGAGTTTTGGGCCTACATAGCCTTCTCATTGGATTCAAACTCCCAGCCGAGTAGCTTATGAAGATTTATTGAAAGTCTATCGGCTCTTAACCCTCGACAAGGTGTCGTAAGGCACATAAACTAAAACATGCTTGCAAAACATTCTTTAGGCTATCCATGCTATGAAACATTTAAAGAGATACTACTTAAAAGCATGCAGTTCAACCATTTATTTTAGTATTCTATAAACAGCCATGCAGTTAAAATATTTGGCATAGTAGTCTTAAATATATTATAAAGTTATAAAGAACTGCATGTAATGTTATAAAACTGTAAAGAACTGCATTTCATGAAAATGTCTTCACTTTAAGGTTTAGGGTTACTCACCTTTAATTAATACTTAGTTATTTAGTCCCCCTAGAATAGTTCTTAGCCTTTTCTGGTCTATAAGGGTAATTCACATATTAAACATTATTTTAATGCTATACTTCTTAAGGACTATACTTTATAAATTTCATTTGGTTAAAGAGTCTCATCGTTGAGTTCATTATACTCAATAATATATATAATATACATATCTAAAGCCACCAAAAATATGTTTAAGTTCTGTTTAGTGTCCCTAATTATGTGTGGTTATCATGTAAATTAGATCTTCAAGATGATGGAAGGAAGAATGAGGCAAATCTCAGGTGGACAATAACTGTGAGAGTCTAGATTTTTTCAGAACTTCCAAGGCAGTACCCTTGTAGTCAAATTCTATTTCTTCCTAATTCCCTTGCTCAAATTTAATAAAAATTTTCATTAACATCACATATTGAGTCTAGTTTCATTTAGATTTGGAATCACCCAAACATTCATCCTATAGTTCAAGATATAAGCCAACAATTCACTGATGTTAGAATCTGGAAAGTTCTTATGGCCAAATGATGCTTATAATATATCAAATTAAAGCTAAGACATAGTATACATTTCTGCAAAATTTTAGAATTTAATTCAAAGAATTCGGGAAGATATGATAGTTTGAAATGGACTATTTCACATCATCTGAATTTTCATTTTTGGCCATCTGAACTTAAAATTTCATAAATCAAAATTGGTTTGGATTTTACATGTAAAACCAATTCTAATAGAAACTAGACGTTTAAAGCTTCAATTTAGACCCAAATTTCACTCTATTTGAATTTAAATTGATTAAGTTATAGCCCTCCAAAGTTAGACTAGTGTTGCTGGTAGTATCCAGATTAGCTATGAAATTCATTATAATTTCTCTAATCCTACTCAAACCACTTATATATATCACTATGTATACATGAAATTAACTATAAAACTTAAAGAAATTAAAAGAAGAGTGTTCTTACCTTGTTTAGGTGAATTTCTTCATTTCTTCTCCTTCTTCCTTCTCTAAGCTTGCAATTCCACCTTCCTTTCACACAAATTTCACTTCTTACCTCACTTAGTGTGATTTGCTAAGCTTTTTTTATACATGTATTTATAGCCAAAATTCTCATTGTTAGGAGCATCTTTTCCTAGACAAGATTTAATAGTGAAAGATGGCTACTATAGTATGCTTGCCTTATTCACATGAGTTTGTTGGAATCCTATGTTCAAAGCTCCTTATTTGCATATGTTTTCATTCATATATATTTTTGTTGGGGAATATTTTCTAGACAAGATTTAATGGTAGGAGATAGCTACTATGGTTGATGGGAGTGATTATTGGAATCCTATATTCAATGCTTCCCACTAGTGTATATCTATATTCATTTATATATATATATATATATCCTTGTTGGGATAATCTTTTCTAGACATTAATTAATGGTGGTGTTATGGTTTGTTTCTCATCTTAACATACATGTATTATATATGTACATAATCTTTTCTAGACATTAATTAATGGTGGTGTTATGGTTTGTTTCTCATCTTAACATACATGTATTATATATGTACATACACACACATATATATATATGTATATACATTTATATGTACCTTACATTTTTTCCTTCTCTCTCATCATGTGTAGGTCACATGGCGGGCACTATTTTATTCTATTTTTTTATTATTTAATTATCAGCTTGATGAATCATTTCTTCTCAGACTAGTGGTGTATTCAATCATAGGTTATGTTAATTCCACCTATGATTAGGTTGCCTAACCTTAAGTCATAATATTACATATTTACCTCCAAATAGGGTTTTCATAACTTCTAATGCATTATACATATATCACCAAATTTATCGAGGTACATATATTACCTAATTTCTCAGTTGTGGGTGTTATATTCTCCCTCTCTACAAAAATTTTGGTCCCTCAAACTTGCTAATGCTCATGTGTCAAATAATTCGGGGTATTAGGTACACATCTCATCTTCTCATTCCCATGTAGTTTCTTCGACAACATGATTTTTTCAAAAGACCTTTACTAGGGGAATAGTTTTGTTGCGTAACACTTGTTCCTTACGATCCAGTATCTGAACTGGTCGTTCCACATAGCTTATATCTAGTTCTATCTCCAAGGGCTCGAACTTGATTATCTTTTTGGGTTCATGCAAGTACTGTTGTAGCATGGAGACGTGAAATACATTGTGTATATTGGAAAGTTGTTGGGGTAGCTCCAGACGATATGCGATAGGTCTTATTCTAGTTTCTATTCAGAATGGACCAATGTATCGGGGACTAAGTTTTCCCTTTTTGCCAAATCTGAATTTACCCTTGAAGGGAGATACTTTCAAGAGATAAAATCGCCGGTTTGAAACTCCAAGTCCTTTCTTTTGCATTACCGTAACTCTTGTACCTACTTTGTACTCCTTGTAGGTATTGACGGATGGTCTAAATCTTCTCCGTCGTCTCCTGAACCAATTCTGGTCCTAGTAATTTCTGCTCACCTACTTCTGCCTAACTTACTCGAGATCTGCATTTCTGTCCATAAAGTGCTTCATAAGGTGCCATCTTAATACTGGCCCGGTAGCTATTATTGTAAGCAAACTCAACCAATGGTAGATGTTTTACCCACCTATCATCAAAGTCTAGAGTGCACAATTGTAGCATATCCTCCAAAATCTAAATTACCCTTTCAAATTGTCCATCTGTCTTGGAATGATAGGCCATGCTAAGTTTTAACTCTGTCCCAAATGTTGCTTGTATAGCTTGTCAGAACCTTGATATGAATCTTGGGTCACAATCGGATACGATAATCATCAAAATTCTATACAGCCTTATTATCTCTCGTATATATAAGTCTACAAATCTTTCCAGGGGATTATTCATCATGATTGGTAAAAAGTGTGAAAACTTGGTTAGTCTGTCCATAGTCACCCATGCAGAATCACAACCGTTGAGGGAACGTGAAATTTCAAAAATAAAATCCATTGTGATGTGTTCCCACTTCCACTCCAAGATTGGAAGTGGCTGCAAAAGTCTGTTAGGTCTCTGGTGTTTTGCCTTTACTTGTTGGCATTGAGTGCATCGCGCGATGAAATCTACTATATCTCTCTTTAATCTTGGCCACCAATATAGTTTTTAAACATCGTGGTACTTTTTTGTGTTACCTGGGTGCATAGTAAATTATGAGCAATGAACCTCTTCTAAAATCTCTTTCTTAAGTTCGGACTGATTCAGTACACATATCTTGTTTCAAAATCGTAAGATTCTGCCACGAATTTCATAATCTAGCTTTTCACATTCCTTCACTTCCTTCTTGATCTTGAGTAAAGCTTCATTCTTGTCCTGACCCTCTCGTACCCTTCCACAAGAATGGATTAGATTATTAAACTGGCCAGCGAGTCTTACAAACCAGGTAGGACTACCTCAATTCTCATTTCATCCAGATTTTTGATTAGTTTTACTAGGCTAGTAATCATACAGGCAAGACTACCCGACTTTAGCTCAATGTGTCTGCCACCACATTAGCTTTGTTTGGATCATATTGGATGCTCATATCATAGTCCTTGATGGACTCCAGCCATCTATACTGCCTTATATTCAACTTTTTCTATGTAAATAAATATTTGAGGCTTTTGTGGTTAGTGAAAATTTCACAAGTCTCCCCATATAGATAGTGTCGCCATATCTTAAGGGCAAACACCACCGCTGCTAACTCTAACTCATGAGTGGGGTAGTTCTTCTCGTGTAGTTTCAACTATCGAGAGGCATAAGCGATGACTTTCCCATCTTGCATCAATACACAACCCAATCCTTTAGGAGAGGCATTGCTGTAGATCACGAACTTTCCTTCTTTGGTGGGAATGGCTAAGATAAGGGGCTGTAGTCAATTTCTCTCTCAGAGTTTGAAAACTTTGTTCTCTCTCTATTGTCCAAATGAATAGAGTGTGTTTCTAGGTTAATTGGGTGAGAGGTTTGGCTATTTTGGCAAAATCTTTAATAAATCTACGGTAGTATCCCGCTAAACCCATGAAACTTCTAACCTCCGTCACTATAGTTGGTTGGGTCCAATTAACAATTACCTCTATCTTCTGAGGGACTATAGATATGCCATCTTTGTTAATTATATGCAACAAAAATGTGATGTTGCTTAGCCAAAACTCATACTTGAAAAACTTGGCATACAACTTATGCTCTCTAAGCAAAAATGTGAGTGTTATCTTCAAATGCTCCTTATGTTTTTCCACACTCCGAGAGTAGATCAGAATATCATCAATGAATACAATCACAAAATCATCCAAATGAGATTTAAACACTCTATTCATCAAATCTATAAATACTGCAAGGGCATTAGTCATTCCAAATGTCATAATAACGAATTCGTAATGACCGTTCCGAGTCCTGAAAGCAGTCTTTGGTATGTCTCCCTTTTTCACCTTCAATTGATGATAACCTGATCGCAAGTCAATCTTTGAAAAGACTTGTGCCCCTTGCAATTGATCAAACAACTCGTCTATTCGAGGAAGCGGGTACTTGTTCTTAACAGTAACTTGATTTAACTCTCGATAATCAATATATAATCTTAATGACCCATCATTCTTTTTTACGAACAAAACTAGTGCGCCCCAAGGTGATACGTTAGGGCGAATGAATCCTTTCTCTATCAACTCTTGTAGTTGTGCCTTAAGCTCCCCCATTTTTGCTTGCACCATCCGATATGGAGTTTTGGAGATAGGTTATTTCCCGGGCATTAGATTGATAGAAAACTCGATCTCACGATCAACCATTTTTCTTGGTAGATCATCGGGGAATACATCTTGAAATTTGCGTACTATAGGAATTTCTCCTATCAGGGGAAATTGGGCTTAAGTATCTATTATACTACACAAGTATCTGCGATAACCCCTCTTTAACAATCTGCATGCTCGCATAGCAGAAATTAAGTATGGTAGAGATGCTACACCTCTCCCTTCATACATGAACTTGGACTGTTAGGGTTTTCAAAACAAAACCCGTTTGTCACGACAATCGATAGTAGCATGATTGGCGAAAAGCCAATCCATACCCACTATCACATCAAACCCTCTTATATCTAGTGGAACTAAGTCAACGGTTAACTGGTGTTTATCAATCATAATATCACAATTATGATATACTATAGTCCTTAATAGTAGTACTCTAGTGGGAATAGAAATAGATAATAGGAAAATCCAAGGGTTCACATGCTTTATCAATCTTATTAACAAATTTAGGTGCTATAAATGAATATGTAGATCCAGAATCAAGGAGTACGTATGCAAGAATACCACAAATAAGAAGTGTACTTGCGACTACTCCCTTTGATGTTTTTCTTGGTACTAAAGTAAACACCCTTCCTATTTGTGTTTGGATTTCTTTCCCTTTGTTTTGAGTAGGGGCGACAATTGGTTTCCTTCTTGCGGTGGTTGCAGGAGCTGGTGCCAGAGTAGTGGTAGCCTGATCCCTTTGTGGGTATTCTTTAGCCATGTGCCCTTATTTTCCACATCGATAAATCCCAAAGTACCCCATTTGTATTCATTTCAATGGTATCTATGACAATTCGGGCATTGAAGTAGTTCACTTCCCTTTTGGGGGCTTCCACATTCCATTTCTTTATGGACTGAGATCCTTGACCCTTCTTGAAATTTCCCCCAAATCACTTTTTTGGTAACTCACAACCCATTCCTACCTCATTTAATTCCATTTTAACAAACAAAGCCCTCTGTAAAGACTCTTCATACATAAGTAATAAGAATGTAGAGACTTGTGTCCGTAAACCCAGACGTAATACTCGTTCAAACGTTCTAGCTTTCTTAATTTCATCACTCACTAGATATGGGGTAAATCTAGATAATTGGATAAACTTCGTGGCATATTAAATTACTGCCATTTCATTTTGTTGGAGCTCTACAAATTTCCTTTCCTTTCGATCCCTAGTAGTTTTAGGGAAATACATTTCGTAGAACATTTCCACAAATTTGTCCCATTCTATCACAGTTCTGTCTCTTATCATCATTAGCCATTACTCTTGGGCCTCTCCTTTTAACATAAAGGCTGCTAGTTGGACCTTCTAGGGCTCAGTGCAGTTGAGTAATCTGAAAAGCTGCTCCATGGATCTCACACATTCTTCAGTAGCCACGAGATTCGTGATAGAGTTAAAAGGTAGAGGTTCCAATTTATGAAACTTGTTGAGTAGTTCATTGCTAATGCTGATAGTTCCATCAGCTAGTGGTGCAGGATTCCTGACTTGTATAGGGGGTTGAACTTGCACTAGGGTAGGTACAGGTGTAGGGTTTGGTGTGGGCTCCAGTGCTGGTATAGGTATTGGTACGATTTGTTGGGCCTAACGGAAGGCTTGTGTGAACTCCCTTATGTTTTCCCCAAATTGGGCTAAGCTAGTCTCAATAGATCGTAAGGCCGAACCCCCCAATTGTGAGTCGTCCTGTCTAGTTTCCTGGGAAGTTTCCACTGCCTTACCCTTCTTTCCTATCATTTAAATTTGATAATCAAAAGAAAAGTGTCATTAATAGTTTACACATATCTGTTGATAATCAGCCCTTATATTTATGTGAAATTCTTAACGTTCCCTAAGCCCATGGTTTTATGCTCTATCATATCTATCTTAGTTGGCTCTGCCTAATGTAAAAGTCCTAGTTTCCACGATATGCGCCTAAACTTAAGTAATCCATTATTTGATACCAATTCTACTGGTACCTTCAGTTAATATCAACTCGTTACTATTTGTAGGTCTAATCTAATGCTCTGATACCAATTCTGTCACATCCCATAGCCCACCCTATGCGGATTAAGGATAATGACCTGTCAGTTAGGCATTTTGCTAATACACTAGTTTTGTTTAGCATATCGGTGATATGTCTAATCAAAGGCCTCTTATCAGGTACATACATTCAAAATTATACATGACAACAAAAAATAAAACATGAGAGAGGATAATTAAGTGCTTGAACGTTGAGTACAAGAAGTCTGAGAAGTGTAGTCCAAAAATTTCTTTGACGACAACAGCAAAAGGTAATCAAATAACCAAGATCGTCGTCCAACCCAAAGGTGGCTGTACTCTAATCATTCCTTCTAAGTAGTGTTATTAGAACTTTCACCTAAAATATGTAGGATAAAATCCTTGTGAGCTTTATTGAAAAGCTTGTGAGTAACACCGGTCCCCTGTCATGGGTTTTCGAAAAAACCCCTTTTTGTAAACTTTTTTGGATAGCAATAGAAAAGGTCGGTATTGAAAGCTATTGGCATTCTTAAAACATAAACACATAACTGAGAGTTGCAAGATATATACTAGAAATCAGACAAGAGTTTATGTTAGATAGTTTTGAAAGTTAAACATGATATCGTAAAATCTAATACAAATGAGCAAATAAAACATGCCACATTATTAAAAACTTTTGTCCTTTAGGAATTTAGATTATCATATGGTGACTTGTAAACTAAAGCTGTGAAAAAAATATTTTATGGCACTACATCTCATAAGCTCAGTCCCTAGGGACTGTAAATGTCACATTGGCGACCTCTATGTAATTTAGAGCCCTAGGGCTACATAGCCTTCTCATTGGATTCAGACTCCCGATCGAGTCGCTTATGAAGATTTACTAGAAGTTTACCAGCTCTTAACCCCCAGCAAGGTGTCGTAAGGCACATAAACTGAAACATGTTTGCAAAACATTCTTTAAGCTATCTATGATATGAAACATTTAAAGAGATGCTACTTAAAAGCATGCAGTTCAACCATTTATTTTAGTATTCTATAAATAGCCATGCAGTTAAAACATTTGGTAGAGTAGTCTGAAATATATTATAAAGTTGTAAAGAATTGCATGTAATGTTATAAAATTGTAAAGAATTGTATTTCATAAAAATGTCTCCACTTTAAGGTTTATGGTTTCTCACCTTTGCTTAATATTTAGTTATTTAGTCTCCCTTGGATGCTCCTTAGCCTTTTCTGGTCCTATAATGGTGATTAATATATTAAACACTATTTTAATGCTATACTGCTTAAGGGATATACTTTATGAATTTCATTTGGTTAAAGAATCTCATTACTGAGTTCATTATACTCAATAATATATAGTATACATACCCAAGGCCACCAAAAATATGTTTAAGTTCTGTTTAGTATCCCTAATTATGTGTGATTATGATGTTAATTAGACCACCAGGGTGATGGAAGGAAGAATGAGGCAAATCTTGGGTGGAGAGTAACTATGAGAATCCAGATTTCTCTAGAATTTCATAGGCAGTACCCTTGTATTCAAATTCGATTTCCTCCTAATTCCCTTGCTCAAATTTAATGAAAATTTACAGAAACATCTCATATTGAGTCTAGTTTCATTTAGATTTAGAATCACCCAAAAATTCATCCTACAGCTCAAGATATAAGCCAATAATTCACTGAGGTCAAAATCTGGACAATTTTGATAAAATCACTATATCTAATTAATCTTATGGCCAAATGATACTTATAATATATCAAATCAAATCTAACACATAGATATAAATTTTTGCAAAATTTTTGAATTTAATTTAAAGAATTAGGAAAGATATGACAGTTTGAAATGGACTCTTTTACATCATCTGAATTTCCATTTTTGGCTATCTGACCTTAAAATTTCATAAATCAAAATTGGTTTGGAGTCTACATGTAAAACCAATTTTAACAGAAACTAGACGTCTAGAGCTTCAATTTAGACCTAAAGTTCACTCGATTGGGATTTAAATTGATTAAGTTATAGCCCTCCAAAGTTGGACTAGTGTTGCTGATAGCATCCAAATTAGTTACCGGATTCATTATAATTTCTCTAATCCCATTCAAATCACTTATATATATCACTATGTATGCATAAAATTAATTATAAAACGTAAATGAAATTAAAAAAAAAAAAAGATTGTTCTTACCTTGTTTAAGTGAATTTCCTTCATTCTCTCCCTCTCTAAACTTGCAATTCCACCTTCCTTCACATAAATTTCACTTCTTATCTCACTTAGTGTGATTTGCTAAGCTTTCCCATTCATGTATTTATAGCCAAAATTCTTATTGTTGGGAGCATATTTTGATTTGCTAAGCTTTCCTATTCATGTATTTATAGTCAAAATTCTTATTGTTGGGAGCATATTTTCCTAGACAAGATTTAATAGTGAAAGATGGCTACTGTGGTAGACTTGCCTTATTCACATGGGTTTGTTGGAATTCTATGTTCAAAGCTCCTTACTTTCATATGTATTCATTCATATATATCTTTGTTGGGGAATATTTTCTAGATAAGATTTAATGGTAGGAGATAGCTATTATGGTTGATAGGAGTGTTTGTTGGAATCCTATGTTTAATGCTTCTCACTAGTGTATATCTGTATTCATTTATATATATATATATATGTCCTTATTGGGAAAATCTTTTCTAGACAATAATTAATGGTGGTGTTATGATTTGTTTCCCATCTTGACATACATGTATTATATATGTACACACACACACACACACATATATATAGATGTATATACATTTATGTGTACCGTACATTTTTCCCTTCTCTCTCATCATGTGTAGGTCACATGGTAGGCACTATTCTATTCTATTTTTTTTTTTTAATTTAATTATCGACTTGATGAATCATTTCTTCTCAGACTAGTAGTGTATTCGATCTTAAGTTAGGTTAATTCCACCTATGATTAGGTTGCCTAACCTTAGGTCATAATATTACATATTTACCCCCAGAGAGGGTTTCCATAATTTCCAATGCATTATACATATATCACCAAATTTATTGGGTACAAATATTACCTAATTTCTCAGTTGTGGGTGTTACAGTAATAACCAGCGATAAGGGTTTGGTAGCCATGAGAGCTGATTCAATCTTTCTCTCTAAACGACGACAACAGGTGGGGGTTTTAAACCTTAGTTTCAAGTTTTAGAGGCACTAAACTCTTCAAGTTACAAGTATATATGTATGCATGATGGCTCATGTGTGGGTTTGTGTATATATATATATATATGTATATCGATTTGGTTAGGACACAGTGGGATGGAATGCACGTGGGAAGAAGGCTTAATAGCTAGAAAGAATGGACGAACCGGTGGGAAGTCGTCTTAGCCGAAAATTTGGGTGGTCACTGGTATTAAGAATGGTTGGGAGTTTGGTGAATTTTTGAATAATTTTGAGTGGTGATATGGGCTTTTGGCATCCTAAAAAACAAGAGGAAAAAAGTATGAGGTGTGGGGATGACCGAAGGTAGAGGAACAGTGGGATGGCATACTTTATCGAAAAAATCATGAATTGCAGTTTAAGGCAATACGAACAACGTTTATTGTCTTAAAACTTCCCAAAAACGCGTGAGAAGATGATGTGCATGAAATAGGAAGAAAAAAGAGCAAAAATAGCATTTTTCGGTGTACTGGCGCCAAAGCTGGTGATCGGCACTAGCAACTCGATTAATAGGTTGACGGGTCGGGTTAGTCAATGACCTAGTCAATAGTCAAGGCTGGCTGCTTCTTGGTCAGATGGGTTACAGTCAACAGGTTTGGATTGGTCAATAGGCCGACAACCTTAGGGGATGTTTGGTTTGCAATTAAAAGAAAATCTGATTTTTGAAAAAGGTTCACATGTGAACCGGTTCAAGTTTGAATAGGTTTACTGTTGAACAGGTTCTTGGTTGATTAAATTACCAAAACACCCCTATTTATAAATTGAGATTTAAATGCAATTAAAATGCAAGAACGGTCATTCTTAAGGTTTTTGGGCATTTTGGACTAAATGGCAGGGTCGGTTTGGACATTCGGGGACTCGGGGTAGTCCCACTTAAATATATAAAATTATAAAAATACCCTTATTGATAATTAAAATAATTCAAAGGTAAATTAAAGTATGGGAAGGGATAGTCCAAGATTTTGGATGTCCGAAATTCAAAAGTAATGTTAGATTGAACAAATTGGGACCTAGTGATGGTCCCACCTAAATTGGTAAAACGACGATTATACCCTTAGACTTATATTGAACAATTGAAAGCATAATTAAGATTCAGAAAAGGTGTTTCTAAGGTTTTTTTACTCCAGGAATTCAAATATGATAACAGATTTGTGAAACGGGGACATGAGGTTGGTCCTATATGAAAATGTAAAATTATGATTATGCCCTTAGGCATGGAACAAATATTTAAAAGAGTTAATAAGATACAATGAGAGTATTCTTACAGTTTTTAGACCTTCTAAATCCAATTCTAAGGTCATTTTTGTGAAACAACGTCTCGGTAGACGTGAAATTTGTTCAATAAAATTATAAAAATGCCCTTATGGGTTTAAAAGGCATTTAAATGACTTAAAAACATTATGATAGGGCCTCACTAGGGTTTTCGAGGCTTAAGAACACATTTTTTATATCCATTTGGGACAATGGCACTTGGTGTGTGGGCTAATGCATAATTAACCTTAGAGGACTTAAAAGAAGCACTATGGAACCTTAGTGTTAAGGGTCGGGGTGGTCTCGAGAGTTGAACCATGAGGGTGTGAGGTACCAAATACACATTACAAAAGACACAAATCGTGTCTCCTTATACTCGGGTGGTGACTAGGATTAGGACTATGTCCCGATTGATTGAGATTGCATATTTATTATTGATCCTTATGATTTGACTGTTGTTATTCTGTTACGATATCATTTGTTATATGTTATCTTGGATACATGTGGATACTTTATAGACTATGTGATTTTTGTATATTTAGATATCATGTATTGCATTATGTGATTATTGATATGGATGTGGTGTAAGCCTGTATAGACACCACATGTTATGAGATTTCAATATTATAGATAGAAATGAAATAGTTGAATCGTTGAAAAAAGGAAAGTTACGAACAATCTAGCTAAAAGTTAAGAAAGGGGAAGTTATGAATGAGATAAGTTACAAGTTGAGAAAGAGGAAGATATAGGTATTACCGGAGTTTTGCGATAGGGATTATGTTTACCTTCGATTTCGAATCGTAACCCTACGCGGGTGGTCGTATGTTTCCATCAGGTTAGTTGCTCGAGAAACACTCAAGTTTTACCGAGAGCCATTAAGTAGTCTTGAAGAATTATAGAAGAAGTAGAAAGAAATATAGGACTTGTTGAAGTTTGACTTGCTTTGCTAAGAATTGTAGTTGTTATAGATATGGATTTTGTATTGATTACACCTAGTTGCCTGGTTATACTCTTGACTATATTGAGTATACTACTATTGGATATTATTGTTCTAACTGCTTTGAACAGGAAATGGATGTGCGTCGTGCGGTTTATATATGTTAATACACTTAATGTTGGATATAGGCTGAATGACTAATTACTACGGTTATGCCACGCATAGTGGTATTTTATTCTCTTAACTATCATGTCTATCCTAGTGATTTTGGTTGATGATGTTGTTGTGTGCTTGGGATTACATATTGGACATTAGGGTTTGTCCTTATCGGGCTTGCATTAGTTTTTGCACGCTTCTTGCTTATGTGTTTTGGAAAACTCTATTGAGCGTTATGGCTCACCCCTGCTGTTCATGGGAATGGTAGGTACTGGATTGGTAGAGGACAGTTGTTAGAGTAGCATGAGATGGATAAAGACTTGAGTAGTATTGGTTTCAGATAGTTGTATTCATTCATTGTATATTGTAAATGGTGTCTATACCCTTTTTTGACATAATGTACATGTTGTTTATTGGACCAGTAGAGTCAGCTCTTAACATTACCTTGTTATATTTTATCGATAGATGTTTTTGGTTTAGTTCCACCTTATTGTTATCTATTTCATTTAATCACGTTATGGGACTTGAACAAGTCTAATCATGTTAACAAACCGAATGAATTTGAGAAAAATGTCTTAAAGGGAATCAATTAAAAAGGAAATGGACTATATTTTATACACTTGACTGAGATGATTAGTCTTAATCACCTACCTTCTCGGGGTCCAATGACCCTTTAGTCTGGTCAAGCGAGTCAAGGACATTACACCTTGATTCAACTAACCTTACTATTGCCCTTTGTAGTCTCATCGTTAGTCAATTGTCCACAGTCCTTATGTAGTGATCTTTCATACAACCAATTGTGCCTTCACCAGTGATTTTTTCTATATATTAACACTCCTTGTGTTGTGATAAAAAGTGAACCTATGACTCAATTCTTAGATGAAAAACCCTCATAATAACCTTTGTGAAAATGAACTATATGAAATCATAATCTGAATATATAATTAGACTCAAGAATTCATGAAGATCAACTAAGTACTCAATAAAAAAAGACATAAGGTATAAAAACCTAAGTCTCTTCCTTCTATCTCTTGAGTGCATTGTGCTAATTTCCTATATAAGTATTTATAGGCAACTAAATCCTTATAATTCAGAATAAGAATAGCAAATCCAAGTCTTCGAATTCCTGCACGCGTTCAAACAGAAGTAGCTTCTTAATTCGGAAGCAAACTATTTTTTTGTTCAGACTGGAACGTTACCAAAAATCTGTTTCTAAATTTAGATGAATTTGTTGCATGATTTTCAAGTAAAGTTAAATATAAAAAATAAAATAAGTTTAGAAATTTTCAAAAACCATTTTTACTAAAAGTGTATTAGCCTATAGTCAAAACTAACTCATTTAGGGTAAAAATAACCATAGTAAACTTAACTCTAAATTTTAGACAAATTACTAGACACACTAGTATAATTCTATCATGAAATGCAAATATGCCCAAGTGTGATTTTCCTTTTAAAAGAGTAATTTTAAGCAATAGATTATTCGATGAGGTCTCTTACAAGTTGTAATTTGAATCTGAATGTTGAAAAGTTTACATTGATGCAAACTGACTAACGATGAGAGCTGCAATAAGGCCTAGTCTATCCTAACAATTATAGACTTAATATAGACATGTGGAATGAATTACCAACACATTATAATAAGAGGAAAATTATACAATTATGACTAACACAAATTTTGTAACATTAGGATAACTCTCATTCTTATATCAGAACTTGGGATGCTTTAGTCAATAAGATAAAGGAACAGTTCCTCTCTAACAACACAGCCTGGCGAGCTCTTAATGCTCTACACAAACTCAAACATTATGGAACAGTTTAGCACCATGTCAAGTAGTTCTCGTCTCTTATGTTTAACATCAAGAATATGTATTAGGAAGATAAGTTATTCAATCTCATGGATGGACTTTAAGGATGGGCGTAATTGGAGTTGTGATGGAAATGTGTCAAAGACTTACTACAATAGCAACCGCAAATGCTTTTGTTGATTTCCATCCACAGACAAACACTACATAAAATAATGGTAAAGGGAAGTTGAAAGAACAACAAAAAGGTAGGGCTAACAACAACAACAAGAAGAAGGATGAGAAATATTATTCACTTTCCACCAAGAAGAATGTTGACAAACCTTCCACGTTCAAGGGTGAAAATGGGTATTTCATTTGTAATGGCCCTTACCATGTCATAAACTGCTCTAAGAAGGATAAGGTGAGTGCTTTGGTGAAGGAAGACTCTACTTCAGATTATTTAGATGAACCCACGCGGGTCAATCCTCTCTAACTTCTTAATGTAATTCAGAATGAGGAGGAACCGGTGGCTAGAAAGGGTTAATGTACATGGAGATTCGGTTGAATAATATTATTTTTCAAGTCATGATTGACACATGTGCCACTCACAACTTTGTCTCTAATCGTGAGTCACCTCATCGATCTACTAACCCTTTTTGTAGCATATTGATGATGTGTCTAACTAAAGGCCTTTTTACATATCCAAGTAGATTGCATTCGATTATAAATAATCATGTAGCGGAATCTACGTTTATAATATTTTTTGAACGCAATCACACTTGATAGAGCAAAACTAGACTTTTCATTAAAGTTACAATCATATGAGCCCATAGTTACATTATACATGAATGTATGAACTATTACATCAATGGTAAACATCAGTCACATTCTATTTTTACTCTAAGCCGTTACATCAATCTAGTATCTGTCACTTCAAGATGATAGCTTCGTAGTTGGGACACTAATTCTCTTCTAGCTAGAGTCTATACTTCTCGTAACTTATTAGCATTTGAATTTGAAAGACATCTAGTCATCCTAGAAAATATACAAGATAAAACCCCATGAGCTTCATGAAAAGCTCGTGAGTAACGTAAGTCCCCTGTCATGAGTTTTTAGAAACCCCTTTCATAAACTTTTCATGGATAGCTGTTAAAAGAGTTGTACTAAAAGCTACTAGAATTCTTAAAACATATATATAGAATAGAGAGTTGCAAGATATATTATAGAATCAAGCAAGAGTTCATGCCAATCTAGTTTTGCGAGATAAATCACGAAATCATAAAATCTGATGCTCGTAAGCAAATAATACATGCCAATCTTTCTTTAAAATTTTGTCTCTTGGGACCTTAGGTTGTCACATTGTGACCTTCAGTAATTTAGAGCCATGGTTTTATAGAGGTCTTTAATGGCTTAACCCCCTAACCGGGCATGATTATGTGTCATGAATAATGAGTTATCCTCCCAACTAAGCATGATTGAGTGTCATGAACTAAAATATTTGTAAGGCATATAAGACTTCATACTAAAGCATACTTGCAAAACTTTTATTAAGCTATCCTTGCTATTTAAAACATTTAAAGAAATGCCACTTAGAAATCATACAATTCAATCATTTCATACTATAGTAGAGAAAATGTCATAAAGTTGTAAAGAATTGCAGTTAATGGAAGTTATCTTCATTTCAAGGTTTAGGGTTACTCACATATGGTCTAGTGTCTACAGTTACTTGTTTACTTAACTTGCCTTGGCATTCATCTCATCTATATTTTCTTGTTAGTGATCCTAAATCATAGATCAAAATACATTGATACTAGATTAGTATATAGACAGTTTAGCTTAAATCTTGCTTACTTAATGCTCTTAGTCTCTTTTGGACATAATCTTATTGTTTAGGATTCCCTTATGGTATTTAATTAGGGTTCCTAACACTTCCTAGTTCGTCTCGTAGCTTGCTTTAATCTTTAGAGGCATTTTGGTCATTTTTTCTTTTAGTCTTCTACTATTTGGCATTTTATTTACTTCAACGGACTTCATCTTTGAGTTTAGAGGGTTCTTTAATTATAAAGTAGGTCCCTCTTTTACTTTTTGAGTTCATTTGATTGCTTAATTAAGCCTTAAGTGTAGTTTGGTAATTTTACTATTTTTACATCGTGTCTTAGGTACCCAATTATCACTAGTATGGGTTCCTTTTTTCTTTCTATACTCTTATGGTAGCTTCATTAAGTCTTAGGGACATATTCATCATATTTTTAGTCTGTTTCGTTGTTCTATTTTTCCTAAACAAACATCATTGTTTGGTCTGAAACATCGAAGATAATAGATTTAGCATTTTATAGAGCTTAATTAGCCTTTCTGTGGCTTACTTTAGGTCTAGGGGCATTTTTATGATTTTACACTTTCATACGGGACCAACTTCGGGTACCCAGATGCTCAAATTGATCTTACTATTAGGTCAAGAGCGCCCAACAATATTGGGTATGCCCCTTTCTAATTTTTCCTAGTCAGTCTGGTAGCTTGAATATCATTAAGGGTAGTTTAAAAATTATACATTTATACATATCTATATTTTCAGTACCTCATTTGACAAAACAAACCCCAGCATTGAGTCTAAAACGTTGAAAAACATTGGGGTTCATTTGGTAGCTTAATTAACTACTTAGGACAAATTTAGAATTAGTCCAGGTTGCTCGTTCGTATATTTTGAGGTCCAATTTGACAAATCCATTTTAATTGGCATTCATTTGACCAATTTTAGGCTTAAGGTATTTTAGTAATTTCGCCTTTTTTTTAAGGATTTTAAAATAATTATTAAATCATTTCCTGGGGCTAAATGCAATTTCTTTAAAAATTTAGGGCCAGAATTCAATTTTAGAGAATTCCGATTAAGGGGTTTAGGGCTGAACCTACTGGTTCAGTAGTTTATTTCATAAATTCCTTAAAATTTTCTTCTGAAAAGCAACCAGTTTGGTCCCAATTGGAGTGAATCCCATCTAAGCCTTAAAAGCCGTCCAATCTAGTTGATCTATCATGTCAGCATTGTGTCAACAAAATAACGCCGTCCCACTTATTTATTTAATTAAAGTCAAGCATCAAAATGACGCAGTTCTGTCTAATGTTGGGATCCATTTATATATCCTAACCGATCCAGACTTGAGATCTGATTTGTCTTAGGAACAAAACGACATCGTTTAGCTTACACATGAATAGTTTTTTCATTGTTTTTCTAGTGACCCGACGATCACCTTCCCTTGTAATGGTCGCCAAAAACTAGAATTTTCTAGTTTTAAAACACCTTTCTTGATTATTTTTAGTTGGTTTTTCAATCCAAATCAACACTGACATCATCTAAGATCAATTTGGATCATTTTGAGTCATTTAAACTCAATGTTTTGGCCGGATTCCCAAAATCCTACTTGTTCGGTGAGTATTTCAATTGTTGATTGCTCCCTGATTTCTAGACCAATTTTGGTTTGTTGTGATCCTTATTCTAGTATCTACAAATCTTGGGTCTCAAAACCAAGTTTAACCGCACTTTCCTAGGTCAGCTGACTATCCCTCTAAATTTGCAACTGTCTCTTAAATGCTCATTTTTTAGCCAAATCGTGTGATTTTTTGTGTGTTGTGTTCCGAATTCAATCTAGTTTAAGGTCCCATTCTTAAAATAGGGTTTCATCTAAGTTGAATTCTAGACAAGCCTTAAAGCTTTATTAATGGTAGTTCTATCTCGATTCAGCCATTTTGGGGTCCTTCCAACCCTTGAACGAGTTCTAATCTATCTTTAAAGCATACAAAAATCTAAAAGATTCATAGAATGGAGTTCTAACCTAGTTTTGAATGATTTGTAGATTTTCCTTCACTTTCTCTTTCTTCATTATCTCTCTATTTAAGGTACAATCCAACCCTCTTATACACGAGATTTTCTCTTTCCTCATTCAATTTGTGTGTGAGATTAGAGTTTGTATAACTTATATATGTGAGAAAAACTTCCTTCATGGCTAAGGAAACCTTTTTGGTCAACAATGGGGGCCTTGAAGGTTAGCAATGGTAGGTAGTTGCAAGCCATTGCAAGGCTGTAGGGTGGGCTGCATATGTTATGCTACAACAAATCTCCTACTTATATATATTTTTACAATTTCCCCTCTTATACATACATATATTTGCACTTATGTGCACATTTTCCCTTCTTTTCTCGCATCATAGGTCACATGACGAGCGTTATTTTATTGTATTATATGTACATATTTTATTATTTTATTTTAGTTTTATGTATAATTTTTATCATCTAAGGTTGGTGATGTATTGATCACTTGGCCTCTGAATTTATGTTAGGTTAAGTTAATTTCTTATTCTAGTTCATATTTCATGTATGTAATATCTAAATAGAAAACATTTCAATTTCTTGGCTAGATTATCATGGTCTTTCACAATCATCCCACTAATAAAATAATTCAATCTTAGACTGATATACCTAAATTGGGCTTAAATTCTATTAATAATAGTTTACCCCAAATAATGTCTAAGTATAGGCATTCTATCGGTTCCATACTCATCATATTATACTATCAACTTTAGGTAAATAGTATTTGAAAGTCTCAATTTCTTTTATGTTTAATTGAGTACTATGTCGCTCAATATTTCATGTGTTAATCAATAATTAATATTTAATCATAATTAACTTTAATTCATATTCATTATCATAATCCCTAGTATGGAATTATTGTTGCTCAATTTGTTACCAAATAGTTGGCTTGTGAAATTTGTCTCATAAAATTTACACAATCTATTATCTTAAATAAAATACCCAAGACAATCAGGATAAGTATCCTCAATTAGCATTATTAATTATAATTACTTGATAATACTGGGTCGGGGTGTTACATGAGGTACAATGACTTAGTATGTCTTTAGTTAGTGACTCAATCACTATCAAAGCCATTAATTTGGAGGCAAAACGAGTGGGTGGGTGGCTAAAGACGTTCTGTTGAAAGTTGGTGATTGGTAGGGCCAATGCAGTTTTATGGTGGTTCCACTTAACACTTTTTTAGGTAATTCTCAGGCTTGATTTCTTTACAAAGATGAAGGTTTTTGTTGTACCTTACCTGCATGCTCTGTTTATCATGGACATGCCAAGTCCAAGATTAATTCTTTTGAACAGTGGAAATGGTGTTAGGATTGCAAGTTAAAGACAAACTTAGAAAATTGGCATACTACTTATTTGGCTATGTTATTTGAAGAAGAGGAAAGAAAAGACCTACAGGATATACCTAAACCGGTAAAGAAGGTACTTAAGAGTTCAAGGATGTAAAGGCGGATCAATTTCTGCCTAAGTTGTCGCTAAAAAGGGAGATAAACCAACAAATTCAACTAGTTCTAGGGGTCAAACCCCCTAATCAAGCCCCTTGTCGAATGACTCCCTCAAAGTTAGTTGAATTGAGGAAGAAGCTCATTGATCTTTTGAAGGTCATGTATATCCAACCTTCTAAAGAGCCAAATGACACTCTAGTTCTAGTCCAAAAAAATAATGGTTCCCTTAGGCTTTGTGTGGACTATAAATGTCATGACCCAAGTTCTAAGGACCCAAGAACTGACGAGAAAGTATAAAAGAATATCAATAGATGATCTAACATTGTGGTCAAGTCAATTATAGTTAACTGGACTCACAAACACTTAGGTTTGACCAAGGCGTTGTCATGCCAAGGCTTACAAAATTAGGTATTTGAAATGTTTCGAATTGGCCTTGTAAAAGTTCTGCTATTTGTTTTTTTGGTATCCAGTAGTCTAAAAATTATTATTTTTTTTTATAAATTTTTACTCAATGGTGACTATTAGCCCTAAAAGTTTTTAAGTAAGGGCATCTCAATAATTTTGATGATAATAATGCATTGTCTATATAGACTAATGTTTTATTCAAATGACAATGCAAATAGGTCATTTAGGTCAAAGAAGTTTGTTGACTAAGAAATGACAAAGTCCGTCAAGCTAAAGGATTCCAATCAAGAACATGCTTCAAGGTAAGAATCAAATCAAGTGGAATGCTCTCATGATGAATCAAGAAAATGGACATACTCAAGGCCAAGGATTCAAAGACAAGTCAAGTGAAGACTTTTTATTTTCCTTAATTTGGGTTTTGAGTGATTTAGGATTAAATTTATCATTGGTTGTAAGCTTTTACTTTTTAAAATGATTAACTAAGAACTAATCTCAAAGGATTTTTCAAAAGAAAACAATTGTCATATCTTAAGTTTTGAAAGATCAAAAGGTTTTGATAAAAGTACATTGAGAGAAATAAGCAAGAAGGCATACACTGTCTAAACTAGTGACTAGTTCATGAAACCAGTCGACTAATTGTTTAGGCTTATTTTTACATTGATCAAACCAGTCGACTAATTCTAAGAACTAGTTGATTGAGTAACCTTTTTTATAAAACAACGTGAACTCACTGTCTAATATAGTCAACCTCTATGAGGATTCAATCGACTATTTTTCAAAGGCTAAAATAGTGTATATGAGAACCAGTCGATTGATCGTAAAGATCAATCGACTATTTATTTTTGAACAATTGAACCTAAATCCCTCTAGACAACTTAGTTAACCTAATTATTTGACTGGTTGATGATTCAGTTGGCCGAACTTGTCAATTTAGCACATTGAGATTCAAATTTTGAATAGACAAAAGGGGGGAAATGACCCTTTTTAAAAAGTAACAGACATATTCTTTTAAAGGCTATAAATAGAGGTTCTCTAGGATATTCTATGCCACCCTTTTACATGTTTATACTTCTACATCTCTATTCTTGACTTTAGATCTAACCATTGAAAACCTAGATATGAAAGTTGTACTTATCTTTAAATATTCTAAGCTTACACCTATTCTATCTATAGAGAGTGAGCATTTATTGTGCCAATATACTCTTGAAGTGAGTGATTTTTGGTAAACAAACTTTGCATTAACTTATTGTGGTGAGAGTTGTGGGTAAGTTGTTACCCCGGTGAGGCAAAAAGGTATATTTTGCTTGGAAAAAGAGTGAGGAGTTCTTGTTGTAAAGATTTGACCTCCACCTGCAAGGAGATCAAAATAGTGAAAAAACTCAAGTGGGGATGCTTGAGTGCTTGAGTGGAGGACATAGGAAGTTTTCCGAACCTCATAAATCGCCTTGTTTGCTCTCTCTTTCTCTACTCTTTACTTGTGCATTTATAACATTTATTTTTAAAGCTTGTAAAAGAAGCGAATATTTGCAAAATATCCTATTCACTCTCCTCTAGGGTAAATATATAGGCAACAAGTGGTATCAGAGTCTCATTTTTCATAAAATAGAGTTCACTCTAAGAGAAAAGATATGTCAGATATTATAAAAATTGTCTATGCTGAAGGGCAATCGACAAATAGACCTCCATTATTAAGTGGTCAAAATTATACTCATTGGAAGGTTAGAATGAAGATCTATCTTCAGGCCCTAGACTGTGAAATATAGAAGGTCTTCATCAATGAGCCTCACATCTTTATAAAGAACTAGCTCTACTAGCACCACCAAGGTTGCTAAGGGAGAACATGTGTGGGATGAACATGATCTCAAATTCATTCAAACCAATGCTATGGCCATGAGCAATTTATACGTTGCCTTAGACGCAAATGAGTTCAATAAAATCTCCACTTGCAAGTCTACAAAGAAGATATGGGATAAACTTGAATTTACCAATGAAGGTACAAATCAAGTTAAAGAATAAAAAATTAGTATGCTAGTTCATAATTATGAACTATTTAAAGTAGATTCTAGTGAGTCCATACTCGAAATGTTTACTCGCTGTACTAATATTATTAATTATTTGAAAGCTCTTGGTAAGAGCTATAGTAACGTTGAAATGGTAAAACAAAATCCTTAGGTCTCTACCAAGAACATGGGAAGTCAAAGCGACGACCAATAAAGAAGCTAAAGGTCTCAATAAACTAAGCCTTGATGAGTTCCTAGGATCTTTCATGACTCATGAGTTTACCATAAGAAGTCATGAAGAAAAGAACAAGCCAAAGAAGAACATTGCTTTTAAATATTTATCACATACAAACAAAGATGAAAGTAAAGAAGAAGGTATCATGGAAGTGATGAGGATGCTGCCTTCATCACAAGAAAGTTCAATAGCTACCTAAGAAGGAAGTAATAAAATTGAAAACAACAAAAGGAGAATCAAGTAAGAAAGAACTCCTAACTTGCTACGAGTACCACAAACCAGGACACATAAAATAGAGTGTCCTCAACTCAAAGGAAAAGGAAGAAAAGAAGAAGAAGAAGGAAATGAAAGCTACTTGGGATGAATCAGAAGAAGAATCAAGTAACCAGGAAATAGCCAACTTTTGCCTCATAGCTCAAGAAGATGAGGTAAACTCTAATCTTGACTCATCTCATTCTTTTAAGGAATTAGAAAACGCCTTTGAAGAATTGCATGAGTAACTTGAAAAAAACTTTTTTAAAATAAAGATCTTAAAAAGAAAATATCTTCTCTTTCTAGCAATCTTTAAATTTCAAATGATCAAAATAAAATTTTAAAGAAGGAAAAAGATTCCTTGATTTTGAAAAATGGGGATCTTGAGGAAGAAAATTCATTTCTTAAGAAAAATGTGAATGATCTAAATTTCACCATTAAAAAGTTTACGAAAAGAAATGAAGTTTTGGATAAGATCATCTCACAACAAAGATGTGTTTTTGATAAAACGGGTTTGGGATATAATGCTCATACCAAGCAAAAGTCTTATTGATACTTCTTTGTAAGAGCATCCAGTTATAATGCAACCATTTATGCACAATTTTCAGGAAAATCTAAAAAAGGCATAAAGGACAAAGGCAAAATGATTTGGGTCCCAAAAGTAACTTATTTACCTAAGACTAACCCTAGGGATCCCAAAAAGGTTTGGGTACCAAAAGGAGTTACTTGAGTTGCTTTTGTAGGTGTGCCTAAAGTCCATCTCAAGAAAGGACAAATGATTCCTTAATAGTGGATTCTCAAGGCACATGACTGGAGACAAAACAGTTCACATCTCTCACTTCAAAAGATGGTGGTCATGTGAGTTTTGGGGACAAATCAAAAGGTAAAATCATTGGCATTGAAAACATAGGTAAAAACTCTTATTTATCTATTGAAAACGTGCTTCTAGTTGATGGTTTGAAACATAACTTACTTAGAATTAGTTAATTATGTGGTAAATGTTATGTTGTTATATTTGAAGACAATATATGCTTGATTAAAGATGTATGCAACCATAAAAACATTTTATTTGTTGCATATATAGGGATAACAACATATATTGCATCAACTTTGATGATATTGCATCACAAAATGTGCAATACTTTGCGGCCATGAATGAAAACAGCTGGCTATGGCATATGAGACTAGGACATGCAAGTATGGACTTAATTTCCAACTTGTCTAAACATGAACCAGTTTGAGGTCTACCCAAAATCAAATTTGTGAAATATGGTATATGTAGTGCTTGCCAACTAAGAAAGCAAATGAAAACTGCCTTTAAAAAGAAAAAATAAATTTCAACAAGCACTACAAAAAATAACAGTTTTAGCGACGCACAGTATTAGCAACGCACACTGTGCGTCGCTAAAAGTGACATTTGGCGACGCACAGTGTCACTTTTAGCGACGCACAGTGTGCGTCGCTAATAAAGATGAAAAAAATTAATAAAAAAAAAGGTTTGCCGCCAAAAATTGGCGCCTAAGTATTGGCGACGCCCTGGTGGCATTTAGCGACGCACCAGTGCGTCGCAAATAGTCAATTTCGAGGACCTCGCGTCGCAAATTTGACGGACGGAGTATTAGCGACGTGCATTGGGGTTATTAGTGACGCACGGTGTGCGTCGCTAATAATCCCATATATATCTTCTCGATCTGCGCCGTTTCCAAACCCTCTTTCTCTCACAAACCCTCTTTCTCTCTCACAGCGCCGTTTCCATTGTTTCCAAAGGGATTGAAGCTTGAAAGTGAAGGGGAAAACACATCACTGAGTTCACGAAGCCCATCAGGTAAACACATCCGTTTCCTTTGACTGATTATATTAATTTACTATGTTCATTTTTTCTTGTGTTTTGTATTTTCATTTTTATTTATTTATTGGTAGAACCTATTCACATGAACTTGAACTTTTGTGATAGTTTTATTAGATAATAGAAGTTCAAAAGATGTAAAATTGATTAGAAAGTTACACATAGCATAGGTTAAATAATGTTAGTGCAAGTTTTCAATGTACAAAATTTATTTACTTTTCTAAATTACCCTGTGGATTATTTTGAAAATTGTATAAAGTAAGTGAATCTATAAATTTTGTAAGGAAAATCCTTTACAAATTATATTATCAATCGTATATCTTAGAAAAAAAAAAAGCCTTATATGATATTTTATTTTGAAATGATAATAGTGAAATAAGTTGAAATCATTTTGCATGGATTTTTCTCTGTTGGTATAGCTTTATTCATTTTGAAAACTTACACCTTGATTTGAGTATAAATGCGTTAAATATATTTGTCTAATTTCTGAAATGATCACTAAAAAATTGGGATTATGGATCAATATTTGTTTTGTTTTTTTATTTAAATTTTAAAAGAGTTATGATAGATGATGTTATTCATAAATCAATCTGGTGTACTACGTAACCACCTGATTTTACTTATGTGGTAAAGAAATATATATATTGTAGAGAATTGTTAGGTATGTTGAGGGCATGCTCAACTCAATTGTATGTTTCAAATTCTTGTTATATGAAAATATGATAAAATATATTTGTTTAATTTTTTTCTTATTTGATGGGGGTAAAAAGTTAGAAATAATAATTACAATGCATCAAATACTTGATTAAAAGTTACAAAGTCCTCTGGCTCTAACACTTAAAAAAACTATTTTAGACTAATTAAGAGTAATTCTAAAAAAATAAAAGGTTCTACTACCACTTAAATACATAAATATTAATTCTTTAAAAACTAATTTTAAAAATATAACAATAAATAATTAACATATATCTGTAATATATATATATATGTACATATATATATATATATATCCGTATAGAATTACATATATGTATACTAATTAATTATTAAATATCTAAAAAAAAAAACTCTAGTTAATTTATTTATATATGTATACACACGCACACGCACACGCACACGCCTATATTTATTTACTATCTATTGTATAAAATCTGAGATCAAATATAGTAAATAAAAGAAAAGACTTACAATATGGAAAAACTTTTGACACTACTATATCAAAGTCGCCTAGAGAGTAACAATAATGGACAAAGTGGAATAGAGTAAACCCTCTTATAATTAATAAATATGAGAAATTAAAATTTTATTAATTATTAACTTTTTTTATATTTTCATTAAATAAAAATATTTCTTATATATAAATGATTTTCGTTACAAAAATAAAATCTTATATACAACTTTTTAAAAGTAATGAACAAGCTTTCAACAAGAATTTATAAAGCAATTTTCCAAGTAGTTGACAATTCATCAAAGAACTTTTATAAAATTAGAGTACAATATCTCTACTTCAAATGACTGAATTACTCACATGTACGTGTTCCTTAGTTAAGTATTTGTACATTTTTCATTGTCTCCACTTTGCCCGATGATCCTATATCATGAATTAAACTAAGCTTAATATTGTAATTGAAACTTGACTTTATTTAAAACACTACCTAGTTGATATACCATAAAGTGATAAACAAATTCAAAGCATGAGACATGTCTGTACAAAACTATTTAGGGTACAAATCAAGAAAAGTTATTTTATCCAGGTCAACCAAGCATGGAGGATTCAGAGGTATTGGGTCCAGAGCCTAGTACTGTCTTCCATATCCTATCGAGCTCAAAATATTAAATATTTATATTTCATTAATTTTTAAATTTATGATTAAACATTAGCAAAAATCCCCCCCCCCGGCGGAAGTAAAATCCTCATTCCATTCTTGCTTACCATTTCATTTGTACCTTTTCCCTTCTCCTTCTTTTCCCTCCTAAAGTAAAAAAATAATCATTTCCATTTTTATGAGTTTAGTATTTAATCTCCATCGACTACCCAAAAAAAAAGAAAAAATTTAAAACATTTGTTAAAAAAAATGTTGAAATGAGATAATTAAACTTGATGCTACATTTCATGTGTATCAAGAGACAAAAAGGAACATTTAATTTAGTACGAACACTAGTATGTGAATAACTATTAAAAATGCTAAATGCACATGTATGGTGTTTGTTTCGGTTCTGCTTTGATCACTTCATGAACTAAGTCATGAACTACCATCAAGGATTTTATCCATTCAAGAATTAAAAAGAGTTCTTGAGTCCTATAGATTGAGAGATCAACTAGATACACCTGACCTATTAAGTCAGTTAGTGGTTTTAGGTAGCAATTGATTTGCTTTTGTTGGTTAAGTTGTTGTTGTCAGGTGCCAAGCAAATAATTCTTGATGAATGACCTTAATTAATAGATAAAAATTTAATGCTAGGTGCTTTTACTTGTTATCAAACAAGATCAATATGTTTTGTATTGGCATTTTCAATGCTATTGTTAATGGTTTTTTAAAGCAAAACTCTGTCTGACAATCAGAGTTTGCCCTTACACTAATGAATTTTTTTATTGCATTCATGTAAGCCTAGCCCCGTTCGGGAGTCATTTTCATCACATGTGAATCTCGTCGCGAAATTTATTCGCGATTGGGCTCGTGTGTATGAAAATCGATTCTTGAATTGTCCAGAGAGGACAGTTCGAGAATGCATAAATCTGCATTGCAATCAATAGCGCATATGCTTGAATATTTCACTATGATAAAATTTCAGCACGGTCTCCTATTGTTCTCTGGGTATATATTTAGGCGTGTTAACGTCTATCTCGTATACTTGGAGAACCCTGGGGAGATGCTGCCGAAATTTTGTCCGAGTGGAATCAAGCATTTGATTGCTGCTGATTGCAATGTAGATTGTGCATTCATGAATGGGATAGGACCACCTTACCCTTTAGAGAGAAGTTGGAGGTGATAGGATTCATGTTTCATATTTATAACGAGTATCATTTTTGACTTGTATTAGGTAGACGAAAATGGATAAGAGTTGGATGGACTTGAGGGGCAGGCATTTGCCAGGGTATGTGAAGGGGATCAAAGATTTTATTGAGTTTGCTCGTGCATCTGCAGATGGGAGAAATAGGATAAGATGTCCATGTAGGAGGTGCAATAATAGGGATTATATGCACATAGATGAGGTCAAAGAGCACCTACTGGAACACGGGATGGACAAGCGGTATACGTGTTGGGAATTTCACGGGGAACGCCGTGACGTACGAGTGGTATTTGATGATGAAGAAGAAGACGACGATGTTGACTTTGGTGATAATGTTGGGGTTGGTTACGAAGGCTTGCCACAAATGCTGGCAGACTTGCAGGGGGCTACAACTGGGGCGAGTAGTCACAAGAGTGACACGGGACCATCGACCGCGTTTGAGTCGTTGTTGAGGGAAGCAAGGCAGCCGTTATACCTGGGTTGTGATAAGTTTTCCAAACTGGACTTTCTCGTGAAACTCCTTCATCTTAAGACCATCAACCGTTGGAGTAACAAATCAGTTACTATGGCCATTGAATTGATTAAAGCAGTGCTTCCTACTGGGGAGACCCTTCCGAACTCATATTACGAGGCGAAAAGAATATTAAGAGATTTGGGCCTCGGGTATATTCCCATACATGCTTGCAAAAACGATTGCATGTTATTTTGGAAGGAGACTGAACAATTGAAGGAGTGTACGGTGTGCCACGAACCCAGGTACAAGCTGAATGAAGGAAAGAAGAAGACAATTCCGCACAAGGTGCTTAGATATTTTCCCTTAAAACCGAGGCTACAAAGGTTGTACATGTCTCAGAAGACGGCAGAAGATATGCGGTGGCATAAGGAGAAGCGTGTTGTTGAGGAAAATGTATGTAGGCATCCGGCAGATTCACAAGCTTGGGCTGAGTTTGATACAAATCACGAATGGTTTGCAAATGAGCCGCGTAATGTACGACTTGGTTTGGCTAGCGACGGTTTCAACCCGTTCGGTGACATGAGTAATGCCTACAGCATGTGGCCGGTGTTGCTTGTGCCGTATAACTTGCCACCGTGGAAATGCATGAAAGAACCATTTATCTACATGTCGTTGCTTATTCCAGGGCCGAAGTCTCCTGGTAATGAAATTGATGTGTACTTGCGTCCTTTAGTGGACGAGTTGAAGGAATTGTGGGAGGTGGGAGTGGAGGCATACGACGTCTCTAAGAATGAGACATTTCAATTGCATGCCGCGTTACTTTGGACCATAAATGACTTTCCAGCATACGGGAACTTGTCTGGGTGGAGCACTAAGGGGTATCTGGCATGTCCAGTTTGCAATAAGGATGCATGTTCCGTACATTTGTCAAATGGGAGGAAAATATGTTACATGGGCCATCGTCGTTTTCTACCGCCATCGCATGGCTAACGAAATCGGCAGAAGCATCTATTTGATGGACAAATTGAGCGCAGATTGCCACCTCCATTGTTGTCTGGCAAAGACGTGTTAGCGCAATTGGCAATCATCCAACCAGTGAGGTTTGGGAAGATACCGGGTAGTAAGAAGAGGAAGCGTACTGATGTGGACTTAAATTGGACGAAGAAGAGCATATTTTTTGATTTGCCGTACTGGGAGACTCTTAAGTTGAAGCACAATTTGGATGTGATGCACATTGAGAAAAACATATGTGATAATGTGCTGGGAACTGTAATGAACATTGAAGGGAAGACAAAAGATAGTGTTAAAGCCCGGTTGGACTTGCAGGAGCTGGGAATAAGGAAAGAGCTGCACTTAATACGTAGCGGTGATAAATATATCGTGCCTCCTACACAGTATACGTTATCATCCCAAGAGAGAATGAGGATTTGCGAGTGGTTTAAATCGGTGAAGTTCCCAGATGGATACGCATCGAATATATCTCGGTGTGTAAATGTTATAGATGGGAAAATATCCGGATTGAAGAGTCATGACTGCCATGTCCTTTTACAACGACTTCTTCCGGTTGCACTACGTGGGTATCTCACCGAACACATATCGACTACAATAACTGAGTTGGGTTGCTTCTTTCGAGAATTATGTGCGAAGACGTTGAATGTGCAAGTACTTGACAAGCTCGAAAGGGATGTTGTCGTGATCCTCTGCAAGTTGGAACAGATTTTCCCTCCAGCTTTCTTCGATATCATGGTCCACTTAGCGGTGCATTTGCCTCATGAGGCAAAAATTGGCGGACCTGTCCAATACCGTTGGATGTATCCAATAGAAAGGTACATTTAATTTTGTCAATTGTGTTATCTATCCATCCTAACTATTTTAATCTATAACTGATTAATTATCAAAACAGATATTTGCACACATTGAAGCAATATGTGCGTAACAGAGCACGACCGGAAGGGTCAATTGCTGAGGCTTACATTGATGCTGAATGTCTCACCTTCTGCTCTATGCATCTTGAAGATATTGAGACAAGGTTTAATCGTCAAGAGCGAAATTCTGACAGATGTCCAGGGCAACAACGAACTGGCCTTGCGGTGTTTAATCAGACTGTGCGGCCAATAGGTGCCCGTATATATGAATGGTGTCATCCTCAAGACTTGGAAAGAGCCCACTACACCGTGCTCAACAACTGCGAGGAGACATTGCCATATTTCAAGTAAGTTTATTTTGATCATTGCAATACTACGTTAATATACAAATGTAAGTTACATATAACATATCTCATCTTATGCAGTGACCATACGCTCGAGCTTCAGAGAGAACATGTATCAAGTTCTGATCTGGAACAAAGACAGAAAAATTTGTTTCCAAAGTGGTTCGGAGATCACGTAAGAATAGGTTTCAATTAATTGTAATTGTATTAGTTAATGCATTTGTATAAAATTAATTTTGTACTTGTACTAAATTAATAGATGAAGCTATTACGCCACCAACAATCTCCTGAGGCGTACGATCAATTATATTCCTTGGCATGTGGTCCTGATCAAAGGATATCCCGCTACACCGGTTTAATTGTTGATGGTGTTCAATTTCACACGAGGGAACGTGAGGTCATCCGACGAACACAGAATAGCGGGGTCCTTGTTGAAGGAGATGGTGACGGAGGACAAACTGTAGAGTACTATGGTGTTTTAAAAGACATTATACAGTTGCATTATTGCTACGGTCATTCTGTGTATATATTTAAATGTGATTGGTGGGATGTAACTAATAAGAAGACTGGAATGCAGATTGATAAGCACTTCATAAGTGTTAATACGTCACGTACGGCATTTAAAGATGATCCGTATGTTTTGGCATCAGTTGCAAAACAAGTTTTCTATTTGAAGGACACAAAAATAAGAGGTGATTGGCATGTTGTCCAAAAAATAACAACTAGAAATGTTTATGATGTCATAGAAGTTGGGGAGGGAGATGAAGAGTTGGAGAGGATTGAGGAGGCACTACAAGAAGAGTCTCAAACTGCCCACGATGGTGTTGTGCGGCATGATCAGGAAGATGTTAGTTCGTATCGGTTGAATAGAACTGATGTAGAACCAATTCATGTCGTAGCTTCCGACGTCACCAATACCACACAATTAGATCCGAGGGATGCAACGTTCATTAATGATGATGATAACGATGAAAGTGATTTTGATGATGAGACATTGTTAGAGTATTGTACCGAGACTGAAGAAAATTCAAGTTCAGATGATGATACAAACTCAGATGAGTAATTGTAATAGGTGTTACATGTGGTAAGATCAAGTGTAATGGATATTCAATTTTATGCTGTAATGGATTTTAATTTTTATGATGTAATGGAATTTACTTTTAAACTTTTGTTTTAGATATGGTTGGACCAGGATCACGTAGACGCGCAGCCCCGGTGGACCCATCGACCCCTTCCCCTTCCACTGGAGGATCGACTGATCCTGCCAGTGATGGTATGGATAGTTCCATTTTGTATTAATGCTTATATAAATATGGTACTAATTGTTTCTATTTTATTGTTTCTAAAGCTTCGGCCACCACCAGTGCTAGACGAGGGCGTGGTAGGTCGAAGAATCAGAGTTTGCAGACACAGATAGAGGCATCAGGGGGTGCGCGACTCCGGATTGAGATACCTGAGGGCTTGCTGAAGCCCGTTGGTGGGTGGGCACAGCAGTTCATTACAGAGGTCGGCATCATTTGCCGACTACGCGCCCCACTCCATATTACTGACTAGAGTCAGGTCACTCAGGAGGATCTACAGGCTATTCATGCGCAGATCCTGGTATGTCTTTTATTATTGTGTTGAACTAAATTTTAACATTTCTAATGCCGTAATGTTTTGACAATGACATGCTTTACAGGAGAAGTTTGACGTCGATCTCCACCTACCTCACGTAGCGAGGGCTGTGGATCGTTACCTGGGAGTCCGTTTCAGGGACTATCGACACCGTCTGCACATACACTACGAGGCGGAGGTGGCAGTCGGTAGAGAGCCCCGTGACAGACCCTACAGGGGGGTGACGGTGGAGGATTGGATGTTACTGTGTGACCGGTTCGCAAGTGATACATTCCAGGTAAAAATTGTTCAAATTACTTTTGTTGTCTGGTTTAAATCAGTATCATTTATACTAACCTTCTTTGTTTTGGCCAAGTGTAGGAACTAAGTAGGAAGAATAGCGAGAGTAGAAGCAAGCAGAAGGTGACCCACTGTGGTGGATCACGTTCTTTTGTACAGTATAGGCATGATATGGTAAGTTAATAAATGTATCAAGTTCTTCTTCTATAATCTATTCATGAAATCACTCTTCATCAGCTACTATTTATTTGCTCCAGCGAGACCAGGACACCGGTGCACCACCCAGCCCCATTGATTTATGGCACAGGACGCACTACAACCCCAATAAGGGTTGGGCTGGGCCTGAAGCACAGCAGATTTATGTAAGTTTTTATTTAACTTGCTACAGTATTACTAATTGAATATTAATCTAAAGTTATAAAAGTAGTAACATATATTTATGTTTTTATAGGAGGAGATGGTCCGGTTGCGTGATCAGCCGACACCTGAGGGTCAGGATCCGCCGACCGATGACCAGATACGGGAGACTGTTCTGGGCAAGAGGCGTGGCTATGTGCGTGGCTTAGGGACTGGGATGGCGCCGACGACATCGTCCTTTGAGAGTGATGCTAGGGCACACTCAGCTACGGAGGTAGTTCAACAAGAGAATGTAGTGCTGCGCCAGAGACTAGATAACCTCGAGGAGCGATATGCCGAGATACAGACTCTTTTGCAGACGATGATCAGCCAACAGCGTGACTCTTCACAACCTTGGTAAGTTTTTAAAATTATATACTTTTGTAGATTTATTATTTATAGAAAATGCACCGAAACCACATCACAAACCTCACAAATGATAAAATACACGTGCACGAACTTACAGAACTCGGTTCCGATGCCCGGTTTGAAACTTATGCAAGTTTCAGCTCCAAACAGGCCCATTTTGGGGTTTTGACAGACCAAAATGCCGGATATCGGCCTAACTGCACCGAAACCACCTCACACACCTCACAAATGATAAAATAGACTTGCACGAACTTACGACACTCGGTTCCGATGCCCGGTTTGAAACTAATGCAAGTTTCAGCTCCAAAAAGGCCCATTTTGGGGTTTTGACAGACCAAAATGTCGGATATCGGCCTAACTGCACCGAAACCACCTCACACACCTCACAAATGATAAAATAGACTTGCACGAACTTACGACACTCGGTTCCGATGCCCGGTTTGAAACTTATGCAAGTTTCAGTCCAAAAAGGCCCATTTTGGGGTTTTGACAGACCAAAATGCTGGATATCGGCCTAAATACACTGAAACCACCTCACACACCTCAAAAATGATAAAATAGACTTGCACGAACTTACAGAACTCGGTTCCGATGCCCGGTTTGAAACTTATGCAAGTTTCAGCTCCAAAAAGGCCCATTTTGGGGTTTTGACAGACCAAAATGCCGGATATCAGCCTAACTGCACTGAAGCCACCTCACACACCTCACAAATGATAAAATAGACTTGCACGAACTTACGACACTCGGTTCCGATGCCCGGTTTGAAACTTATGCAAGTTTCAGCCTCAAAAAGGCCCATTTTGGGGTTTTGACAGACCAAAATGCCGGCTATCGGCCTAACTGCACCGAAACCACCTCACAAATGATAAAATAGACTTGCACGAACTTACGACACTCGGTTCCGATGCCCGGTTTGAAACTTATGCAAGTTTCAGCCTCAAAAAAGGCCCATTTTGGGGTTTTGACAAACCAAAATGCCGGATATCGGCCTAACTACACCAAAACCACCTCACACACCTCACAAATGATAAAATAGACTTGGACGAACTTACGACACTCGGTTCCGATGCCCGGTTTGAAACTTATGCAAGTTTCAGCTCCAAAAAGGCCCATTTTGGGGTTTTGACAGACCAAAATGCCGGATATCGGCCTAACTGCACCGAAACTACCTCACACACCTCACAAATGATAAAATAGACTTGCACGAACTTACGACACTCGGTTCCGATGCCCGGTTTGAAACTTATGCAAGTTTCAGCCTCAAAAAAGGCCCATTTTGGGGTTTTGACAGACCAAAATGCCGGATATCGGCCTAACTGCACCGAAACCACCTCACACACCTCACAAATGATAAAATAAACTTGCACGAACTTACAGAACTCGGTTCCGATGCCCGGTTTGAAACTTATGCAAGTTTCAGCTCCAAAATGGCCCATTTTGGGGTTTTGACAGACCAAAATGCCGGATATCGGCCTAACTGCACCGAAACCACCTCACATACCTCACAAATGATAAAATAGACTTGCACGAACTTACGACACTTGGTTCCGATGCCCGGTTTGAAACTTATGCAAGTTTCAGTCCAAAAAGGCCCATTTTGGGGTTTTGACAGACCAAAATGCCAGATATCGGCCTAACTACACCGAAACCACCTCACACACCTCAAAAATGATAAAATAGACTTACACGAACTTACAGAACTCGGTTCCGATGCCCGGTTTGAAACTTATGCAAGTTTCAGCTCCAAAAAGGCCCATTTTGGGGTTTTGACAGACCAAAATGCCGGATATCGGCCTAACTGCACTGAAACCACCTCACACACCTCACAAATGATAAAATAGACTTGCACAAACTTACGACACTCGGTTCCGATGCCCGGTTTGAAACTTATGCAAGTTTCAGCCTCAAAAAAGGCCCATTTTGGGGTTTTGACAGACCAAAATGCCGGATATCGGCCTAACTACACCGAAACCACCTCACACACCTCACAAATGATAAAATAGACTTGCACGAACTTACGACACTCGGTTCCGATGCCCGGTTTGAAACTTCTGCAAGTTTCAGCCTCAAAAAGGCCCATTTTGGGGTTTTGACAGACCAAAATGCTGGCTATCGGCCTAACTGCACCGAAACCACCTCACACACCTCACAAATGATAAAATTGACTTGCACGAACTTACGACACTCGGTTCCGATGCCCGGTTTGAAACTTATGCAAGTTTCAGCTCCAAAAAGGCCCATTTTTGGGTTTTGACAGACCAAAATGCCGGATATCGGCCTAACTACACCGAAACCACCTCACACACCTCAAAAATGATAAAATAGACTTGCACGAACTTACGACACTCGGTTCCGATGCCCGGTTTGAAACTTATGCAAGTTTTAGCCTCAAAAAAGGCCCATTTTGGGGTTTTGACAGACCAAAATGCCGGATATCGGCCTAACTACACCGAAACCACCTCACACACCTCACAAATGATAGAATAGACTTGCACGAACTTACAGAACTCGGTTCCGATGCCCGGTTTGAAACTTATGCAAGTTTCAGCTCCAAAATGGCCCATTTTGGGGTTTTGACAGACCAAAATGCCGGATATCGGCCTAACTGCACCAAAACCACCTCACACACCTCACAAATGATAAAATAGACTTGCACGAACTTACGACACTCGGTTCCGATGGTCGGTTTGAAACTTATGCAAGTTTCAGCTCCAAAAAGGCCCATTTTGGGGTTTTGACAGACCAAAATGCCGGATATCGGCCTAACTACACCGAAACCACCTCACACACCTCACAAATGATAAAATAGACTTGCACGAACTTACGACACTCGGTTCCGATTCCCGGTTTGAAACTTATGCAAGTTTCAGCTCCAAAAAGGCCCATTTTGGGGTTTTGCCAGACCAAAATGCCGGATATCGGCCGAACTGCACCGAAACCACCTCACACACCTAAAAAATGATAAAATAGACTTATGATGCTTTATGTCGTTCTTATTATCTATGCATGCAAAAAAAAAAAAAACTATTCACATTATATGTTCATATATATTTAATAATTGTTCTAATATATGTCGTTTGATATTTATTTCAGATTGATCGGGGATTATTGTCGCGCCGCCATCTTTATGCTTTGCATCGAAACTTGTTATTTTTATTTTTTATTTTCTTGGACATCTGTAGTAACATTTTGGAGACAATTTTTAATTTTTCTATTTAGTGATGAATGGTACTGTTACAATTGTACATAATTAGTTTAATATATATATGAATGTATTTTTCTGCTTTAAAATATTCATTTCATAATGCTTGGATTTTATTGTATATCAGGATGGATGATTGATACAGGTTTAAACAGGAACAAAACAATATTAAAACAAAGCAAATCTGGTTGGAAAAAAAAAACACTTTTAGCGACGCACACCATAGCGTCGCTAAAAGTATGAACTGTTTTAAAAATTCAGTATTAGCGACGCACATGAACTGTTTTAAAAATTCAGTATTAGCGACGCACAGTGTGCGTCGCTAATACTGAATTTTTAGTGCCATTGGGAATTATTGGCGACGGACCATCCAATTATTAGCGACGCTATGTGTGCGTCGCTAATAGTCACTTTTAGTGACGCCAACGGTTTGTGCGTCGCTAATAGTATTTGCGACGGCGCTTTTTGTGACGCCTTAGCGACGCACGTTTGTGCGTCGCTAAAGGGCTTTAGCGACGCTCATTTCCACTATTAGCGACGCACGCGCGCATCGCTAATAGTGTATTTTGTTGTAGTGAAGTAGACCACTACAACTTTTACATTTTGATTTACTTGATTACTTGAGCCCACTAGGTTTGCAAGCCTAGGAGAAAAATATTATGCCTTTGTAATAGTTGATGACTACTTAAGATACATTTGGGTAGTATTTCTTTCTCACAAAGATATGAGGCACATCACAAAATTATGTAAAATAATCCAAAATGAAAAAAGGATACACTATCAACAAAAAGGATACACTATCAACAATGTTAGCGGTGATTGAGGTAGAGAGTTTGATAATAAAGATATAGAAAAATATTGTGATAAATGTGAAATTGATCACAAATTTTCAGACCCTATAACCTCTAAAAAAAATAGAGCAGTTGAGAGGAAAAATAGATTACTTTAAGAAATGGCTAGAACAACACTTAATGAGCATAACTTACCCAAAGACTTTTAGGCTGAAGTGGTAAACACTAGTTGTTATGTGATAAATAGAGTAATTATAAGGCCAAAACTTAATAAAACTCTATATGATCTTTGGAATGGCAAAAAGACAACCATTAGTTACTTTCATGTATTTGGTTGTAAATTCCATATCCTAAATGACAAAAAAAAAAAAAAGAAGGAAAATTTGATGTTAAATCCGACGAAGGAATTTTCCTAATATATTGTACCATTAGCAAAACATAAAGAATATTTAACAAAAAGACCCTAACCTTAGAAGAATCTATACACGTTGTGTTTGATGAATCTTATCCTCACGTCACAAAGAGAAATGTAAATGATGATGATGTACAAATTGATTCAAATATAAATGAACCACTTCAAGATAATGATAGCATAAATAATCAAAATCTTGGAGAAGGAAAAAAAAAAGAAAAAGAAGATGAAATTGTAAATGAAATTGTAACTCAAAATTTTGGATTAGACCCTTCTAAGGAATAAAAGTTAGTCAAAGATCACCCTAAAGATCAAATTATTAGTGAACCAACTCAAAGAGTTACTACTAGAGCATCATTGAGAAATGTATGCAATAATCTAGCATTTCTATCTCAAATTGAACACAAAAACTTTCGTAAAGCTAAAAATGACGAATCTTGGATATTAGTTATGCAAGAAAAACTAAATAAATTTGAAAGAAATAATATATGGAACTTAGTAGCTACACCTAGAAACCAAAGCGTATTTGGAACTAAGTGGGTCTTTAGAAACAAGAAAGATGAGAAGGGAACATAACTAGAGGCAAAGTTAGATTAGTAACACAAGGATACAACTAAGAAAAGGGTTAAAATAGTGTACATCAGAACTAGTCGACTGATCCTAAAGACTAGTCGACTAATTGTTCTTAAAAAATGGAATCTCAAACCCTCTAAATAATTTAAATGATCTGATTAGTCAACCGGATATTGATCTGGTCGACTGAATTTGTCAATCTAATACTTCAAAATTCAAAATTTTAATAGAAAAAAAGGGAACGACTCTATTTTGAAATACAACGGTCATATTCATTTAAGGGCTATAAATAGAGGTTCTCTAAAGCATTTATTGCCATCTCTTTATAAGCTTACACTTCTACATCTATATTCTTGAGTTTAGATCTAACCATTGAAAACATATATCTAAAAGTTCTATGCATCTTAAATACTCTGAACTTATACCATATCTATCTAAACAGAGTGAGCATATATTACACCAATCTACTTTTAAAGAGAGTGCTTATTGGTAAATAAATTTTGTATCTTTTTATTGTGGTGAGAATTAAGGGCAAGTGGTAGTCTTGTGAGGCAAAAATAGATATTTTGTTGGGAAAAGAGTGAGGAGTTCTTGTTGTAAAAGTTTGACCTCCACTTGCAAGGAGATCAAGAGTGTCAAAATTCAAGCGGGGATGTTTGAGTCGAGGACGTAGGAAGTTTTCTAAAGCTTGTAAAAATTGTTGTGTTTGTTCTCTCTTTCTTTCTCTACTTTTTTACATTTCTCTACTCTTTTACATACTTGTGCATTATCAACATACATTTTTAAAGTTTGTAAAAGTTGTCAATATTTGTGTAAGACTAGATTCACCAAGGTCCCCAAAGGGTAAGCTAGTAAAACCACCACTGAGGATGTCACCTTGATTCGATGGAAAGCCTCCATGATGGCCAAAGGCCTCCTAAACTAAATCCACTCCGAGGTTTCCAACATATGTGTCACATCGCGCACCCCACCTTACGCATATGTCAAAGATGTGATGCCAGTTAGCCACTTTGCCGGTCTCCTTATCGACAATGCGACCAACCAAAGGCAAACTTCTGAATTGTCCGATGAATTACATTCCAAATGTAGGGTCAGAGCAGCAGAAATAAAACATTTCTCATCTCGGGAATGTAACTCATCTATATACCATAGAGCTACATCCTATAGAGCACGTCTATAACCAGACATCTAATATCTCTAGAGTACCAATACCATGAGCCATGTCCTAATACATTTATAGCATATTAGTGAATTTAATCATATCATATTGATGAGAATGCAAAATGTCATATTTTTCTCCCTTAATGTTTAGTCTTTTATACTTATTTTATGCGTAAATGTACTCATTATTCTTATATTTTGATTTAGGATGCAAATGGAGGCGCTAAGTGCAAAACGAAGCTAATTGGGCGATTTTGGATAGTTTCAATATTGCTTCGTAATCTGGGCATAACTCTCTCGTATGAGCTCCAATTCTGATGATTCAAGATGCTATGGAAAGAAAAAGAAACGTTATACAACTTCCATGTTTTGAGGTTGGAGAGATTATGGCTGCATCAAGGTCGAAATCAGGCTTGAAGTTGTTGAACTTGCACCAATGATGTTCTGGAGCGTTTTTAGCTGCACAAAATTCTAATGTGCGGGTCCACGCGATTTATTTTTGAAAATTCCAGATCTAGTACGTGAGAATTCCAGCTGCAAACACCATTTTCCTAGTTGTATTAAGACTTTATTTTATTTTTAATATTTTCCTTAATTAATTAGATTTGGGTATTTTTATTTTACCATAATATTTAGAATATCTTTAGTAGTTCTAGTAGGCTTCAAACACTGAATTAATGTGTAAAAGGAGGAAGAGATCAGATTTGACGTCTCTCTCTCTCTCACTCTTCCCTCTTTTCTAATTCCTCATTCGAGTTTTTATGGCCTTGCATGGCTAAACTTTTATAATTGGTCGAAGGAAACGGAAGCCTTAGAATCAATAAAACTGTGAGATCTAATTTGTTTTTATTGTTCAATTTATGCTTTGACTATCAGATGTTCTTCTGTGATTATTTACGTGATTGTTTCATTTAATTACTTGGAGGCCTACTAGTTTATTATTCATTGCAATCTACTGCTTGGTTAGATATCAAATCCGTAATTATTTGATCCCTATAATTTGTGAAGCAACTAAGATTTAATGATTTGCTTCGTCAAAAATTATTAGATCTTAGAAAGAATGCTCGACAAAATTAAATGCAACCGTTTGTGCTTGTGTTGTTTAGCTTTATCTATCTTTCTAATTCTTAAAGCTGCTACTAGATTAAACCTTTAGCGCTTGTCTTGGGTTGTTTAGTAGTCAGGGTTAATTAGATCGCTTGTTTTTTAATTAACTGCGACTAAGGAAAGATAGGAAAATAGTTCCAACAGTGAATATTCAAAGTGTGAATTGATATATATTTGCATTGATGAACAGTTATAAAATTTCGATGATAAATGTTGACTTAGACCAATTTTTGTTCTTTTTATTGATTTTGATACTTTAATTTGAATTGTTCTTTAGTTGTTTTTCTTAAAATTGGTTTCGTTATACTCAAACCCCCCATACTTGTTCACATAGCATAAAACTAGGCTAGATACTCTCTGTAGGAACAATCCTTACTCCACTATTACATGTTTTTTTAGGAGTTTAGGTTTTATTTTTTTGGTTGCCTACGACAACACACCAGATTTTGGCGCCGTTGCCGGGGAGTGATTCTAGTTGATTTTTGTGCTTCTTGTGATCCTTATTTTGTTCTCGAAATTTAATTAATTATTTAATTATTTAATTTTTTTTTTTTTATTTTCATTACTCTAGATTTTTCCTGATTTGTTTTTCATGGTTTATTAGAGTTTCCTTGATTGTTTATGATTGTAACTCGATATTCTAATCAAAGTGATTTGTATTGCGATCCAGAAATAGAGAAAATTTTACGCAGGTTAAGGAGGGAAGATCGGAGAAATTTTGAAAAGAACAATCTAGCTCTTGATTCCCTATTTGATAGCGATTCTGATTTAGAAGAGGAAGAAGTCATGGCTGGAAATCAAACTTTGAAAGAGCTTGCCGCCCCTGATTTGAATCAACAGCCCTTATGCATAATGTTCCCTACTTTAGATGCTACTACTACTTTTGAATTAAAATCTGGACTAATACATCTCTCGCCCACTTTTCATGGCTTTGTAGGTGAAGATCCTCACAAACATCTAAAGGAGTTTCATGTGGTATGCACGAGTATGAGACTCACGGAGGTGACTGAGAACAAATTAAATTAAGAGCCTTTCCGTTTTCTTTGAAGGATTTGGCTAAAGATTGGCTCTATTATCTACCCTCCAGAAGTATTACCACATGGAATGAGATGAAGAGGTTGTTTTTGCAGAAATATTTCCTAGCTTCAAGGGCGGCCAACATTTGAAAAGAAATTTGTGGTGTAAGGCAGCACAATGGAGAGTCCCTACACAAATACTTGGAATGTTTCAAGAAATTATGTACAAGCTGCCCCTATCATCAAATTAGTGAGCAGCTACTTGTCCAGTATTTCTATGAAGGCCATCCACCCACTGATAGGGGCATGATTGATGCTGCTAGTGGAGGAGCATTGGTGGATAAAACTCCTGAGGCCATGAGAAACTTGATTGCAAATATGGTGGCCAATTCTCAACAATTTGGCACTAGGCTTGACCCTCCATCTAAGCATGATAATGAGGTAAATATTTCCTCCCTTGAATAACAAATTGCGAGTCTAACTTCTTTTGTTCGTCAAATAGCTGTAGGTAATATGAAAACGGCGAAGGCTTGTGGGATGTTTTTGGTAGTAGGGCATCCAATCGATATGTACCCAACTCTTCAAGAGGAGCCTATTGAGCAAGTGAATGCGGCAGGTGGTTTTCCTGGACAACCACAAAGGAAGTATGATCCCTATTTGAGCACTTATAACCCGGGATGGAGGGATCACCCCAATCTTAGCTATGGGAATCCACAAGTAAATCAGCCCGCGACTCAAAACTGCCGAAGTTACCAGAAATATAAGCAGCCATACCCTCCTAGACAATAACTGGGCCAAACTTCTAATTCTAGTTTGTCTTTAGAAGATATTGTTAAGTCTCTTACCACTAATACTTTGCAATTTCAACAGGAGATGAAACAATTTCAACAAGAGGCGAGGGCCAGTATTCAAAGTTTGGACAATCAGATGAGCCAGATGGCAACCACAATTAGTCGGCTAGAGGCACAAATTTTAGAGAAATTACCCTCTCAAACGGTAGTAAATCCAAGAGAAAATGCAAGTGCAATCATTTTGAGAAATGGTAATAAGGTTGCGATTCCAGTAAAGGCAACCCCTGCATCGTTGAAGCAAGAAAAGGAGAAAAACGTCATTACAGATAGGAACGTTCCAAATAACGATGACGTACCGAAGTGTAAGTTTTTGCCTCTTTCTAATTATAAACCAGTACCTCCTTTTTCTCAGGCTTTAGCAGAATCTAGAAAATATGAGCAAAATAAAGATTTATATGAGACTTTTCATAGATGCAAGATAAATATTCCACTTTTAGATGCTATTAAACAAATACCTCATTATGCTAAATTCCTGAAAGAACTGTGTACAATTAAGAGGAAATAGAAATTTAAAGGATGTGAGAAGGTGAGAGTAGGGGAGAATGTTTATGTAGTTATTCAAATAAAATTCCCTGTGAAGTGCAAAGATCCAGGTATGTTTACTATCCATTGTACGATAGGTAATACTGGATTGGAGAAGGCCATGATAGATTTATGAGCTTCTATTAATGTCATGTCATCTTCTATATATGCTTCTTTCAAACTTAGACCTTTTAATAGAACTAGTGTTGCGATTCAATTGGCTGATAGATCTAATGCCTATCCTAAGGGTTTAGTTGAGGATGTTCTTATGCAAGTTAATGATTTAGTTTTCCCTACTGATTTCTATGTGCTTGATATGGAGAATAGTAATAAATTTGCTCCTATTTTGTTAGGAAGACCATTTTTAAAGACATCCAAAACTAAGATAGATGTTCATAGTGGCACACTTACCATAGAATTTGATGGTGAAATTGTTAAGTTTAATATTTATGATGCCATGAAATATCCTAATGATGATAATCCTGTTTATTCTATTGATGTGATTGATTCTTTAGCACATGAAGTTTTGGAACTTGATGGAAAAGATGGATTGGAAGTTGCCATTAGTAAGCATCTTGAGAAAGAGAATGAGAAGTTAGCCCTAAGTACTAATTTGTAGGAAACTATTGCAGCATTAAATGATTTTCTGAAGTTACAACAGTCAAGTAACGTTCCTTATATTGCGTTACCAATTTCTAACCAGAGGCCTTTACCCTCTGTTTTGCAGGCCCCCATTCCATATTTGAAGCCTCTCCCCAGTCACCTCAAGTACGTGTTCCTTAGAGATAGAGGAACATTACCAATGATCATCTCTAGTAAACTTAGTGCACCGCAATAAGAAAAGCTTGTGCAGGTCCTTAAGGAGCATAAGACGGCTATTGTTTGGACAATTACGGATATTAAAGGAGTTAGCCCGTCTACATGCATGCATCGTATCTTACTCGAAGAGGAAGCAAAACCTTCCTGTTAACTGCAAAGAAGATTGAACCCGTCCATGATGGATGAAAGTGGAGAACACAGAAAGTTGCAACTACAAGAGTTAGAGAAACTTCAAGGATTTACAAGGAAAAGATGAAGGCTTTTCATGACAAGATGATCTCTAGGAAGAAGTTTAAAGTTGGTCAGAAAGTCCTTTTATACCATTCACGGCTTCATTTGTTTCTGAGTAAGTTGCGTTCTCGTTGGATTGGACCTTTTGTCGTTACTAATGTTTTTCCTCATGGTGCAGTTGAAATTCAAAGTTTAGCAACTTCCAAAGTGTTCAAGGTGAATGACCATAGACTTAATCCTTTCTATGAAGGTTTCCAAGTAGAGCATGTGGAAATATTGGACCTTGAGAATCCAGTTTATACTGATTAAAGAATGAAGCATTGAGTCGAGCCCACGACAATAAATAAAGCTACTGCTTGGGAAGCAACCCAAGGGGAGTTCGTTCTTTTTTTTCTTCTTATTTTTGCATTTACATTTTGGTTATTTTTGCCTTTTCTTTGCATTTTCACCTTACATTGGGGACAATATAAGTTTTAAGTGTGGGGGAGGGGATTGAGGTTGCGTTTTAATTTTGCGTGATTTTTCAAAAAGTTTTCAAAAAAAAAGAGTTTTGCTTTTTATTTTTGTGGTTTTCAAAGATTTTTGGTTGTGTATGTCATAAGCAAGATTCAATTAAGCTTGAAAAATTCATAATATAATTGAATAAGTAATCTTCTAACTTAGAATTAATTAGTCTAGTTATTTTCCTTGAGAATGGTAGTGACTAAATTAGGTAGACAAAAGCCGGTAAGACTTTGAGCCTTTAGACTGACATATCTATATCAGTCTCACTATTTTCTTTCATATGAGATATTCTTCCATGGATTTGTTTCTCTAGAACTTGACTTGATTCTATTCGAGGTTATATTGACACATGCGTGCATAAACATGATTAAAGCCCTCTTTGTTATAAGCTACATAAGCCAAATAGCCTACCTTGTAATTAATTTTTCCTTTGTTGAACCCCTTTAAGATTTATTGGTTTTCTTTTTCATTTATTATGAACCACTTTATAAGCTTTAAACCCAAAAAACAATGCCTTTACCCAAGCCGTAGAGCTAGTGGAGCATTGTTTATCATCATGATATGTATGGGTGTGCAAGAAATAAGTGTAGGGTTATCTAGATTTGTGGTGTGGCTATGACTGGTGAAATGGAACATGTTTTTATTCTCAATTTGTGAGTTCCATTGTTGATGTAATTTTGGTAAAAAAAAAAGAAGAAAAAAAGAAAGGAAGTGATGGAGGAAATTGCTTTTAATGTTACAAACTGTCCATGTTCATAATTCCTCCTAAAATTCCAAGAAAGGTGTCTGTTTATATGTGATAAATACAAAGGTGGAAGATGTTGCGAAGGATCGTTCCCTGCTACAAACGAAAAGTGTTCCTTTTGAACGATCTCTTTTTCAATGTAGGAGTTTTACATGGTTTAAATGCTTTAAAGCCAAATTAAAGAAATTGCTGAATGAAGTGATTGGTTTTACATGTCTTATATATTCGAGCTTGAGTTGATTCATTTCTGCTCTACTAGTTTCGATGGCTTTTGAGCTATATTCCCAAATATTTCCCACCTTGATCTTAAACCCCGTTACAACCCTTGAAAAGTCTTTATGACCCATGAGCCTATGGTAGATCGTTTCCATTGGAATGAATTTGAACGAAACACATACCCTTCAAACACATGAGGGTCGAGTGTTTAAGCAAGTGTTTATTTTTGTAAGGGTCAAGTGTTTATTTCTATGAGGGTTTACATATTTAGTTTACTCCATTTTTGAGTGAAAGTTCTTACTAAGTAATTATAAGTTGTTTAAGAGTGTTTGTTCATGATATGTTATGAGTTTTGAAGAGCTTGGTTATTCTTTGTTGATGGTGTTGCAAATTCAATGTTTTTGGGAAAGTGAATTTGAGTTTTGCCCCAAGATGAGCAAAAGTTAAGTGTGGGAGAATTTGATAAGAATGCAAAATGTCATATTTTTCTCCCTTAATGTTTAATTTTTTATACTTATTTTGCGCCTAAATGTACTCAGTATTCTTATATTTTGATTTAGGATGCAAATGGAGGTGCTAAGTGCAAAACAAAGTTAATTGGGCGATTCTGGATAGTTTCGACATTGCTTCGTAATCTAGGCATAACTCTCTCGTCTGAGCTCCGATTGAGATTACATATTGAATTAGTATTCATTCTAATTCCAAACATTTTTATTCAGCGTTTTAAGTTCTTTTGAACTTAGTCTAATTGATTAAGAGATCCTCAAAGTCCCAATTTAGGGTTCTTAATGCTTTATAGCTTATTTGGCCCTTCAAGAGTATAATGGTAATTTATACTTTTTATGTCTCATATTTTTTCATACATGATTTACGTATTCAAACTCCATTTTTGAGTCCAGTCAGCCCTTATAACATTCACGTGGACCTTTTAATTTCATCTATACACTTCTAGTAACTTTATTAAATCATAAGGACGTAAACGTCATTTTTCTAGTTTGTTATCGGGTCTTATTTTTTTCAAAAGGCATCACCGTCAAGTCTAAAATGTCAAAGATAATTAGTTTATGCTTTCTCAAATCTTAATTAGCCTATTTATGGCTTATATTACACCTAGGGGCATTTTGATAATTTTATATTTTTGCATGTCCCCTTTTTTTGGTATTTTTTTTTTGCTAAAATGGACTCCACCGTTAACTCCGGAACGTCAAAGAAAGTCAAAATATGCTATCTTTAACATTTAACAAGCTTTTGGATCACTAAGGGCATAATGGTAATTATGACATTTTACATGTCTATATCTTCGACACTTCGTTTTATAAAATAGATCCCATCACTAGGTCCAAAATGTCCCCAAATGATAAGGTATATATTTTCATAGTCATCGGAGTCCAATTGATAGCTTAATTGATCAGTAGGACATAATTGTAATTATTCCAGTTTGCCCATTCTTATTGTTTGAGGTCTAATTTCATAAATTGGACTCTTCCGTTGAGTCTGGAATGCCTAAAAACATTGGGTTAGACTCTTCTTTCGTTTTAATTGGCCTATTTTTTACTCAATGGTATTTTAGTAATTTCTCTTATAATTAAAATGATTTAAAATTAATTTTTAATTAATTTTATAGCCCTTCCGTAATTAAAAAAAATATTTGGGGCCAAAATAGGATTTCAGGAAAGTTTAAAATAAGTTTTCTGGTTCAATTAGGTTCCAAGTGAACCGGTCCAGCAGGGTTAAGAACCAACCCGTTTTGTCTAGTCTGTGATGCCATGTTGATGTCAGCCTTTTTATTATTATTTTTTATTTTTAATGTCTCAAAACGACGTCATTTCAATTAAGCCTAAACCCATTTAAAACATTCGGTCAAGACCCGACCCGCACAATACCTTCTTCTTTATTTTTTTGGTGAGAGTTCCGATCTCTTCCTCTGGTGCCGCCAATCCCCGCCAATTGTTTTTTGGCATCAAAACCAAAGTGGTTCAAACCCTCTTTACCTGAGGATTCTATATCCAATTTTAGAATTTGGTTTTACTCAAGTTTGGCTGTCGAAATAGGCTATTATAATGGCTGTTCCAGCGAGCCATGGTTTTCCAACGAGGAATTATTTTCCTAATTCAACACGTTTGGGTCACAGTTTTGATTCCGTTTTTCTTTCTGCAGGTTTTTGGGATCTTAGGGAACATTTTTCCGTTCCTAAAATAGAGAAAGTCACACTCAAATTCACTCTCTCAATTTCTCTCTTCCTCATTGTAACCCGTTTGCTCACTGGTCTGACTACTATTTTTTATGATTTAAGTGGCATTGTGCTCTATTTTCAATTCTCTTTCAAACCAAGCACTCGATTTGAAGCTTGGTTCATTATAAGTTAGAAACCCAGTTCCCTTCATTTTCAGGTATTGAGTTCTAGGGTTTTTCTTAGCTTAAACTATCCCATTTTCTTCCTTTTTCAATATTAGGAGCATCCATGTATATTTCATGGTTCACAAAGCTTAAAAATAGTAACTTCATGCTAGTTTTTCTAGAGAGAGAAAATCAAGTTTTTGGATTACCTTGATTGCTATCCCTCTCTAGTTCTTTGGGCTTGCTTCTAAGCTCTCATGGCTTGTCTAGAGGTCCCTTTATGGCCTTCAACCATTACATGCATCACCACTTTCCTCCTTCTTCATGTCTCCTTTTTCTTTCTAATCTCTTTCTCTCTCTCTCTCTCTCTCTCTAGTTTCTCTCTGTAGCCAACCGTCTCTCTCTCTATCTTCGGTTGGCTTCTCACACACCCTATGCATATGCATAGCATAGTATATACATATATATATATAGGGGTGACATTGCATGTAATTCAATTAGCTTGGATAAGGGTCCAATGAGGTGTTGACATTTGTCATTTTTTTTAAATTCTCCACATTCTTTTAGGTTAGATACATACAATATAGGTATTATAGCACAAAAGTGTTATAGCCTAGTTGGTGTTCTTCTTCGGAAACTTAGCATTTGTTTGTACAAGGTGCAAGGTTCCAAACTTAGTGGGAGCATTTTGGCCCCTTTTTTCTTCTATTTTCTTTTTGGTGTATTATATTATACTTTAATTATTCCCAAAAGTCTATTATAATTTTTGAGATAATATTGATAAACACACCTTATTCTTGTATCTCATTAGTCTTACTTAAGTACACTTTATATACTAATTTTTCAAGATTATTCGTGTGTTAATCCTCGATTAACACCAATCAAAATTTGTCATGAAGTTATGATATTTGTCATTAAATCGTATTCTTTAAAATTGGTTGTCTCCAGTTCATAGTTAATCACTCTCATTTATATATTCGTCTTTATATTTATAGACTATTAGTCTTAAGTAGAATTGCTCATGCTATTTAGCACTTTATCTTATGATAATCGTTATTATCCTTAATTGGGTCGGAATGTTACATTTTTCTCTCATCACATTTAATGCATTTCACATCTTTGATGAGGCTCCATGCATGGTGGTTGTACTTTGGTGCAGCCATGAAGTGGCTCTAGGGATGGTTGTTCACACAAGGTCACCTCCATTATTTTCCTCCTTTTTCTCTTACAAGTTACCCTTTTTAGGTTTTTCTTTTTCTTTCTTTACTTTTATATATGTATATGTATGCTCATACAAACACACACAAACACACCTTTAAGTGTGTGTTTAGATTTTTCCCATCACGTACAAGTCATATGATGGTCAAAAATAATTTTAATTATTTTTCTCTAATATCCTTCATTTTTCCTTATTTTTCCTTATATATATATATATATATACACACATATATTTACACTTATTTGCACACTTGAGTGTGTGTATTTCGATTTCTTTATTTTGTATAGATTATAAGATACTCAAATTAATTGAGGATATTTTTACTTTATTTATATTAACATTTTCTTCATTTATCTTGTATTTTTCTTATTTTTACTTTTAATAAATAAATAATTATTGACTTTCCACTTTGTTTATGCACTCCTCATTAGGTTAGTGATGTAATATCACTATACCAATTAGCTTTATTGACCTGGGTTAGGTTAGATTAACCCATAGTCAGGTCAACTTTTAACCTTGATTGAGGTTATGTCTCTAAACAATGCTCAAGAAGATTTGATAAGTCTCTTAAATTGATAATACTTCATTACATTGCTCTAGTTTCCCCATTTACTAGGGGTGGGCGTTACATGCTCTAGTTCGACTTTAGAACTTGTCCAAGTCAACACATGTCAGAGGTTGGCTGGTTGGGGATGAGGAAGCTCATGTAGTCTCTTGGAATGACGATCCTAGGGGAACCGTTGTTGTGATGGAGTCTAATTTATGAGGTAGCCTTCCATATGTATCTAATCATCCTATTGTTGTTGGGGATGCTCCTATGGTTGTGGCTGTTTATGCTGTTGAGCCTGAGCTTGCTGCTCATCCTCGGCATCCTCATCATTGTCATTCCCGAGAGGACCAATGACATAGGCCCGAGACTGGGACAGGGTCTTGATAGTGAAAAAACCTAGTTGAAGAGCCACTATCTCAAAAGGGAAGAATAAAACACGCTAGGCAACACTTATTCGAGTGATAAGGCTGTCGAATTGAAGGATAGCCTTCCGACAACTAGAGGTAGAAGAATCTATAACTCCTAAGATGTGTGTAGCAGCATCAATGGAAATAGAAATACCGATAACATATAATAGACGAGCATGGGAGAATGTCAGTGTATTCGTGTGGCTGACTGGCTGCAATACACTATAGGCTATCAAGTTGAGGAACTTATAGTCCTTGTAGAGGTATGCCTACCGTAGAGTGGCCTTCTTCATGTAAAAGATCTTAGACCCATCAATCCCAAGGGTCGCAACGATGAGTTCAGTTGAGGGACCATTAGCTCGGGTCCCGAACGGGTAAGCAAGCTGAGCATATTTCCTAATGCCTAATGTTTCAACAATAAGAGAAAGAGTCAAGTCAAACCTAATACTTTAACATATAACACGCATGATCCTTGAGTAGTACGAGTCCCTAAGTTCAAGTAAAACTCGCGAACCACGTGCTCTTTGATCGGACCCTCTATAAAGAGAAGGGGCAGCCACCCTCTCGAGTCAAACATTTGATACATTATAGTATCACGTATTTGGTATAGTACTATGGCTCGCTCAATCCAAAAGCGGCAAGAACAAACCATACCAGATCTGGTCCTAGCAACATCAAATGAGTAAATAAGAAGACCGATAGGTTTAGGACCAAGTTGAATATTATACGGAAAGAGATCCGTTGATATGGGTACACAACGATAAGAGATGATGACCAAATACTACGAAAATAGCAACTGTGAATACCTAGAGTGGCTCTTTGTCAAAGTGCACTGATCCAACAGTCCATTACTACTCCTATGATCTAGATCAATGTAAAATAAAACAAAGGAGTGAAAATGGACAAATGGGATTACCAACTTAATAAACTGATGGAACCAGAAAACGATCGGTCAAATTGAAGCTTGAGATGCGTTAATCACTCTAACATCCTGACCCAATTAAGTAGGGCAATTAAAGATAATGAGGATTATCATAAGATAATTTGCTAAATAATCATGGACAATTCTATTTAAGACTAATAGTCTAAAAATATAAAGATGAATGTATAAATGAGAGTGACTAGCTATGGATTGGAGACAATCAATTTTGAGAAAGAGATTTAGTAACATCGATCATGACTTGATGAAAAATTATGATTGGCATTAATCGAGGATTAACGCTTGAATAACTTGGGAAAATTGGTGCATGAAATGTACTAAGACAAAACTAGTGATATATGAATAAAGTATGATTAATCAAGAAGCTTTACAAAAATTATAAGAGACTTTTGAGAGATTTAAAATCTGAAGTTTGAGAATTAATAAAATACTCTAAAATGCAATATGATGCATGTATAAAAAAAAAAAAAAAGGAAGAAAACAGCTTTAAAAAGCTCCTACAAAGTCTTGAACTCAAGACCAAGGTAAAGAATGCCAAAACTTTACCAACTAGGCTACCTACACTTTTGTGCTATAAAATCAGCTCAAAATGTATATATACAATAAACAATATGTATCAGACTTGCATGCGAAAATGAGGTGTCAACTTATGGGCAAGTCAAAGATTAGATGGCCTTGTATCATTGGACCAAAATTTGGCCCAATTAAAATTCATGCAGCAATACAACCCATATATATATAGCTATATATAATCTGTTGTGTTGTATAAGCTCCAAACAAACCAAATATATATATATATATATATATAGAGAGAGAGAGAGAGAGGGAGAGAAAGAAATTTAAAGAGAGAGAGAGAAAGGAGGTTTGGATAGAGAGAGAAAAATAGAAGAAGAAGAATGAGAAGAATAGAGGGAGAACCAGTTGTATGCAGCCTCTAGAATCCCAAAAAGGAAGCAAGATAAAAAGAAATAAGGAAGAAAAATGGTTGGAAAAAAGAAAGACCAAAGAAGGAGAAAACTAGAGAAAGTAAATGAAGATTTATAGGGGAGAACAAAACTGGACCTTCCTCATTCAATCTCTGAGTTCATTTTGAGTAGATTAGATGTAAAAAGCAAGCCCAAAAGGACCAGAAACCCTTGCATGCAAAACAGTCCGCCATCAATGGGCTTTGAAACAAGCTTCAGAAAATACTTGAATTAAAACGACCTTTGAGTATCAAGATTAAATAAAAACAAATAAATGTGAACAATGCAAGAAAAATCATAACAAATGGTGTCGGGATAAGCTACAACTAGAAGATCACAGTCACAACTGTGAAAATCCAATTGAAGAGTTTAAATTTGTTTTTTTCCTGTTTTAAGAATGTAAAAAGAATCTTTGAGGTCCTAGAACTCGAATCAAAGAAGAATGGAGTGAAAATGTGACAAAAACACGTCAAAACAGAAAGGAAAATAGATTGCCGGAACAACGATGTTCGTGGGAGCAGTGCCTATAACCCTCTATTTCGACGGCAATGGTTCGGCCAAATCCCATTTTGACCTTAGATATGAAATCCTCATAAGAAAGTGTCGAACACCGTCGGATTTATTGCCAAAAAATTGTCGTTGGAGTTTGCCATTGCTGAAGAAGGCGATCCGCGCCGGCAGGATCCTTGTTAACCAAGTCAACTGTTGATCGAGTCAGTTAATGAGTCAGATCGGGTTGACTCGTTTTCAATAGATCCTAATAATAAATGGAACTGTATCATTTTGAACCCTTAAAGAATAAAAATAATAATAATAAAATGTGCTGACGTCAGCATGATACAGCAAACCGGACTGAACTGGTTGGTTCTCGTCCAATCTAGACCGGTTAACTTAATTTCCAATTTGACAGGACAGTCCAGTTAATTAAATTTTTAAAATTATGTTTTGACCCTAAACCTTTCTGTTAATTATGAAATGGCCCAGACAAATAACTATAGACTATTTTTAAATCCTTTTTAAATTACAAGAAATTATAAAAATGCCCTTAAGCCAAAAATAAGCCAAATGAAGGACAATTAAAATGAAAAATGAGTCTAACCTAATGTTTTTAAGCATTCTAGACTAAATGGCAGAGTCCAATTTACAAAATTAGATCTCGAAAAATATGAACAAACAAACTGGAATAATTATAATTATGTCCTAATGATTAATTAAATGGTCAATTGAACTCCGATGACCATAAAAATACTTACCTTAACATTTTGGGGCAGTCCGGACCCAATGGCAGGATCTATTTTATGAAACGAAGTTCCGAAAATATAGACACGTGAAATGTCATAATCACCATTATGTCCTCAGTGATCCAGAAGCTAGTTGAATGTCATAGATAACATATTCTAACTTTCTTTGACATTCTGGACTCAATAGTAGAGTCTATTTTAGCAAACGAAGTATCAAAAAATAAGACACGTGAAAGTGCAAAATTATGAAAATGCCCCTAGGCTTAATATAAGTCACATATATGCAAATTAAAATCCGAAAAAAACCTAAATTGATTATCTTCGATATTTCAGACTTGACAGTGACGTCCTTGTGAGAAAATAAGACCCAGTAACAAACTGAAAAATAACGAATACATTTTTAAGACTTAATGATGTTACCTAAAGTGTATAAATGAAATTAAAAGGTCCACATAAATATTATAAGGACCGACTGGACTAAAAAATGAAGTCCGAATACGTAAATCATGTATGAAAAAATATGGGATATTTAAAGTATAAATTACCATTATGCCTTTGAAGGGCCAACTAAGCTATAAAGCATCAAGAACCCTAAATTTAGAATTTAAGGGTCTCTTAATCAACTAAATTAAGTTTAAAAGAAATTTTAACACTAAATTGAGGTACCTAAATTAGAATGTATGCTGATTTGACATACAATGTATTTTTGATCTATGATTATAGGATCCCCAAATGATGAAAAAATGGGAAAAGGCTATGGAATAGAAACTATGGTACTAGTGTGGGAATACAATGCTAAGGACCCAATATAAGTAAACTTGAACTCTAATATGTGGATTTCTACTGTGTCAATGTGGCCTATTTATATAGCTGCCAAATCTTTGCTTCTTAAAACATCCATCAGTAACTGCTTCAAGTTCACAACTCATTAATTTTCGTGTTTCCATTATATAAAATTTGTGATTTGTTGAGATCTTTTTTGTTGTGAATATCTATGAGTCCTTTGACTCCTTGGCTTTATCTTATCTTGTGATCATTGTAATCCCTTTTGTTATGGACGTTTGTAACCTATGTATATGCACATATCTTATGGAATCTTTTTGTTGATAACATTGTTTGAGAATACCTAGGGTTGTATCCGTCACAAAGCCCAACTTGACTCTTTGGATTCTGATGACCTACGGGTTGGTGTTTGGGAATGATACCCAACATGTTTTCCTGATGAGGATATTTTGATATGATGATAAGAGCTCTTGGTGCCATTCAGAGAACCCAAAGATGAGTGGTAAACCTAGATGAGTGCTATGTAAGGGTAGTCGGCCCTATTTGTTGGTAGCATTTATTTGACTCAATTTATATATGTTTGATTCCATATCATTTGTTGATTTGATGATGTTATCTTTGAATGATAAATAAGCCTATGAGGCCTATCTTTTGTATTCGATTTGAATCCCTTTGATTTGGGCAGCTAAACATTATATGTTGATAAATTTGTACTTTTTAACTTACTTAGTCATTCTTATCGCATTTGTGAACTCCTTATGAACTGTGTTATTCTGGCCTAATAGCCAATTCCATTGAACTCGAAATCTTGTGATTATTCACTTGTTATACACCCATGTGTAACCCATGGCAAAATGAAGGATTTACTTACTGAGCTAAGTTAGCTCACCTCAAAATTATAATGATTTTTCGCGGTAGCCGGGCCCTATTTATTGATAGCATCTATTTAACTCAATTTTTATATGTTTGATTCCACATCATTTGTTTATTTGATGATGTTATATTTGAATGATAAATACGCTTATGATGCCTTTCTTTTATATTTGATTTGAATCCCTTTGAATTGGGAAACTAAACATTATATGTTGATAAATTTGTGCTTTTCGACTTGCTTAGACATTCTTTTCGCATTTGTGAACTCCTTATGAACTGTGTTATTCTAGCCTGATGGCCAATTCCTTTGAACTCAAAATCTTGTGATTATTCGCTTGTTATAAACCCTTGTGTAACCCATGGCATAGTGAAGGATTTACTTACTGAGCCAAGTTAACTCACCCTAGAATTATAATGATTTTCAAGTAACATAATATAGAAGGAAAGGCAATGATGGCAACTAAGGAAGCTAGTGATGTGCTTATGGGTAATGTTAATGTTGTATAGCTCCAAGACTTAGTTTGAATTAATCCCGTTAAGATGATACTAATATTAGACATTATGACTTAGTGCTATTAAAAGATGTCATTAAATTTGAATTGTGATCAACGATGATGGAAATTGTATTTAGGAATGATCATACTGATGATTGTTAAAGTTGATTTAGATATCAGATGAGTTGCATGTGTATAGCTTCCACGCTTGATAAATAAAAGAAAAAAACTAGTACTATCTTGTGCGATTCATTTGAATTTGTATGGCCTGTCTAAGTGACAGTGTCAGTCACTAACCCCTAATTCGCATATGATGGGTTTCGGGTTGTAACAATCACCATAACTGGAATGGAATCTGAAAATGACAACTCTCAGAGATGGAATATAAGGGAGAAAATGGGATAAACTAAGAAAATTTGAGAGAAATCAATGGAAAAGTGAAGAAACTAAAACAGATTCTCGACTTTCAATAATTCAAGTGTCTGTTCAAACAAAATGGCCTTCATTCAAACGAGGCACCCTTCCTGCCCATTTTAATTGCTACTTCATTCGAATGAAAAAAGAGTCCTTCAAACTGATCACCCGAAAGTAGCCCTCTCACTTCAAAACAAAGTGCCATACACTTGTTCTTACCAAACCAACACAAAAAATAAGGGAAATATCTACAAAAAATAGACAAAGAGAAGTTTAAAACTCATATAGCTAACCAAAATCCCAAATTTTTTAATTGAAATCAAATTTATAAAAACATTTTAAGTGCACTAGAGGTGATAAAAAAGTGGCCTAGATTTAACAAGAATTTCACAATTAGCCCTAGAACACTTTAAAACATACAAGCTCGCCCTCAACATACTTTCACATGGAAATTAAGCATATGCATTATATTCATCCACGAAACATTCTTATTTCAAAGTTTTTAGTATGGTGTTGAATGATTTAACCTAAAATAAGCACAAAAAACTATGGTGAATTAACTCAAGGAATTTAGATACAATTCCAACCAAGAACTCCACATCAACAAGTACTCACAAGTAAACTTTGAATTTTGAAACATTCTCACTTTTGCAAGAAGGCTTTCACCTTGTTGAGTAAGCAGCTCTTTTCAAAGGACAACCAATGCTAGCATACACACAACCCCATAGGTAGCCATTTCCTTCATCTTTAATGAAATTTTCACATTTTTCTTTGAGAGTCACTTTTCTTTTAGGACATTTTGAATTCATCCTAAGTTAATCTTTCTAGCTATGGACTTATTGAAGCACAAACATAAAAATATTTAATCCAACCAATCGATAAGTCAATCTCATAAATGAATTATGCAAGAATAAGTACAATGACATCATGAGTAGCTATAAAGATTGTATACAATTAAGTACCCAAGACTATATAAGAAATAAAGGTCAAATATAGAATAATATTTATAGTCTAAAGAACTTAACATGCACTAAAAATTATCTTTCTTTCAAAACAAAGGATTAAGACTAGCCAAGTCAACTAAAGAAAAATATTTTTAGATTTTTGTTTTTGTCAAAGCAAATAAATAAACCTAACTAAAAAGAAAAGACAAGAAATCCAAAGGAAAGAACCATAGACCCTAGGAGAAAATTGAATCGAGAAGAGCAACCAAGGCTATGGAGATGATGAACACTTACTCAATGGGACACACTCCTATAGAATTTCTAAGATACTCGAATCTAAGGGAATCAAAAGGTTTCATGAAAATATCTAGGAGTTGATATTCGGTAGGGACATATTGCCTCGAAATGACACCTTCGCCTACAAGTTCCCTAATGAAATGGTGTCTAATGTCTATGTGTTTTGTCCTAGAATATTGAAACAGATTCTTGGAAATGCTAATGTCACTAGAGTTGTCACTAAGAACTGTTATCGTGCCAACATCCACTCCATAATTGTTCATCGTTTGTTTCATCTATACTAATTGGGCACAACAGCTTCCTGCAACTATGTACTCAGCCTCAACGGTGGATAGGGAAATGGAGTTTTTCTTCTTGTTATGCCAAGAGACCAAGACATTTCCCAAGTAGAAGCAACCGCCGGAAGTGCTCTTTCGGTCATTCACATTCCTGGCCCAATCGACATCAGAGTATGCCGTTGAAGATACATTGGTTTCAAAGGGATACTAAATGCCATATCCTAAAGTCCCACTCAAAAACCTAATAATCCCATTGACGAATTTCTTTCTTTTCTCCTAGATTATATAAAGAATTTACAATGTCACTTAATTTAGCATAAAATTTAACAAATATTTTCGAGTCTTCTATTCGAAGAAACTCCAACCTTAAGCTAAGCTTTTGAAGCTTAGACCCCTTCACTGTGGAAGTACCCTTATGGGTAGTTTTCAAGATGTCCCAAGCCTCTTTAGAGGTGTCACATGTCATGATGCAGCAAAACTTATCAGGAGTTGCTGCACTAAAGATAACATTCAAACCCTTGGTGTTATCACCATTATACCTAAGTTCAATTTCATTCCAACCATTTGCCGGCTTGGGTATAAATAAGGCTTCGACTATAGCCATTGTGACCGAAATGGTCTAACCTACTTGAATGGAAAGCCACCCACGTTCATCTATAGCTCTCAAAAATGCTCTTATACGAGATTTTTAATAGCCAAAGTTAAACCCATCAAACAACGGAGGTCGGGTCACAGACCTACCTTCACGCATGCCATCCATTTTCACACAATTTTGGACTCAATCAATTGCCTCAGATTGTGGGCGCTGATACCACTTTGAGGGGACCCTGGTGTGATTCTAGATGGTATAATCAATCTAGAAGTGAATAGGTTATATCAATTATTTTCCACAATTCTACCAATCACAATATATATGCAATCAATTCCAAATAATTAATCATTGCAATAAACCAATTAATATGTTAATCTATTCAAATTAAGTAGAATCTATCATGGATCAATTAAATTCAAAATTGAAACCATGTAAAGGGTAAAGAGATTTGCAAACAAAGATGGTATTAGAGCCTACTCTCAAAGGCAATTAATTGGATACCGATAAGTGTGAAAAATTGAAGGAATGAGTGAGGGCAAATCAATCTCCCGACCACCTCTATTTGGTGGCTTAAATTACTCATATTGGAAAACTCTCATGAGAGCATTTCTAAAAGTCATGGATGAGCGAGTTTGGAGAGCATTTATAAGCATCTTATGAAAGCATTTCTATAAGTCATGGACATTTTCCATCTAAGAAGGTTGGACGACTCCAGTCATAACCGCTACTACGGAAATCCCCTCCGTACCCAAGCCTTTAAACACATAGAATTAGTTAGAGCTTAGAGTTAGTGGATATAAAACTAAAGTCTTAAATGTCATTTTTAATGCAGTAACTCCGGATGATTTTTGCTGCATCATGACATGTGAAACATCAAAAGAGGCATAGGATATCCTCAAGACTACCCATGAGGGTACGTCGATGGTCAAGAGGTCCAAACTCCAAATGCTAACCTCTAGGTTTGAATCACTAAGAATGGAGGATTCAAACACCTTTGTCAAATTCTATGCAAAATTGAGTGACATAGTGAATTCATCCTTCAACATATGAGAAAAGATAGAAAGGACCAAGATAGTGAGAAAGATCTTAAGATCTCTTCCTAAGAGATTCCAACCCAAGGTCACCTGCCATTGAGGAGAGTAAAAACATGGACTCTCTTGTAGTTGTTGAGTTAGTTGGCTCTTTGCAAGCATTTGAGCTAACTCTAAGGTAAGCAAAGAAGACTAAAAGTCTTGCCTTAAAATCAACTCAAGATGATAACGAAGGGGATGTAAAAGTTGACCCCGAGTCCATGCATGATGATAACCTAGCCTTGTTTGTTAGAAGATTCAACAAGTTCCTCAAAAGCAGAATTTCTAATTCTATGAGAACTCAAAACTCAAATAGAAGAACCTTAGGAAATTCTAACAATTCTAAAGGAAATGTCCAAAAAAGTTCCTCTAGTAGTGATAGGAGGATACCTTCATCTCAATCCACTTCTAAGCCTATAGAATACTTTGATTGCCATAATTTTGGTCACATTGCGGACGATTGTCCAAACAAAAGAAGAGGAAAAACAAATAGTAGAAGGGCAATGAAGTCAACTCTAACCAATGATGATAAAGTTGAGAAAGAGGATGATAATGATAATGATGATGAAGAAGGGGAGAAAAGTCAATTTTTGGCTTTTACAAGTATCACCAGTGTCCTTGTAAGTTCTTCATCCATTGAGGATGATGAACAAAGGGACAATGAAAATCTTGTGTAGTGATTGTGAAAGTGAAAAAAATGATAATATTGAGACTGCCTATGAAAATTTATGCAATAAGTCAATCAATCACAAGAAATATAATATGAAACTTATCACTACACTCAAGACATGTGAGACATAGAAATGTGTACTTGAAGTTGATCAATCTTTATTGAATCAACTAAATAAGAAAAAATTCTCTCTTAAAAAAGGTAGAGTCCTTAGAACAGGAAAAGAATTTATCGGTTGTTGATGTAGGAAAACTTAGATCATCCCTAGAACCTTGTAAAGTTGAAAAGAATGATTTAATTTTAAAAGTTCACTCACTTAATAAAAAACTCAAACAAGCTAAGGAAGTCAAAAAGATTCTTGAGGGTAGGTCAAATTAATTAGCTAAAATGCTTAATACCGTCAAAATTAAGAATGATAAAAGTAGATTAGGCTATAACAAATTTTTGAATAAGAACAAGCCTTCAACATCCATTCAAAGTCAATCTCTTACTCTCAAACCGGTTGTGTTTATTCCTTCTAAGTTCAACAGTGTAGAAGCACCTCATCCTAAGAGGCAACCATAACCTTAACCAAAACCTCAAGCACAATCTCTACGACAAGCTCAAACTAGACCCCAGACTCAACCTAAACATAGGTCACTCTAATGTTCTTATTGAAAGGTTGATAGTCATTCTAGGAGGAAGTGTGAGTTTGCTAAGAAAAAATAAACAATTTCTCATCTCATGACCTTGGAACATAAAATGAGGGTTGCTTCCTTGAAACAACAATTGAACACTCATATTCAAAAATCAAAGAGCATGGCTCAAAGGATCATTGAAATGACTAACCTTAAGAAACCTAATACCAATCCTTGTCCCCAATCTAAGGTAGAAAAGACCAAGATTTAAAATGTCGCACCTATTCCCAAAAAGCATTTAAGACAAATTTGGATTAGGAATGACAAATTGAAGGGTCTTGAGAAGGAATGTGCAAGTCATATTTCCCAATTTTTTTTTTTCTCGGGAAGAGCAAATTCCTCTTTTAGATGACTAAGAAAGAGTTTAGAAATTTAAGGATCTTACTCTCCCCTCTCGTCTTAGAGTCTCCCAATGAATTGCTTTGACACTTCTTACTCTAATTTTATTTCATTCTCTTGAATAGAAGTTGACCATCTTTCCATAGTATATGTGAACTTAATCTTAGTCATCTATTATTGTTCTATGGTTTCTTTTATTGTATTTTTACTTTTATTCATTGCTAGGTTCATTGAAATGTCTAACCTTGAGAAACCTAATACCAATCCTTGTCCCCAATCCAAGGTAAAAATGACCAAGATTCAAAATGTTCCACCTACTCCCAAAAAGAATTTAAGACAAATTTGGGTTAGGAATGACAAATTGAAAGGTCTTAAGAAGGAATGTGGAAGTCACATTTCCCAAATTTCTTTTTTCTCGAAAGAGCAAATTCCTCTCTTAGATGACTAAGAGAGAGTTTAGAAATTTAGGGATCTTACTCTCCACTCTTATCTTAGAGTCTCCCTATAAATTTCTTTGACACTTCTTACTCTAGTTTTATTTCATTCTCTCGAGTAAAAGTTTCCCAAATTTCTTTTTTCTCGGGAAGAGAAAATTCCTCTTTTAGATGACTAAGAGAGATTTTAGAAATTTAGGGATCTTACTCTCCAATCTCATCTAAGAGTCTCCCTATAAATTTCTTTAACACTTCTTACTCCAATTTTATTTCATTCTCTTGAGAAAAAGTTGATTATATTTCCATAGTCTATGTGAACTTAATGTTAGTCATCTATTCCAGTTTTATGGTTTCTTTAATTGGATTTTTGCTTTTATTCATAGTTAGGTTCATTTCATGCCTTTATGAATCCAAAAATCCAAAAACATTTTTCATTTATCTTCAAAGCTAATGGTGATCCCAACTTTTTGAAAAGAAAAATGAATTAAGATGCATTTTGAGTGCTTGAGACTATGATTTGTATACATTATTTTTTTACTATCTTCACTTAGTCTTATTCACTTGAGTGCATACAATTTTTTAATCTACTTGTGAACTCAATTTTCTAAATTATTTTCAAATATACATTTTTGGGATTGCATTAAATGATGAGCTGCAACCATCATATTTTGCTCATTTCATATTCACTCCTTGCTCGTTTAAGCGAAAGGTGATCATTCGAATGAACTACTGACTCATTCGAAAGAACACTGCGTGAAAACCAAAAAAAAATCTATTTTCAAGCCTTTTTCAGGTCCAATCTCAGTGATATAACTTGACAGAAATTCAATTTAAGATCAATAGGAACAAAGTTAGAGAGAGTTCAAATTGTGAGAACTATACATTTGACAGATCTTAGAGCTTTCATAAGTGAACATTCATACTTGTAAATCATGTGCATCGCTAATCTAATCGTTCATTGATTTTGATCACGTCATACGATCCAAGTCAATTCAAAGAGCCTCAATTCCATTTTAATTCACCACTGAAGAGTTTAGAGTTCAACCTTAAGGATTCATTGTTGAACGGTCAGAGGAGTTTGTGGTTGTAAGGAGTTACAATTGTGAAAAGGGTTGATCGGAGGATTCTGAGACCATGAGGAGTGTCTGGTTGTATGAAAATTTTGAGTACAGAGGAATCTTTTGGATTCAAATGAAGATTAAAAATGGTTGAGTAGAACGGTGCTTGAGGTACTAAGTCTGGTTCTTCATCGCTTTGTAATTCAATCTCACTCATAGTGGACTCCTCCATGAGCATGGCCGGCTTCGGAGTTTTACACCTTAGATAGTTTTTGTTGGTGGTTTCTCTGTCATCACTTCGGATTGTAACTTTTTTACTCCTAATGCTTTACAATTTTCAATTGGCTAGAATTGAATACTTCTTGAAGGTGCCAACGCCGAAAAAAAAGTCCTTTTTGTGTGGATTTAAAGGGATCCGACTATCTCTTTCCTTAAAGGTGGGAAGGAACGCCTTTTATGGGAAAGATAGAACGGGAGGAGTTGACAACTTATTTTTGGGCAAGAAACAAGCAAACCCTTTGTAACAGAATGTAAAGAAAGTAAATTAGATTGCAAGGCTTTGTTTCCTAGTTACATTCTAAATATCCCTTGACATGGATCAAAAAATAAAGTAAAGCACTAAACAATACAAACCAAAGATAATATGGATCCGAAGGTTAAAGTACAAGGTGGGGAGGTGTTAGGCACCCTTTCTGTCCTATCTGAATGGATCGACCTCAAATATTCACTTGAAAGGCTATTTCATTGGGAAAAAAGAGAAAAAAAAATGTAAGTTTAAAAAATATAATGAATGAATAATCTTACATAAGAAAATAAAATAAATGAAAAACAACAGAATGAAGATCTGACTAGGGCTCGAAGGCTTCCTAGGTATCCGTTTGGAAAATAAAATCAAAGACACGTAGTTCTCCCGTTTGTCCTCTTTTATCAAGAACGATAAAAGAATAGAGATCAACTGGATTTAAAGGAGACTATTAAAGGTTTGAAATGCGTACCTTATTTAGCCATGATAGTTGGGCAGCACTTTGGTTAGGAAAGTCTGATTCGAAGACTTCAATCGAGCAGATCTCTAGCTTGTTTCTTCGATTCGGAAACCGTTGCTTCAGCTTGCTTCTTGAAGCGATACCGTCACTTCAACAAGGCTTCAGCTTTGGAAAAATTAGAGTTCTTGGAGAGAGAACTCTGGACCTATACTAAAAGCATAAAGCTATGGAAATTTTGTGTTAAAAATGATGGCTAAGGGGCTCTATTTATAGGTAAAATATGGAGATTTAATCCAAAGGCCTAAAATGAAACCCTAGAACGGAGGGCTTGGATCATGTCTTGAGTGATAATTATCTAATTAAATAAATAAATAATCAAGTAATTATCCTAAGAAATTATTATCCTAAATAAATGAATTAATAAATAATTACGACTTTGCAAAAATCAATACAATTGATGTCTATAAGCAAGAGCCAATAAGAATTAAAAAAAAAATAGAATTTACTTGGAAATAAAGTCTAAAATGCAAACGTCTAGGTTCAATGTATCTCCTTTAAGGAAATATGAAGCAACCAAATTTATAGAAACTCTAAAAGTAGAAAGTCTCAATTATGCCTAAACAAACTACTGTCACTCAAGATTACCAAATTGCCCCTAATTTGGTGGAGAATCTCTAGATTGCCACAAGACATCTAAAATGATCAAATTACCCCGTATTTGTCGCCGAAGGGCTAAAATTACCAAAATATCCCTAGATGGGTAAAATGATATAAAAATTATAAAATGTCCCTCAAGTGACCAAAGAGTCCTAATGAGGGTGGAATTGTGCCAAAATTATCAAAATGCCCTCAAAGGGCAAAAGGGTGCTAAAATTACTAAAACACCTTTCGATAGGTAGAAGAGTCCTAACCAATGTTGGATTCTAACAATAGAGTCCTAATGGGAATAGGACTCTATCGAGAAGAGTCCTGACTAGAATGGGACTCTGCCAAAAAGAGTCCAACTTGAACTAGAACAGTGGCAGGTGAGTTTTAATGGGAATAGGACTCTATTGAGAAGAGTCCTACTAGGACTAGGACTCCGGCAAGAGAGTCCTAATAGGAGTAGGACTCTGTCGAGAAGATTCCTACTGGAACTAAGACTTTAACATGAGAGTCCTAACAAGAGTAGGACTTTGTCAAGAATAGTCCTACTAGGACTAGGACTCTAGCAGGAAACCCTAACAAAAGTGGGACTCTATCGGTAAGAGTCCTACTAGAATTGGGACTTTGTTAAGAAGATTTCTAATGAAAATGGAACTCTATCGGGAAGAGTCCTACTAGAACTAAGAATCTATCAAAAGAAATCCTAATGGAAATAAGACTCTATCAAAAGGAGTCCTCCTAGAAGCAGATTCCTTGGTATAATTACCAAATTTCTACTACCCAATCAAGGGTCACAAAATGAGGTGTCTACACTTCCATTTAAAAGAAATTTAGGTTTTCATGAATTATGAAATTTGAACATCAATTGAATAATTAAACACCTTAATTGTGCAATTGCAATTGTTAATTGAATTGTGGAATTGAAATTTGATCACATAGTCTAATTTCTACTTGAATTGTGAAATTGACAATTGAATTGGATTAGTTGATTAATTAAGCTTATGTTGAGCGGTTTATATGTTGAACGCTACATGATTACTACATTGGATGATTGAGCGTATAATTGAATTGTTGATATTTGTTGAATATTGATTGAATTTACAATTCACATATTGTACCATCTTAGTAGTTACCAGTGTTGTGGTTAAAAAATTGAAAGATTTGAAAAGGTCAGTACAAACCTATTCAACCCCCCTTCTAGGTTAGTTTCACACCACAAGACCAACCAACATACCCACTAGAAAACTCGTGGGAACGAGTAAGAAGTTCTCAATGGAACGAGGGTCGAACGAGCACTTTCTGTTGCTCGTTTGAATGAGGGCCTATTTGTTCAAATGACCAATAGAATACCAGAAGTCATGGATTATGAAGAAAATGAATCCCCAATACAAAGTGTGAAAAACATGGTTTTTCAAATAAACCCCATGGAGTATTTTCACAATCCAAAAATGACACACACATGAGAAAAATGATAAATAAGCAATGCATGATCACTATTGGAAAAAATATTATTAGCGACGCCCTCAAGCGTCGCTAATAGTAACCAAAAGCGTCGCAAATGCTCATTAGCGACGCACAAATAAGCGTCGCCAAATGCATCGCTAAAAGACGTGTCGCAAATACTATTAGTGATGCACACCCACTATGCGTCGCTAAAAATACCTATTAGCGATGCCCTTGGAGCGTCGCTAACAGGGCCCTTTAGCGACGCTCAATGTGCATCGCTAATAGTTTTTGCTCTGATTTAGCGATGAATTTGAAGCGTCGCTAAAAATTGTTACTTGTCTTTTAGCGACGCATGTATGTGCGTCGCTAAAAGTTGTGTTTTTTTTTTTTTGGCCCCTTTTTTGACCTGAATTATTTGTTTTATTTTTTGTTTTATTCCTGTTTAAACCTCTATCAATCATCCTGATATATAATAAAATCCAAACATTCTGAAATCAATATATTAAAAGAAAAATAGATTTATATATATATATATATTAGACTAATTACTTACATTTATAAAAGTACAATTTAACAATAAATACAAAAATAAAAAATTGTCTCAGAAAATGTAATTACAAATGTACATAAAAAGAAAAAAAAAACAAAGAAAAATAAAAAGTCCCAATGCAAAACAGAAAGACGGCGACGAAATAATCCCGATCAATCTGAAATAAAGATAAAATGATATATATTAGAACACTTATTAAATATATATAAGAATGAATATATTATTTTTTTTCCATGCATAAATAGTAAGAACAACATAAAGTATCATAAGTTGCAAACCACTAATCCAAACCGATTGCCATAAGTTTGTGGTAGTTTGTGAGTTGTGTGATGGGGTTTCGAGATAGTTAGGCGGATATCCGGTATTTTGGTCCGTCAAAACCCCAAAATGGGCCTTTGTGGAGCAAAAACTTGCAAAAGTTTATAACCGGGCATCCGAACCGAGTGCCATAAGTTTTTACAAGTCTATTTTACCATTTGGGAGGTGTGTGATGGGGTTTCAGGGTCAGTAGGCCGATATCTGGCACTTTGGTCCGTCAAAACTCCAAAATGGGCCTTTTGGAGCAGAAACTTGCATAAGTTTCTGACTGGTGATCCAAACCAAGTGCCGTAAGTTCGTGCAAGTCTATTTTATCATTTGTGAGGTGTGTGATGTGGTTTTGGGGTAATTAGGCCGATATTCGGTGTTTTGGTCTGTCAAAACCCCAAAATAGAGCTTTTTGGAACAAAAAGTTGCATAAGTTTCTGACCGGTGATCCGAACCGTGTCGTAAGTTCATGCAAGTCTATTTTATCATTTGTAAGGTATGTGATGGGGTTTTGGGGTAGTTACGCCAATATCTGGTGTTTTAGTCTGTCAAAACCCCAGAATAGGCATTTTTGGAGCAGAAACTTGCATAAGTTTCTGACCGGTGATTCGAACCGAGTGCCGTAAGTTCGTACAAGTCTATTTTATCATATGGAAGGTGTGTGATGGGGTTTCGGGGTAGTTAGGTCGATATCCGGTGTTTTGGTTAGTCAAAACTCCAAAATAGGCCTTTTGGAGCAAACACTTGCATAAGTTTCAAACCGGTGACCTGAACCGAGTGTTGTAAGTTCATGCAAGTCTATTTTATCATTTGTGAGGTATGTGATCGAGTTTCGGGGTCGGTAGGCCGATATCTGGCATTTTGGTCTGCCAAAACCCCAAAATAGAGCTTTTTGGAGCAAAAAGTTGCATAAGTTTGAAACGGGTGATCCAAATTGAGTGACATACGTTCGTGCAAGTCTAGTTTATCATTTATGAGGTGTGTGATGAGGTTTTGGGGAAGTTAGGCGAATGTCCGGTGTTTTGGTCTGTCAAAACCTTATAATGGCCCTTTTTGGAGCAGAAACTTGCATAAGTTTCTGACTGGTGATCCGAGAACCGAGTGCTGTAAGTTCCTGCAAGTTAGTTCATCATTTTTGAGGTGTGTGATGAGGTTTCGGGGTAGTTAGGCGGATATCTGGTGTTTTGGTCCATCAAAACCCTAGAATAGGCATTTTTGGAGCAGAAACTTGCATAAGTTTCTGACCGATGATCCGAACTGAGTGCCATAAATTTGTGCAAAAATATTTTATCATTTGTGAGGTGTATGATGAAGTTTCTGGGTAATTAGGCCGATATCCGGTGTTTTGGTCCATCAAAACCCCAAAATGAAGCTTTTTGGAGCGAAAAGTTGCATAAGTTTCTGACTGGTGATCTGAATCAAGTGTCGTCAGTTCGTGCAAGTCTACTTTATCATTTGTGAGGTGTGTGATGGGGTTTCAGGGTAGTTAGGCCGATATCCGGTGTTTTGGTCCATCAAAAGCCCAGAATGGGCAGTTTTAGAACAGAAACTTACATAAGTTTCTGACCGGTGATCTGAACCGAGTGCCGTCAATTCGTGCAAGTCTATTTTATCATTTGACATGTGTGTGATGGGGTTTCGGGGTAGTTAGGCCGATATCCGGTGTTTTGGTCCATCAAAACTCCAAAATGGGCCTTTTTCGAGCAGAAACTGACATAAGTTTCTGACCGGTGATCCGAACCAAGTGCCGTCAATTCGTGTAAGTCTATTTTACCATTTAGGAGGTGTGTGATGGGGTTTCGGGGTAGTTAGGTCGATATCCGGTGTTTTGGTCCATCAAAACTCCAAAATGGGCCTTTTTGGAGCAAACACTTGCATAAGTTTCAAACCGGTGATCCGAACTGAGTGTTGTAAGTTCGTGCAAGTCTATTTTATCATTTGTAAGGTGTGTGATGGGGTTTCGGGGTCAGTAGGCTGATATCCGACATTTTGGTCTGTCAAAACCCCAAAATAGAGCTTTTTGGAGCGAAAAGTTGCATAAGTTTGAAACGGGTGATCCGAATTAAGTGTCGTAAGTTCGTGCAAGTCTAGTTTATCATTTGTGAGGTGTGTGATGAGGTTTTGGGGTAGTTAGGCGAGTATCCGGTGTTTTGGTCCTTCAAAACCTTAGAATGGGCCTTTTTAGAGTAGAAACCTGCATAAGTTTCTGACTGGTGATCCAAACCGAGTGCCGTAAGTTCGTGCAAGTTTATTTTATCATTTGTGAGGTGTGTGATGTGGTTTCAGGGTAATTAGGCCAATATCCGGTGTTTTGGTCTGTCGAAACCCCAAAATAGAGCTTTTTAGAACGAAAAGTTGCATAAGTTTCTGACCTGTGATCCAAACCGAGTGCCGTAAGTTTGTGCAAGTCTACTTTATCATTTGTGAGGTGCGTGATGGAGTTTTAGGGTAGTTAGGCCGATATCCAGTGTTTTGGTCAGTCAAAAGCCCAGAATAGGCATTTTTAGACCAGAAACTTGCATAAGTTTCTGACCGGTGATCCGAACCCAGTGCCGTAAGTTTGTGCAAGTCTATTTTATTATTTGGGAGGTGTGTGATGGGGTTTCGGGGTAGTTAGGCTGATATCCGATGTTTTGGTCTGTCAAAACTCCAAAATGGGCCTTTTTGGAGTAGAAACTTGAATAAGTTTCAAACTAGTGATCCGAACCGAGTGTTGTAGGTTTGTGTAAGTCTGTTTTATCATTTGTGAGGTATGTGATGGGGTTTCCAGGTTGGTAGGCCGATATCCGGCATTTTGGTCCGTCAAAACCCCAAAATAGAGCTTTTTGGAGCGAAAAGTTGCATAAGTTTGAAATAGGTAATCCGAATTGAGTGCCGTAAGTTCGTGAAAGTCTAGTTTATCATTTTTGAGGTGTGTGATAAGGTTTCAGGGTAGTTAGGCCGATATCCGGTATTTTGGTCTGTCAAAACCCAGAATAGGCATTTTTGGAGCAGAAACTTGCATAAGTTTCTGACTGGTGATCCGAACTGAGTGCCATAAGTTTATGCAAATATATTTTATCATTTGTGAGGTGTGTGATGAGGTTTCTAGGTAATAAGGCCAATATCCGGTGTTTCGGTCCATCAAAACCCCAAAATGAAGCTTTTTGGAGCGAAAAGTTGCATAAGTTTCTGACCAGTGATCTGAATCGAGTGCCGTCAATTCGTGCAAGTCAAATTTATCATTTGTAAGGTGTGTGATGGTGTTTCAGGGTAGTTAGGCCAATATCTGGTGTTTTGGTCCGTCAAAAGCCCAGAATGGGCATTTTTAGAACAGAAACTTGCATAAGTTTTTGACCGGTGATCCGAATCGAGTGTTGTAAGTTCGTGCAAGTCTATTTTATCATTTGGGAGGTGTGTGATGGGGTTTTGGGGTAGTTAGGTTGATATCTGGTGTTTTGGTCCACCAAAACTCCAAAATTGGCCTTTTTGGAGTAGAAACTTGCATAAGTTTCAAACCGATGATCCGAACCGAGTGTTGTAAGTTCATGCAAGTCTATTTTATCATTTGGGAGGTGTCTGATGGGGTTTCGGGGTCAGTAGGCCGATATCCGGCATTTTGGTCCGCCAAAACCCCAAAATAGAGCTTTTTGGAGCGAAAAGTTGCATAAGTTTGAAACGGGTGATCCGAATTAAGTGCCATCAGTTCGTGCAAGTCTAGTTTATCATTTGTGAGGTGTGTGATGAGGTTTCGGGGTAGTTAGGCGGATATCCTATGTTTTGGTCCGTCAAAACCCTAGAATGGGCATTTTTGGAGCAGAAACTTGCATAAGTTTCTGACCAGTGATCCGAATCGAGTGCCGTAAGTTTGTCCAAGTCTATTTTATCATTTGTGAGGTGTGTTATGAGGTTTTGGGGTAATTAGGCCGATATCCGATGTTTTGGTCTGTCAAAACCCCAAAATGGAGCTTTTTGGAGCGGAAAGTTACATAAGTTTCTGACCGGTGATCCGAATCGTGTGCCGTAAGTTCGTGCAAGTCTACTTTATCATTTTTGAGGTGTGCGATGGGGTTTCAGGGTAGTTAGGCCGATATCCGGTGTTTTGGTCCGTCAAACCCTAGAATGGGCATTTTTAGAACAGAAACTTGCATAAGTTTCTAACCGGTGATCCGAACCGAATGTCGTAAGTTCATTCAAGTCTATTTTATCATTTGGGAGGTGTGTGATGGGGTTTCAGGGTAGTTAGGCTAATATCCGGTGTTTTGGTCCATCAAAACTCCAAAACAGGCCTTTTTGGAGAAGAAACTTGCATAAGTTTTAGACCGGTGATCCGAACCGAGCGTTGTTAGTTTTTGAAAGTCTATTTTATCATTTGGGAGGTGTGTGATGGGGTTTCAGGCTTGGTAGGCCGATATCTGGCATTTTGGTCCGTCAAACCCCTAAAATAGAGCTTTTTGGAGAGAAAAGTTGCATAAGTTTGAAACGGGTGATCCGAATTAAGTGTCGTAAGTTCGTGCAAGTCTAGTTTATCGTTTGTGAGGTGTGTGAAGAGGTTTTGGGGTATTTAGGCAGATATCCAGTGTTTTGGTCCGTCAAAACCCTAGAATGGGCATTTTTGGAGTAGAAACTTGCATAAGTTTCTGACCGGTGATCCAAACTGAGTGCCGTAAGTTCATGCAAGTCTATTTTATCATTTGTGAGGTGTGTTATGAGGTTTCGGGGTAATTAGGCCAATATCCGGTGTTTTGGTCTGTCAAAACCCCAAAATAGAGCTTTTTGGAGTGAAAAGTTGCATAAGTTTCTGACCGGTGATCCGAACCGAGTGCCGTAAGTTCGTGCAAGTCTAATTTATCATTTGTGAGGTGTGTGATGGGGTTTCAAGGGTAGTTAGGCTGATATCCGGTGTTTTGGTCCATCAAAACCCCAAAATAAAGCTTTTTGGAGCGAAAAGTTGCATAAGTTTGAAACATGTGATCCGAATTGAGTGTCGTAAGTTCGTGAAAGTCTAGTTTATCATTTTTGAGGTATGTGATAAGGTTTCAGGGTAGTTAGGGAGATATCTGGTGTTTTGGTCCGTCAAAACCCAGAATAGGCATTTTTGGAGCAGAAACTTGCATAAATTTCTGACCGGTGATCCGAACCGAGTGCCATAAGTTTGTGCAAATATATTTTATCATTTTTGAGGTGTGTGATGAGGTTTCTGGGTAATTAGGCCAATATCCGGTGTTTTGGTCCATTAAAACCCCAAAATGGTGCTTTTTGGAGCGAAAAGTTGGATAAGTTTCTAACCGGTGAGCTAAATCGACTATCGTCAATTCGTGTAAGTCAACTTTATCATTTGTGAGGTGTGTGATGGAGTTTCAGGATAGTTAGGCCGATATCTGGTGTTTTGGTCCATCAAAAGCCCAGAATGGGCATTTTTAGAACAGAAACTTGCATAAGTTTCTGACCGGTGATCCGAACCGAGTGCCGTAAGTTTGTGCAAGTCTATTTTATCATTTGGGAGGTGTGTGATGGGGTTTTAGGGTAGTTTGGTCAATATACGGTGTTTTGGTCCATCAAAACCCTGAAGTGGGCCTTTTTGCAGCAAAAACTTGCATAAGTTTCAAACCGGTGATCCGAACCGAGTGTTGTCAGTTCGTGTAAGTCTATTTTATCATTTGGGAGGTGTGTGATGGGGTTTTAGGGTCAATAGGCTGATATCCAACATTTTGGTCTGTCAAAACCCCAAAATAGAGCTTTTTGGAGCGAGAAGTTGCATAAGTTTGAAACGAGTGATCCGAATTAAGTTTCGTAAGTTTGTGCTAGTCTAGTTTATCATTTGTGAAGTGTGTGATGAGGTTTCGGGGTAGTTAGGCAGATATCCTGTGTTTTGGTCCGTCAAAACCCTAGAATGGGCATTTTTGGAGCAGAAACTTGCATAAGTTTCTGATCGGTGATCCGAACCGAGTGCCATTAGTTTTTGCAAGTCTATTTTATCATTTTTGAGGTGTGTGATAAGGTTTCGGGGTAATTAGGCTGATATCCGATGTTTCGGTCCATCAAAACCCCAAAATGGAGCTGTTTGTAGCAGAAAGTTGCATAAGTTTCTGACCGGTGATCCGAATTGAGTGCTGTCAGTTCGCTCTAGTCAAATTTATCATTTTTGAGGTGTGTGATGGTGTTTTAGGGTAGTTAGGCCGATATCCAGTGTTTTGGTCCGTCAAAACCCTAGAATGGGCATTTTTAGAACAAAAACTTGCATAAGTTTCTAACCGGTAATCCGAACCGAGTGCTGTAAGTTCATTCAAGTCTATTTTATCATTTGGGAGGTGTTTGATGGGGTTTCAGGGTAGTTAGGCTGATATCCAATGTTTTGGTCCGTCAAAACTTCAAAATAGGCCTTTTCGGAGCAGAAACTTGCATAAGTTTCAGACCGGTGATCCGAACCGAGTGTTGTTAGTTCTTGAAAGTCTATTTTATCATTTGGGAGGTGTGTGATGGGGTTTCGAGGTCGGTAGGCCGATATCCGGCATTTTGGTCCGTCAAAACCCCAAAATAGAGCTTTTTAGAGAGAAAAGTTGCATAAATTTGAAACGGGTGATCCGAATTGAGTGCCGTAAGTTCTTGCAAGTCTAGTTTATCATTTTTGAGGTGTGTGAAGAGGTTTTGGGGTATTTAGGCAGATATCCAGTGTTTTGGTCTGTCAAAACCCTAGAATGGGTATTTTTGGAGCAGAAACTTGCATAAGTTTCTAACCGGTGATCCAAACCGAGTGCCGTAAGTTTGTGGAAGTCTATTTTATCATTTTTGAGGTATGTGATGAGGTTTTGGGGTAATTAGGCTGATATCCGGTGTTTTGGTTCGTCAAAACCCCAAAATAGAGCTTTTTGGAGCGAAAAGTTGCATAAGTTTCTGACCGGTGATCTGAACCAAGTGCCGTAAGTTCGTGAAAGTATACTTTATCATTTTTGAGGTGTGTGATGGGGTTTTAGGATAGTTAGGCCAATATCCGGTGTTTTGGTCTGTCAAAAGCCCAGAATGGGCATTTTTAGAACAAAAACTTGCATAAGTTTCTGACCGGTGATCCGAACCGAGTGTCGTAAGTTTGTGCAAGTCTATATTATCATTTAGGAGGTATGTGATTGGGTTTTAGGGTAATTAGGCCAATATCCGGTGTTTTGGTCTGTCAAGACTCCAAAATGGGCCTTTTTGGAGCAGAAATTGTCATAAGTTTCAAACCGATGATCCGAACCGTGTTATAAGCTCGTGCAAGTCTATTTTATCATTGGTGAGGTGTACAATGGGTTTTTGGGGTTGGTCGGCTGATATCTGGCATTTTGGTCCGTCAAAACCCCAAAATAGAGCTTTTTGGAGCGAAAAGTTGCATAAGTTTGAAATGGGTGATCCGAATTAAGTGCCGTAAGTTCGTGTAAGTCTAGTTTATCATTTTTGAGGTGTGTGATGAGGTTTTGGGGTAGTTAGGCAGATATCCAGTGTTTTGGTCTGTCAAAACCCAGAATGGGCATTTTTTGAGCAAAAACTTGCATAAGTTTCTAATCGGAGATCCAAACCGAGTGCCGTAAGTTCGTGCAAGTCTATTTTATCATTTTTGAGGCATGTGATGAGGTTTCAAGGCTTTTAGGCTGATATTCGATGTTTTGGTCCATCAAAAACCCAAAATGGAGGTTTTTAGAGCGGAAAGTTGCATAAGTTTCTGACCGGTGATCCGAACCGAGTGTCGTAAGTTCATGCAAGTCTAATTTATCATTTTTGAGGTGTGTGATGAGGTTTTAGGGTATTTAGGCCGATATCCGGTGTTTTGGTCCTTCAAAACCCCAGAATAGGCATTTTTAGAACAAAAACTTGCTTAAGTTTCAGACCGGTGATCTAAACTAAGTGCCTTCAGTTCGTGTCAATCTATTTTATCATTTGAGAGGTGTGTGATGGGGTTTTAGGGTGGTTAGGCCGATATCCGGTGTTTTGGTCCGTCAAAAACTCCAAAATGGGCCTTTTTTGGAGCAAAAACTTGTATAAGTTTCAAACCAATGATCCGAACCAAGTGTTGGAAGTTCGCGTACGTCTATTTTCTCATTTGTGAGGTGTGTGATGGGGTTTTAAGGTCGGTAGGCCGATACCCAGCATTTTGGTCCGTCAAAACTCCAAATTAGAGCTTTTTAGAGCGAAAAGTTGCATAAGTTTGAAACGGGTGATCCAAATTGAGTGTTGTAAGTTCGTGAAAGTCTAATTTATCATTTGTGAGGTGTGTGATGAGGTTTCGGGGTAGTTAGGTGGATATCCGATGTTTTGGTCTTTCAAAACCCCAGAATGGGCATTTTTGAAGCAGAAACTTGCATAAGTTTCTGACTGATGATCCGAACCGAGTGTCGTAAGTTTGTGCAAGTCTATTTTATCATTTGTAAGGTGTGTGATGAGGTTTCGGGGTAGTTAGGCCGATATCCGGTGTTTTGGTCTGTCAAAACCCCAAAATGGAGCTTTTGGAGCAGAAAGTTGCATAAGTTTCTAACCGGGCATTCGAACCGAGTGCCGTTAGTTCGTGCAAGTCATCCTTTACTTCATAAATTTTTTTTGTGGGACTAACACACTCATAACCATCCTTGACTAATTTTAATGGAGTGCAATAATCAAAATGATTTAATTTTTTTAGTAAAATTCCTAATTACCATAATAAATAAGGAAAAGAAAAAAGAACACCACATAGTTTCTCTGGTAATATATATTAAAACTCCACTTAGTGATCTTTATTCAATTTAGTTAAATTATTAGGAGTAAGAATGCTTGAATGATAATTTAATTATAATCTTACTGTTGTTTAATCATTGCTTCAACAGTTCCACCTCTCCCCACCATCTCCCATAACCGCGGAAGAGGAGGAGAAACCCAACAAAGTCTTTACACAAAAACCATTATTAATTTTGAGCTAAAACTACAAGTATGCCCTTTTTATTTTATTAGTGAGAACAAAAAACGAGAACATTAATTATTCTAATTTTAAGTAGCTTTTTTTATTAAAACTTATCACAACAAATCAAAGATTCAAACTCAATAATTTCTTTAGAGAAAAGCAAGATTCCAAGTTAACGTGCGTCACTTGGGATGTCCGAAAGGTAATAATAGTTTAAGGAATTCAACTCTTCTGTCTGCACTCTAAATAGTCCACTTGTATATATATATATATATGTGTGTGTGTGTGTGTGTGTGTAATAGATGGTGCATCATATAATATTTATATAAAAGAGGAATATAATGTGAAGTGTTGCATGTGGAATACCTTCTGTCATAGAAGATGTAGCTTCCTTGTTATCATGTGCTATATGGGGTTCCTTTTTTATCTCACGAGCTAACTCAAATACTGAAAACTCTTTCTCGCAAGCACTTGAATCAAACACACACACATTAAAATGCATATCTCTTATATGCTCAAATACTACAAAATCTCTAAGACAGAGGCCATGGTGTTGCACAAAATTATCCCAACCTTCTTGGAAGTAAATAAATCATTTGGCACATTTACCAATTTTAACATGCCATGGCCCTTTACAACTTGTTAGAATTGCATTTACCAATTTTACTTTACCTAGTTGTCCACAGAAAGTCGGTGGAATGCACTGTGCAAATTTGAAATTCAGAAAACTTTATTAGAGTGATTGAGTCACTATGAAATGTTGTTACAGTAAGAAGAGAAAAGACACTTGGACTGACCACACACACACACACACACACACAAACACAGATATACATACATATATATATATATAGAGAGAGAGAGAGAGAGAGAGAGAACATACAAGTTCTGTAAGAAAACCAGGCATCATGACCTTGAAAAAATGCCTGGAAATGGGAAGCTTCCTTTTCATCCAAGAAGAAGACATATTCTCACCTAGTTATTGAGTAATCTAAATGAAGCATTAAGCCCTCCTGCTATATAAGTTTGTTATAAATCAAGAAATGTTATGCTCAAACAGGATCGACATAATGTCATTATTAAAGACCTATGAGAAAAATCTGACCTATGACAGCAGATGAGTGTTAATTTAAATCAATATGTAAGTCTCAATCTAGATGCCATATTAAATGTACAGAGCAAGTGTTCCATATCTTAAGAAGGTAAAACTTATCAAAGAAACAATACAATACATGGGATTGGCTACGATGTCACTAAGTTACCAAGAAAAATGAAAAAATGATAAAATTAAAAATCTCAAGAAAAAGAAAATCAAAGTTGAGAAAAAGTATATTTTTACTCATTTTAATAATTTTCGTTTAGCATTACAATTAAACATGCAGAAATATATTTTATTTAAATTTATTTTATTTTGCTTTCAGCTTCAATTATCCATTCAATTTGGTAGCAATTTAGTTTTGTTTGTGCTTTAAATTATCTTATCTATTTGTTTATATTATCAAATAATTAGGAGTTATATAATAATCAACTTTAACATGCATTCTAATAATTAGAAAAACTTTTCACGTGTAACACACGTGTTATTAGACTAGTATATTTAAGGACATCAATGACATGGTCCTAGTTTTGAAGAAGAACAATTAATGACACCTTCTAACAATTCTTTTACTAAAGTGGCATTAGAGAAGAACTAACAACATCTTTCTGCCATTGACAAAGCAAGTAATCAGACTTGAATAATTATAAGTTTTTATGTAACAATCTAATGTGTGAAGACAGTGAAGAAGTTATCCTAAACTTCACCAAAGATTGAAATTAAAAAACGAAAAAAAATTGAAAATAGCAACTCACAAAGTATTGAACAAATAAATATATTAAACAGATAGATTTTCTTTTGTTTTCGGATCAGTAAAATAGTTGGATTCCAAAATAATTTGATTTGAGCTCTTTGCTCTGTTCTATAGGTTACAGATGCAGCTAAAGAGGTCATTGGCAGGTAGTCTAAACATAATATTAATGGAACTTCCGACTTTTGAGTTTCCATAAGTACAAATATCACATCCAAATAATTCCAAACTGAACAGTCAATTCATAATAATAAATTCCATATCGGAACGAATATACAGGGTTCAGATAAGAATTAATTTATGAGTTACATATCAATTCAGAAATTTCATCCAAACTAGTACAAAATCAAAGAACAAGAATAGAGGTTTCCAATGCATAAATTTGGTACAATCTAGATTAGGGAAACAAAAAAAAATCAATGAAGAACAAAAAAAATTGTCGATAATTACACGAATTAGAAACTAAAAGGCTGAAGAATCTGGTCAGTTTTGTTAACTGGTTGCAGATATATACTAAATTGCAATATAATTCATCCAAATTCAACCATACCCAACTGTGTAAATGTGTGAAGGAACTCAATTTATTATTTATACCCAACAGAAGGGGAAAAAATGCAACCAATCACAATTAGCATCAAAATATGTAAAAAAAAAAAAAAAGATTCATAAGTTTATTTTATTTTTTATAACTAGGATTTATCATCCTAACCACAAATCAGATTGATAAAACAGTTGTAAGTCATCTAATAAATTCCTAGCATGGCAATATTCATATTTCTCTAAAAGAAAAAATGCAGAGAGACCCATTTTGACACTAAAAAGAGGAGACATCATATAGATCGGGAAGTGAGTGAGAGATAGGGAGAGAGAGAGAGAGAGAGAGAGGACTTACCGTCAATCGAGGTCATTGTCACCGTCGTCGGAACGTGCTGCCGCCGTCAATGAAACGCCTGAAAGAGAAAAAGTGAGAGAAAAAGAGAGATCAGCTTCTGAATTGAATGACATGGGCGTAGGGCGTTGGGAAAATATTGGAGAGCTATTAGCGACGCACGCCTGAGCGTAGCTAATAGTCTTTTGCACGTCGCCAAATACACACAAAACGCTATTGTTTTACTTGCCATACTATTAGCGACGCCCTGTGTGCACCGCTAACTTTCAATGACGACCACGTACGTCGCTAATAACTGATTTTTACGTTGCTAAACTACGCGCCCCATTTTTTTACGCAGGAAATTATTTTTACATCACCTTTAGCGACGTGTCTCTTGTGCGTTGCGAATACACATTATTAGCGACGCACACACGTGGGTCGCTAATAATGTGCATCGCTAAAACTTCACATTCTTGTAGTGGATGTGTGAGTGTATAAGATCCAAATCACAACAAAGTCTAATATACCTCTAGTAGACCAAGAAGACTGGTAGATGAGTGTGGCAATAAAGCGTGAGTCTTCTTGTGAAAGAAACAGCGCTTGAGAAAACCTAGGCCTCGGACTAAGTTACAATTACATACAAATCAGTTTTCTCAATACAGATTCGCCAATTACAACAAATGACCCCAGGTCCGAACAGTGTTCTATTTTTTGGTACTTAATTTGGTAATTTTGACCCTACCATTAAGTCCATAATGTCGAGAAAATTCAAAATAGATCCTCTCTAGCATTTAATTAGCTACTGGTATCATTAAAGGCAAATTGAGAATTACCCACTATTATGTATCTATATATTCGATACCTTGTTTGATGAAACAGACTCCATCATTGAGTCTATACATAAAAAAAAACTTAGGATAAGAACCCTCACAATCATTGGTTTTCATCCGGTGGCTTAACTAACTCATTAGGACTTATTTAGGATTAGTCCAGTTTGTTCGTTTATTTATTTCGAGGTCCAATTTCCAAAATTAGACTCTATCATTTTGGGTGTTACAGTCGGAAAAAATCCTTTGTTTGTGAATTTAAAGGGATCCCATCTGTCTCCTACATTAAAAATAGGAAGGAACGCCATTGAGAGAGATACAGAAAATGGGGAATCGCCAGCTTGCTTTTAGGCAAGAAACAAGCAAAGCCCATTACAGTTGAATATAAGTAAAGGAAAACTGTAAAGAAATGCAATAAAGAAAATTACTTGGCTTTGTTTCCGAATTACATTCTAAAAGACCCCTTGACATAGGTCAAAATAATAAAGACATTAGAAATACATAACCAAAGAAACAGGCTTGGGGGCTTAGACATAAAGTAGGAAAGTGTTAGGCACCCACTTTGCCTGATCTGAATGAACCAACCTCAAATATTCAATCGCAAGGCTCTTTCAATAAAAATAGTAAGAAATAATAAATAATAATAATAATAATAATAATAATAATAATAATAATAATAATAATAATAATAATAATAATAATAATAATAATAATAATAATAAATAGAGAGAATAAATGCCAAGTAGATGAAATAGAACTTGAATGAAAATAAAGAAAAGCAAATGGGGAAAGGGGAAAAGGATTTGACTCGAGCCCAAAGGCTTCCAACGTATCTATTTAGAAAAATGAATCAAAGTCACGTAGTTCTCTGGTTTACCCTTTTTTATCAAGAATGATAAAAGATGAGAGATCAATTGTATTAAGGAAGACTGATAAGGGTTTGAGATACGTTCCTTATTTAGTATGGTAATCGGGTAGCACTTCGGCTTGGGAAATCCAATTTGGAGTCTTTAATCGGTAGATCTCCAATTTTTTTCTTCAATTCAGAAACCATCACTTCGACAGGGCTTCGACTTACTTTTTGAAGGAACATCATCACTTCGGCAGGGCTTTAGTCTTAGAAGGGTGAGAGTTCTTAGAGAGAGAACTCTAGGACTATACTAGTAACATAAAGCTATGGAATTGTGTGTTCTAAAGTAAAGGCCAAGGGGATCTATTTGTAGGCAAAATATGGAGATTCAATCCAAGGGCCTAACCCGAAAACGGAAAGTTAGGATCATATCTTAAGTGATAATTATGGGATTAAATAAATAAAAAATCAAATAATTATCCAAAAGGATGATTATCCAAAATAAATGAATTAGAAATTAATTATAACAATATAAGAACCAATAGAATTGATGTCTACTTGTAAGACCCAATGAGAATTAAGAAAAATAGAATTTACTTGGAAATAAACTCTTAAATGCAAACGTTCAGGTTCAATGTATCTTCGTTTAAGGAAATATTTAGCAACCAAATTTATAGAAACTCTAGAAATGGAAAGTCCTAATTATGCCTAAATAAACGACTATCACTCAAGATTACCAAATTGTCTCCAATTCGGTAGAGAATCTCTAGATTGCCAAAAAAAAATGTGAAATAACCAAAATGCCCCTCAAGGCATGAAAAGGTGCCTAATTTATTACCAAATGGTTAAGATTACCAAATTACCCCCCATATGGGTAAAATGATATAAAAATTATGAAAATGCCCCTCTAGTGCCCAAAAATCTCTACTGAGGATAGGATTGTGCCAAAATTACCAAAATGCTCTCCAAAGGCAAAACAATGTCAAAATTACCGAAACGCTCCTCGATGGGCAACAGTGGCTCTATCTTGAAGAGTCCTTCTAGGAATGGGACTTTGTTGAGAAATTCCTACTAGGAGTTAGACTTTGACAGGAGAGTCCTACTAGGAATGGGACTCTAACATAAGAGTTCTACTAGGAGTAGGACTATATCAGAAAGAGTCCTACTAGGAATGGGACTCTGTCCGGAAGAGTCCTACTGGAAATGGGACTCTGTCCGAAAAAGTCCGACTAGAAATAGGTTTCTTGTCATAATCACCAAATTGCTCATGTCACATCCCAAACCCCGCCTAATGTAGATTAGTGATAATGACTAGCCAGTTAGGCACTTCACTAATACACTAACTTTGTTTAACATATCGATGACATGTCTAACCAAAGCCTCTTTACATTTTCAAATAGATTGCATTCAGTTATATAAAGTTATGTAGTAGAAATCTGAGTTTGTAAAAAAATTTGTTTGAATGTAGTCACACTCGGCAAAATATAAGTAACATAACATCAAAGATAAAATAATATAAGTCAAACATTACATTATACATGAATATTTAAACTAATACATCATCGGTGAATATCATTCACATTCCATTCATACTTTAACCTATCACATCAGTCTACTTTTTATCACTTTAGGTTGCTATCTCTATGGTTGGGATACTAATCCTCTCTTGGCTAGAGTCTCTGGTCATCTTAACTTACTAAAATCTGGATCTGTAACTTCTTAGTCATTCCTAAAAAGATGCAGGATAAAACCTTGTAAGCTTAATGAAAAGCTCGTGACTAACACCGGTTCTTTATCATCGGTTTTCAGGGAAAATCCCTTTTTGTAAACGTTCATGGATAGCAATATGAAACTGAATTGAAAGCTACTAGCATTCTTAAAATATAAACATATAACTGAGAGTTACAAGGTATATAATTGAAATCATGCAAGAGTTTACGCTAGATAGTTTTGCAAATTAAACATGATATCGTAAAATCTGATACTTGTGAGCAAATAAACAAGCCACACTTTCTAAAAATGTTGTCCCATAGGACACTGGGTTGTCAAATGGTGACCTATAAACTATAGCTATAAAACATTTTGTGCCAATAACTATAAGATATGTCCTTGTGGACCTATGCTAGTCACTTGGGCGATTGTATGCAATCTAGAGCTCGAAGCTTACATGGCCTACTAGATTTAGACTCCCAACCAAGTCGCTTACCAGATTCAAACTCCTAACCGAGTCATTTATATAGACTCTTGAAAACTCTACCGGATCTTAACCCCCGACAAGGCCTGTTGGGCACATAAAAGTTGCAAACATACTTGAAAAACATTCTTTACGCTATCCATACTATAAAACATTTAAGGAGATGTTACTTAAAAATATGCAATTCAAATATTTATCTTACACTAAAAATAGTCATGCAATCGAAACATTTAACATTATAGTTTGAAATATGTTATAAAGTTGAAAGAATTGCATGTAATGTTATAAAGCTATAAGGAACTGCATTTCATGAAAACTTCTCTACTTCAAGATTCAGGGTTACTCACCAGTGGTCGAGTGTCCATAGTTACTTGCTTACTCGTTTACTCGACTTGCCTTAGCATTCGTCTTATCTCTATTTCCTTGTTAGTGACCCTAAATCTTGGATTAGAACTCATTGGGGCTATATCAGTACATATCTCAGCTTAAATCTACACTTACTTAATGTTATTAGTCTCTTCTAAACTTAATCTTACTTATTAGAATTCCTTCATGGTCTTTAGTTAGGTTTTCTAACACTTCGTAGTTCATCGTGTGGCTTAGTTTAGCCTTTCGGACATCTTGGTCATTTGTCCTTTATGTGTCTAACATTGTTCGGTGTTTTACTTACCTTAACGGACTTTATTTTTTAGTCTAGAGCATAAGGGAGTCCTTCTTTTAGTTTTTGAATTTATCTTATTGTTTAATTAAGCCTTGAGGGTAGTTTGATAATTTTACCGTTCATAACCTGTGTCTTAGGTACTCAATTATCCCAAACAGAGTTCATTTTCAAACTCAGAAGCTTTTATATACGTTGGTATAGGTTTCTCTTTACTTTCTATACTTTTCTGATAGCTTCATCAAGTCTAAAAGATGTATTTGTCATTTTTTTATTTGTTTCGATGTTCTGTTTTTCCTAAACGAACATCATCATTAGGTCCAAAATGTCAAAGATAATAAATGTAGGCTTTTCTGGATCTTAATTAGCCTATCTGTGGCTTATATTAAGTCAGGGGCATTTTCATAATTTTACACTTTCATGCAGGACCATGTTTGGGTAACCGAATGCTCAGTTTGGCCTCACTATTAGGTTTAGAGCGTCTGAAAATGTTAAATATGTTATTTTCTATATTTTTCCAGTTTGATTAGTAGCCCATACAATGTCAAGGGCAGTTTGGAAATTTCACATTTCTAGGTATCCGTATTTTCGGTAACTCCCCCACTTTTGAGTCCGGAACGTCGAAAAATGTTAAGGTAGGTACTTTTAAAGTCATCAATGTTTAATTGGTAGCTTAATTAATGCATTAGGACGCAATTGAAATTATTCTAGTTTGCACGTTCGTATTTTTCGGGGACTAATTTTATAAATCGGACTCCTCCATTGAGTCAGGAATGTCCAAAAACATTGGGTTAGACTCTTTCTGCATTTTAATTAGCCTTCGTTTGACCTATTTTTGGCTTAGGGCCATTTTAGTAGTTTTCTTCAATTTAAAAGGATTTCAAATTAATTTTTAATTATTTTTGGGAATAATTTGTAATTACTCTAAAATTATGGGGGTTAAATGTAATTTTAGAAAATTCATAACTAAATCATCTAGTCCAGTCTCAAGGTTAGTGAACTGGTTCAAATCAGACGAGAACCGACTGGTTCAGTTGGTTCATTGTGTCATTATGGCATCATGACGACGTCACCCCCACTTAATTGAAACAACATCGTTTAAATTAAGCTAGGATCTGTTTTAATACGGGTCAACCCAGACCCGTCAATTGACCTGAACTGACTGTTCATCGTGTTCCCCACGCAACCATTGCTCTTCACTCTAAAACCCTAATTTCAATTTCTCCTATTTTGTACACTTTTTGCAATCTTTTCAATCTACTTTCACTAACTCTTGGCTTCTAGGAGTCTAAGCTTCAATTTAGCATTGTTTTTATAAGTCAAACCAAGCTCCACAGCTTGATTCGAACCCTAATGGCTAAAACGGATAATTTTAAATATTTCACTCATTTCTTCACCAAATTGACTATGGTTTGGCTTGTTGAAATCCCTAGATCATAGGCTTTAAAATCCCTGTTTTGGAAATTAGGTTGGGTGTTTGTTTTAAAAGATTCAGTTTCGGGACCGAAACTTGTAACTTACGATTTGGAGTTCTTCCTTAGAGCTTTTTAATTGCTCGTTCAGTGTTTTGGAACCCTTATGACATCTATTTTCAATCACAAGCAATGAATTTTAGTTTAGGCTAGGTCGATTCAGACCCAATTTCATAGTGGTTTGTTAATGGCGATCTGTGTGTTTTCTATTGTTTTGGGGCCCCTTTGAATCCTTGTTTCCCCTCTAAACTATTGTACATCAATAACATGATTCATATATGTATTCTAGATTGATAAATTTGAAGCACAATTTGAAAGTTTTTAAAGAGAGAGTTTTTTACCTGTTTTCTCTCTTTTATATTTGGTTTCTTCTTCCCCCCTCATCTAGCCGCCTTTGCATCTATATTTTCCTTCTCTCGCCCTTCCTTCTAGGGTTCTTAAGTTTAATATATATGTATGGATATATACCTAGCCATCTCTTTCTTCTTCTCTCTCCACCATTTTTCTCTTCCAATCGAATTTCGTACTTAAGACGGCAACCGTACTACTACAGCAGTCCCTCTCCCCTACACTCTTCTTCTCCTACACGTTGTCATAGTAGCCCACAATAGCCTCACTTACATTTACTCTTCTTAACTCCTAGCTGCACGCACACACATACATTAACACACGATTCCTTTTTTTATATATATATATATTCAAGAATATATGTATATGTTTTGTATATATTCCGTATATATATATATATATATATATATATATACGTCCGTGTATGTATTCATATACATGTATTTATATATGTATATATGTGCATACATATGTTCATGTATACATACTTGTATTTTTTTCCACATACGTGTGCATGTGTATATGCACTCATGTGCTTCTTCACACTACTTTCGTTATGCCCGTGATGTACCAACTACATTTATATGTATGCATAGGTGTTTATTTTATGCATTCTGATTATATTATTTAATAATTATTTATTAAATAATCATTCAATATTTGATGTATTATTTTTCATCTTAAATTGGTGATATATTGATCACATTATCCATTAGTCTTACTAACCTAGATTAGGTTAAGTTGACTGTAGATAAGCGTTGACTTTGAGTTAGGTTGACTTTTAACCCTACATAGACTGGTCTGGTTAGGATTAGTGTTGACTTGACTTTACTTTGAGTAATGGCCTAACTAGGGTTATAGCCTATTGTTAAGTTGGGTTAGTTCTTAACCCTTGTTTAGGTCACATTGCTACTTTGTGTTCAATGAATTTGGAAAGCTTCTTCTATGACGATAGTTCTCGACACATTATGCTTAATTTCCAATTTTGATGGAGATGGGTGTTATAGCTCTTACTCAATCAAGGGTAGGTGTCTATAGTCATTGAGTCTGGGATGCCCAAAAATGTTGGAAACAGCTCTTCTTGCATTTTAATTGGCCTTTAGTACATCGTTTTTAGGCTTAGGGATAAAATAATAATTTTACCCATTTATTTAAGGGCATTAAAACAATTTTAAATTATTATCCTGGGGCTTAATATAATTTTCATATAATTTTAGGGTCAATTTATAAATAAAAAAGTTTTGGTTTATTAAATTGGCTCAAAACCCACTGGTTTGAGTTTTAGAATAGTGAACCAGTCTAAAATAGTGAAATTAAAGGACTAAGGTGAACTATATGCATGACGTTAGGCAGAGTAATCAAAGGCTTTAGGCTCTCATTGACAGGATGTGCTATATACCTTCCATGGTCGTTCAGGAAACGAATCACGGTCAAATGGTACGGTGACAATCTTTTTTATATACCTCACAGGGTACCATCAGAGGCTTTCCCTAGTAAAACTGGTAAGAGGTCAAGGATTGGAGGGCTTTTACCGGAATTCCTAGCAGTAAGGAACGAATAGGGGTGCAGGCTAACAGTCGTTTAAGGGGTAAAATGGTATTTAGTGCATATACATATCTCATGATGTGAAGTGTGTGCTTTGTATTCCAATTAAATTCATTAGTACATGAATTACATATATCCAGTTTCTATTCAAGCAAGAAATAAATAAGATAATACATTAATTAAAATACATAAGAACAATGAAAGTCTTGTAGATGAACATAAGAATGAGTCTAACTCTCTTAGTCCCTCGCAGAATCGTCAATGTGAGCACTAACGCCAAAAGATGAATCGAACAACTCCGAATTTTAAAGTCTGCTCCCTTGATATGGGAAGGGAACACTCTCTTTTTGGACTAGGGGTCTACATTAAATGCACAAAAGAGTCGTCAGCTTGTTTTAGGCTAAATAACAAGCAAACTTGATACAACCCATGAAAAATGCATGTAAAAAAGAATAGCAAAGAAAACTGAAATTACAATGCTTTGGTCCTATTTACATTTTAAACCCCTTGACATGAGTTAAAATAAAATAAAACAAAACTAGTTTATAATGAACCAAAGAATTCCGAATTTGGGAGTTAAAGTACGAGATGAGAAGGGGTTAGGCACCCATCCCGCCCAGTCCGAATGGACTGGCCTCAAGTGTTCATCCACAAGTCTTATATTCCCAAGATAATGAGTGAGTATTCAAAGATAATGATAATAATGACATGAACGAATAAAATAAACGGAATACATAAAGTAAATAAACCAAAAGAATAAGTAGAAGTAGAGATTGACATGAATAAAAATAAGAAAAAGATATAAAGTAAATGAGCTTGAACTCCTTAAATTGAATCTTTAATGGTGTTGAACCGCTTTTTCAATGGATTAGAACTATTGCTTGTGTAGAACAAAGCTTCAAATAATATAGAAAAGAGAAAGAGAAAGAGAGAGAGAATTATTGCAGCAGCATTTGGCTTTTTAATTTTTTTGTCTTTGTTTATAGTGGCCTTATAGGAAAAAAGTAAGGAGGTTTGATCCAAGGGCTTATAATGAATGGTCAAGATTAATGCTTAATGTGCAAGCAATTTAGATAGAGAAATTATTTTGCGCACAAATTTAGGGAAAATCCTATGGAAGAACGAAGAGAGGAAAATTGGCAAGTATTTGGTACATGAATCTAGGCAAATCCCTTGCGATAAGGAACGAAGGGAAATAGGCAAGTATTTAGTAGACAAACCTATATTTACTGTATCGTTCCAAATTCAGTAGAGAATTTAGGGACAAGAAAATTACAAAAATGTCACTACAGCCTTAAAAAGTCAAAATTTTCCCTAAAGGATAAAATTACCAAATTAACCCTATATGAGTAAAATGACATGCAAATTACATGTATATCCATGAATGACCAAAATAACCTATATGTGATAGAAATATTCTATAATTACCAAAGTGTCCTTCAAAGGGCAAAATTGCACCAATATTACAGAAATATTCCTATGTTAGGTTTGTAACCACAGCGGAAGCGATTTCAAAAATCTATTTAGATCTTTTTTTTCTACATGAATCATACAATCTTGAAAAAAGGGTTAGAATTACCGTGTTCTTGATAATCTTGATTGTTGAAGAAGCCTTTTTGAAGAGATTGATGCAATCTTCCTTCTCTTACTTCTCTAGTTCTTCTCCTCTTTTCCCTTAGGCAAACTATATCGCAAGAGAGTAGGCTGCCTCTTATTTTTGTTTAGCACAAAAACTTATGATAAACGACTCCCTACATATCATATATATATATATATATATATATATATATAGGGTTTAACCTAATTAGGGTAAGAGAAAGGATCTAGTGGGTCTCACTAAGTTAGCTTCCAATTAGTCAATTAAACCTTAATTACCTCATAATTAATTTTAATTGACTAATTAATTTCAATTAACTCCACTATATAATTGAAATTGCACTCCAACTTAGTAGAATAGAGTAAACCCATATACACTACATGGATACTAATAATCAGGGTTCCATATTATACTATCAAATTAATTCTCTAATTATTTTAAGAACCTAATTCAATAATTCTTAATCACTTACAATGGGTCATCATTTCAATAAACAATTTACTGAAAAGACCGGATCCAGATTTCAGTGATTAACCCATTGAATTAGCACAAAGTTGATATCCATCTCTCTAATATATAGAGTGTAGATTCCATCTTGAGAATATGTGTTCTCACAGTCTAAATAATGACTTCCCAAGATACCGAGGTGTTGATCTAAAAAACCTCACTCATTGGTAACTCAAAGTCATCACTATTCAGAACTAGAGTTCACTATCCTCTCAGGATTAAAATCTTACTGCGAATAATGAATAAGAAACTTATCAAAAGTGACAGTTCCAAATGATGCGTTTCTTATAATCCAGTTCAGTGTATTCCCAATACACCAATATAATAACCTAGAGTCCACTACTCCGATGGTTAAGATAAACCACCTTATCACATAAAACTGTATTACAGCTTTACAGATAAGATGTCCAGTCTTATCAATAGCCGCGAACAATTCTAGAATTACCTATAGAAGCAATTCATATCTCCTGTGTATAAATCTCATTTATACATATAAACTACTCCTAATAACAATTAAAGGACTAATTATCTAATGATATAAAGCAACATCCAAACATATGGTAATATGAAACTCAATAATAAATCAAATCTATTAAATAATAATATAATGTCTTGGATATGAGGGCACACATCCTAACACACTAATATTTCATAATTGTTCTTGTGTTAATTTAATTAATTAACACAACTTAACTTGCCATCAATTATTGTTCTTGTCATCCAATTTAATGGCTATGGCACTAACACTTGCATTATCTCCAATTCATAGTCTAATCACCTCAATTAAACTACCTGTTATCCATTTAGGGCTAGCCTACAATGATAATTAACACTAGTCTTTGAGGTGTCCCAAATGTATGTCTAGATGGTATCTATGACCCAAAGGGGGTGAATAGGTAATAGCACAAGATTAAACTCAATATCATCGATTAGAATTGGCATGCAATTAATACAATCAATTAACAAGAAAAATAATTAATTATCATGTTAAGATTATCAATTAAGTAAAAGCATATGTGCATTAATCAATCTAAAAATTGAAAACTTGTAAAAGAGATAGATAAGAACAAAACAATTTGGCAACAAAGACACCATCACAAATCAATCAATTTTTTATGGAAAACTCAAGGGATCTAGTCCAGATGAAAAGTCCACTAGAGATGCTCCAATCAATTACAAACTTTTAATGACTTGGCTGTTAAATCCCTCAAACCATGTTCATCTCTCCGAATCTGATATGTCTTGAATCCACAAGTGCTTCTACAATTAGAAACTCTGCTACAACCATGAATATCTGTGGGTGCCAGCAGCAAAAAAAAAATCCTTTTTCTGTGGATTTAAAGGGATTTTGGCTCTCTCCTTCCCTAAAAGTGGAAAGGAACGCCTTTGAGAGACAGAGAAAGATGGGGAATCGCTAGCTCGTTTTCAAGGAAAAACTAGCAAACCCTTTACATACCCTTTACATATTGTAAATCATGATACATATAAAGGAAAAGCGAAGAAAATAAAATAAAATGGATCACATCGCTTTGATTGCTAAATACATACTAAAAACGCCTTAACATTGGTTAAAAGAAATTGAAGTGTTGATCAACACGAAACCAAATATTTGGAGTTGAGGGCTAAGGTATGGAGTGGGAATGTGTTAGGCACCCACCTTGTAGAGATTCAAAATTTTGAAATGGAAAAAAAAAAAAATTTTAAATGTGAATATGCATGTATGTATGTATGTATGTATATATATATATATATTAAACATGTATGATGTGTATACTGTCCATGTGTATGTGTGTGTGTGTGTATATATATATATATATATATCCAATGTATTGTATGTATGTATCTGTAGTGAGTTGTATATATATATATATATATATATATATATATACACACATATGCTAAAGGGGAGTGCATGACAACCACTGTGTGTGTGTAGGCTGCAGTGAGTGTGTGTGTGTATGTGTTGTGTGTATAATATAATATATACATATATATATATATTGAAGAAACCAACAATGTCAACTTGCATTCAACGCAAGCTGTGATGGACAAGAAGGAAAGTCAGAAAATGGGGTGGGAAGAGAGAGAAAGAGGGAGAACCAAGAGGGAAGAGAGAGATTAGATTGGGCAGCTAGGAGTTTATGTGTATATCTGTAGGTATACGTTGAGTGGGGAGAAGACAGAGAAGAAAGGACCAAGTGGAAAAGGTGTGGGCATTGGGAGATGCTCAGAGGGTGAACCAGGAGGGAGAAAGAAAAGGAGAGGCACTGCAACACCGTGAAAACCAGAAAATAGGTAGCCCAGGTTCAGTTCTATTTTTCAATTTCAAATCATGATAGTTAGATTAAATCATAAGGTCTTGTAGAGCATGAAAAAAGGAGATTAATACAAAAAGAATCGACTGAAATGGTTGAGAGATGACCGAGATATCCACGGTTACAGGTCATGAGTGTGGGGATCGGGTTTTTATATTTTATGTATCAAGCTCAAAACAAATGATGGGAAATAGTTGGGATGGGTTGTAGGGAGAGGTCTGAACAAGTTAGAGTAAAGACAGTAGGGGAAAAAGCTCAAAACTTCAAAAACGAAGTTGGCCGGAGCCACTGATCTTCCCATTTTCGTGAAGATCTAATGAGCCAAATCAAAAACTAACTCTAGAAATGGAATCTACATGAAAAACTAAAGGAAATCACATTTTAAAAACACTGAAATCTGATCGGAACAGTGTCGCCGGCACCGGAGAAGACGCTTGAACCCTACTGGAAAGTCGGGGAAGAAGGGTACTGTTCAAGGGTGTTGGGTCGGGTCGGATCGGGTTAAGACCGACCCACCCCCACGTGTCAACCGTATGTTAAAAATTTAAAATGGCATTGGGGGTGTTTGTTACAGGTTTAGTAAATTGGAAATCGAAATTGAAATTAAAAGTAGGGATATCTTATCCCTGGTTTGAGACTCAGCCACTATTTGGCTATGCGGATTTGGAATAGGAAATTTTGAAATTTTGATTTAACCCTAGAACTTTGAGAAATCCTAATTTGACCCCCAGAACTTTTAAAAATTATAGTTTGACCTTGAATAAAATATTAATTAATTATTAATTTAATTTAATTAATTAATTAGAAGTAAAAGAAAATTACTAAAATGCCACTAAGTCAAAAAGCAGTCAAACGAACTCCGATTAAAGTAAAAAAAATAGTGAATTTTTATTATTTCGAACATTTTGGACTCAACCGTGGAGTCCGATTTGTGAAAAGGGGTCTCGGGATATAAGGACCCATAAAAGTACAAAATGATCATTTTGCCCTTTTTAGCTCGGGTGTCCAAATTGAATTCCGCGAAAGCCTAAATCGACTTTCTTCGACGTTCCGGACTCAATGGAAAAGTCTATTCTGGCAAAATAAAAACTCAAAAAATAAATACATAAAATTTGATGAATAGCATAATTCAAGTAGCAAATGGACTGAGTTACATTTTATGATTTTAGGGACACTGAAAGGTAAGGAGAAGGCGGTCTGACCTTCTACATTCTCGCTGTTTGTTCAATTACATTGTGAGCATGATTTCTTAGGGTTGAGACCAACCCATCCGATATGATATTTTGCTGAGTAAGAAATAGGATTAAGTTTAGCAGTAATTGCCATGTTGACTTAATGATTCACATATTTGTTTGATTGTTTAAGTGCTTATGTATTTCCTGTTATCTTCTGAAAGTTTGATTAAGTGAATGATGTGAATTATGATTATATGCATATTCCATGTGTTGGCACAGTGTATGATTTATGTTTTTAGAGAATTGTCGAGATTGTGAATATGAAAATCAAGCATGTGGTTAAATTGATTATTCATGATATGTAGACTTGTAGAAGAAGCCTTGTGATTTAATGTCATTGTCGCTTCAAGTAGAATGTGCATCACTTAAAGCATGCTTCATGTGTTGATATATTGTTTAGTAGAGATTGCATTATCGCATGGTGGAATCAAGGCATATTGGCATAGTGTGATTCCTTGAAAGCATGGTGTGGGTTGAGCACGTGGTGCTGTGCATTATGAGGGTGTAGATCCTATGGTGAAAAACCAAAAATCGGCCATTGGTACTCACATGCCAACGGGCTTCGGACCGTGAAGCGAGACATATTGTGGTACTTGCAGGCCAACGGGGAAGGACCGTAAAGCAAAACATGGGTGTGGTATGGATTTTGCATGGGTGTGTCACGCATACTGTTCATGTACTGCATTGATGATATTGGATGACATGTAGATATAAATGTACACTTGCACATGCCACGCCTTAATTTCATTTCTCGCATTAGCATTATATTATACCAGTAGTTGAGCTGACCCATTCGTGGGATACCATATTACAGATGACGCCCCTGCTACGTGAGACTTGATGACACCTTAACAAAAGAAAAGGAAGGAAACTTGGAATTATAATTGGCCCTTGGGGCACTTTGAGATGTAAGGGCTTAAGCCCATATTGACATGAACAATTTGTTTTCTGGACTGTACTTTACATTTTATGTGTTGATGAGGACGGATGCCTATCTAGTTGAACCCTTTAAATTGTCATTTATTTACTTTTCTTGTTTTATATTGCTCACCCCGGGTTCGTAGAAATTCAGGGCGTGACACACCTCACCCGATCTAAATGAATCGGCCTCAAAACATTCATATACAATGATATTTCATTAGAAAAAGAAGGTGTAGAAATATAAACGATAAAGAATAAATGATCTCGCATAATAAAATATATAAAAAAATAGAAAATAAATTCAACTCAAGCTAGAAGGCTTCCTGCGTATCTATTTTAGAAAATAAAATTAGAGTCACAAAATTCTCCGATTTACCGTCTTTTTCAAAAGTGATAAAAGAAGCAAGATCAACCGAATTAAAGAAAGCTATTAAGGGTTTGAGATGCATATCTTGCTTAGGTCATGGTAGTCGAGTAGCACTTCGACTTAGAAAATATGATTCAGAGTCTTCATTTCGGTAGATCTCCAACTTGCTTCTCTTATTTAGAAATCGAAGCTTTAGCAGGGCTTCGGCTTACTTCTTAAAGGGAGGACCGTCACTTCGGTAGGGCTTTGGTCTTGGAAGGAAGAAGAGTTATTAGAAAGAGAACTCTAAGACTATACTAGCTCTCTAAGTCCCTAGTGGAATCGCTATTGTGAGAGCATGCGCCAAAAAAAAGACAGACAATTTGACTTTTTATCCGCTCCCTCAAGGTAAGAAAGGAACACCCTCTTTTCGGATTGGGGTGTACATGAATACTCAAAGGAGTTGCCAACTTGTTTTGGGCTAAAAAAAAAAAAAAGCAAACCTATCACAATCCATAGAGAATATATGTAAAGGGAGTAGAAAAGAAAAACTGAAATTACATTGTTTTGGTCCTATTTACATTCTAAACCCCTTGACGTGGGTCAAAATAAAGTAAAGCAAAACTAGTTTACAATGAACCAAATAATTCTGAATCAGTTAGCTAAGGTACGAGATAGGAAGGGGTTAGGCACCCATCTTGTCCAGTCCGAATGGACTAGCCTCAAGTATTCATCCACAAGGCATAAATTCCATGACATAAATAAAAGATAGAAGTTAAAAGATAAAAAAACATATAATGATAATGATTACATGAACGAATAAAGTAAATAAATCAAATGAAAAGAGTAAAGAGAGAGATTATGATAACATGAATGAATAAAATAAGAAAAAAGACATGAAGTAAATAAGATTAAAGGAAAGATTAGATTCTAGCCCATGAGGCATCCTATGTATCTATTCAGATAACGAAATCAGAGCTAACGCAGTTCTCCAATTCAATTGATTCTATCAAGAGTGATAGGATGAATTGAATTGGGAAAAGAGAAAAATAAGGGTTTGAGGGGGCATACCTGATTATTTGTGTTGAATCAGACAAGGCATGTGCTTGACCTCCTTGGCATTGAACCATATATTATGCAGTACTTCATCTTGAATGAAGTGGAACTCTAGCTTGTGTAGAACAAAACTTGTGTAGAACCTTGACTTAGGTAAAATAGAAGTTTCAAAAATATGGAAAAAAAGAAATATAGAAGAGAGATAATTATTGGAGCAGCATCTAGCTACTAATTTTTCTATCCCTAATTATGGTGGCCCGTCTTATTTATAGAGAAAAAGTAATGAGATTTGATCCAAGGGCTCACAATGAAACCTATAAATAAATGGCCAAGATTAATGCTTAATGAGCAAGCAAATTAGATTAGGAAGTTATTTGGTGCACAAGTAAAAATAATTCCCTAAAAATAAGGAGCTGACTTTGAAAATTACTTGGGAACAAGGAATGAAGGAAAATAATCAAGTATTGGTGCACAAATCTAGGCAAATCCATTGGAATAAGGAAAGGAGGAAAATTGGCAAGTCTTAGGTGCACACCTATATTTACTATATCACTCGTAATTCAGTAAAGAATTTAGGGACAGTGTAATTACAAAAATGCCACTAAGATATAAAAAGTCAAAATTGTCCGTCCCTGAGGGCCAAAACTACCAAATTAACCCTATATGGATAAAATGGCATGGAAATTACTTGTATGCCTATAAATGACCAAAATAACCTATATGGGATATGATTATTTTATAATTACCAAAGTGCCCTCCAAATGCCAAATGATGCTAATATTACAAAAATAACCTTAGAAGGTGGGAAACCTTTAGAATTTACCAAACTACTCCTAAAGGGTAAGGAAACACTAGAAATTACCAAAATGCTCTTAGTGAGCATTATGACCAAAATACCCTAAAGGGTCCTAATGTGTCAAATGACCAAAATTCCCTTAGTAGGTGAAATGATCAAAACGCACTTGGTGGTCATAATGACCAAAATGCCCTCTATAAGCAAAATATGAAATTACTAAAATATCCCTAAGTGGGACATATTATCGTAACTTCCCAAAAATGGTAAAACTAACTCTATACAATCAAGGGTCTTAAAATGAGGTGTCTACAATGGCATTGTTGAACACCCCTTGAGTGGTGCAGATTTGTGAGACATTGGTACTATAAATAGAAATGTGAAATGTAAATGAATGATAAGAATATGAATATTAATTCCTTGAGACAAATTCAATAAGGAGTGACTGTGAGGTCATAGGGCTTGTGATACCTTGGTTATGAATTAAATAAAAAGAATTAAATTACAGAATAGCGAGAGTGTATGCTAGTGAGATTTCGCTTTTACCTGGTGGATCTATTTGTGATAAGGATGATGCCTCCCTTCGGTTTCAGATTTTAACCTTGCGTGAGTGCAACGCATTGCCAACGAGTTAGTAGCTTGTGAAGCGTCAAACCTTTTGGGCGCCGGTAAAAAAACTAAGTTTTAAGTGTTAGGATTCGACATGAGATAAATGTAGTGGAAACTTAAATCTATGATTGCATGATATAATCTTACACTTCCTGGTGAACTATGTAATGCTTGCTCATAATTATTGTAATTGTTGTTGGTGGTATTATTACTAGATATTGTTCTTATTACTTTGAACGAGAAATGGAGGTGTATCATAAGATTTGTATATATCGACATATTTCATGGTTGAATGTATATTGAATTCCCTCATTACTGTTGTTGTATCACATGGAGTGGTACCTTATTCTCTCAATTATTGTATCTATAACTGTGATCTAGTAGATGGTAATAGTGTGTGCTTGTAATGCATACTGGACATTAGGGATTTTCCTCTTCGGACTTCCATTAGTTTTTGCACGCTGCTTGCTTGTGTGTTTTTGAAAACCCTACTGAGCATTATGACTCACCCCTATTATTTATGGAAATGGCATGTATTGTACTAATGGACGACAACTGCTGGAGTAGTACAAGGTGGATAAAGACCATTGTATTAGTAGGTTTTACATTAATGTACTTATTCATCTATATTTGTAAAGGGTACCTATACCCATCCCAACATTGATGTATATGTGTTTATTGGACCATTAGAGTTAGCTTTATATTTTTTGTGTTGTTGCACCTAATAGTAATCTATTTCGTTTAATTTTACTACGGGACTTGAACAAGTATAAGCAAAAGAACAAACCGAAATCAATTAAGGCAAATGATTTAAAGGAATCGATTAAAAAAATGTCTTGTATTTTATACATATAATTAGGATGATTAGTCCAATCACCCTCCTTTCGAGGTCCCAATGACCCCATGGTCTAGCATTCCGGGTCAGGGTCGTGACAAGTATATCTATTTGGTTTTACTACAAAAACTCATGACAGAGGCTGGATTTATTCAATGAGCTTTCTTTATCTCACCCAATTTCCTCCAACTTTTTAGGTATTTTAGAATAAGAAAAGATAGAGAAATAGTAAGCTCGACGTAGGGAATGAAGCCTAACAATCCGATGTTAGTGACAAGGTTATTGTAGATGCATAGTATGGGTAGGCAAGAAAGTAACTATTTTATGAGATGTTGATGGAAGAAAGGGCAAGACTAGCCTAAGTTGCGGTTATTGAAGAAAAATAAGTGGCTATGGTAGGATGTGTCTTGCAAAAAGAACGTTAAGATACAAAATTAAAAGATTATACTCTGATCAGATATGGTTGCATTTATTCAGATTAATGTATCATTATGAAGTTATAAAAGTGACACTTTCGCAAATAAATAAATAATAAAAAAATCTCATACGACCACTTAATTTTGTTTTGGAGGGCTTCGTGCTAATTGCGCTCCCAAATCCACAAAAGATTTAAAAAAAATTGGGGTGTGGCAACAGTAAAGCTATGCTACTGCTACACTTAAGGCTAGGCTAAATTAAGATATGATAAACTAAACTTAGCTTTGATATTGAATGACATGGGGGCCTTTGCTCATCTTCAAAACTTATTTATATAGATACCTCTAAACCTTGATTATCTTATGTTTTGTATGTTCCCCACCTGGTTGTCCATGGTTTCACATATAATAGCATTAAGCCATGTTGGATGGCCATGTCTTACTAATTGCTAGCACATTACCCATGAACATCTATGCACCCCATATTTTGGGGGAGTGGTTCCTTATTATCTTAGATTGTTTCCACGTATCTAATGTCTTGTCTTTTGAATGTGTTAGTTATGATTTGTAAAGCCTTCAATTGAAGCTGCCATGTGTCTCCCATTTTGTAACATTAAAATCAATTTATTTGGATGTGCAATCATGGCCTCGAGCCCATGGTTGTCCTCATCCTAGACTTTGTGTATTTTTATGCATTCTCTTTGTTGGACATCTTGATCCTTGGTTAATTGGACATCTAAGTTCTAATATTCCATAACAACCTATTGAGTTAGGTAGATGTCCAAGTCTTAACACTTAGATAAGAGTGCCTTGCATTCATAGGTTTTGGCCGTATAATCTCACAATCTGGGAATTTACTCTTTACTTCTTTTTTTCTTGCACGTGTCAACCATTAATACCAACTGGCTAATTTTAACACTTGAGAAAATTATTGTGTTTTGAGCCTAAGGACACAACCATCATGTTGCTTTGTTCACATGGCAACTAATCAACGAGCAAAGTAGGGTAATGTTATCCATACCATAATATTTAACCAATTTTTTTTATTTGCTAACGTGGTTGTTTGGGTGTGTAGGTACAAAGTACCATGTAAACACAAAAGTACCACGACAACATAGCTTAACAGAGGATAACGTCCAACTTGTCCAAAGTAAGGATAGACGCACCTAACTATAGCATCCTCATCTACATACGTTCAAGAGAGGGGAGGACCCTACTAAGAAGGCTCTATTCTTCACGAGGGTCACATACGCCCAACTAAGCCACCCTCGCTATGCGTTCAAGAGATGGGACAACCCCACTAAGAGGGCCCCCTCCCTCACGAGGGTCACATGCGCCCAACTAAGGCACCCTCGCCAACATGCTCTCAAAAAAAGGAAGAACCCCACTAAGAGGGGCCCCTTCCTCACAAGGGTCACATGTGCCCAACTCAAGCACCCTCGTTAACATGCACTTAGGAGAGGGGAGAACCCCACTAAGAGGGCCCCCTCCCTTAAGCAAGCACTCATAAAGGATTATAAGTGTCACTTGTAATCACTACCCCGCTTTCCCTTTATAAGGGCACCCTAAAAGCTTAAAGGCAAGTCTTTGGAGACCTTCAAGTTTGGCACACGGACGTAGCGTAACCTTCACGCGACGCTCCCCATAATACGGGATATTAAGGGTTTTGTGGATTGGTAGATATCGAAACGGACACTCTAGAAAGCTTCACACATCTCACGTGTGGGATTGTTTAGAACTTTTAGAACCAAGAGAGGATTCCACATTAACAAATTCCTATTTTGGACCATAGTGGTACGCGTGTCAATACCTAAGGGCTCATGATGAGAATGCAAAATGTTATATTTTTCTCCCTTAATATTTAGTCTTTTATATCTATTTGGGGCCTAAACGTACTCATTATTCTTATATTTTGATTTAGGATGCAAATGGAGGCTCTAAGTGCAAAACGAAGCTAATTGGGCGATTCTGGACAATTTTAATATCGCTTTGTAATCTGGGCATAACTCTCTCATCCAAGCTCAAATTGAGATGATTCAAGATGCTATAGAAAGCCAAGAAACATTGTCACAACTTTTATGTTTTGAGTGTTCTGCTATTCTGGCTGCATCAAGGTCAAAATCGGGTTTGATGTTGCTGTACCTACACTGCTGACTTTCCTTAATTGTGCGAAATTCTAATATGCAGGTCCACGCAGTTTATTTTTGGAAATTCCAGATCTGGTGCATGACAATTCCAGTTGAAAACACCACTTTTCTAGTTATATTAGGACTTTATTTTATTTTTAATATTTTTCTTAATTAATTAGATTTGGGTATTTTTATTTTAGGATAATATTCAGAATATCTTTAGCAGTTTGATTAGGCTTCAAACACTGAATTAATGTGTAAAAGAAGGAGGAGATCAGATTTGACGTCTCTCTCACTCTCTTCCCCTCTCCCCCTCTTCTCTAATTTCTCCTTCAAGTTTTCATGGCCCTGCGTGGCTAAACTTTTATAATTGGTCGAAAGAAACAAAAGCCTCAGAATTAATAAAACTGTGAGATCTAATTTGTTTCTATTGTTCAATGTATGCTTTGAGTATTGGATGTTCTTCTATACTTATTTTCATGATTGTCTCATTTAATTACTAGGAGGCCTACTAATTTTTTATTTGTTGCAATCTATTGCTAAGTTAGATATCAAATCCGTAATTTTTTTATCCCTTTAATTTGTAGTTAAGGTTAATTAGATCGTTCATTTTTTAATTAACTGCGACTAAGGAGAGATAGGAAAATAGTTCCAATGGTGAATATTCAAAGTGTGAATTGATATATACTTGCATTGATGATCAGTTGTAAAATTTCGATGGTGGATGTTGACTTAGACTAAGGTTTGTTCTTTTGATTGATTTCGATACTTTAATTTGAATTGTTCCTTAGTTGTTTTTCTTAAAATTATTTTCGTTATACTCAAACCCCCCATCCTTGTTCACGTAGCATAAAACTAGGCTAGATACTCTCCGTGAGAACGATCCTTACTCCACTACTACATATATTTTTAGGAGTTTAGGTTTTATTTTTTTTTGGTTGCCTACGACAGCACACCAGCTCACGTGAGCACACCAAGGATTGATACGTGACCTAGCACTATATATGCCCCATAACTACCATCATAACGGACACACACAAAGAAATCAATCAATCAAGATGATTAGCTTTGACCTATTTTGCTCTCGATTCTATGTATATAGAATCGTGCTCCAGTTGCAACCTAGATGCTGAAAATTGTGTGAAGTTTGGCATAAGTCTTGCCCCATCCTCTTGGGAGTCCCTTATGAAAGGTTCTAGATCACCTTACCTCGACCCCTCCACTTCACTCTAAAGTCAAGGCCTAGCGTCAACACACAAGTTGTACATGCCTTTATAACTCACATCACTGACACAACTTCTCCCGACTCTCTAATCGTCCACATTTTGGTGACTCCACTAAGGAGTACACTTTGCTAAAGATGTCCACGACTTTTAGAAATGGGATGTAAATAGAAGAACCCTCCGAGGAATAAGAGCAAGTCTCGAACATTGTGCCTCCTCCTATCTCTAAGAGGGCAAACTCTCATGCTTTCAATTGATGCGACACCCACGTTCAATATAGAAATCCTTGTTGCCCTCAGATCCATTCAACAAACCCTCGTTATAGTGATAAGAAGCCATATGTGAGGCCACCCGCTCAAGTTACTCTTTTAGCGCTTCCCACGGCAGCGATTAACCTCAAGAAGCTGAATCCCTTAACTACACCGTCATTCTCATCTTAGTTAAATAAGGCGAGCCAAAACAATAGTACTCTTGATCCTTCATGACCCAACAATGCAAACGAGCCCATCTTCGTTCCAGAAGCTTCAAGGGGCATCACACCCACAAAAGTGGCTTCCAATATCGCTCAAGTGGCCCATATTCCATGCACCATTCCACTGCTACCAAACAGCCCCTAAGGAAATGTTTTCAACCTTGATTACTCAACTTACTCTTCAAGACGTATAGAAGAAAGTTCAAGCGTTACTACAATAAAAACGACCAAGGTTTTCATTTGCCGAATTTGCTCCTCCATACTCGTAGGAGATAGCCTTGCTTTCATATCCTGAAGGTTACACTCTGCCCAAGTTCACCAGTTATGATGGAAAAATGGAGCTTACATGAACATGTTCACCACATTGTGAAAAGTCTAATCACCGCAAGAATGATCACACAATAAGACTCAGATAATTCTAGTAGTCCTTAAGAGACAGGGACTATACTTGGTACCTAAGACTTCCATAGAACTCTGTTCTATCTTGAACGGACATGGTCCATTAGTTTCACGCAAAGTTATTTCATGTGGAAGATCAACTCACTAAATTGTCACTCTCTAAAGTCACCCAATCCCCCTAGGAATCCCTCTTAGACTAAGTTAAGAGATTTTAGGAAAAAACGTGGGACTGCTATGAGCAAAACTGAGCTTGTAAAAGTGTGAATCGACGACGTGTCGAGAGTACAAGGTTCATCTAGTCAATATCGACAAAGAGACCTTCTCATGACTAACAGAGTCAACAAGACGTATCGGGGACACAATTGGGGAAGTGAATGAGGGTCTTAGGGTAACCTTCATGCCTAGAGGCTACCGAATAGGTCCCTTCGCAATGGTTGTGGAAGATACCTCAGAAAGAAGCAATGGCAAAAAGATGCGCAGAACTCCCCCATCTAAGTTGCCTTGCGAACTCAAGGAAGTTTGGACGCTACCCAAATCATGGGTACAAGACAACAACATCCAGACTCTTGACGACCAGATCATATAATGCTTATGATAGTGCGCTGGATTGGTAAAAGGATACTCGGCCAATCCAGGAGAGGAATGATGCGTGACAGAAGAGGCTAAATCAAAAGTAATGGAAAAGCACAATAAAGCTCCCAAATGTTTTCAAAATGGTCCTTGCCTACAACAACAACAATTGGAAGAAGTCAACTTGGGCACAAAGACAAAAACTTTGCAACCAGTATTCATTGCCAAGGATTCAAAAGTAATGGAAGAGCCCAAGAAAGCTCTTGAATGTTTTTAAGATGGCCCTCGCTCGCAACAACATTCGAAAAAAGTCAACTTGGGTGCAAAGACAAAAATTTTGCAGCTAATCTTCATTGCCAAGGATTCAAAAGTAATGGAAGAGCCCAAGAAAGCTCTTGAATGTTTTTAAGATGGCCCTCGCTCGCAACAACATTCGAAAAAAGTGAACTTGGGTGCAAAGACAAAAATTTTGCAGCTACAAGGCAACATAACAACATTCCTTTGGAAACCAAAAAGAAGAATCTATTTGAGGGGGAAATGAGAGATATTTTGTTCCACCACCGAAAATTATTATATTCTTGCCTTTCAAAGAATTTCCATGATATATCGGAACAATCATTTATAGGATTTAATGATTCCTAAGAGCAGATTCCTTTTTTTAACCTTAACTATCTGTATTTGATCCGGTTATTTGATTTGGTAATAGTAATAAAGAACGAATAGAAAAGAATAATGGCTTGGATCGTGTATCTACGGCCAATCTACGTTAGAAGAGAAGGTTCCATCGGAACAATTATTTATTTCAGGATACCTCGTCTCTAATCTTCATTGCCAAGGATCTCCCCAAAATGTAAGAGCAATCCTTACTTTCGTTGCTGCGCAAGTACTCCAATATGTTTGTCAGGTCATACTCAGAAGATAGACATGCTTGCGCATCTCGAGTTTTATTCTTAACAGCACGTCACTTCTCTCGGTGAGCACTAGTCTCTAAGGAGCATATCAGTCTTCAAAGAGCCCCCTACTCTTATTAGTAGGCTTCAGTATCTCAAGAGCATGTTATTTCTCTCAATGATGGTCAATCTCTAAAGAGCATATTAGTCTCCAAAGAGCCTGTCATTCCTATTAGTGCATGTCGCTCTCTCAAGAGCACATCACTTCTCTCAATAAGCGTTAATCTCTAAAGACTATGTCAGTCTCCAACGAGCGCGCCACTCCTATCAATGGGCGTCAACTTTTCAAGAGCACGCCACTTCTATTAGTATGCGTCAATCTCTAAGGAGCGCGTTACTCACTCATGCAAACCCAATCAAGCCAACTTCGCGCACTTTTCGACCAAAATTAGAAATTCAAGAAAAAATAGAAATAAAAAAAATGTAGGCAACAAGCTTCATATGTTTTCCTTTATGGGCGGCTTCAGCAGATACAATCAAATAAAAATGGATCCCACGGATACGCCTAAGACAGCCTTCTGAACACCAATCAAGAACTTTTTATACCAAGTCATGTCTTTTGGTTTGAAGAATGTTACAACGTCTTTGAAAGATGCTGAAAGTTCAACCTCCACCTTAATGCGCTCAAATGTGCTTTTGGAGTAACGACTGTGAAATTCTTGTGGTGCATTATCTACAGAAATGGGATTGAGGCAAACCTAGCGAAGGTTATAGCAATACAAGATATCCCGTGACCAACTTCACAAAAATAACTCAAGATTTTTCTCAAAAAGGTAAACTATCTGAGAAAACTCATTCTTGTAGTGTATAGAACATCAGAAGGTCTTCGAGCAAGTCAAAAAGGTCATGAGTTCCCCCTAGACCATGATAACCCTGCAACTGGAAAAACCCTTCTTGCACTACCTCACAAGTACCCTACGTTCAATAGGGGATCTCATTGCTCAAGAGATATATGGACAGGAGAAGCTGGTGTACTACATCATTCGGATAGTTCAAGGTCCCAAAACTCGATACTCCACTATTGAGGGCTACAGTCTCGTGCAAGTACTTGCAGCCCAAAAGTTTCGACGTTACTTGCATGCATACTCATTCCACTTAATTACCAAGTGTGACCCCATTCAGCACCTACTCACAAAATCGGTACTTTTGGGTAAAATCGTGCAATGTTTACTATCTTTGGTAGAATTTGATGTCAAATGTCGCCCCAAAGGTGATCAAAAGCCAAGTTTTGGCAGATCTCCCGGCTCAATTTACAAGTGGAGAGTTTGAACCTCCCTCTTAGAAACTTCTAGGAGATGATTTTCAAGTATGTTGCGCGCGATGGTTGCACATGAAAGATAGACTTTTAGCTTTAACGGTTTGTCCATCTCTTTTGGTGGAGGAACAAGAGTCGTATTTATGTCAGAAAAAGGGTTGCAATAGCCTCCTAAGTGTGAAGCTTTCTACCAAGTGTGGAAGATTACTTTGTTCTATTTATGAGATGAACGTGGAAGACCACAACAGAAAGCAACCCTCGGCATAAAGCTTCTTGAACGCGAAGCCTTAGCGTGAAGCTTACTAAATGTGAAAGTCACATTTCTTTTGTCCAAAAAAAGGCAAAGTAATGAGGTGACCAAGATAACAAAAACAATAAAGGAAGAAATTTTATTGATGATAAGTCAACACAAGATTACAAGCTCTGTGATAACAAAAAATTGCTACACTAAGTCTAGTAGAGTTGAACGACGTGAGCCTTCCTTATTAAGGCTTAGTTCCATGACATCCATGTCACAAGACTTGAGCTTTGCAATTTGGTGTTCTAGAGAGGCAACTTGCTCACGAAGCCTGACATGCTCACCCTCTAATTGATAAAGCTCTCTGACACAGGAAATGTGGCAAGGAACTTGACCAAGGCGCTCCCAATACTCATGAAGCCATGCAAGGACAAGGCCATCGCACTCAAAAACCTCGACTGTCTCCATCAAGTCTACTAAATAATCAGGAGAAACATCTCCTATGTCAGAAGTAGAAAAAGATAGCAAAATGTCCCCCTAGTAGCTCAAAACACGTCTCTTAAAGTTGGTGAAAAGAGGAAGATGATGCTCTAAAGCATGATTCAACAAATCTATGTATTGAAGGAGGACAAGGACCCCACTCCACTCCAAGCGAGAAAGCATAACCTCTAGGATGCCCAAGCTGCTTTCTAGATTGCCTCTCTCTTACTAGATAAGAGAAAAATGTGTTGGGCAGAGGGATCTTGGAGATCAGGGGTTTCCACATTTATAGTTGAAGAAGTAGGGACCTTGTGGACGACTTCCATAAAAGGAATGAAGAGATCTGGGTCGTAAATGCTTAAAGAAGAAGGTTGATGATCAACAAGGACGTGAGAAAGACTAGTCACAAAACCAAATTTGTCAGGCCTTGATATTTTAGCCTCTTGAACGACCCCTTCTAGAACATCGGTTTCTTGAGCATCTTGCACAGATAGAACAAAACACATGATAATAAGAGAAAGGGAAGAGTTGTCTAAAAAATTGAAAAGCAAACACCACAATCGAACAAGTGTTAGTACCTGGGCGAAGGAAGGCTCTCCCAATTCTTGGTCCACCTTAAAGGTTATGTCTAACTCCTCCACTAAGTTTATATCAGTTGTAACATTTGGCTCAGGAATATCGTTCGAAAGGCCCAAATTTTTGGGCACGTCTAGGACAAATGTATGCATAACGTCACAGTCTTTGGTCATGGCCTATGAAGGCTCAGACTTTCTCACGGGAACATCATTGGGGTTGGCAATTAGGAAAAATAGAGGCAAACCCTCATCTCTAATATCTCGGGTAAGATTTTTAACATTATCACCAACCTCGTCTAGAGGCTCAAAAGGAACTACCTCCTAAACGAAATGACCAGATGGAATTGCCCTTGTCACTTGAGTGCCTCTTATCTCTGTAACATCCAAATCAAGGAGAATAACTTCCACGCGCTTAGCCTTGGCCTTTTTTCTAGGCAGCTTGGGCGTGGAAGAAGGAGGTCGTCTCTTTTATAGAGAGGCATTTGTCACGTCAGCTTGAGATGCCCCCTTTGTTGGTTTGGAGGATTGAACGTGAGAGTGGAGGGGGTTTAGAAGATCAACCTTGGCCTGGTCTGATAAGCTTTCCAAAGGATCCACTGGTGGAGGTGGAGGTTGAGGATACAATAGCTCATTCCCCTTTGAATGGGACAACCCCTCTATCCTGGAAACCTTTGCCTTTGGCGCCCCACTTTCAAAAGGCTCCCGCACGAAGAAAAAAGAGGCTTAGAAAAAAAAAAGAAGTTAAAAAAAATTATACAAACGTTCTAAAGGAAAATGTACTTGTATTCTTACTCCTTGTTATTGTATAGACGAGGTGATCTTCTTGGTCTGGGGCCTTTTCCCTTAGAAGGTTTGGTGGGCGAAACTAGCTTGCTCCTCAGGCATTCAGCTTTAGCTGTAGTAAAGTCAACCGATTGAGCAACCTTCCTAAGAAGGGCCAATTGGTCGTACCTTCCCCAATGCTTGGCCTTCCTCGGGCTAGGGCAGCGAAGGGATTTTTCCCTCTTGAAAATAAAGTCAATCGCAACCTCTTGCGCATCCCTTTGAGGAAAAGCGATAAGGTCTTCCAAAGTCTCACGCCAAAACTTTGTCCAAAGGGAAGTCATGCCACTTTCACGACCGCGAGAGAGGATGACCACGAAGTTGTTAGGAATGTCTGACATCTTTATCCGCTCAAGACAGAAATGGGAGAAGCCCCAAGAGGAGACATAATACTCATTCCCCATGTCTAAAATTCTTTGATCAAAGCCAAACTGGCACGCAACCCTATAGAATTATAAACCACATTTGCGTCACCAAGCTTATTCAAGACAAGCAACCAAAAAGGAACAAATATTGTGCCCCAAAGGCACGCCATGATTGGGATGGGCTTTTTCTTCATATCTATGGAGGTCATGTCCCTTAGATGAAGCATTAGTTCAACCTCGCCCAAGATACGCTTTGCGTAGGTTCTAAAGATGAAGGCATCTTCCACGTCAATGAACTGAGTCAAAGACTTGGATGTTCCTTTTCCCTTCCATTTAAAGGCATGAATCATGTCATTGGGCACTTACACGACCGTCATTGTCGTCTGATCCAGAGATGAATTGAACTTAGGAATGACGTGAGGCTTCACATAGTTGCCAAAATGCTCAAAAAGGAATATCTGGAGGACAGTCGTCATGGAATAGCTTGCTACATCGTTACGTCCAACAGAATGCACAGTGTCTATATGAATGGCGTCCAGCCGATAGTAGAGAAGGCCCAAGAACAAGAGCACAAGTTAGAGAGCTTTTCCCCCGGCAAACTTTATGACAAAAGGGAAAACTAGGGCATTCAGCCCGTCCTCTAGGGGCATCAAAAAAACACAGCGTGAAAGCCAACAAGCCAAGTAAATCGTCAAATGATGTGGGATGTTGAACTCAAGACCATTGTCTCCTTCATGCGAATTACTTCTCTCGGATGCATTTTGAGGCTTGATATCCTTGTAGAAGTATCTCAGCGAAGTAGAGAAATTAGCCTTACACCTACCTTTGGCATCCTTCTTTTGCCATTTCCATGATTGCTAGCCGATTGAGGAAGACATGGGATTAAGAAATTGCACGTATCATCTTTCTCTACCTCAATCAACTCCAAAAAAGAGGACGTCTCACTCCCTAGCAATGGCAACCTAAATAGCACTACCACATCCTCCAAAGTTGGGGTAAATTCTCCCCAAGAAGTGATGAACGTATGTGTAGAAGTACTCCACCAAGAGATCAATGTACTAAAACTCCCAAGTTCATGTCTACAACCGAGTTTACAGAAGAGGTGAACGCTGTCTAATATCTCGATGCTAGTTAGAGACGCAACATGAGCAGGGTCAACCAAAATGTCACCTGTCCACTATTCTCAGTCAATTATAAGACCAGAGCTAGACGGATAGTTGACGAAAGAATGAGGAAAATCTCCACGTTCCACTGAGAGGCGAATCACGGAGTTGGGGGCAACCTTTACACTCTCCGGAATATCCACCTTTGAAGAATCATGGGACCTCTAGAACAGTGGTCGACAAGGAAGTAGTGTCAACTTGCTTCTAGAAAATATCCTCATTCATCCCTATGTAAGGGGCATGTCACCAGAAATCATTCTCTAGGATGGGAGGGACCATGCCACTCTTGGTCGCCAACAAGCTAAATGTATCAGCCATTGCAAAATATTGAAGAGTCACTAGGACGCGATCCACTAAGAGGGCCCCCTCTTTCATGAAGGTCACATGCGCCCAACTCAAGAACCTTAGCCAACATGCTTTCAAGAGAGGGGATAACCCCACTAAGAGGGCCCCCTCCCTCACGAGGGTTACATGTGCCCAATTGAGGCACCCTCGCCAACATGCGCTCAAGAAAGGGGAGAAACCCACTAAGAGGGCCCTCTCCTAATGAGGGTTACATGAGCCCAATTGAGACACCCTCGCTAACATGCGCTTAGGAGAGGGGAAAACCCTACTAAGAGGGCTCCCTCCCTCACGCAAGCATTCATAAAGGATTATAAATGTCACGCATAATCCCTACCTCGCTTGTCTTTCATAAGGGCACCCTAAAGGCTTGGGGGCAAGTCCTGGGAGACCTTCGAGTTTGGCACGCGGACGTAGCATAACCTTTGCGCTGCGCTCCCCATAATACAGGATATTCAGGGTCTTATGGATTGGCAAATATGGTAACAGGCACTCTAGAAAGCTTCACCCATCTTGCGAGTGGGATTGTTTAAACCTTCTAAAACTAAGAAGGGATTTCGCCTTAATTAACTCATATTTTGGACCATAGTGGTACACCTATCAATCCCTAAGGGCTCACGTGAGCACACCAAGGATTGACACGTGACCTAGCACTATAAATACCTTACAACTACCATCATAATGGACAGATACACATGAATCAATCAATCAAGAGGATTGGCTTTGACCACTTTCACTCTTGATTATAGGTATCTAGAATCACTCTCTAGTTGTAACCTAGATACTGGGAATTGCGTAAAGGTTGGCGTAAGTCTTGCTTCGTCCTTTTGGGAGTTCCTCATGAAAGGTTCCAGATCGCCATATCTCGACCTTTCCACTTTACTTTAAAGTCTAACCTAACATCTGACACGCAAGTTATACTTCCCTTTACAACTCATATCTTTGACACAACTTCTCCTAGCTTCTTATCTGTCCACATGGTGCTAGTAAATACAACCTTGGAAGTTAGTAAATTCAGCTTGTTGGTACTAGTCAATAAAGAGTGTTGGTGCCAGTCAAGCCCTAGTGAGTCCAAGAGACTTACTTTAGTAGTACCAAGAGGCTGAATTAACTAACACCCGCACATATCAAGAGACTGCATTCACTATCACCCGTATAAGCAGCACTCCCTAGTATCCGAACAACCACATCAGTAAGTAAGAAAATTTGGTAAAATGTCATGGTAAAGATGACATTACTCCTGTAAACATGTTGACTCAGCAATACAGAGAGAGTAATTTCAGAAATAGAAACAATACTATTTGCAATCTTTATTAGAGAGTAATGTGATGTTCTTTTATTTTATAATAAATTTGTAAGTATAATAATATAATAAAAGGTAAATTACACTGATCTCCATGAAATTTATGATAATTATATTGATCTCTTATGAGATTTTTAAAATTATACTGACTTTCCCTATTTTACAAAATAATATACAGATATCTCATTCCAGTCAAATTTTTTCGTCAAAATAATAAAACTATCCCTTTCAAATTTTTTTTTTCAATTTTTTTAAATGTTGACTATTTTTTTTATTTTTTAAATAAATATTGATAAAAATTTTAAATTTATTTTTATATAAAATAAAAATAAGTTATTTACTTTATATTTGTTTTTATAAAATAAGAAATTGTATATTATTTTATAAAATAAAAAAGAATAGTATAATTTTAAAAATAAAAAATAAAAAATAAATTTTTTTTAATATAATTATAAATCTCGTGTGAAATTAAGTCTAATTGTTCCTACAATACATTTCTAAAATTACAGTAAGGATATTCTCCATGTTTTCATAATTTATTTCATTTTCGGACAAGCGACCGTCAGTGTCTTAAGTACGACTCCCCCAGGTGATTTTCTACAGAAGACGCAGCTCCGAGTACAATACTCACTGATTAGGGAAACATCGCCTCAAAATTCTTCGACATGGCTCTTCACGGGAAGAAACTGATCAACGACCCTAATGGTAACTGTCTCCCCCTTTCTCTGCGTTATATTATCCTATTTTGTCATCATCCGATTTCGATTTTTTATTTTTATTTTTAAGTTTTTTGCTTGGATTTGGGTGTCATTTTTTTTCCCTCTTTTTACTTATGATTGAAACCAAGATCACATTCAGTGAACTAGATTTCTTCTTCCGTGTAATGGTTTTGGTTTGCTCCAATTTATATATAAATCATATATGCACGGAATTTAACGTTCTGTTTCGTTCACGAAAATATGTTGGAAAAGAAAGGAAAAGAGAAAGAAAACGAATAGATTATATTTTATGTTGTTTTAGTTTTTGAGGGTAACAATTAAACAGCAGGAAATGTACAACTCTTTATTTCATTTCTTTTATTTTCTCGAATTTCTTGCTGAACAAAGAGAGGTTATGTTTTGTTTATTTGATGAGAAAATTTATGAAGATAAATGAAAATAAAAAAAATGATAAAAATAAAACCCAAATTCAACGGAGCCTAAGACACCATGTGGCTAGACCCAGATGGAGTGGGATTTTTTTCACTTTTGGAAACTTAAACAACATAGAACATAGCAGACAACATTTTCTTTTCTTTACTCTCCTTGGCTTTCTCCTTGATCAATTGGAGGGTTAATATAAGATCCTTGTGGCATTATATTTATGTATACAGATGTGGTGACCGAGTTCATTGAGGGTCTTGTGGAAACGTATCCAAGGCTGCAGTATTTGGATGGTTTTCCAGAGGTGATCAGTTTTTCAAATTTGTGTTTATTTGCAAATGGAATTTTGCCTCATGTACACATGTTTTATAATTTCGGTGACATCTTCCTCACTATGAGAATATAGGTTAAGGTTGTGTTACGGGCTGATGTTTCAAGTACAACCTATGACAAAGTTGCTGTTATATCAGGTTTGAGACCCTGTGAAGTGTTCAGTAAATTTCTGTTTCTATTTTAGCATTTGAATTTGGATATGATAAGTTACACGTTAAAAGTCTTTCAGTTTTTCTCCGTTTTGTGTAATTGTTTGTGCCTAGACAGCAGTAGTGCCCCAATCTCATGCAGCCAGTGTGGTAACAGGAAAAGATGAACTACTTAGTATGTGCATTTCAAGGGAGAGGTGACTAATAGCATTAACCTATTAGGTGTTGTAAACTAGTATGAATTTACTATTTGTTGTGCCATTATTTCAAAAAACAGAAAAAAAGAGCTACATCAAAAATACCCCATTGCCATTCTTTTTCCACTACTGCACAATGTTACATTTATGCCTTATGTTATTGATTCATCACTCTTTTTCAGAAAATTGCAGCACATCGTTGGACATTATCATTATTGAATAATGAAGATCCTTTTTCCCTTGTGAACCCTTAGCTGATGGGCTGATGCACACAAGAATTCAAGGCTGAGTTTCAAGATAATTTCCTTGAATCTAGTATTGATGTAGGACGTGTGTGGGGGAACACTCCTACAAGATGGGACACCAAATATTGATACGGGGCCGTAGCATAAAGGGTCTCTTGGCCCATTTATTTTAGTGTTTTGTGGCTAATTTTTGGTGAAAATATTGGGGTTTAAGGTGTAGAATTTGGCTCATGTTTTGTCTCGAACCCATAACTTAAGGTGCATTCACATGAGTTAAGTAGAGAGATAATATAAGATATGGTCTTTTTCTTTTTAGTTAAAGATGATGTTAGACTTTATAGAGTCCTATTCCAATTTGGTGTTGGAAGAGTACTCTAACAAATATTAATATATCAACTATGTAAGATACATAATACAACTTACATACAACTCTCTCTCTGTCTCCCTCTCCCCCTTCCCGTTCTCTCTCTAGGGCAATTGTCAAAACCCTTGACTTTGGATTGTGGAATACATATAAAAGACTATATTAACCGCTCTATTCATGAATTAGATTTTGTGACGTATGTGATTATTTGAGAAAGCACGTAATGAAAGCTTTTGGATCCTAGGCTTCCAGGTATTCGGACAAGAGGACTATAGTACTGCCTCTACGTCACCATAGTAAATAAGAGAGAGCAATTTTTTTTCCCAAGTTTTTACAAAGAAAAAAATTGGCTGACTAGTAAGATTTTATGATGTTTGTGATTATTTGAGAAAGCTTGTAACATAAGCTTTTGGATTTTATGCTTCTGGCTTTTCAGACAACTTGAGGTAATCAAATCGATTGCATATTTCTTTCATTGGTATCGCAGCTATTATTCTTGTTGCTTGCTTAAAATTGATATTGCATGATTTAAATTGGTGCATATATGTGCTGCATGAAAATTTTCATGAATCTTGTACAAAAAGTTTCTAAATGAGTCTATTTAATGGGAAAAAATTTGGCAATTTTTTGAATGATCTATTGCTATGTATATGCTCCTTATAGGCCCATGAATTAACCCCTAAAATTTGAAGATTCATGGTCAAAATAGTTAGATATTGCAAATCATAGTTATTGTTTTTCATGAAACCCAAAACTTTAGGCTAAAAAATGATTAATAACACTTTGTAATTTTTTTTTTTTTTTTTTTGTGTAAGAAAATATTATGGTTAGATTTCTTATATGAAGAGCTTTCCAACGTTATATTATACACGTCGTTTGGACGTGTAGATTGTGAGATGTGAGGGTTTAAAGTTTTGGTCACAAATAGGAAACTCTAAACTAAGTTGGAGAAAATGAAGTGCGGTCGAATTGCAAGCCTAATCGCGCAAGCGGGCACATGCGCATTGTAGGGACATTGATTGACTAAATTGAGATGAGCAATTCTCTCCCTTGGGGAGGACAAACACTGTAGAGTGGTTGGCATCTCAAATGGATGGTGGCAAGGTGGCGCATGACATGCATGTGCCTCTGCTGGGGCACGAAACAACAAAACACAATTTTTGCCCCTCACCCCCACACGTGTTGGTGGCGCGTGAGGTGCCCCTGGTGGTCTATTTTTCATATGCTTGACATGTGTGAACTCCTCTCCATGTATAGGTTGTGTTTATGTATATTTTGGCTCCTAAAAAATTTTAAAAATAATTTTTATTGCATAAAAGTTTAAAAAATTTCTTTAAATGATTTCTTGAATTTTTTTAGAGAGCTATATTATTGTTTAAAACAATAGTTATATATTTTGTACACTGTTCAGAGCCTAAAATATTTTTTGATGAATTTTCTATCTATTTGTTGACCCAAAAATTTGTTTTTGACCCATAATTTGATTAATATTTCAAAAAACTAGTGATTTTTTTTTTTCTAGAAAATTCATGAGAAAGTTTTTGACATGATAAATCAATGATAAATCGATGAATCATATTTTGGGTTATCTGTATCGAATTTAGTTTTATGTGAATATTTAATTATTGCATGTGAAAATAGTGCATTTATGAAGCATTAGAGTTGATTAAAATGTGCATGTTTGAGATCTAATTACAAATCTTAACTGAATGATGAGGCAAGCGACATGGTGAACATCGAAACCGATCACTCAGATCGGTGATAAGTTGTACGAGATTGATGATGTTGAGAATGCAAAGGGTGCGAAGCTTGAAATTGTTGAGCGAGGTCGAATTTGCTAAGAAGCCTAAGGATTACAGAAGTTGTGTAAAACCCTAGAGGATGTCTCTCATGTTGCTGCTGGAAGAGTGGTCTTTCGATTGCCTAGTGGTCGACTTAGAAGCTTGAAGATTAGGAGAAGACGAAATGAGACTTAAGACTATGTTAGGATTGAACTGATTTTAAAAAAAAAACTATGCTAGGATTGAGGAGAAATTTGGGGTAATTCGAAGATCCATATTCATTCTTGAATTAGATCGTGTGGAGGGTGGTTTTTGACTGCAGAAGCACTTCAGAAACTGGGCAAAGCTGCAATTGGAGATGGAAATCAAGAGAAGTGCTCTTTTAAAGTGGTGCCTCTGATCAAAGAGTGGCTAATCTTAGCTCTGCAAGTTTTGAATGGGGAAACCTAGGCTTGGGAAGATGTGGTGGTTGTCCTTGAATTGTGCAAGGAAAGATTCGAGTATCTTAAGAGGTGCTTGGTGGGATGTAGGGGTTCATTGGCAAGTCTGGTGCCATCCAAAAGCAAAGTTGAGAATTGGGTTGATAGCTAGTGGGGAGGGTACAATTTGGTCTCCTTCCTCTAGACGAAACTTCCAAGACTCGGAAAGTTTAGGAAATCTTTAGCCTCTTGGGTTTTTTATAGTAGTTTAGACGAGTTCCCGAATTTAACCACCTTTTCCTCCACTATTCTTTTGCAAGGGAAACACGGTGTCTTCTTTTCTCCCAGTAGACATGTCATTTACCCTATAGCTCATATATCACAACATTCCATATCCACAAACAACCACAATCTTAGGCCCGTCCACTGCTGGTACATTTCACAATAGTGCAAACTTTTGTCAAATATTATAGCCTCACTTTTACGGGCTGCTAACCCAATGGACCGAGTTGCTTGCTTGGCCAAATCTATGGTCTTAGGTACAAAGCCTTGTCTAAGTTTAGCGGGGCCGTACCACACCACACCACACCAACACCATGATTTAGCTCATTTCAATAGCTCCAATCTCAACAATCTACCATGCTTTCAAGCATGTCACTCAAATAACCATTAATTTCTCAACAATACTAATAGCATTATGCTCAAGTACATAGCACATACAACATGGCTATATTCAATCCAAAGGGTATATAGCATGTAGATTACAAGCATAACACATTTTGATATCCCAACCAAGAGATGAGCACAAAGTTCCACATTCTTGCTTACTCGTGAATTTTTACAAACACCTTCGCATTATTAGCCATATACATAATCCAACATGAATTCTCTACTCAATCTACTCCCATCAACCATATCATCGATGTTAAACATTTAAAGCTGCAAAACATGGCAATATAGTACATCATTACCATCATCAAGGACAGTTACAAGCATGAGACATCAAGAATATAACTAGGGTTTCATCACAAGTCATGCTAGGGTCTCAGACATGCCAAATGAACCCTAATTACAAGGAAGCTCACTAACCATTAAGAGAATTAGCATAACTCTACCTTAAAATCCAAGAATAAGAAAACCCTAACTTGATTCCTTTTTCTCAAGTGAGAAATTCCACCACCGAAGTGTAGTAGATGAAGCTTAGAGGGCTTTTCTTCCAAAAACTCCAATTTTCTACCCAAGAATCTTCAAGAAATTGAGAGAACAAGAAGAAGAAATGAAGAGAGAGAGGAGTTGAGAGACAATCGAGTCTCTCTCAGCCCTCTCCTCCCCTTTTATTTTTCTTCCAAAGTTAAATTACAAATTTACCCCTTTTTATAATTCCTTAATTTCTACTATGTCCCAAACTCAATTCCCACACAATTCTCAAGTCCCATGTCAATTTAAACATGTATTTAACAATTTTGAATTATATTACTTATACCTCAGAGTCCACCATCGTGTGGTCTTGTGATGATAGTAAAATTATTTAAATGCCCATACTCTCCAATACTTTGGTATAGAGGTGGGGACTTCAGATTGGGAGGATATAGCGATGCAAATTGGTTGGTGGAAGGGATGAGCACAAGTCCACTTTAGGTTATGCATTTTTACTTGGTAGAGGAGTTGTTTCTTGTTGTAGCAAGAGACAGATTTGTGTAGCATTGTCCACAATGGAGTGAGACTGTGAGACTACGTGGCTTGTTCATTTGCGATGGAGGAGGCAGTTTGGGAGATTATTGTGTCTCTTTGATTTAACGCAGTTTAGGCAGGACCTTGTGGTCATTTACGCATATTTTAACTACAATTTATTACATTTTAATATTTTTACTAGTATTTTTTAATTTTCTAACACCTAAAAAAATATTTTTCTTATAAATAACATCTAAAATGATATTTTATTATTTTATATGTTTTTTTTAAAGTTAAGCTAATAAAAAGTATCATTTAATTTGAATAACATTACAACAAGTAATATAAATAATAATAAAAAATTATTATAAGCACGAAAATCAATTTAATGTGATTAGTTAAAAAATTATTATTTTTAAAATTTTTTTGAGGTCATTAGGCCTTTTTGAGGTCTTTTTGGCCCAAATGTTTTGGTAACTTATTTCAAATTTTTTTTTTTTTTGGATTATTTTGTTACTTATCTCTTCTTGTATATCAAATCTTATAAAAAAAGAAATCATAAGAATTTTGCAATAAAAAATTAAATTAAATTAAGAAATTAAAAAATTAAAAAAACAATTGTAATGACTGATACGCAACAGTATCAGCCGATACGATTGTGAATCTTGGTTTCATCGATATATTGGCCTATATTGGATGTTTAAAAAATTGATAAGTAAAGGCTGATATGATACATAGCAACTATTATTTAAAATCATGATCCATTGCCAGTATGGTGGCCGACTCATTGATTGAACCCATCCCTAGAGATAATTTCACATCCTATATTGGAAGTATGGGTTTACTTAGGATTTGATATATTGTACATCATGTGACATTATTTCATCATTATATATATATGTGTGTGTGTGTGTGTGTGTGTGTGTGTTTGTGTTCATTAATATATGGTTTTTTTGTTGTGCGAGCATACATTTTTTGAAAGATGTCATCAGACTTAAATTGGTTTTGCTTATGCCATTATGACCTAGGACAACGTTATAAGGAGAAGACTTAATGTCATCACTTTACTATGTATCTAAAGGATTATGATTGATGCTGTCCAGTGGGGCATATATAGGAAAACGGTTGGGTCCAATTGGATTAATGGGAGTAGTTGGGGAAGATAATTCAGTGATATATTGTTGTGTGTGACTCATAACTCGAGCGACCCTGTCCGACTTGTGTTTAACTATATGGTCATGATTGCAATACAGATTATAGAATTCAAACATTGCACTGAGATAGGTCTTGAGATGGATGAGTGTTGAATCTGGTGAAGTGGAATGCTTTCTTGCATAGATGAGATTACTTGTTTGCAGTGAGGTACTATGTTTGTTTGATGGTAGCTTGATATAATATTCATACCCTAATCTTTCTCGTCAGTTGCATGATCCCAATTCTGAATGTAGAGATGAGGTGTGTAGTTAAGAGATATGGAGATCTAGTACTCACCCTATTTGGATATTGGGGATGATATAAATTGGGTTTGGTTTTTGTCTTGGACCCATAACCCTGGTGCATCCACACGGGGTAAGAAGAGAGATAAGATAAAATAGGGTCTTATTCTATCTAGTTAGAGCTAGTTTGGATGAGCTTCTACTTATGAAGAATAGATTCCAAAGAATAGATTCCGAGTGTTTGGACGAGATTAGTTTATGATGGCAAAATAACTTATTGAGTGTTTAGTTAAAATTATTAGAAGTGATTTTATTTCATGAAAGTCTATTTTGCCCTTCATATATTTTAAATAGTATGGAGTGTTGTTTGATAGTATGTTATAAAATTAAATTTTATAATTACAATTGGTATTAAATCATTATTTTATTATTATAAGTTAATATTATTTATTTGAGTTAAAACAAATATTTTTATTTTAAAATATTGAATATTTTTATTTTAAAATATTGAATATTTTTATTTAAACAAAATTATATTTTTATTGATTAAATTTGGATTAATTTTAGTGTGAGTATGTGGTAACAGTTTCAGATGAGTATGTCGTAACAATTTGGATTGGAGAGAGAGAGAGAGAGGAAAAAGGAAGAGAGAAAATCTCGTATTAGATAAGCTTTTTTGTCCTATTAGGACATGGAAGCCAATAAATAAAAAGGAGGCCATAAGCGTAAAAAAGTGTGGGACATAGGTCAGAATTATGTTAAATTACCATGGGCAAAATCGTAAATTTGATGACCTTTATTTCACGTTGGGCCAACGTCAGGAGGAATCTCATTTGCGGGCCTTCTCATGCGTATTTGGACCGCAGAAGCCCAACCAAACATCAAAGAATCAAAATGCCTCAAGCCCAGACTTGAGTCTGGGGCCTGGGATGCTGATCCAAATGGCCTCTTAGAGATGAGGTTGGAATCTATGGGAGTCCTATTCCAACTTGATTTTGGAAGACTATTCTAACAAATATTAATATATCAACTATGCAAGTTATTTTGTACAACTTACACAATACAACTCTCTCTCTCTCTCTCTCTAGGGTAGCCATCAAAGACCTTTGGTTTTGTATTGTGGTCACACACATAGGACTCTAAGTAGCCGCTTTATTGATGAGAAACTCTTTACGACATTCATAATTATTCGAGAAAGCTCGTAACATAAGCTTTTGGATCCTATGCTTGTGTATTTGGACAACTTGAGGAAGACTATTCTAGCAAATATTAATATATCAACTACGTAAGTTGTTCTGTACAACTTACATAGTACAACTGTCTCGCCCTCTCTCTCTCTCTCTAGGGTAGCCATCAAAGACCTTTGATTTTGTATTGTGGAATACACACAAAGGACTATAAGTAGCCGCTTTCTTGATCAGAAAGACTTTACGACGTTCGTAATTATTTGAGCAAGTTTGTAACATAAGCTTTTGGATCCTATGCTTTTGTATTTGGACAACTTGAGGTAACCAAATCCATTGCTTATTTCTTTCAGGTTGGTAAAAAGTGTTAAGAAAATGTAATGAGTTGGGGTTAAGTTGAATCAAGAAAAGGGCAAGTCAAAGGGCTGTCCTGGATGATGCAAACAGAACTTATGAACATTAATTTTAGGGCTGGTTTGTGTTCTTTTGGGTCTAGTGTTGAATGGTTGAAGGAGGAAAGAGAATTTTCTTTGTATGGTGCTTGTAGCAGATCTGGTTGTGGAGTTTTGAAGGATTAGAAGCGCAGAAAATTAGAGATAAAAAGATGAAAAATAGAAAGTAGGCTAGGCATTACAACTAAGTTTCCCGTATAAATTATGTTTAGGGCTGGAATCATATCATAGAATTCCAAGGAGCACAATTGCTGCTAAACAACTTTCTATTGAATTGAAAGCATTACAGGGCTATATACAGACTATTACATATTTATATGGCTATATCTTCACTTGTGGGTACTCCTAACTTTAATAGGAGTTGAACTCCCTACTTAGAACTTCTAGTAAAAGCTATATAAAACTACTGAAAATCATAGATTAAGACTCAATATCATAATTTGACCCAAAATATAAGCCATAGGCCATACTACAACCCATGCCAAGTAAATTTTAAAGTTATCAAAATACCCTTGACTCTCAAAACTTAATACGACAAATAAAATTAACCAACAGCTTACTAAATTAGATAAACATAAAAGAATACTTGACTCAAACCAAAACTCAATCCTAAGAGGTCCATAATGGGTCCCATCATGAAATCGAAAAAATTCCTAAAGTTTCTCCTTTGAATTTGCTTTTCCTTGAACTTCTTATGGATTGCATTAAGTGTAGTATAATGCAATTGAATTTGGTTTTGGAATATTGATAAATTTCATGATACAGGAGGCGGAAGTGGCCACGAGCCTGCCCAGGCAGGATTTGTGGGAGAAGGGATGCTGACGGCAGCTATATGTGGAGATGTTTTTGCCTCTCCACCTGTTGATTCGATTCTAGCTGTATGATATTCTTCTACTAAATCCAATAACCTAAAAGTCACCCTTGTATTAATTACTCCCCAATTTCCTTTAGTTGACTATATATTAACTTTTTCTAATTATAGGGCATACGGGCTGTGACTGGGCCTATGGGGTGCCTCCTCATTGTCACGGTATTGTAACTTTCAAACTGGTTATACAAATTGTTGTCTTTTTGATTGAATGAATTCACTCATTTAGATTCTATATTGGTGTTTCTGTGTGAAAATGGAATCTCAGCCAAAGAAGAAGAGGAAGAAAAAATAAGATTGCTTTTATCAATATGAAGTTACTTGACATCCTGTAGAAAAAGTTACAGTCAGTTAATTTTCATTGCAAGAAGTATGGTCCACCTGAATTAAGTGTTACAGAATATATTGAGTAGTTTGATGAACATTTCCTGACTTATAATGCTGTAATCTGGATTTTGACAGAATTATACTGGTGATCGGCTAAATTTTGGCTTGGCTGCTGAGCAAGCAAAATCTGAAGGTTACAAAATAGAGGTATGTATTTAAGTAAATTATTTATTCCAAATCATCCTTGGACATTTCTTAGACATCATCAGAAAGTACAATATCAGTTTACACATGTCAAATTGATCTTTGCACTTTGTAGATGGTAATTGTTGGAGATGATTGTGCTTTACCACCACCTCGAGGCATTGCTGGACGAAGAGGTTTGGCTGGGACAATTCTAGTTCATAAGGTTTACCTCTCTCTCTCTCTGGCGTGTGCAATTGTGACCACACAAACACAAACACGATAGCCCACCAACATGCACGTGCCCACTTGCCTTCCTATGTGCCCAACCTCTAGGTCTTTTATCATTGTCTAACGTCATTCTTTTCCTAATTTTTATCTTCCCCTTTCTCGCCTAGAATCTGCTAGGCAATGGGTTCTGTTAATGTTATCCTTTAACTAATTTCTTGTTGCTTAGGCAATAATAGTTACTACTTTACTTTTCATCTTACTATTTATTCAAAATTTTTCAAAGATAAATGATGTAACTTCAGTGTTGATTCTTGAGAGAGTTGAATCTCATTTATCTTTATATATAATTGTGATGGAGAATGGGAAGGGCCCACGGGAATCTTATTTTTGATCTTGGAGGATGTTTTTAATTTTTGTAATTTTATATTTATTTTTTAGGGGTTATTTTATTTTTATTTTTTATATAATCTGTGATGGAAAGTGGGAAAGGTGCCGCAAGAATCTTATTTTTGATCCTGGAGGATGTTTTTAATTTTTGTAAGTTTATATTTATTTTTTGTGTCTTATTTAATTTTATGTTTAGGAGTTTGTTTGTATTTGGGTAATTTTAATTGTAAGGTTTGACTATATAGGGCTTGGTGTAATTGAATAATTAGTTTTGGCATATTGCATATTGATTATAAAATGTTGAGTTTTTCTCTCGTCTCCCTTGGTTTCTCTCTTCTTTCTCTCTCCTCTCTTTCTCGTTGTGCATCAATTGGAATCAAGTTGCCATCCAACACTGTTCATTGTTGATTAAAAAAATAAAAATAAAATAAGCACTAAAATAAATAAGCCTTTTATAAAAAAAAAAAGCTTGTAATACTTTTTATATCGAATGAAAGGAGGCAAAATTTTATCTTTATGATTCCACATATCCCAAGGACTACAAGCCGATCGTTTGTATTTATTTTTACTAACCTGTAGAAAATCGTTATCTGTGGTTTTATTTAGGCGGTTAAGTGAGGTTGTTGCTATTGTGTTTAGCTCAGGGTGGCAATGGGTTGGTTAGATTAGTTTACTTGCCCAGCCTCATCCCAAATATGATAAATCTTAGATATGATTATTGGATTTGATAATGAGGGCACTTCTCCCCATTGATATTTGGTATGTTGAGCACTTGTCGTCATAGTTAGACGAGGGCACCTGTTTGAATACTTATCTGGACTCTTTTGACTTGAGCCCATCTTTACAAACTTTAAAACGTACAATAGTATAAGGTTATAATGGTTAGCTGTTATCATTAGTTACATCGTATAATTTAAGGATTAACATTGGAAGAAGAAAAGAAGCAAGGAACAAAAAAGAAGAATAGAAGAGAATTAAACAAGCTTAGGGCTTGACCAACTATTCTGCCCTTACACCTTCTATATATATATATATTAACATGAGATGAAAGTGCAATAGTACTCTTATGGTGAAAAGACAGCTATAGAAATATAGAAAGTAAACAATCACTCACTCACCCTCAAGTTGGAGCATGCAAATCAAACGTGCCCAACTTGGAATACAAATGAGGGAAAGAAGCTTAAGCTAAGGGCTTTGCGAGAATATCACCCAACTGATGATTGGTGCGAACATAAGATGTAACAATTTGTCTCTTCGTCAACAAATCGTGAATAAAGTGTCAGTCAACCTCTATATGTTTGGTACGTTCGTGGTAGATAGGATTATTAGCAATAAAGAGAGCAACCTATTCGTGGAAGTAGGATTATTAGCAATAAAGAGAGCAACCTGATTGTCATAATATAGTTGCATTATGCATAGGAGCAGAAACCTCCACACCAAGATCCCGAAGAAGGGAACGGACCCAAAAAATCTTTGATGTAGTATAAGTCATATCTCTGTACTCAACCGCAACACTAGAGCGAGCAGCAACACTCTGCTTTTTACTGCGCCAAGAAACTAGATTCCCTCCAACAAAGGTACAATAACCAAAAGTAGCCCTCCTATCAGAATGAGAACCAACCTAATCAACATCACTAGAACCTACCTAATCAGCATCACTATAACCTATCAATGCAAAATATGATAGGCAACATCAAAATGAGGTTGACAAGGAGCATTCATGTATTGACTAACCACACCAATAGTATAAATAATGTCCGATTGAGTAACCTTAAGATAGATTAATTTTTTAACTAGTCGGTGGTATCTACCTACATCAGAAAATAGTTCTCCTTGCTCACCATCAAGTTTAATAGTGGAATCCATAGGAGTATTAACAGGTTGAGCACCCAAGAGACCAGTTTTAGAAAGAAGACCAAAATGACGTATTTTTGTTGAGATAGAGAAATGCCCAAATGAGAACGGGCAACTTCACTCCAAAGAAATTAATGCAAAGCACCCGGATCCTTAATATGAAAGAATATGAAAGTGTTGACCTGGATGACATTTCAAATGTGAGATACATAAAGGATCATTCCTAGAGATAATTGGGTTGTGTTCTTTGTCTACACACTCCTAGTTATAATATAATGAAAGAAGATTACCCCTTCCTAAATATTAGTTTATCCCAAAATATACACATAAAAATAAAATAAGAACTCTAACACTCTCCCTCAACTGGAACCTATAAGCTAAATATGCCCAGCTTGGAACACAGATATCTGAAAGTAGATTGAGATAATGACTTAGTAAAAATATTACCCTGTTGAGCTTCAGACCAAACATATGGAGTGATAATTTGCTTTTGCATTATAATATCCCGAATAAAGTGACAATGAACCTCATTGTATTTGGTCTGTTCATGAAATACTGGATCACTAACAATGAAGATAGTTGTCTGATTATCGCAATACATTGGCATAGGTGACATCACATCAATACCCATATCACGATGTAAAGATCGGACTCATAACGTCTCACACGCAGTTTGAGCTATGGCACGGTACTCAACCTCAGCACTAAAGCGTGCTACTACATTCTATTTTTTACTAGGCCAAGTAACAAGATTGTCACCAGTAAATTTACAATATGTAGAAGTAGACCATTGATTACTATGATCGCTTGCTCAATCTACATTAGAAAATGATGGTGACCTATACAACAATCTCCTACCAGGTGCTCCGGATGACAAACAACCTCCCAATGAGATTTACGAGGAGTATGCATAAACTAATTAACTACACTAACAACATAAGTAATATCTGGACGTGTCATTGTGAGATAAATAAACTTATCTACCGGCTTCCTATATAGTCCTGTGTCCTCAAACTCCTTTACATTATCAGCATCTAAATTCACAATGGAATCTATCAAAGTATCAATAGGACGGGCGCCCTGAATACCAGTTTCAGGAAGTCCAATACATTCTTCCATTGACACAAACTGATACCTTCCTTGGATCGAGCAATAACGAAGGTGACCCAAATCTTTGGTGTGAAATTGCTTAATCAAATGAAGCTTCAAGCTGGCTATACTTGTTGCTGAGTTAATGCCACTAATAATAATGTCATCTACATAAACTATCAACATAACAACTCCTGCTGAGGAATGACAAGTAAATACAAAATGGTCAGAAGTTGAGCATTGAAAACTATACTAAAGTATAACCAAAACTAAACTTGTCAAACTAGGCTCTCAGAGACTATTTTAGGCCATGCAGAGCTTTTCTTAATCTACATACCATTTGTTCCTTTCCTTGAACAATATATCCTGGTGGCTGAGTTATATAAACTTCCTCTTGTAAATCCCATGTAGAAAGGCATTCTTTATAACAAGCTGATATAAGGGCCAATTAAGACTCGCTACAACTGAAATAAGAACTTTAACAAAATTTAAGCGTGCAACTAGGGAGAATGTTTCACAGTAATTCATGCCATATGTCTGAGTGTAGTCTTTAGCAAGTAGGTAGGTTTTCAAACACTCAACAGAACCATCTGGATGATACTTCATAGTATAAATCCAACGACAATCCATAGTTTGTTGGCTAGGAGGGAGAGAAGTAAGATCCCAGGTCTGATTCTTATGAAGAGCAGCCATCTCTTTATCCATAGCCAGTTTCCATCCAGGAGATACTAAGGCTTGCGAAAATGAACTAGGAACAGATACCGAAGACAATGAAGAAACAAAACACCAAAATGATGAGGAAAGACGATGGAGAGAGACAAAGTTAGAAATAGGATTTTGAGTACAACTATGTGTAGCTTTCCATAGGGCAATGGGCAACTCAGAAGAGGAGGTGACCTCAAATGTTGTAATAGGAAGGACCTTAGTGGAATCAGGCATTGGTGGAGAAGTAGGAGCCTATGGTTCAACTTGTCGATGTCGAGAGTGATGATAAACCTAGAGAGGGGGATCAACCACTGGAGAGGAGGATGACTTAGAGTTGGAAAAAGTCGGTAAAGGAAGCTCCCCCTAACGAGAAGGAACTAAGGCCTAAGGCAAGCTCAAGGCTGCAATCGATCATTGAAAAAAAAGGTAACAACTGCACTCGTATAATACTGATGAGAGATAGGGTTATGACATCGAAATCATTTTTGAGTATGAGCATAACCTAAGAAAACACACTTAATGGAACGAGGAGATAGTTTATCACGACTTGAATTAAGAAAATGAAAAACGACAACACAATCGAAAACATGTGGGGTCAAACTAGAAGGCGGAACATGCGGTTAAAGAAGAGAAAAAAAGGAGACTTATTGGCTAAGACAGAGGATGACATGCAGTTAATGAGATAAATTGCAGTAAAGATAGCATCAACCCAATATGGTTTAGCCACATTCATATTAATCAGTGAAGTACAAGCAACATCCAATACATGACGATGCTTGTGTTCAACAATGCCATTTTGTTGAGACGCTATGTAGACACGTGGTTTGGTGGATAATGCCACATTCAACACAAAAATCATGTATAAAAGACTTGGTATATTTTACGAGCATTATCAAAACGTAAAATGTTGATCTGTTTATCAAATTGACCTGAGATTTCATTATAAAACATAACAAAATCTTACGTAGTTGAGAACGATCTTTCATTAAAAATAACTAAATCATTCGAGAGAAATCATCCACAAAATTTACAAAATAATGAAAACCAGAATTACTTTTTATTCTTGTGGGACTCCAAATGTCTGAATGGACAATATTAAAAGGACTGGACTGATGACTCCCTAAACTACAACGAAATGAACTACTGTGATACTCGCCTAATTGGTAGGCCTCACATTCCAAAATAGATACAAGACTCAAACTATGGACAACTTGACATAATTTCTGCAATAATAGATGACCCAAACGATAATGCCACTGAAGAGGGGAAACTGTGGCACTTAAGGCAACAAAAGATTCTCCAGGATCCAATAATATAGACATTGTGCTCATGCCCTGAACTAATCGCCTTCTTCGTCCTGAGATCTTGAAAGACACAAGAAGTTGGAGAAAATGTTACTGAACACTGATTTGGTTAATTGACTCACTGATAACAAATTGAAGGGAAATTTAGTCACAAATAAGCTAGAAGATAAGGAGATGGACTCGGTAGGATGTAAATCACGAGTCTCAAGTATTGGTAGAAATGAACCACGGGGTAGAAGATTTGCCCCATAATACAAGACTTTGAAGGACAAAAATTAGTAAATAGAGAAGAAATACTAGACATGTGAGCACTAGCTCCAGAATCAATAATCCACGGGGCAGAAGATTTGCCAACCACACATGCAGAATTACCTGGAAGAGTTGACTAAGTTGAGAAGTAATGACTTCGTGAGAACCAGATGATGAAGCAATGGGATGGGACCTTCTGTAGAAAACTATGGCACAGTGGCAACAAAAGTATCACAATTGGCATGGGCATGCCTCCCCCATTTATCCCAACAATACTCCTTAGTATATGCCCCATACCACTACAATAAATACACTTCCACTAGGAACGATTAGCACGTCCATTCCGACCACCACATCCTCCACGATTGAAACCTTGGCCACCATGATTACCACCACCTTGTTAGGAACGTTGGCCAACACCATGACCACCACTACGGCCACCACCTATACTATCAGTTGAAACAAGGGCAGGTGACTCTTTGAAAGTGGAAGAAGACTCATGAGTGAGAGAAGCACGCTGCTGAAGGCGAGAGTAAGCATTTGTAGTAGTTGGAAGCTTTTCATTAGCATTGTATTCTAAATTAAGGCTCGTCAAAAGTAAAGCAACCTGAAACACCTTACGTTGACGACGTTGAACCTCTAAATCTGTACTCAATGGCTGATAAAGCATAAGTTCCTTCCACAGTGCCTTCAAACTACCATAATGTTCGGCGAGAGATTTATCACCTTGTTTAGTGTTGAACATATGCTCAAAAAGCTCATAAACTTGAGATAAGCTATGGACCTGTGAATACATCTCCTCTAGGGTTACCCATATCTTCTTTGTTGTATCAAGAAAATGAATATTAGACACTATATACGGCTCCATGCTAAGCCACAACCAAGTCATTACTAAAGAATTCTCACTCAAACCAATCTTCATATTTTTTTTATCATCTGAAGGAGGGGGATCCTCGGTGAGATACTTAATTTTCTTCTTCGTATGCAAGAACATCTTAAAAGCATGAGACCAAGAATGATAGTTAGGACCATATAACTTGACCGATGTAACTGATTGTACCTGATCATCTACTTAAAGTCTTTTGCTATCATTTATCGGGTTATAGATATAAATAACCAAATTTATGCCAACAAGAAAGCATGCCAAAGCAGACTAATCATTGCAACACCACTTCACAGCCACAAACAATGCATGGTGACACACGGGAGGAAATAAACACCAACTAAAAACCTTCAAACACACCACAAAAACATAGAAAATGAGAAATCAATAGCCAAACACACTGAAACAATCCAGTCGCATGTCAGACGCACAGCAACACAGAGAACTAACCCATGAAGCACGGACACTCTATTTTGCTTCACGTATCCGTGTTGGACACGTGTTGGACATGGACACGTTCCCGACATGGTCAGACACGTGAAAAAAGAGTCTTATCGTTTTGAATTTCAAACACGTCCCAGACACGTTATGGACACATTGGGACACATCTTGGACACGCTTCAGACATGTTTTTGAAATTTTTTTTGGGATTTTTTTTTAAATTTTGTTCCTTCTTTTCTTCTTCTCCACTATTTTTTTTATACACACAAATATATATATATATATATATATATATAATAGTTAACAAATTTGTTTTGAAATTTGAATCATGAATGTTGATTATTAAATCAAATTCTTAAATTTGTATTCATTGACTTTTTTATTTTGATATATTAATAATATTTACATGATTTGCGTATTTTTATGCTAATTTTGATTGAAATAATATAAAATTTTATTATATAGGCATATAATATATATGTGTATATATATATATATATATATTCAACGTATCCGTGTCCTACTTTTTTGAAAAATGCCGTGTCCGTGTCGTGTCATATCTATGTTCGTATCCGTGCTTCTTAGGAATCAACCAACTGATCTTGCTAAAAATTGATCAAAACCCTTCAATCGAGTGCGAATCATCAATAATAGCCTAAGAAGTCCAAAAAGTATCATTTAGGTTGATTTGAAGCAACAAACCTATTCAAATTTGTCCCGATTCGCAGATAAAAAAATTTCATCGATTTTTTAGAAAAACATTCAAAAAATCAGAAAATCATCCAAATGACCTCGAAATTTTTTTTTTGAAAAATTTGGATTGAATCCAAAACCAAAGGAATTGGAGGAATCGAAGCAAACCGCGAAATCCCAAAAAGGGAGAAAGTCACTCGCATTGCCAAAGTAAACTCCAGTTGGAAAGCCAGGATTAGAAGCAGTTCCAACACCAGCTTTGGGTCAACAAGACAAGCCAAGACCCGTACGCCAGGTTGTTGTCTCAGATTCATTCTGCAGATGCGGGATGGGAACTCGAATCCTTGCACCAATGCACTTCCCTTGAGATCTCGTACTAAACCCTAGGTTTCTTGGTTGGTGACCGTAGATCTTGTTTGCTTCCTCCTGTCTTCTACAGTGTTCTTGACTACCTTAGGTCTTAGATTATTGCTCTGATACCAAGTTAAGTTGTGTTAATCTAGGGTTTTGAGAAGAAAGAAGCGAGGAGAGCAAGAATGATTTTAATAATAATGCGTTGTGTGTTCTTTGTCTTCATACTCCCAATTATAATATAATGGAAGCAGACACAAGATTATAATATTACCCCTACTTAAATATTCTGGTATATCCTAGAATATATACATAAAAATAAAATAAGAACTTTAATAGTTAGTACTCATATTTTATGATAAGGCAAGTAAACATGCATGAGATCCAAATGATGGAGAATGAGGAGTAGGAGAATTAGCACAATCAGTATCATGTTAACATGTGGTTTGATTCGTCTTAATTTTATGAGAATTATGGTTTATTTTATGAAAATATTTGATGCTATTTGATGTGTTTTTTCTATTTTTAGAACTTTCTTGTAACCAAGAGAGGTATTTTTTGGATCTACGATTTTGGGGGTTTTTTGGAATTTTTTGTTCAACTTGGTACAAAGAGATCATCTAGCACCTTCGAGGTTTCCTACATCGGTCTTTTTTTTTCCTTTTTTGATTTGGATTGAGTTTGAGTAATTTTCTGTGCTCATTGATGGTCAGCTGTCTTGTCTCTTGGGGATAAAACATTGTGTAAAGTTAGGTTTCTATTTTTCATGTGCAACATCACTTGGTTGACCGTTGTTTGACTTATTGGATGCTTAATATTTGTTTTCCTTGTCAATAGTGCTACAGTTGTGATTTTGTGGGCTGTTTGGTATTCCAATTTTTTTTTGGTCATTTTCTCTTATCAAAAAACTCCCTTTCGCTAGTTAGGCATTTTAAAAATTAGTACTCGGTCCAGTGGTGGTGGTGAGAGTGGGTTGAGTCGTATTGGGACTCTTAGATTAGTTTACTGACGCTGGATGAGTCTAATTATTTAGCTTGGTCACGATTATTTTCTACTTCCAGTTCAAGCAAGGGGTTTGTATAGACATTTGACAAGAGCACATAGATAGCCAAAGGAGAACGATCCTGCTTATTATCAGCACATTGTGGAGAACATAGTCGTTAGTATCTTACGATACGCGATACATATCTTACAATACATTTCGATATAGACGTAAAACGATACGTATCTTACAGTTGTATCATTTTGCCCCGTATCTTACGATACGCAATACGTATCATATTATATATTTCAATACGCATGATACATGCGATACGGGTAATCAAGTTGAACAATATCATTTCGACCGCTTTTTTGTTGTTTTTTTATATAAATGGAAACGTTTTTTTTATTTTGTTTGGCTTTATATTACCTATTTGTAACGCTTAGAGATCATTCCTCAAACAAGAAGAAGGAAAATATATATTTTGAGAAAATGATGATGAGAAGTGCACATACAAGATGTTGAAGAAGAAAAAATAAGTAACAAAATTGATGGCATCTTCTAATGATGATGATGAAGATGATAATATCGATGCCACAGAATCTGTATATTAAGATGAAAATAGGATGGATTATAAAAATGAATAATTTTGGACTGAACGATGTTGGAAACTTGGATTATTAAATTTTAGTTTGAAATTTGTAATATTTATAAATCTTGATTTTGTATTGTATGGAATTTAAGTTGAACTTTTTAATAAGCAAGTTGAAGTGTTATTTTTATTGTTTTATACACATTTTATACATTGAATATATATAACACTATATATAACACAATACAATATATTTGAAAAATGGGACAATTATGCTTGGGACATTATTTCTAGTATGGTATGGACTATACATAGTATACAATACAACTAAAGAATATTTAGAAGACATTATTTTTGTATTGTATGGAATATAAATTGTGGAATTTAATATGAATTTTTGTTATGATAAGTGAATTGAAATGTTATTTCAATTATTTTTAAGCATGTGTACATCTTTTTATGTGTGTGTATATATATATATATATTTATAAATATATTTTTAAAAAAATTATGCGTATCATACGATACACATTTTGGGGAAATTGATACGCCCTCCGATACATGTTTTGAAAACTATGGTGGAGAATTCTTTGGTCATGTCATGGTTGCTCAATTCATTGTAGCCATAGATTAATTGTGGGTATCTTTTCCTTGTTACATCCTATTGTTCGCAAATTATAATGATGCTCAAGTCTATAAGTTATAGAAAAAGGTCCATGAGACCATGCAGAAAGGCATGACTATTGTAGAAGGATAAATTGTGTAGCTTTTGGCATATTAATTGAATTGAAGCATTGAGGGAATTCTCTCCTCTTCGGATTATCTCTGCCACAGATTCTCTATTCTTCCTCTTCTCCCCTCTTTTTTTCTCTCTCTTGACCTATCATCCTTGTGGGTTGTTGAAATCCAATCTTGATGAAGGCTTCATATACTAACACGAGCAAATAGGTATTGGGATTAGTTTTAGACATGAAGTCAATATTGTTTTTTCTCTGTCTAGATTTGTTGGGAGCGTGTAGTGACTTAGGGTGGACAGTATGGTAAATGTGGAATGATCTGTTTCATGTAAAAAAGCATTATATATTTTTTTCATGTAGCACTTTCTTTAAATGTCTCAGAATCACAATACATGAGATGGTGTGTACAATATGCATATAGTACATATGTGTGATAACTGTAAATTTGAGTATTTTGACAATTATGAGGGGAATTCAATTTAAAATTTCTACCTTAAAATTAGAAATAATTTTTGAGAGCTCTCATTTGCCTTTGTGTGCCTTGTGTGCCAGAAAAGAATAAAGGGATTGTTTTCACAATATGCTTGAAAGCTAACTCAATTTATATTGTCAAAAATTACAGGAGCATCTATTAATCGCCTTTGTTTTTCCCTTTGAATAAAAGAGCATGTGGTGAATTTCCATTGAATGTGAAACTTTACAATCTTATCATTGACCAAGCCATTAAAGGTGCCAGTCTATGGCTCAAATGAGCTAGTCTATAAGTAGAATGGTTCCATCATCTATCCCTGCAGGATAATTATTTGGAAAATTTAGAAATAAAAGTAATATTTGTTTGAAAAAAATCTGATTATCAATCTAATGCAATTAAAAACAGTATATTTGAAAGGCTAGGTTTGTGGGACCTGATCAGTTGGCAATTCTAGGTAGCATGTGTAAATGGGTGGAGGAATCCACCAAATATCTCCTTCTTCACTGCTTGGTTGCTCGGGATATGTGGTGCATATTTCTTTTCCTTTTTGGTGTTCATATTGGATTATGCTGAGGATGGTTGGGCATCCCATGGGGTGTTGTGTTTAGGGTGTTGTACATGGGGGATTTGCTTGGTGTTGCAGGCTTCTTTGCCTAATATGGAGTATTTACCGAGAATGGAACAGTCGTACTTTCAAAAATAATAGAGTTGCCTGTTCATGGGTTGAAAAAAGTGATGCTGCCCAGATACTTTGCTTTCTTTTGTGCATTTAGGTGATCTCAATTGTATAGATATGCTTAGCTTTCGGTGCCTGTATACCTCGCGTTGTGTGTACATGGGTTACAACCTCTTTGGAATTTGTTTAGAACACATGTATGGATCAGAAAGAAAGCCTGGCTGATAGTTTCTTCTGCAGTGGAATGAGATATGAAATGATAAAATCAACGTGTTACCCAAATTTTGTAACTAGATTCTTCCAGTAATGTTTCTTCTTTTAATACTCTAGATCTATTTACTTATTTTTTTTTTTTAATCTTTTCATGTGTGAGAGTTGATAAAGTTGTTTAATAAAGGAAGCAACTAATGAATCTTCATATGTTTTATGATTTAAGTTTCTGATAATATATATGGTGAAATACAGGTTGCTGGAGCTGCTGCTGCTTCTGGTCTCTCTCTTCCTGATGTTGCTGCTGAAGCAAAACATGCATCTGAAATGGTTGGAACGATGGGTGTTGCATTGTCTGTTTGCACACGGCCTGGCCAGGTCACATCTGACCGTTTGGGCCCCGGAAAGATGGAGCTTGGTCTTGGAGTTGTAAGCAGAACTTTATAAGCTGTCTTATTCTTACTTATTCAACTCACGAACACAATTTGAATTAATTGTGTATCTTCTTTATGATTTTCATTTCTATTAATATATCATGAAGTTCATATTATCTGCTCAAATTTGTCAAGTTATATCTAAATTGATTACTCTCTATGGGATGCCCTTTATGTAATAGCTGCTTATTATTTGGATGACATGTCTTCTAACAGGCTGGTAGTTATTTTTAATTTTTCCCTATTGGTTAAAATGGGTTGGTGCATTTATTTACTCATCAGTACTCCTATTTTTGGTTTCAATTTTTGCCTAATAGGCCGACTGAATATGTATTCTTTCAGCATGGGGAACCAGGTGCTGCTGTAGTTGACCTTCAGCCTGTGGATGTGGTGGTTTCTCATGTTCTTAAGCAGATATTGTCACCGGTATGTCCCAAGGATAGGGATTATGATACTTAATCTGAAATTCACTTGTATCTATCGATTATTGTGTCTAATATCTTTATGACATCTTTGGATATTGTGTCTATTGATTAGGAATGTGTAGCTTTGGATATTAAAACTGAAATATTCTTCCTGAAATCCATGATTTAATGGGGTGTCATTGTTGGATTCTAGGGTTGGATCTTTTATTTAGATCTTCTAAACTTCTTGATTCAACCGTTTCAGTTTTCGATAGAATATATGTGCTTTTTTTTCTCTCTACATGTATCCACCTTGTTTTCAATAGGTCTCATATTTATCCTGGACTATTTTATCTGCTTCCAATTAAGAGAAATTTGCATTTGTCAAAAAGAAGAAAAGGTGAAATTTCAACTGAATTTCAGTAAGGCCTTACCTTTTCAAATCAATGTAAAACTTACAGTGCTCTAGTTAAGGTTGAGATGGCCTTTGTAGGATTCTGAGAACAAAAGAATGTGGCATATGGATGAACACGTGCTCTGTGCCAATTGACTATGAAGTATATTTTAGCATCTCTTTCTTAAGTATTCTGTTGAAGCTATAGTTCTCAAAGCTGCAGACTTTGCTGTTATTTCTAGACTTGCTACAGTTCCTAGACTAGTGGCAGTAGGGTGTTTCGAAGTTTCTGAAAATAAGATTCTTGTTATTGGAAGGGAAGTTCCCTTCAATAGATTATGTGTGTGAGAAGCCTCTTAGAGGTGACACATTTACTCTTCGATAGGAGTATCAACTATTCATTAGCATACTTAGACTAGATAAAAGATAGCCTTTAGAAGAAGCAACCTCAATACCCCAAAACTAATGCAGCGGCCAAATACTTCATCTCAAATTCAACTAAAAGATGTTACTTCACTTCTTATTCAAGTAAAAGACGTTGCTTCACTTCTTCAATAGTGGCAATATTAGGACTAGTTATAATCATATCATCCACATAGAATAAGAGAATATCCAAGCCCTGGGTAGAAAGACAAACAAATACAGTGGGATAATGAGGACTAGAAACACAACCAATTTGAGTAACAACAGATTGAAAATGTTCATACTAGGCTCAAAGGGTTTGCTTCAAACCATAAAGATCCCTACACAAGTGACAAACGTGACCATTGTGATGAGAAAGGCCAGGAGCTGAAAGCATATAAACCTCTTCATTAAGATACACATTCAAATAAACATTTTTAACATCCAGTTGAAATAGAGGCCACTAATGAATTGCAGCAACAAAAATATAAGTATGAAAGAAGCGAATGTTTCCTCGTAGTCATGACAATATTCCTGAGAAACCCTTCAGCAACTAATCGAACTTTATAATACTCAATGGAACCATCAAATTGAGTTTTAACCTTGTAAACCCATTTGCATCCAACAATATTTTTATGTGCAGGCAATTGAATTTAATCCTAAGTACTAGTCTTACAAAGAATTTCCAATTCATCTGCCATTGCATTACTCCAATTAGGATTAGTATATGCCTACTTATACATTGAGGCTCAAAATAAGAACGAATAGAAGTAAGAAAAGCACGATAAGGAGAAAAACAAGTATTAGCAAAACCAAGTCTCGCAGGTGGATGATGAGTGTGAATAGGATATTGTTCATTTAGGTTGGTCGGAGTCCATAGGTACAAAATTGGGGTTGGTAGAGCTTATAGGCACAGATTGTGCAAAGGTGATGCTTCCTACGAGAATAGAGCAATGGCTAGGTAGAGAGATTTAAGAATGAGATTGAGGAGAAGAAGAAGCATTGATTGAAGAAGGTAGATTAGAAATATCAAGAGGAGATAAACTCTTCCCAAGACTCAACAAGAGGAAAAGGATCAATATGCAAAAGTTCATCTTTAGAGATATTAGCTACTTTGGTAGGAATAGTGAAATATGGAATGCGCCCAGGTAAAACATGTTGAGAAGCATACACTTTTTTAGATTGGATCATAACATCAATAACCCTCCTGATTGAGACAATACCCCAAGAAGACACAAAAATAGAACGGGAATTGGCTTATATTTCTCACGGTTAGGGAGAAATGAGAAGAACAAAGTAGGCTGAACCCAAGTTTGTTAAAATTGGGATCCTATGATGGATCGATGAGAGGGTCATCTAGATTAGATCATAGTATCGGATTGAGAATCTTAAGATTCTACAAAAATGGGAAAACTAATACTAGTTAATATTTTTCGCATCTTAAGGATCTTTAAAAATACACAATAAATAATTTGAAAACTTATGAAAAATGTGAAAAATTATAATAAACATGTAAAGTACAAAATCTTCCAGTAATCTTATTTTTTTTAGTGTACTAGTATACCAAATGTTTATTTATATAAATTTAACTAAGATAGCACATTAAAATATTAGATGTATTTAAATATTTAGTTTACATAAGAAAAAAAAATTCTTATTTTAAAATATTTGGGTCACTCGGCCATGAAAAACATTATAACAGAAGCTATGACAAAGGAAAAAAATTGGCACTAGGATCTATTTAATATAAGAGACCAATTGTTTCCAAACAAGCTAATTGAATTTGTGTTAGAAGAGTGTTTTTGTTAGAGAAAGAGAGAGAGCCCAAAGAAATTTTTTTAATTGGCAATATCGAACCCATACTAATCAAAAGAAAGAGTTAAATGACTTAAATTAATTAGATAACACTTGACTAGACCAAAGCAAATTAAAAGAAGTATTCAAAAAACCAAAATGTGAAAGAAAGTTTTGACATGATTGTCTCATATAGGATATTTAAATAAACCTTGATATTTTTTTATAATATTATTATGGTCTAGGGTTGTAACTTATTAAAGACATATGAGAGATTAGCATAATATGGCTATATTGTAGGATCGGTAAAAGTGGGGGTCAACTTGGGATCCTAGTGATCGTACAGGGATGTCATAAAGATTCTACCCTCAAGGGATTTTTTTATGGGATCCAGATCAATTTGGTATTTTTTGGATTGTAAAATTGTAGGATCCAAATTGAGATTTTAACTACCTAGGCTGAACCAAAGATACATATAAGAGAATAATTAGGAAGTTTGCTAGACAACTTTTCATTGGAGAAGCACCTAATAGGAGCAGTGTTGGTATACAATTTAAGAGATAAACTGCTGTAAGTACAACTTCACCTCAAAAGATATGTGGAACAGGGGAAGAAAGGAGAAGAGAATGAGTAGTTTCAAGAATATGTCTGTGTTTATGCTTAGCAACACCATTTCGTTCAGGAGTACATAAGCAAGATGATTGATGTATAGTACTAGATGGATCCATAAAGTCGGTGAAATCTTTCAACAAATATTCCCCAATCAAGTCAAAACGAAGAACTTCAATTTTGGTTGAAAATTGAGTTTGAAACTTTGCAACATGGAATGAAAGTTGCGGTAAATTTGAAAGAAATTAGAGTTGAGCGCCATTAGAGATACCCAACAGTAATGACTTTAGTCATCAATAAATGAAACATTATTCTTTTGGGATTGTTTGGGCCATTCCGGAAGCAATCATCGACTTGTTTGAGTCTTGGAGTAATGCATGGAGATGTGGTTTGAGGCGTTAGGTTCGGCAAACAACCTCTTTATGTCTCATGTGGTCTGTGACGAGAGTGGAACCTGATGTTTTTTGAAGGTTTATAGCAGCTATAGAATGAGTTAAATGGATTTTGCTAAACACATTATACTTTTGGGTTGTATAAAGTTTTACAAGACAATAGTTTTTGTAGAGTTTTTAAGTGATATGCATATGCAATAAGGTTGAACGCTTGTATTCTTCTCATGTACATGGGCATGCTTCCATTTTTTTATTTTTATTTTTGGCACCATTGAATGATACACACATTTTACTTATCAATAGATAAATAAAATAAAATGAAACATAGTTCATAGAGCCACCTTTGGTGGAAACAAGAGAAGGGCTTCATACATCAATATGGATAAGAGAAAAAGGTGAAGTAGAGAAGGGCATCATCTAGTGGATTGGCCCTTCCTAGCTCGTGCATGTGATGGGACCAACTGAGCTCTTGAGGTTCGTTTGGCTGTTCTTTTTCTCTTTATATGCTGCATTAACTCATTGGACATATTTTGATTGGTGTTTAGTACTTCCAGTGTGTTACAGTGCCTTGGTTTATTGTGATTTGGTTCTGCAAATTAATTATTTGTTGGGGTTCGTTTCCTTTGAGCATTGCTTTGTTTTTTCTTTCTTTCATTATGGCCTCTCTAGATGATGTCAAAAGTCATTCTGTAGATGATTTGGAAAGGTCAGTTTCTTTTGTGAAATTGAATGGCAATGACTATCATTCTTGGTCTCATCCCTCTAAAGTTTTTTTGTATGCAAAGAAGAAAATCAAGTACCTCACTATGGATCCACATCCTTCATATGACAAAAATCAAAAGACTTAGTGGAGTTAGAATTCCTTAGTAACGACCTGGTTGTGGCTTATCATGGAGCTATATGTTGTTTCAAATGTTTAGCTTCTTGATATGACAAAAAAGACATGGGTGCCTTTCGAAGAGATGTATTCACAAGAGCATAATGCGTCTTGGATTTATGAGATTTTTGAGTGTATTTTCAACATTGAATAATGTGAAAGTCTTTTGTGGAACATTATGGTACTTTAAAGGGCCCATGGAGGAACTTATGCTTTATCAGCCATAGAGTTTTGATCTAGAGGTTCAACATCGTCAGCGTGAGGAGTTTCTAAGTTGTTTTGTTTTTGTTTAGCCTTAATTCATAGTACAATGTATTTGATGATCAGATTTTAACTAGTAAGAAGCTTCCAACAGCTGCCGTTGCTTATTCTCATCTTCGGTGTGCTTCTCTTACACGTGGGTCTCCCTCTATGTCTAGAGTCTTTTGCTCTTGTCTACAGTGATGGTTTTTGTGGTGGCCAACGTTTACACCAAGGTGGTAGTTGTGGTGGTCACGATCCTAGTTGTGGTGGACGTGGTGGTCAGACTGAGTGGAAGTGTACATATTGTGCTGGTACAAGGCATACTAAGGACTATAGTTGGGATAAATAGGGGAGACCAACTAATGCAAACCAGATATATGATGATACTTGTGCTACTGTTTTGCCCCAACCATCCCCAACCATCTACAAATGGTCCCCTTGCTTCTACATATGGTTCTAATGATGATATCACTTCTCAACTTGGTGCTCATTTGGATGAGTTGTGCACAAGTGCGGTTTGAGTTAAGCTCTTGAGTGTTTGGATAAATGTATTTGATAAGTTCTTAAATGATATTGTAGTGTTTGGATGAGCTGTTAATAAGTGCTGAATGAGTATGTTTTGTCTTTCTTGTCATTGTATATTAAATTATGTATTTAGTAATGTATTATATTTTTATAATTAGATTATCAAATATAACAAAAACGGTTTCATAGTCTGGCGGTTAAGTGCTTGGGCAATGTGGTTGAGGTTGCAAGTTTAATCCTTAGGAGCTGCTGTTTGACTCTTTTTTTCAAACAAAAAATGTGATACGATGGCTGTTGACTGTAATATCTTCAAAAAAAACAAGGGTTTAGTCCCATTATTCTGAAATGAGCTGGGAGCGGAGTGGGAAAAGCTTCCTTGGGCTGCTATTTGAAAACACCCGCTTTGGGCTTGCTGCGCGGTTCAAAAGCGCAGTATGAATTCATAGCTAAACATGCCTGGGATCCCTAAAGCGCGGTTTGGGCTTGAAAACGCCCATCCGCGCAGGTCGAACGGTGAACTAAATAGGGCTTTAGTTAGTTCATTCAACAGTTGTCTTCACTCTCTTCCCACTTGTCTACCTCTACTGTTACTTTGGCTAATACAAGAAATTCGCATGTGTAGTTGGAAAGTCATCTGTCCCATGGATTGTTAATTCTAGAGCTAGTGCTCATATGTCTGGTATTTCTTCTCTAATCTGTAATTTTCATCATTTGAAATCCCGTATTGTGTTAGCTGATGATTCTTTTAGACCAATGCTTGGAATTGGTGATTTACTTCCTATTGAGTTTATATCCTTGTCTTCTAGTTTATTTGTACTATATTTTCCATTTAATTTTTTATCTGTGTTAACCAAATCTTTACAATGCTCCATAACTTTTTCACCACCTTGTGTTTTTTAGGATCTCAAAATGAGGTTGATTGGTTTTGGGCATGAGCACAATTTTCTTTATTATTTGTAGCTTGGAGAGACCGTTGCTGCCTTGAGTGCCTCAATTTCTCCTCTCTAGTGACATTATCATTTGGATCATTCATCGTTGTAGAAATTATGTCAATTTGCTCCTAATTTGAGTCTTGTTTCTGTTTTGGAATGTGAGGCTTGCCAATTAGGCAAACATCATCGCTGTTATTTTCTTAGTAGTTTAGGAAGTCGTCAGTCTAGTCCTTTCAATATTGCGCATTCAGACATTTGGGTCTGACAAGAATAATAAGTATTTTTTGTTTTTTAATATTTTATAATTTTTGTGGATGTTTTTTCTTGCATGACTTGGTTATTTTTAATGAAAGATCCTGTATGAGTGAGGATGTGACTAACATTAAACGAGGACAAACCTGAAGGCCAAGGTTGAGAATATTGACAAGATTGTAGAATGATGAGGGAAAATGTTAAGATATGTGATTATGACCCTCGCAAACCGAGGCACCTGTGATACACTAAAGAGGCGCCAAGACCTCGTAAATCATCGAATAACACCCTCAAGAAGGTGAAGGCCTCCTAACTCAAACAAAAGAAAGTGGTCATCCTCTAAAGGGAAAAATCATCGAGGAAAGGAGTTGCATTGAGTTCCTTCGAGGAAGTTAACCCCTCCTAAATCTCCAAAAACGTCAGTGCTAGTTCGAGGCGATGACTAGACAACGGTTACGAGGTATTCACCTGAAGTGATGTCCTTGAGCCAATGGTTTTTGTTCGCTCCAGGGCTGCAACATACTTTAATCCCGCGGTTGTGGTGTTCCTCTAGGTCGAGATACGTCACGACCTTGGGATGCGGTGTTCGTTTGCCACACCCCGTCCTGTGGTCATGGTTTTGCTCTCATGGGCGACTTGGTCATGGCCTGCGGTGCAGTTTGGTGCGAACTGTGATACACGAGGCTGTAGCCCACCTCGAGAACAAGGATTCTAGTGGATTGGAGGCTGGTGAGAGGGGGTCGGTATTGACTGAGCGGGAATATTCCCCTTAAGTACCCAGGCCAATGAGAAGAGGATAAATGTCATGGCAAGCATGAAATACGGGAATACTAATACTGTACAACTAGAACGCCTATAAATAGCGCCCTTGACCAAAACAAAAAGGAATCAAGAATCACCCTCTAAAAGGTTTCCCGATAATTTCCTCTTGTCTCCATCGATGACCGCCATCCTGATTCTCTTTGTTCTGACTGCTTTCCTGTCCTTTTCTCTATTGACCCTGTGTTCCTTACTGTTACATCACCCTCTAATTCCAGTCTGGGAGGAAGGCTCTCAGGAACCCCATTTTCACTTACAAATCCTTTTGAATTTCTCAAAATTTTTGTTATGTTATATAATGAGATCTTGGGTCAATTTAACGTACACATCAAGATTTTATGTTTTGATAGTGCCCTTGAATATACTTAGTTTTTTATGCATGATTTTTGTGTTGAAGATGGCATCATCCAACAGACTACATGCCTACATACGTCTCAACAAAATAGCATTGCAGAATGTAAGCACCATCATTTATTGGATGTTTCCATATTCTACTGATTAATATGAATGTCCCAAAATCATGTTGGGCTGATGTTGTACTTATTGCAGTTTATGTCATTACTCACATGCTGTCCTTCGTTTTGGCAGAAGTCTCCTTTTTTCTCTCCTTTACCCTGATGTTCCAACTTTTAGTTTGACCCCTCGTTCTCGATTTTTTTGTGTTGCGTTGTTCATCTTCTTGCTTCAAGTTGTGATAAAGTTTCCCCTTGTTTAGTCGCTTGTTTTCTTGGGGTATGCTCATACTTAGAAAGGTTATCGGTGTTATGAACTTGTCTCTCGTCAATATTCTAAATCTTTTTTGATTTATTTTCTTTTCTATTTTTTTTCTGGTGACTGGATGACATCTTGAGCCTGCCTTACCAATAATTTGACACATATAGGATAAGAGAGGATCATTAAATGCACAACTCAACTATGATTTCATAAAGGCTATTTTTGGAACACTTAGGGTTTTACTACCAACACACGTTGGGCATGATTTCACAAAGAAAATGTTTAGGATTGAATGTGAACACATCATCATTGAAATATCTAGTAAAAGCCCCTATCTTGAGTCTTGATCAAACACCCAAAATACCTCCAAATGGAAATCCAAAACCGTAGATTGAGAGCTTTTGCTAAGGAGAGTGACTTTTGATCTTGGACCTTGAAGGAGTTCCCACTCTTTAACTTACGATCTTTGAGAGAAGAATATCAAAGAGGAGGGAAGGGTTCAAATGTTTCAGCCATCCTTGTAGGAAGAAAGAGAGAGACAAGCTAATTTTTACATCCCCACCTTTTGTCTTCTGTTTTATTCTTTTGAGTGATCAATTTACTATTATGGCCCTTTATTATATAAATCCCCTCTTTAGGCACATAATCTTTAAATTTAGTATTTTATACTTCCTTTATCATTCGTCATTGTACAACAACGTAAGTTGTCTAAATTACGTTTCGGGTTCCTTCATATGCATGGATTCCACACTACTAAAGTACTAAGTAAAAATTTAGTCTTTCAAATTATTCGTAGGAGTGGTCTCATGACCCACCACTGTGCATTACACATAGTTCAAAATTTTAATTTCATTTTAGTCATGTACATTTACACATAACCACATAGACATATCTATATATATACGGTATACACGCTTACACGTGTATTTATTCATAATTTTTTATTTATCTTAATTTAAAATCAAAGAAAAATTTGGTTCACTACATGTGGTGTTGAGATGCTTAGAGGAAACAAACGTCCACATTTAGGCCTTTTATCGGACACATTCCCCAAGTCCTGATCCCGCACAACAAAAACCTGTGCAAGAGAATGAAACGGTGCATTTATTATCAAGAAGTTGTCCAACGGAAAATAAATTGGAAGATAAGTGTGGAGAGTAAATACGTGTTGCAAAGATAATAAATGTGGAATAGTACCAAAAGCTTTGATTGATAGACAATATCCATTTGTTGTATGGATTTGTTCCCTTAATAGGGTGTAATATTAGTAACATGGGCCGAGGAGAATGTCATATGATTTGAGGCACCAGAATCAACATACGACCTTTGGTATCTAGTTGGTTTACCTTTGATTCCAAGGGTAGAAAGAGCTGATTGAATAATTTGTTGTACTAAATCAGCAGTAAGGCTTAACTACTGGAAAGGCTGCATTTGCTTTTGTGGTGTCGAAAGTTGCTACTGAGAAGGTTGAAATACATTAAAAAAAAAAAAATGGTGCATTGTGATGAAAGGTATGAAGAGCTTGATTTCCTTTGTATTGTGGCCTTTGTTGACAATTAAGAATAATGAGACTAGCCTTTCTGTAGTAGTTATAGAGTTTTTTTTCTGACATTGACTAGCTATATGACTATATTCTTTAAAACTATTCTGTTTGGCTTAAAAGATCCTCGGTAAATGGTTGTGACTATATGCAGGCCGACCAAAGCTAGATGGGATGCCAAACATTTGATCCCTGAGATTGTGTGTGCATAATCGGTAGGTACATAATGCGACATAGTTGTATGTGTGTTTATGTGTAACCGATAAGAATTTGCATATATGTATATTATTTATAGCAGCCATAATGGTTTTACGGATGCACATGATTCCTTTGTCAAAAAGATTAACAAGATTGAGATTTCACAAAGGAACTCATGGGCCTTATTTTGGTCTAGGGTTCATATGGGCTGCATGCACTTTGATTTATTTTATTTTATTTTTTTGTGAGTGTCTTTTTCATATTTGAGAATTCAATCATGTGAACTGAATTGATCAAATAGTCGTTGAAATTAAGTAAAGACACCATTGGATTGTGGTTTTCTATGATACTACCGAAGCAACATTTGGAGATTGGATTAGAAATTGATGTATTTTGCTTGCACAATATAGTTAAAAAAATGATTATCATAATATTTTATATTCACTTCATGGTGGAAATTTAACATCAATTGATACTTTAATATTGGATTCCCTAGTATTTTATATAGATATATTACGATGCGTAAGAAATTGTAACTAGGTCATCCTCAATTATGTTGATTGTTGAATGATTTATTTGAGTGCATAAATTTATTGTGCATTAGTTATAAAATAAAATAAAATTATTATTTCTTTAATTATAGTTTAACGCTAGGTGTGGCCATATTGGTGATTATTACAAATGCTATGAGCTTGGGCAGTGTGACCTTGAGTTATTTTGGGGTCAAGGGTGTCGAGCTTTAGGATAGTTTTGTTCCTACACTTAACAGGTTCATCTTTAAGAAAAGATTTATTTAGGCGTTCATGTTAATTTTAAGGATTTAGCCCTACGACTTGTCAATGTTATAACTTAATTAGTTTTATTACGTGAATATTAGGATGGTGAAAGGGTGGCATTGAAATATCTGAATTTTGATTTGGGCTCTTGAGGTAAGTGACCTTCCCCTTTGCTGGTTATTTTTATAAAAGAAAAATAATTTATAAGCCTTGAAATTATTTTTTTTGAAACACTTTGTTTAAATTTCAAAAGTTAATATTTATGATGATTGGAATTGATTGAAATATTATTTTGTCTCTTATATTTGTTTCAAAATTTGGATCAACATGCAACTTCGAATGTAACTTTTGAAAAGTATTTGAGCAAACCATTTATTATCAAACATATGTCTGAACTTGATTTTCAGTCTAACTATGCGTTGGACCTTACTAGTAGTGGTATTTGATAGTCCTGGAACTAATTTATTGATCTGTCTACGGCTTGGTCATATGGCGAGTTGTGAACAATCCTGGGCTTTGTCACCTAGCAAAGTGTGGCCGTAGTCTTATTGACTGTTGAGTTGCTATTTAAATGCATTTTATGTTTAACTGCAAGCTTGCTTGAAATCATCCGAGAATTGTTTGAAAAGATTAATTTTGAGTTATTATGTCTCAACTTGTGTTATTAAATATTTTGAAAGCATATTTGATCTAGCTAGTTAGGTTGATGGTTACTTGTTGAGCTTCCAAGCTTACCCTAGTTTCCCCCCTTTCAGATTATGAAGGCTACCAGCAGGATGGGATTCTTGGTCTAATGGAGCATAGTAGAAAGATAGAGAGGGATCTAAGAATTAAATAAATTATGAATTATGTTTAGATTAGTTTAGGAGTTTTCTTTGTTAGACCATTTATTTAATTTGTGATGAAAATTAGATATTGTTAATATTAGTTTAGTAGTTTGCTCCTTCATTGAATCATAAATAACGATAGGGTTTTTGATTTGCAGTGGTGTTGTACCACTATTTATTATGGGATGCGTTTTAGATAAATTGTAGAGAATTACACGGTGGAGCCTTGCATATTTATAAGGATGTGCCTGTAGATGTGTGGCGGTTGTCACGCTTAGTCTTGTACATTTGGCTTTGGGGTGTGACAATTATTGTGGTATCAGAGCCGGTTCCCACAGAGTAGAGGCCCCTAGAGTGTCCGCTTAGTGGGCTGCTGGAAGAATGACATGTGGTCCTGCTAGGGGCCTTGTTACTAACAACTTGGGCTTAAGCTTTTGAGCCATAATGTCGTGGGCTCTTTAGGTTGCTGGCGCAGTAGGCTTGGGGCGTTACATTTGTGGTATCAGAGCCAGTTCCTAAGAGTAGAGGCCCCTAGAGTGTCCGCTTAATGGGCAGCTAGAAGATCGAGAGCCACTCCACGAGGATGTGTGGTCCTAAGGGAGGGAGAATGTGATACTCCTGTCCCACATTGGTTGGGTGGGAGTCGTATGATTGGTATATAAGACACCACAAACCTTACTACTAACAACATGGGCTTAAGCTTTTGAGCTATAATGTTGTGACCTCTTCAGGTTGTTGGGACAGTGGGTTTGGGGCGTTAGAGAAGGCATGTCTGAGCAAGAACTACCCCATGTTCTGCATGTTTTCCATTAGGCCGTCTGCGTTCCCCATTTTGAGCAGTACACCATGATGGATGACCACATCCTATTAGCTGCTAGCATGTTGCCTATGAACATCCATGCATCCCATGTTTTGAGGGAGTGGTCCCTTCCTGCTGACTTGAATTACTTCCACCTATCTCATGTCTTGCTTTTTAGAATGTGTTGGTTATGTGATGTTGAGGCTCTGACTACAGCTGCCACGTGGACGACGTTTCTAAAATGATAAGATTAGTTACTTGGACATGCAGACGTGACTATAAGAATCTGTCGTCGAAGATTGTTGTCTTAGTAATTTTCTATATATCCTCCTTGATGGGTGTTGTAACAGTTGGATGTTTTCACTGCCATACCCATACCCCTTAGTCACCTACCCAATTTAAATAGACATCCAAAGTCTCTACACTTAGTTGAGTGCCTAGCATTTGGCTGTTGCTATGATGATCCTATGATCTAGGGATTTGCACTTCTTCTTCATCCATTTTAGCACGTGCAGTCTACTAATCGCAATGGAACCCTAATGCTTTGGCAAATCATCACGATCTAAGCTCAAGGTTAGTTTAATCATGTGGCCATGTACACATAGTGAACGATATGCGTCTGAGCATAGGGTAGGGTGTAAACATGTTACCTTGAGTTTAGTCATGTCATGAGTCCTAACTTGGCCAACATAGGCAACATCCAAAGTGGAACTACCTTTCTGTGCAATTACAGCGTGAGTAATGAGACACTGCTCTTCTCTAAGAAGTTCACTAAGGTAGACTTCTAAGGAAGGCATCAGCACACGGTTTAGAAGGCTTACCTGAACTTCTCATATTCGCTTCATAGTTTTGTCAAGAACTGATCTCTTTAGGTGTCTTTATGAGCCTTTTGAAGATTTGGAAGAGAAGTTGTTGTGGTAGTTGAATAAACCAATTTGGTATACTCAATCCACATAGTCATGAGATTAGAATAAAAGTCTTGTATAGAATGATTTCCTTGTTTATATTCAAATATATCACATTCCATATGAAATTTGAGGGATGAATTATCTTGATTATAGACCTTGTCAGATAATCCCATATGTTCGTTAATCTTATAAGGTTGCAGATTAGGAACAATCTGTTGATCCATAGAACTTGAGATCCAACTCGTAATCCTAGCATCATTTGTTTCCTACTAACTTATTTTGGCAGAGTCAATAGGTTTACCACCAGTACTATCTATATTCCCCCGAAGGTCTTTTCCTCTAAAAAAAAGATGAAACTAAAATTTCCATGAAAAGTATTTCTTTCGATTGAATTTAATAGGAAGTACTTCAGACTTGTCACCCAAAATTGATATGTAGAATGACATGTCCTAAATAAAACAAGCCTGAAACAAAAGTTTTAAAGCAGAAATAGATAGAAACTGTTGATTTTAGAAAAGAAAATAATTATCTTATTTCTCAATGATAAATGTACAGCCTGTATATAATGGAAGGAAGAAAAGTTCCTTTCACTATATTCGGTAAGAAGATACTAATTACCACAAAATCAGGAAAATAGCAAAATATAGGAAACTACAAAATAAGAAACAAACTAATAGAGATATCAGGAATTTTCCAGAATCTCTTTATTCCTAAATTAATGTAGTCAACTAATAATAAAATCAGAATTGCTGCAATGGTATCCTTGAAAACCAGGGATCGGGTATTTCCACACTCCACTGCAAGCTAGGCGTAGATGTTAATCAAGCCAAGCTTGGTACTCAAATCTTCAAAATTCTTCCTTGGTAGAGCTTTAGTAAGGATATTTGCTATTTGCTGACTTGTCGGTGTTTATAGCAGACTAACTGTCCCATTTTCTATCTTTTCCTTTATGAATTGGCGATCTATCTCCACATGTTTTGTCCTGTCGTGATGCACTGGATTCTTTGCAATGTTAATAGCTGACTGATTATCACAAAATACCTTTATTGGTTCAGAAGTGATGATTCCTAATTCCCTCATTAGTCTTTCCAGCCATATTCCCTCACAAATTCTGAGTGCCATAGCTCTGAACTCCGCTTCTGCACTACTCCGAGAAACTACTAGTTATTTCTTACTTCGCCATGTTACTAGGTTTCCCTACACATACTTACAATAACCAGATGTTGACCCTCGGTCAGTTATTGATCCGGCCCAATCAGCATCAACGAACACTTCAATATCTTTCTTTGTGTTTTTCCTAAAGTACAAGCCTTTACCTGGTGTCATTTTAAGGTACCTCAGTATCCGGTTGGCAGTTTCCATATGTTCTTCAGTTGGATCATTCATGAATTGACTGACTACACTAACCAAGAACCCAATATCAGGTCTGGTGTGCGAGAGATAAATCAACTTCCCAACAAGTCTTTGTTATCTGCCTTTGTTCATTGGAACACTGTCCTTATTAGCTCCAAGCTTAGTACTTGAGTCCATGGGTGTTTCAGCCAGTTTGCACCCAAGCATTCCTGTTCTCTTTAAGAAGATCTAGTACATACTTCCGTAGTGACATTGAAATTCCCTTTCTTGACAGGGCTACTTCCATTCCAAGGAAGTATTTTAGGCTCCCAAGATCCTTGGTTTCGAATTCTTTGGCAAGTAAGGTTTTGAGTTTGATTAGTTCGTCTTCATAATCACCTGTTAAGATGATGTCATCTACATACATAATGAGAATCGCCAATTTTCCTTCGGTTGAGTGTTTGATAAACAAAGTGTGATCTGCTTGACACTAAGACTACCCATACTTGTTCATTGTTTTGTTGAACCTGTCAAACCAAGCTCTTGGGGATTACTTTAGCCCATAAAGGGATTTCTTGAGCTTACATACCTTATTCATAGTTGCTTGTGTTTCAAAGCCAGGAGGAATGTCCATATAGACTTCTTTTGTAAGGTCTCCATTGAGAAAGGCGTTCTTAACATCAAGTTGGTGAAGAGGCCAGTCAAGATTGGCAGCCAATGATAGTAGTACCCGAATAGTGTTTAATTTGGCTACTGGAGCAAACGTCTCTTGGTAGTCAATGCCATAGGATTGAGTGAACCCTTTTGCAACCAGTCACGCTTTAAATTTGTCCATGCTTCCATCAGCCTTGCATTTGGCAGTGAATATCCATTTGCATCCTACTGGATGTTTACCACTCGGTAGGTCTGAAATCTCCCAAGTTCCATTTTTCTTTAGTGCTTGCATTTCTTCCCATACTGTAGTCTTCCATTCCCGAATTGAAATGGCTTCTTAAATGGAGTTAGGAACTTGCACTTTGTTCAGATTTGCCACAAATGTTTGGTAGCTAGGTGACAACCCTTTGTAAGAGACAAAGTTGTAGATTGGATGACTGGTACATGACCTCCTACGTTTCCTTAAAGCAATGGGACAATCAAGGTCGTTAGTAGTAGACTCATTAGTGATGAATGCAGATTTAGTGTTACCTGGTGAAGTTTCATGGGTTCTTGCATTCGGGTCAGATTCTTGACTTTGCTCGGGAGGTGCTTGTTGCTCTAAATTTTCGTGAATCTTCTCCTTTCAAGAATATACAATGAACTCACCATTAGTTGCAGGTTTCGGATGTTGGACAAGAGTTGAAGGAGGTGGCAAATTTTCAGATTTTGTTTTTGTTTGGTGCCTGTGGTTTGGAGTAGGAGTATGAGTAGTTGAGATAGGAGGGATGGTGACTTGTGGACTTGGGTGGTTGTTGGTTGTTGTGGCATCAATATCCCAAAGTTGGTATTCCTGTATGAGATTCTCCCCCTAAATATCAGATTTGGGGTAGTAAGGTTGATGTTCAAAGAAAGAAACATCCATGGAAGTGTATAGTCTTTTTGTAATCGGGGAATAGCATTTGTACCCTTTTTAGTTTGGAGAGTAACCAAGGAATATACACTTGAGTGCTTTGGGGTCGAGTTTACTTCTGTGTTGTTGGTGGACATGGACTAACACGGAGCACCCAAATACTTTGAGTGGTATTGTTGAGACAATTCAGGTGTTGGGATAAGAGTGAAGGAGGAGTTGACAAGGTGTTTGGAAGTTTAAGACACGGGAAGGCATTCGGTTTATGAGATAAGTTGTTGTGAGTATGGCTTTCCCCCAGAAGTGTTTTGGGACATGAGTGGAAAACATAAGTGATCTAGCAACCTCTAGAATGTGTCTATTTTTCCTTTCCGCTACTCCGTTTTGTTGAGGAGTATTGACACATGAACTTTGGTGTAAAATGCCTTGACTTTGTAGGTAATCTCCGAGAATGTGTTTGAAGTATTCCTTTGCATTATCAGTCCTAAAGATTTTTATTTTGGTATGGAATTGGGTTTGAATCATAGTGTTGAAGTTTTTG